>CM071868.1:38919120-38940614 GCA_036759665.1 Gynandropsis gynandra | reverse complement strand
GCGTGAATTAGCAGGAGACGAGGCTAGAAGCATAGTTAGGATGGAGGATTGGTGTGAGATGGGACGGTTTCGGGTATCTAAGGCGGATGAAGATATCCGACCTAGGCAACCGGTGGTAAATTGGGTAAAGGAGGTGTGGCCGAAACACAACACATTGAAGCACTCCTTCATCCTATGGTTGGCATTACGAGGTAAACTCCCTACCCTTGATCGTCTTACATATTTAGATATCGCCACAACATGCAGGTTATGCAACCAGCATACGGAGAGTCATAGGCATCTGTTCTTCGAGTGCGTCTACGCTCAACAAATATGGTACCAAGTGTGCGACTGGGTTCACATCCCACGGTCCAATATGACAATCCAAGATGCTCTTACCTGGCTGAGACGGAACACCGTTCGGGATGATTGTCTAGCGCGAGCACGACTATATGCACTTGCAGCCTCGGTCTACCACCTATGGCGTGCCAGGAATGGGAGCATATTCGACAACAAGAGAGTTCCAATAGAGGTAGTAGTCCGACTGATTCTGGACCACATATCCTTGGTGCTACACGACAAGTTCCCAACAGCCATAGTGGAGACTATGCACCTTCGAAGATAGATGGGCGGTAGTACTGTATGAAGCTGAATCATGTTGACTATATTGTGTATTGTTTATCTTGTTTTTGCTTCGTCCTCTGGTTGCTTGTGTTGGCTAGTATCCGTCGCAGGGGTGCTCTTTTTCCTCCTTGACGGGTTTCTCCCTTTGGGTTTTACCGCATTGAGGTTTTAATGAGGCCCGGGGTATCATGTACCCTGCTCTCATAGCTGCGACGTAGGTCTTATATGGTTATGTAGTCGTAGCATAGAATGGGTGATCTGCGTATTATCCCGTTTATGTTCACGACACCGGATTGTATTGTAATCGTTTCTATTATCCCTTTATGAGACACATGAAACAAAATTTACTTCCAACCAAAAAAAAATGAAGAGGGGGAGGGGTATCATGGCTTGAAAGCCAAAGATGTAGAAAAGATTTCGGTTTATTGTTGATGATCATTTCCCTTAGCTGGGTAGCCTTTTTATAGGCTTAGGGAGGAATGGTTACCGAGATGGCTCCACAAAATGGGTTACCACCGAGATGGCTCTAGGAGACAAGGTCAGTTTGAAAAATTCTGTTGAATGATCCTTTTCGGAAAAACAAAAAAAAATACCAATAGTGTAAAATCTGACCCAGCCTAGCCTGGTTTGGGCGGGCGACGGCGGCGTCGTCATCATCGTCGCACGTGTGTGGTATTTTTTTATAAAACCCACCTTAGTCTCAAAACCCCTCTAGCAACTCCTTTTGAATCACATAAAATAGAAGACTTAATATATACTAGCTCAAAACCTTCCTCCCAACTGATGTGGGACTTTCCACATAAGACAAAAACTGTTAAAATTTTAGTCATTTTTCACAACAGTATTTCCAAAATTGCATTTTTTATAATTAGAATTCTAACTCACATTCTTAATAACAAATCCCCGTATGAAGTTCTTACTGGTAAGTCCCCTATATGTACTCATCTTAAGGTATTTGGTTGTTTATGATATGTTTCAACACATGATAAGAATATACATAAATTTTCTGCAAGAGCAATTCCTGGTGTTTTTCTAGGTTATCCCTTAGGTTATAAAGGATACAAAATTCTAGATCTCACTAGTAATCGGATCTTAATATCTAGGAATGTAGTATTTATGGAAATATATTTTCTTTTATATCTACAAAATATTCTGAACCATGCAATAAGTTGTTTTCAAATTATTTTTTACCAATTCCTATTAAAGATCTTACTACAACCATATCCTGTAATGAATCCTTTACTTCTGTTGATTTACCTTCTGGAACAACTTTACCTACTTCTAGTAATTCTTTTAATTCTAGACCTAGTCGAGTAACTAAACACTCCTACTTATTTAGCTGATTATCATTGTTATAATATTAAATCTAACAAGATTATTCATACAACTTCTTATCCAAATTCTAGTTTTCTTTCTTATGATAAACTTAGTACTGAACACAGATTTTTTTCACTGGCAATTTCGTCTTTTATAGAACCTATAACATATTTAGAAGCTAGTAAATCAATTGCATGGGTTGCTGCAATGAATTTGAAATTTGATGCTTTACTTAAGAATAATTCATGGTATATTCGTTTTATGTCTTCTTACAAAAATGTGATTGGTTGTAAATGGATTTATAGAATAAAATTTAATTCATATAGTAGTTTAGAGAAATATAAAGCTAGGCTTGTAGCTAAAGGTTTTAACAAAAGGAAGGTATAGATTATATAGATACGTTTAGTCCGGTTGCAAAAATGGTTACTATTAGATTTTTTGTGTTTAGTTGCTTCTCTTAATTGGACAATTGATCAGTTTGATGTTTCAAATGTTTTTTTAAATGGAGATTTAAATGAAGAAATTAATATGCATTTACCGCAAGGTTATGTTTCAAAACAGGGAGAGATATTGCCTCCAAATCCAGTTTGTTGTTTAAATAAATCTTTATACGGTTTAAAACAAACATCTCGTCGATGATATATAAAATTTTCATCTCTTTTATTCAAATCTGGTTTTATTCAATCATCTTGTGATCATTCATTACTTTTATCATCCTCTTCGGATCATTTTATTGCATTATTAGTACATGTAGATGATATCTTGATCTTTAACAATGCACCATCTGTCGTTAATTCAATCAAATGTCTCTTATCCATTGTCTTCACAATTGGAGATCTAGGTAAGGTAAAATATTTTCTTGGTCTTGAAATTTCTCGTTCTAAACTCGGAATTTCTATAAGTCAACGTAAATTTACATTAAAACTTCTTGAAGAATTTGGAATGTTAGGTTGTAAACCATTAAAAATTCCAATGGAAGTAAACTCAAATTTTTCTCAATCTAATGGTGATTTATTAAGCAATTCGTCTTCTTACAGAAAATTAATTGGAAAATTGATGTATTTGACTATTACAAGACCAAATATTTCTTTTGATGTTAACAAATTAAGTCAATATATGTCTGCACCTACTTCTTTACATTTATCCGTTGCACACAGAATTCTTTGATATCTAAAAAATAATCCCGAACAATATCTATTTTATCCCATTAAAAAAGATTTCTAACTCATTTTTGATCATGATTGAGCTTCTTGTGTTGATTCTCGTAGATCAATAACAAGATATTGTGTCTTCTTAAGACAATCTCTAATATTATAGAAATCGAAGAAACAAGTTACGATTTCAAGAAGTAGTGTCGAGGCAGAATATCGAGCAATGACTAATGCAACTTGTGAGTTAATTTGGTTAAATTCAATTTTACGTGAATTACATATTTTTATTTCTATGTTTGCTCTTTTGTGTTGTGATAATACAACAGCTCTTCACATCTCCAGTATTTCGGTCTTCCATGAAAGGACAAAACATATTGAGCTGAATTGTCATGTTGTTCGTGAAAAGTTATAATCGGGTTTTCTAAAATCCTGTGAAGACAAACAACCAAATTGCTGACATTCTCACAAAATTATTATCTTCACATAATTTCAAGACTTACTTTCCAGGAGTATTTCATTTATACTTCTCATCTTGAGGGGAGTGTTAAATATCATTTTGATAAATTATTTTCCTTTTTTTCTTTTCTTTTATTTTTTGTTTTGAATATTTGTTAGTTAGTTCATGATCTTGAATTATTGAATTATTGATCTTTAATATATTTTGTATTATAAGTACACATGACTCATGAATATATTTTGTATCATAAGTACGCATGACTCATGTATTTTTGAATCAATTAATAAAAAATACCATTTTGCATTTATATAAATAATACAAAACATCATTGATTTTCATATTTGAATATGTTAGAACAAGTGGGTCTTGTACATCTTGACATTTTCATTTAATTAATCTTCTTAAAAAAATGTTGACAATAAAAGGAAACGAATCCCATTTGCATTAAAGGTGGGAATAAAATTTGTTGGCCCCCATCAGCTAACGTGAATTATTGCAGAACCGTACAAGTTGGTTCGGTTCGATTTGGTACCCCAATAATTTATATAATAAAATTTAAATAAAATTTTTAAAAATTTTAAAAAAAACGGAAAAGAAAAGAAAAGAAGTCGTCGGTTTCGAATGATGTTGGGAACCATGTGGGGTTAAATTCAAGGATTGACAGATTTGGAAAGCCTTTGGACCGCAAACGTATGGATATCGTACCCACTTTTCTTTTCCTTTCTATTTTTGTATTTAAAGTGATTTCACTTTATTTTCTCCTTAGATTTATGCTCCTCTTAATGTCTCACCTAAATAATTACTTTCAATTTGTGCCTAATACTCCCTTATTCCAATAGTCAAAGTCCGTATAACTTCGTCAATTACGTAATTTTTGGATAAATTTCAATTAACAATAATTATATTTCGATTTTTATATATTTAATTTACCGTCTCTTACGTCGGTGATAATTTTCTCAGACAGTTGGCGATGACGGTTTACCAAATCTAAGTTCCATCTTAGTTGATTTTTCTGACTTAATGCCACTCATAATTGGACCAAATATAATAAAAGATAACATAATCTCACAAATATATGTTTGTAATGAAATGTAAAATATTATCAATTTATTTGTTTACAATTTAAATATGTAAAAACCATTAAATTAAAAACAAATTCTTAAATGTTATAATAAAGAACATAGAATCATTCTTCCATAGTTATTGTATCCATGTGTAGTTTTCATGACATTCAATTATTATTTTTGGCAATAATATATATTAGTAGAAATTTGATGTAATATATATTTTTTTCATTATGTTTGGATGTATCTCAATGTTTATTTTATGTACAGTTTTTTTTAAAGAGAATATAAATTGACTGAGGTTTTGAATAGTATAATGTTGTTATAAAAATATAACTCATGGTTAGATTAAACTATTTCGTGCACGTTCTATTCAATATAATTTTCAATAATTATTCTCAAATTAATTATAGAAAGTGGAGCATTTGTCTAAATCACCAACCTAGTCATAAAGGAGCCCAAGCCTAGCGAGGAGCATCCACTCGTTCACATGACCCACATTGAATGAGGTGTTGACACGTCAAAAACACTGAGGAAGTGGGGTCCAGTGAGCCAAATCGAACCGTTAAGATTCGACAACACAAGTCCGATGATTCCACGATGTTAATTAATCTCGGACTGATTGTGATTTTCTGATGGTGTTTGTCCACTTGTTATTCATCGTCATATATATATAATATATATATAAAGAAATATATATATATATGAATATAATCTTCGGGATATGGACGTTCGTATATACGTAATCTTTAGCATTATTATCATCATCATCATTATAAAAAGGTAAAAAAAAGTTTGTTTTGGTCTATATGGAAGGACTACATACGATGAGAGTTATACATACGTAGGAGATATAGATATATTAATTAATAAATATTATAGTTAAATGAATTTCCCACTTCCAAAATGTGTATGTGGGCAATTGTTGTATGTCTGTTAATTTTCCAGTTATAGCCTTTGTACTTGTTTCATAAAATAACACATTTAGTATATTATACATTTTCATGTAATATATATATGTATTAGCTTTTGTTCATTTGTTTGTTTTGATTTGAAATAAATAAAATAATGTCTAATTGACAAAATAAAAAGAATAAAAAAAGTTTTAACGGGAAGCCTGGGGATAAGAGAAGAAGAGTGTCGAGGATTTGTGGGCCTCTTTTGTAGGAGAGAGAAATTATGTTTGGTCACAACACGACGTAGGCCTTGGGCCTTTGATCATTATTGACATGTGCTTATGCATATATATATATATATATACGCAGGCAAACGTGTATCTCCTCCATTCACATGTACCAATATTTAAATAATAATAAAAAAATGTACAAAATATTTTTTGTAATATAGGAAAAAAATTGTACACAAATATTATTATTACACCCTAACATGGATGTGAAGCTGTACAAATGTATGTATGTATATATATATATACACACACGTATATATGTAGAGAGAGATACAGAAGATAGTAGTTTCCACTTGAGGAAAGCAACATAAATCAACGAAAGCCATTATTGGAATGTTTGTTATTGCATCCCACTTTATATATATACTCATTTCATTACAATTATATACTTTTACGCACAAATATAATTCTTGAAAAAATATATACGAAATTACTGGCTATCATGGAATTATGTATTTAAACTATTAACTAGGGTAGGTGGAAATCTATACAGTAGGGGTGATGACGTGGAATGCTCAGAGGTTTAACCTTCTTTCCATTGAACCAAACATAACAAAAATATGTTTGTTTCCCTTTCCGACACAATACCCCCTCGTCTTCGTCTTCCTCTTTTTCGTTTATTTTTTGCATTCTATATTTTTTTACTGGTTTTAAACTTTAATCATTATTTCTCTAAAATATTTAAATAAATAAAATAAGAAGGGGTGATGTCAAAAAATATACGAATCTAACATCCGATCTTATTATAATATACAAAAAGGTTGAGTTGGCTCCAGCATTGTGGTCAGAACTCCGTCAGCATCTCGACTCTTGGCGAGTGAACATCACGCGCTTATAATCTAATTTTTCAATCCATTATATTAATAGTTACAAATAATTTGTAATTGATATAACCTTCCAATCTAGTGTTTAAAATTGAAAAATTATGATGGGAGAGAGAGTGTGGAGCACGCGCGAAGACAGAAATTGAGGTAGAGAGATACGAGGAAGAAGGAAAGGGGAAAAAAGGACCCCCCACTCTTTCTCCGTACTCCATCTCTTCTTCTTTTCTGGTAACAATTTCCTTTTTCTCCCATTATTCTCTTTTCCTTTTTCTCCCATTTTTCGTAATCTTCCCACTTTGCCCCTCATTTCCTTCTATATTCTCAACACAACCTTAGCCTACTACCCACTACTACGTGCGATATGGTCCCAACCATTACTTATTACCAAACCAACCATTTTATACATTTATTTTCATATTATAAAAGGAAACCATAACAGATAAATATTTAAGTGTGACTTTAGATTTACGAACAAACATGTATATTTATGATACTGAGCTAGTTGTATTCAAATATAGACATAATAACCAAATCAAACTATGATACAAAATCTTTAATAACATCTATTGGGATTTTCATATTTGAAAAGATATTCATATTACATGTAAATAATTGATCATAACATTCCTAAATTTATGTATATAATTGGTTTTTAAATGAGATTAAGATGGAATCCAATTTAGAGCAATACACTAGAGTTTGTGCAACTTCTTTGATGGGAATAGAAAAACTGGAACAATAAATACACTTCCCCTGTTTGTTTCCAATATTATTATTATCTCCATTTGTGGTGGGAAACCTATTCCTTTGCGTCTCTGTGACAAACTACTATTTTTGGCACTTGGCTTTTAAATATATTATGTTAGGGTTTAGGTAATAATATATTATAACTATTGGTTTGTAGTCTACAAATTTATTTATTCATTTAATTTATTTCATTACCCAATTATGTACGCATGTATTCTTATACAGGTATAATTTTATGCGTTAGCTTTTTGTATTTATATGCTTTAACTTGTAAAAAATGGTATGGCTTTAAAACTTATACATAAAAATGGACATAAGTTTGCAATTAAATAATCAAGAGATTCGAAATTTAGGATAAACAAGATAACATACTTTTTCCACGTTATGACATATTGGATATATGAAATAATTTAGCTTTAGGCTTTTATATATATATATAATATGTTGTAAAAATGATATATTTAGGAAATTTTGTTAATTTCAACCCACTTTAGAGTTTTATTTTTTTTCTTTTAGTGCAAAATCTAGATTCTTTTTGGTATATCTCACGTTTCTCTGTTTCTCTTCTCTCTCTCTCTCTCTAAAGCTCTCTCCTCTGCATTTTTTCCCTTTATTTTCTACCAACCAGCCTCTTGTTTTTCCTCTTATTTAGCTTCTAACCTCGAGAAGAATCAAACCAGAGAGGATTTGAACCCTTTAAACAGAGCAAACATTAACCCAACAACGACAACAAAAAATGTGGGATCTCAATGACTCTCCTCATCAATCACAACTCCCCCATGAATCCGATGGATTCTGCTCCTCCTCTCCCGCTAAACGCCTCGCATCCTTCTCCAATTCCAGCTCCTCCGCCGTCGTCATAGAGGATGGATCTGACGATGAAGACGCTAACCGGGTCAGAACCAACCCGTCCGGAAACCGGATTTTCGGGTTCCACGTGGATGTCGACCCGCCTTTGACCCGTCAGTTCTTTCCCGAGGCGGATGGGTGTGGCGGAGGAGGAACTGGTTTCCCACGGGCCCACTGGTTCGGCGTGAAGTTCTGCCAGTCGGATCTGATCGGTTCGGTTAAACCTGCCGAACCGGCTCAGCCGCTGAAGAAGAGCCGTCGTGGACCCCGGTCTAGGAGCTCTCAGTACCGAGGTGTTACTTTTTACCGGCGAACTGGAAGATGGGAATCTCATATTTGGTGATTATTTTCACTTATTGTTTCTTTTATTCTGAATTAATCGCTGGCTAATCTTACATAATCAAGAGTTAAACTAAGTTATTTGAGTTGTTTTCTGGTTGTATCTAAATTTTTCAGGGACTGTGGGAAACAAGTTTATCTAGGTTACAACCTTCCTGAAATTCATATTTATCATTTAGTTTTCGAAATATGTTTTTTTATCTGATAAATATTGGATATTTTCATTTTTTTATGTACTGAATAGGTGGATTTGACACTGCTCATGCAGCTGCTCGGTATGTTTATTTTCTCTGAAATTCTGACTTAATCATTTGCTAAAAGGGGGAAATAAATGGAATTATAATGTCGAAAATGAATTTATTTTTGTGACAATATTAAATTTAATTTTACAGGGCATATGATAGAGCAGCTATCAAATTTCGTGGAGTAGAAGCTGATATCAACTTCAACATCGAAGATTACGAAGACGACTTGAAACAGGTAACAATTAAAATATACCAAACAAAAAATGAAATAGAATAAATAAATAAATAAACCCCAAGCTCTTTACAACAGAATCTTATCTTCAACAACTTAAACCTTATCATCCACTACGTAAAAAAAAAACAAATATGAAAAAAGTCAACTTTCTTGTTTTCGAATAGAACTCGTTAGTACATGCATACATAAAATTCAAATTTTGTATATTTTAATTGTGAGTTAAAATGAAATAAATAAAAAATACAGATGAGCAATCTAACGAAGGAAGAGTTCGTGCACGTACTTCGCCGACAAAGCACAGGCTTTCCTCGAGGAAGCTCCAAATACAGAGGAGTCACTCTTCACAAATGTGGCCGTTGGGAGGCTCGAATGGGCCAATTCTTAGGCAAAAAGTATCAATCTTTTACTCAGATTTTAACCCTCTAATAAAAAAAATTTCACCCTTTTGTTTATTTCAATATCTATCCAATCTCTTATTACCCATTTGTTCTTAATAGGTACGTTTATCTGGGCTTGTTCGACACCGAAATCGAAGCTGCTAGGTATTAATATCACGTATGAATCGTTACGTTGTATATAAATAAATGTAATATTTTGTGGTCTGTCGAAATATAATACATAAATGTTTCAGGGCTTACGACAAAGCTGCGATCAAATGCAATGGGAAAGAGGCTGTGACCAACTTTGATCCCAGCATCTACGACGACGAGTTTAACGCCGGTAACAATTAATCCATTTTTTTAATTTATTTAATTTATTTATCAGTTTTGTTTAATTTATTTATCAAGTTTGTTTAATGGTAAAATAATATTATAGAATCTTCGAGTAATGGTGCTGTGGATCACAACCTCGATTTGAGTTTGGGAAATTCGGCGAGTTCAAAGCAAAAGAGTCAACAATTGCGGCCTAAGGTTAAAACTTATAGAGCTCATGGGAATTTTAATTTTCATATATTTGATATTTGTTTAATGTTAGTACGCTCTATCAATATATTTTATTCTTTTTTTTCACAATTTATTTGTTCAGGCGAACCAGCTTCAAGAACAATACATATTCGGTCATACTGGATTGCTTAATTCTACTAATCAGATGGCAAATCAACAAGTGGGTAATCAAACAAATATATATATATATATATATTATTGGTTTTATCATAATATATAATCACATCGAAACATTAATGTTTTATGGATTGTTTAGCATAGACCATAAATTTGCTTAGTATAATCATTAAATTATCACATTTAAATCACCAACTGATTAAAAAAAGGTTTTATCATATAATATAATCACATAGGCTAAATTTCTTACGTCCTAGTAAAAAAATTTTTAGTATCTTATTTTTACTGAGATATGCGATTTCTTGGACGTTGGCTTTAGTTTCCGGGCAGCAGCAACACTGGCGGCGGCGGCGGCGGATTCTCACTTTTTTCGGCCGCGACGGCGTCGGGGAACGATCAACGGTTTGGTCGGACGAACCAAGTGTATGCGAATGCTGCAGCATCATCAGGATTCCCTCCTCCTCCTCATCATCATCATGATCATCATAATCATCATCATCATCATCATCATCAGATTTTCACTTCTCAACAAAATTGGCTGCAGGGCAATGGACTCCATTCCTCCCTCATGAGACCTTCTTGATCATCGTCTCCTCTCTCTTTCCTTTTTTAGTAGATTTATAATATTTTAATCCTTTTTCTTTTCTTGAGTAAAAGAAAGGATCCCTCAATACGCATAATTAATTTTCCAGTAATGTATTAATTTATGCTTTTTCCTTTCTTTGTTTTTGTTTATCAAAACCTTGATTAGGCCAAAAATTTTCTCAGGAAAGTGATGGAAAATTTTTCCCAGGTATATGGGGAAATTGCTTTGATTGGTTGCCCTGGGAAACTATTAAACGGGGGAAATCTTTAATTTACTTGTGGCATTTTTTTCGTTAATTAGTGAATATAAATATAAGCATATATGTATATAAGTATATCATATACATTGGAATGGATAAATCTGATTTAGCTGTTCTGACTAAAGCGTGGTTCAGTTGCTTGTCAATGTGTTGTCTTTTGTTGTTTTTATTACATTGCTGCTTTATATGTTGCCTGCACCTATGTTCAGTCTATATTTATTTATATATATTTTTGTCACGAACGAAGGAACTAATAATATTAAAATATAAACCAAGGACCAATCATATGCCTTTTAAATAGAAATATTACATGTGTCATCATTTTGATAATAAGTTTTATTTAATTTAAATGTTTTTTTACATAAATCAATTTCACCAATTAATGCAATTAAGGGATTACAAATAAAATAATAGGAAAGTGAAAAGAATATTGGAAATATAAACTTGCACAGAAAATAGGGTTAATTGAGAAGGTATGGTCACTTTCAGAAGAAAGTCAGACATTTTGCTACAATGGCGAGAGAGACGTCTCCTTTTCTACTGTTCACCTTAATATGCACTGAATAAATCTTGAGATATATTATATATAATAATTTATAAAGTATATAAATCAGATATATTGGTAATGAATTTAAAGTAATAGAAAATGTGGTGAGGGGTTCAGATCTAAAATCTTAAAAATTGAGAACGTCCCTTTTATTAATTATTATATTATACAAATGCAACAATAGTTTTTTTCTCATCAGAATTTAGTATTTCTCTAAGTAATTTTATTTTTCAAAGGAATTTAAGTTCCACTTTCACTAAATTGGTTACATGGACTTTGCCGAGTCAAGATTGTCTAAATCTTTTATGGGTCGCCAATGGGAAAAAGACAGAGAAAGAAAATGGTTAGTAAAAACACGCTTCACATTTACCAATCAATATGGTATTTAGTTATTGGAAGTAAGTAAGAAACGAAACAATCTTCGTTTATATAGTTATTTATATATGCATATATATATATATTGGTAGAGATTTAGAGTTATTTTTTAAAAATACCTCTTATGCGTCATAACAATTTAAAGTTAAAATATATAAATAAAATAAATCCTATTGAGTTCTTTATAAACTATAATTTTTGAACTTTTGATTTAATATATTTTTATTGATTAAATACATAGTCGGAATAAAGTCTCTGCTGTTCACACATATAAATTCAAATCTAAATTGGAAAGGTGTTTTGTGCATCTTTTTTTACCAATTAAATCCTTCTAGTGAATCTTTTGTATAATTATTCTTGTGAAGTTAAACCTTAGTGTCCTAATATAAAAATAAGTCATATAGCTTATGCTAATATGGTACAATATATATATAATATATCTACGGCACATATTTAAGTGTGTATATATATGTGTGTGTGTATTTGCAGATGAAAATATGTCTAGGGTTTAAGGCAAGTTTAGATTATCGTACGAGGAAATGGTTCGTCGGACCAACTAGTGTCATGGGGAATTCCGCAGCTTTATAATAGTTTAAATGTATATATATATATATATATATATATATTTCTCCAAATCATAAGGTAAAGGTTATCAGTCGGTCCACGAATAGTAATTGTCTTGTCACGTTACTGTAATATAAAGTTCAATATAAATTACGAATTTATGAATAAATTAAGAGAACCAATTTCGTCATTGAAGTCGTCACATGGAAATATCATATGGACAAGAGGGAAATTTTTTAATTGGAATAATTCTATTAGTGGCAAGCTTTGTAGTGCGACGAGACTGATCGTACTATATATATTCAACTTGCTAGTACCTTCGTTATTGCTCTTAGTGCTCCCATATTATATTAATCTTATATTATATTTTATGTTACATATAATATTGATTTAAACAATTTTCGGATATGCTTTTATGCTTATGAGTCACCTAGGATACAGCTTGCAAGACCTAGAATCTCTATCCGAGATTTTCATTTTATAATAATAAACATTTATAATAAATAAACATGTAACTGCCACTTTTTTTATTCGTAAATATGTTCGATTAGTACGTAGAGGAACTAATGCAAAGACAAAAAAACGTTAAAAGCATATAAATAAATATGATTGTTATTTTAAATTTGGATTTCTTTTAAAACGAATGATTAATGTATTTGGTAGTGAATCACATGGACATACACTCCAATATGCATAAGAAAAATTTCCATGAAATTATAATCGTATATGAAAAGGAAGAATTTGCATAGTCCATAAATAAATATATATTAATAATGAGCTTTTATGGATCAGACAAAGAAAAAGCTATATCAGGGAATGCCCTATATAATACAACACAAAAGAGATCCTCACATGTTTGTCATATATTCGTCTGAACATATAAAGAATTGAATTTTGTAATAATCTTTCGTGATATATATATATATATATCACGAAAGATTATTATATATATATAAAATCGTAGATTATACCACAATTTTGTTAGTCGGATTGATTTAAGATCAGTGATGTTTCCGAATTTAAAAATTTGTTTTTATATGATTAGTATAAAAATATATGTTTAAATTTCGTGATATTATGTATAATATATATAATAACTGTATATTGGAAAATGCAATAACAAAAGAGTGGTCCTAAAACGTGCAAAAGAGGATAGGTTTCTCTCATGCTTTGTCGAGAAAAAAACTCCATACACAAAGGAAACATATTAGAATGTGTAACCAACCAGAGAACTCTTGTTCTGCATCAAAATTTATTAAACCCATAAAAGTTTAATAAAAATATAAAAATTAATTAAAACAATATAGTAAAAAATATATAATTTAACTTTAGATCTCTTCCTTCGCCTCGTATCTACGAAACACTGTCGATTCTGCAGAGACACGTAGACGATAGATTCCATCCTAAGTTATCACGAGAATGGGAAACTCCAAAAATATAAAAATATTTTATAATGATATTTTTTATTGAGTTGAGATTTAGGTGATTGCAATAAAAGCTTTTAAATTTTTATTATATATTTTTCTCCAATTGTATTATATGGGTTTTGTTTCTTGTGATCATGTCTTCCATTCAAGGTGTCAGTTTCCATATTTGGGAGATTGGTTCAATGGGTCTTACACTTTAATAATGTTTTTTTATTTATAATAAATAGATCAGAGGTCGGGCAAGATGAGGAAACTTAATTTATTGCCGATAGAGATAAAATAGTTATAAACAATTATATATATATCTATATAATATGATTCATATTTTTTCAATTTTTTTCTTTTCAAGATATAATTCTAAAATTTATCACTATATCATACAATTGTATTGTCTAATTCGGATAAGAATCATAAATACATATATTCGATATTTGATAATTGAAAAATATTGGGTTAATTTTTGAATTTAATTGGATTTTTTTTATTTAAAATATTGATATTGTATTTTCGATTGTGATAATTATATTTTAGATAATATTTAAACATAGAAAATATATAACGTTGTTTGTTTCGCATTAATTAATAAATAAATTATAAATTTATATATAATATATTGAGTAATATAAATTTTGGATTAAATTTTGTATGTTAATTAAATTTAGACTCATTATAAAAAATTCAAATAAATTATTCCATACAATCTGATATATATTCATTGTTTATCTTTAAATTAATTAATATTATAAATCTCTATATATAATTGCAAAATATTTTTGTTGGAGAGAGAGAGAGAGAGAAATGTGTTTGTCTTGGATGAATATAAATTTTTTATTTACATCGGCTTTACCCTTGGTGTCCCTCACCGACAATTTCCAATGTCCCATCGCTTTCAACACCCTTTCTATTTACGGTAATTATATCGAATTTATTTCTTTTGGGTCCTTATATGTTCATCTTCTTGTATATTTTCTTAACGAATAATTCACCCTCTTTAAACAGTTTACTATATTTCATCGTAGAAAAATTATGGTCCAATTTTTTAACATAGTCCTGTGACTTTGTCGACATTTTCAATATATTTATTGTTTACAAAAGAATAAAAACTATTTCATTTTCAAAATTAGTTCATGAGTCACACTTATGAACATATGCTCCCAAGGAAAGACAACCATTTCGTGTTTTATGAAGAGTAAAGTCTCACACGAGTTTCTAAATAAGGAAAGTGTAAACTATATTTCGTGTTTTTGCTTCATTTGCCAAATCTCATAAATTTCATGGAAATAGGTAAGAGCGTGGCCCATTTAAGTATGCCGTAATTTGCATGAAAACCACCCAAATTAGTGGAGAAAATGCCGACTCATACCTACTTTTGTTTATTTATTTATTCGTTCTCTTCCTTTATCATTATAATTAAAACCAATGCTTCTTCTATAACAATCTATATTAAAAAGGGGTAAACTCAAAATAAACCTTCAAAAATAACTTTTAATAAAAAAAACTTACACTTTTAACTCATAAAAAAACTTTCAAAAATAATTTTTAATAAAAAAAACCTTGCACTTTAACTCATAAAAAACACCTTCAAAAATAACTTTTAAATAAAAAAAACTCTACATTTTTAACTCATAAAAAAACATTTAAAAATAACTTTTAATCAAAATTTTAATTTAAAAAAATAGGGGTAAACTCAAAATTTTAATTTAAAAAAGTAGAAGTAAAATTTTGAAGATTAATTTTTTTAAATTAAATTATATAAGTAATATAATACTATCAAACATTTAAATTATATAAGTAAAAATTTTAGAATTAGAATTAATATGAATTTTGGTTAGATAATGATTTTAAAATAATAGATATATTAATTTTTTATAAAATTTATGAGATTTGATAATAATTTTAGAATTGTGAATATATTATTTTTTAATAAATTTATGAGATTAGACTTTTGTTAATAGTATTTTGTGACTGTATGGTTATAATGTTTCATATGTTTAACAAATTACATGATATATTTGTTGTTTTAAAGAAAATTAATCTTCAAAAATTTACCCTATTTTTTAAACTAAAATTTTGAGTTTACTCCTATTTTTTTAAACTAAAATTTTGATTAAAAGTTATTTTTTGAAGGTTTTTTTATGAGTTAAAAGTGTAGGGTTTTCTTTATTAAAATTTTTTTTGAAGGTTTTTTTTATGAGTTAAAATTGTAGGGTTTTTTTATTAAAAGTTATTTTTGAAGGTTTTTTATGAGTTAAAAATGCAGAGTTTTTTTTATTAAAAGTTATTTTTGAAGGTTTTTTTGAGTTTACACCTATTAAAAACTTAAAAATTACACGAATTTATTTCAAAAATTGCATAACCAAATTATTATAATAACTAACAAAAAAGTATTATTATTTTTAAATTATATATTGAAAATTTTAAAGACAAGACATATAACGAAAATCTAAAATAAGAAATTGTGTTTCAACGAACTATTGTTTTTTATTCATGTATCAATCTCCAAGTACACTTGTTTCGTCTTACAATGCACTCGAGAGTACCACAATTAGCTCCCTCGGAATTAAACAATGAATATGAAACTCTAAGTTAAAACACATGCTTTACCAGTGCTAACAATCCCCGCCACACACTCAAGCAACTCACCAAGGATCCTTTTCTATCCCTAAAAGTATAAATCACAATTTACTCAATGCTTGGTTATTGTTCCAAGGTTTCACCATCCTCCTTTTATAGAGGTCGTTTTTAACTGCACTTGTCGAAATTATAGATACACGTTATCCGAAATTTCAGCTCACCAAATTGTTTCATGACCAAGTCAAATCCAATAAACTGCCAGCAACATTTGATCAAGTCCACTCCCCAAGACTCAACAACCTTTGATTAAGTCCATTCCTCAAGACTCTCAACAACCTGAAACAAACACACAACAATCTTCTTAATTAAATGTTATTTCAAACATTAACAATCTTCCCCTTTGAATTTCTGATCACTCAAACTCAAACTCGTGCATAAAAACATTAGTCAAACATAATCATAGTTAAACACAATCATCACAGATCGTTAATTCATTCATTTCGTCATGCTTTGATCACCATATATCTAATGCTAAAACCTCCATTTACTCCCCTTGTTTGTGTGATCAGATATTCAAAATCAATAAAGATTAGTTATACATATAAAATGAACCAATTTAAATATCGATCATTGAATTTTCGCATACAATTTTCTTGCAAGGGTTTTAATAAAATTAAGGGGAAATACATAAGAGAAACAAGAATGAGTTTTAGAATTACCTTTTCTGTTTAAGTGTACTTAACTATCACCAGATTCACTCAACAATCTTTTATACACTTATGAGCAAACTTTTTTTATATAATTTTTTTCTATTCTTTTCTCTTCCTTTTCTTTTTCTTTTCCTTTTCTTTTTTCTGTTTTCGACTTCTAGGACGTTGTTTAGACAAACTTTTCTTCAGGTAACACGTTCTTGGGTTATTTTTTGTAGGTATACTTTTATGTTCCATTTTTATTATAGCGAAGTATTTAAGAATGATTTAGCTTTGTGCCTTAGGACGTTACAAAACTGAATTTGAATGTCTCTCAACTTAGACCTGAGCAAAATACTCATAACAAACTCTTTTTAGAAATATAATCCTTTTATGAACCATCGAGTCATTAGAGGAGTAAGAGAACCAAACCTTCTTTTATACGTCAAACATTAAATCTCAAAGAAAGGACAAGTTTGTTAGCATATGTGTATTTCAGTAAAGCTTAAGTGACATTGACAAACCAAGTACCAAGAAACAGATCATTAGCTCCAATAATTATTCTCACTTTCTTACATACATAGTCCTAATTTTATCTCAAGTCTGTTTAAAGATTCAAGACTAATAAACATAATTGTACAGGGTTCACAAACTCTAAGTGATTATTCCAAACATGCATAATGATCCAAATCGAGGGGCTTTTGTGAAGATGTCACTTAGTTGATGATTGATTGACACAAATTCAATTTTCATTTGTTTTCTTTTAATGTTTCCAAAAAATGATTCATTCTAACTTGTTTACCTACCTGAAATGGTTTGCACACATCAAGATTATCAAGATTTAGTTTAAGATACCTCGAACGAAATTTAAATATGCACATTTTACCAAAACTTGATCATCTTTCGTCATTTTCAAACTTCTTTGTTCAATCTCTCAACGCATAGCAATTTTTTGATGACCGCATACCTAAAAGAATACACTTTTCGTTAGAATTCATGATACAATATTCATCTGGTGTAAATTGTATTTTGTAACCACTGTCACACAATTGACTAATGCTAATCAAATTAGCAGTCAAGCCCTTCACATAATGAATGTTGTCTAACATGGGTTGTCCGGAAATTTGTAGATCTCCTTGTCCATTAGTTTTCTCTTTGTTTCCATTACCAAATGTAACACATCCAGCATTCACTCTTTCACTAAAATTTGATAGAATTTCTTTATTCCATGTCATGTGTTTAGAACATCCACTATCAAAGTACCAAGTGTGAGATTTATCATTTTGAGTTGAAATATAAGCAACTTTGCATTAAAGATCGTTTTTTCTTATCCAAATATTTTTAAATTTGACTTAGAATACTTACGTGGACCATCTATAAGTTTTTTAAACACTTGTATTACTTATGTCCCCAGATTTCGCAGTGATAACATCTGACGTTGTTATTTTGGTGAAGATCAACTTTAATTCGAGGCGTTCTTCTAACTAAATCATGTACGCTTGAAGACGAGTAACTTGTATTTGTAATATCTGCAAGATTTCCACTTGAAACAAATTTCGTTTGTGACTTTTCCTTGCTTCTTACGTATCCAATTCCATGATGATTGGTATCTTTCTTTCCCATGGTCAACAAATGATCAAGATTTTTTTGTTCCATTCGTAAGCATCTTCAATTTCTTGTTTCTTTCTTCAAGTTATCTCTTAGTCATTACAATTTCTTCTTCTTTCTGAATTAAGATCGTTTGGGTTTCTTGAAGTTGTTTTTCTAACTTCTTATTAGATTTGACCAACTCTATGTTGAGTTTGCTCATGTTTAGCCATTCATTGTAAATGGTTTCCACATTTACATCCTCATCATCTCTATCACCTTCTTTTTCGTCTTGATCAATTATTCCAATGAATGCCATAAAATTTGGATTTTCTTCTTCACTGCTTTCTTCAGATTCTGAACTTGAATCTACACATTCATTTCTAGTGTGTCCAAAACCTTTACACTTGTAACATTGAATTTCACATAAATTCTTCAACACTTTCTTTTTTAGAATGCTTGGACATTCAGATTTGATATGTCCAAATCCCTTGCATTCATGACATTGTATTCCCGATTTTTTTCTTTTATCTGCACTTTCTCTTCAATATTTGTGTGTTTCATTCCAGTTCGCTTCTTCATGAATTTTCCAAATTTCTTGGCTAACAATATCACATTTTCTTCCAAGTTATCCGTCCTCAAACTTTCTTTTGTTGCTTTGAGTATAATTCCTTTGCCCATATCCTTGTTTGTTGAATCTTGTTCAAGTTCAAAATCCAATTCATATGCAGCAAGAATTCCAACAATTTCCTTGAAACTCTTCGTATCAGTATTTAGAGACATATTCATTGCGACCTTCTGAGCATGAAACTTTTTCGGTAAACACCTCAAAAGTTTTTTTTACCAGCTTTTTATCTTTGTACGTCTGACCAAGTACACTTGCCTCATTTGCAAGTGCATTTATCTTCCCACTGAATTCTTTTAACTTTCATATTCATTCATCTCTAATTTTTCAAACTTATGTTCTAGGATATCAAGACAAGTTCTTTTAAATTTTGAGGTACCTTCATGAATGGTCTCCAATGTGTCCCATGCTTCTTTTGTAGATTTACATCCTTGAATTTATTTGAACTCATTGATGTCCACAGATGTAAAAATTGCTCCAAGTGCTTTAACGTTGTAAGTTGAATTTCATTTCTCGTTGGGCGTCCACTGATTATATGTTTTTTTTTCGAATTTTAATGTTCATCGATCACCATGGGTGGACCCCATCCATTCTTCACAACACTCCATGCATCCTCGTTGATCCCTCTGATATTTGCATGCATTTTCACTTTCCAATATCCATAATTGGATTCATTGAGCATAATCGACCTTTCATAAAAATACATATCTCTTGGAATTTCCAAGTTGTCTTTTGGGATCTCACACCAAACAATAAATATAATATCTAGCTTTGGTGACATGCTTTGATACCAATTGAAATTGTTAAAGACAACACATATAACGAAAATATAAAATAAGAAATTGTGTTTCACTGAACTATTGTTTTTTATTCATGTAGCAATCTCCAAGTACATTTGTTTCGTCTTACAATGCACTCGAGAATACTGCAGTTAACTCCCCTTAAGTTAGACCATGAATATGAAAAACTAAGTTAAGAAAAACACACGTTTTACTAGTGGTAGCAATCCCCGCCCACACTCAAGGAACTCTCCAAGGATATTTTTCTATCCCTAAGAGTATACCTCACAATTTACTCAATGCTTGGTTACTCTTCCAAGTTTTCTCCATCCTCCTTTTATAGAGTTCGTTTTTAACTACACTTGCCAAAATTACAGATACACCTTATCCGAAATTTCAGCTCGCCAAATTGTTTTATGATCAAGTCAAATCCAATAAACTCTCAGCAACATTTGATCAAGTACACTCTCCAAGACATAACAACCTTTGATTAAGTCCATTTCTCAAGACTCTCAACAACCCGAAACAAACACACAACAACCTTCCTAATTAAATGATATTTCAAACATATTGGAAATAACTACCACAATTCGTTTATAATTTAGAAATAACATTATAATTAATTTATTAAAGTAAAACAAAATAGTTTATTTAATGTTCTAACAATTGAAAAAAAAATCAAATTTTTATTGGATTTTTTTAAAATATATTATGGAATATGATCAATTACTTTTAAATAAATATTTTATTTATTAGTTGGGTAATAATATTTATTGCATTTGTAGTGTTCTCACTACCTTCCGGATGATAGATGTTTTCTTGCGTGTTTTGTTTTCACTTATACACAAGCGAAGTACTTTTCAACATATTAATCACTCTTATGAAAGTTATATGCCTGTTAAGCGATATTAAATAGTTCGGGAGTCAAAACGTAATTACTGAAAAGTTTAGTAATATAAATACATAAGAGAAACAGGTTTTCTCCGATGGCATATTCTTTTGTCAGATCAAAACCCTAGCCACCAGAGAGAAATGAAAAATGCGAAAGGTCAATTTCCGTTCCCGACCAAATCTACACCAACTGTTGACAGTAGATCCCGATCTCGGCATGGATACACATAAAAGACTTGTCAGTTCAAGTCTAACATCCTATTGTTGTCAGATTCGTAAAAAACAGGTAACATCAGGATCGTTCCTCGTGTTTTTGTTCAAACCCTTCCAACCCAATCCTAAACATGACTAGATCTCGAATATGAGTTGTTAAAATACACTTCCACACCCTATGTAGCAACCTAATAGTGGTATCAGAGCGTCTGGTCGTCTGTTTCTAAGATTTGGATTCGTTTTAGGGTGTAAAAACAGATCAAATTCCGCCTAGGCGAGCGCGACGGCTCTTGGACGTGG
>CM071868.1:38885796-38919008 GCA_036759665.1 Gynandropsis gynandra | reverse complement strand
CCGCGAGTGCGACGGCTTGCCTGCCTCATGCTGCGAACGCGACGGCTCGTCCGTCTCATGCCGCGGGCGCGAAGGGTCTCTCGGGGATCAACCCTAGATGACGCGATGGGGCTTTCGGGGAGGAACCCTAGATGACACAACGGGCTCTCGGGGATGAATCCTTAACGGCACAACGTTATCGTCCCAAAACTACGCAACAGTTTCGTCTCATACGACGTGACGGTAGTGTAGAAGCTGATGTGGGATGATTGGGAGTCTGCCAGCGTCGAGAAAGAGCTTCTCGACGGTCGTGGTGGTTAGCTAATCACTAGGGTTGTGTTCAACGCTCCTCCGAATCTCTAGAAGTCGATGGTGATGTCGGCGGCTTCGTAATGTGTGACTCGATCGACTCGTAAGACGAAGTCGATTGAATGGAAACTAGGGTTACGAAGTTCTCTAAGAACCGAAGTCGATCGACCTGTATGAAAGAATCGATCGAATGGTTCTTTGAGGGTCGAAGTCGATCGAAACTTACGATGAGTCGATCGAATTATAGTCTGATTCAATCGGTTTGAGTGTCAACTCGATCGATCTATTTCTATGAGTCTCGAAAAATCCAAATAATTGAGTTCCTAAATGATAAATTGTTTATCATTCGGCTTTTCCTTCATCGTAGACATATGAATAGGCTCTTGTTTACATGGTACGACCTGACTACCCAAAGACATGTAGTTCAAGGATTTTATTCATATGTCTATGACACTAGATGTCTAGTGGGAGGGAACAATTAGTTTTTGCAGACGTCTGGACTAGCCGAGAGACATGAACTTAATTGTTATCCGACCATGAGTTGAAGGATGAACTCAACTATATCAATAGGGATGACCTGACTACCAGGTGACTATGTGATATAGAGCTGCGCTTTATTAACTACGAGTTTTATAGGGACAAAATTTGCTAAAGAATCTATTTTATATGGTTGGGAAACATCTTGACTACCAAGGGGCTCAGGCATATAGTTGTAGATTAATGCTAATGAGAAATAATATTTTTGATGTTATTGTAACATTGATTAGCATGCATATAATTAGATAAAGTCCATGTATTTATGATATTTATGATGTCTAAATCTATACTTTTTATGTCCTATTTATTTTTCAGATCTCTCAAGAATGTCTCAATTCAATCTACATCATATTCTCGAGACTAACAAGCTTGTTGGGGAAAACTTCGATGAATGGCAACACAACTTGCGTCTGGTGCTAACTAATGAGAAATTGGCCGATGTGATCGATAAGCCAGCCTCTCCAACACCAGATCTAACAAACAATGACGCTTTTAGTGCTTTTACCAGTATGAGGAGAAATTTATTACTGTAAAGTGCCTTATTCTGACATTGATGAGTGGTGAACTCCACAAGCAACATGACCACATGGATGCTTAGCAGATCACAGAACATCTTAAAGAAGATGTTTGGAGAACAAAGTCGCACGGCAAGGTCTAAATTTTCGGGGATTTTGTTCAAGTCCGCTCTGAGTGAGGGTTCTATTATGGGACCCCACGTTCTAAAGATGATAAGTCTAATAGAACAGTTTGAGAAGCTGGGGTGCACCTTCTACAAAGAGATGCAGTAGGTATGATCCTACATTCACTTCTGGACTCCTTCTTTTCGTTCGTTGTTAATTACAACATGAACAAGCTGGATGTCGAGCTGCATGAGATGCACAACATGCGCACTGAGTATGAGAAGCAAATGTCCATCGGGAAGAAGGAATCATGATCTATTCTGATGGTTGGGCAATCTTCTAAGTATAAGAGGAAGGACAAGAAAAGGCCCAGGACCAAGCAGAGCACGTCCAAGGCTGGTATGACCAAGGAAAAGGGCGATGCTGGTAAGGCCGACCAGTCAGATGCTGAGTGCTTTTTCTACAAGAAGAATGGGCACTGGAAGAGGAACTACAAAGAATACCTTCAGACTCTAAAGGGCAAGAAACGAGGTAAGAATTCCATGGAAAATGTTTTCATGATTTCCTTGACTACTATTGATTCGTCTAAATGGGTATTGGATACCAATAGCAGTTTTAACATCTGCAACATGTTGCAGGGTTTGAGGATGAGTAGGAGATTCAAGAAGGGAGAATTCAATCTCAAGGTTTGAAATGGCACAAGTGTTGTTGTTTTAGTCGTAGGATCGATTTCTCTTTTTTATGCGAGAAAGATTTTGTTATTGCACTACAAAAAAACTCGGTGTTTCCAACGGATGAGGCAACGTATCAGTCCGTTAGAAGTAATTAGCAATGGATTGTAACATATTTTTTGATATTTTCAACGGGCCAAAGTCCGTTGCAATCCGTATACAAATTTCAACGGATTTGTAACGGATTATTTCCGTTGCTATATCCCTCGAAATCCATCGTGATTTTTAACGGATTGCAATGACTTTTATCCGTTGGGAATTTCTATTAGAAGACCCGTTAGAAGCCGGGGAAAGAATTGCAACGGGCGTCCGTTGGCATTTGTAACGGACGCCCGTTAAAATTGGCAACAGATGTCCGTTGAAATTGTTAATTTCGAGGTTCACCGGTTTAAATAAATTCACGTGAACCTCCAACAGACATCCGTTGCAATTTCCAACGGACATCCGTTGGAATTTCCAACGGATCTCCGTTGGAATGTTCACTATTTAGATCATACCAGAGAGTGCATTAAACAATCAATGACAAAATTATTTTACACCAAAATGTCGTCTTCTTCAAATTGAAATATATATAGATTGAGAGAGTGTATGTATAGAAGAAAAGATCCTATAACTGAAGAGATTACACAAGAATTCTTACACGGATTGGAGCAATTCATGTGTTTTGCATCGATGCAGCCTTTGTGTAAAAAACGCGGGACAATGTTATGTCCATGCAAAAGATACAAACACATGAAGTATCGAAGTCAAGAAATTGTTTGCAAACATCTTTATAAGGTGGGTTTTGTTGAAAATTACGAAATTTGGGTTTTTCACGGTGAAAATTGCGGTGTTAGAGATATTGTGCAAGATGCACAAGTAGAACGAAATGAAGAAGTTATTTATGAAGCATCAACGACCAATCCATATGTGGAAATGGCGTCAGATGCTTTTCCTAGAGCTGTTAATGAACAAACGCATGAAGAGATGCCGAACATCGATACACGTCGATTCTTCAACCTATTGAATTCGGCAAAACAACCTATATATGAAGGTTGTCGTGAAGGTCAATCTCGTTAATCTTTATCTTCAAGATTGGTGAGTATTAAAACAGACTGCAAAACAATGCGGGAATATTTACCGGAAAATAATCAAGCTCCTGAGACATACTACGAAACACAAAATGTGTTAAAGGATTTGGGAATGCCACATGAGAAAATTGATGTTTGTAGAAACAGTTGCATGTTGTTTTGGGGAAATGATAAAGACTTGTTGGAATGCAAATTTTGCGGTGCAAGCAGATTTCGGTCTAAAAAACCATCTTCACGTAAATATGTACCATACAAGAAAATATTCTACATTCCTGTAGCAAACAGGTTGAGAAGGTTATATGAATAAAAAAAACCCGCTGCATCAATGAGATGACACATAGGACACTCAACGGCCGAAGGTATAATGCAACATCCATCGGATGGTAAGGCTTGGAAAGATTTCAATGAAATATTTCCCGAGTTCGCGTATGAAATGAGAAACGTTTATCTTTGCTTGTGCATAGATGGTTTTAGTCCATATGGGCAATCTGGAAGTCAATATACTCTGTGGCCGGTGATTTTGTCCCGTATAATTTGCCTCCCTAGATGTGTTTGAAAAAAGAGGTAATGTTTCTGACGTTGTTGATTCCAGGACCAGAATATCCGAAGAAAAGTTTCGATGTCTTTTTGCAGCCCTTAATTCATGAATTAAGGCAGTTGTGGAACGAAGGAATCCTTGCTTATGACGTCAGTACTAAGCAAAATTTCACATTGAAAGCGGTCTTGTTGTGGACAATTAGTGATTTTCCTGCCTATGGAATGTTATCTGGATGGAGCACGCACGGAAAATTGGGATGTTCATATTGTATGGAGGATACAGATTCATTTCGACTAGTACATGGTAAGAAACCATGTTGGTTTGATTGTCATATAAGATTTCTTCCTCGTGGCCATGCTTTCCGGAAAGATAAAAAAACATTTTCGGAAGAACGTGGTATAAAAAGAAGAGGCATCGTGCATACAAAGTGGAACACAAATCCTTTACGAAAGATTGAACACAATGGGTGATTTACAAGAATCGGTTTAATGCGGTGGAGATCGTGGGCATCGTAAACCAAAAGGTCAAGGTGAATGGCATAACTGGTATAAACGTAGTATCTTTTGGGAACTACCATACTGGAAATCATTGATATTACATCATAATTTGGATGTTATGCATATCGAGAAGAACTTTTTCGATAACATCATAAATACTGTTTTGAATGTGGCGGGTAAAACCAAGGATAATATACAATCTAGAAAAGATTTGAAGTCAATATGCCGACGACCTGAGTTGGAATTAAGGGATGGAAGGTCACCTGTCCCAGTATTGAGATTGTACGGTCCGGCGAAAACGATATTATTAAAATGGTTAAAAGAGGACGTTAAGTTTCCTGATGGATATGCATCGAACATTGCTCGTTGTGTTGATATTGTTGGTTTGAGACTGATCGGATTGAAAAGTCACGATTGTCACGTTTTCATGCAGCGGCTCATTCCAATTGCAATTGTTGAGCTTTTACCACAGAATGTTCACGATGTGTTATGCGGAATCAACATATTTTTCAGAGATATATATTCGAGGAATTTAAAAAGTGATGAATTGGAATTAATGAAAAACAATATTTCTGAAGTATTATGTGCACTGGAAAAAGTTTTTCCACCTTCATTCTTCGATGTCATGGAGTATTTGCCAATACATTTTCCCAGATGAGGCAATACTCGGTGGGCCAGTTCAATCAGATGGATATATCCTTTTGAAAGGTTTTTCTTTCATTTAAAGAAAAAGCAAAAAACAAAGCAGTGGTCGAAGGATCTATTGTCAAACAGTACTTGCTGGAAGAAATTCCATATTTCAACACATTTTATTTCGAGTCGCATATTCAAACGAAAGAACGACGTGCAACAAATGATCACACAAACTATCTATATCAATATAATCCATAGTTTGACACAATTCCTGAAATGTTTACACCGATTGGACGTACAGGAGGTAAATCCGATGAATATTGGTTAACACCAGAGGAGTATAATCACGTCCACACATATATACTACTAAATTGTCAAGAGTTATTACGTTCGAAAGGTACTGGTACATATTAATTTCAATCATCTACATATATATGTATATATATATATATATTCAAATTTAACGTATTTTCATTATACATGATATTTGATGAAGAATTACTTGGTACATATCCTCATCTAAATGCAAATGGACTCACAGACATGAAAGTTCAACATTATGGCTCGTGGTTGAGAGACTACGTAAGTAATCATGTACACATCTATTAAAATTAATTGCTTATAAAAGTATAATTTTTTTTAATGCTACGTACAAGTGAAATGTTCTGATGAAAGACTTCCTACGTGGTTAAAAGATTTGGTTAATGGTTCCACACGAAATGTCATGTGTTGGCCAATCTTGTTTACTCACGGCTATACGTTCCACATGTATGAACACGGAAAACATAGAAGCACATACAACTATGATGTTTGCGTTAATAATGATATAGAGGGTGATAACTTCTACAACATTTTGCACCAAATCATACAAGTGGAATATCTCGGTCTTGTTGGGTTGAAGGTGATGCTTTATAAATATCAGTGGTTCGACCCAACCGTAGGACATGGAATACGAAAAAACCGATGGGGAGGAATTGACGTTAATCCGGAACGACAATATGGTAAGTATGATCAATTCATCACAATAGATCAAGCAGATCAAGTATGTTACGTGCAATATCCAACAACATTGAAACATCGAAGAGAGGAGTGGTGGGCCGTAGTAAAGATCAAGCCACGAGGGATCATAAGCTCTGATGATAAAGAAGATCCGTTGCAACCCGATAATCCGCAGCCGATTCGTTTAATTGATACAGATCGCGAGGAGATTCTCGTGAGAAATGACATAGAGAGAACTCATACGCGATTTTGAAGATGTTAAACCGGAAGATGTTGAAGATGAAAACGGTGATGAATTTAATGAACAATCGAAGGAAGACTCGTCCATCGATGATTCTACTGAAGAAGAAAAGTAAATACAATAATGTATATTATGTGTAATAAATGTAAATGATGAATGACGTGTAACTCCATGATGTGTACTAATGTATATGATGTGTAATCGAACAATCGAAATATTAATACAATCGAACAGTTTATATAAACGATATTTGATGTATTACAAATTAGAATTATCTAATACCAACGGGCATCCGTTGCAAATATTAACGGATGCCCGTTGAAACGCGAAATCGCCCCCGACATTTAGAAAAAATTTCTAAAGTTCTAATGGACACCCGTTATAAACATTCCAACGGGCATCCGTTGAAAATTTAACGGTTGAAACTATTCTAACGGGCGTCCG
This sequence comes from Gynandropsis gynandra, assembly GCA_036759665.1. Classification (NCBI taxonomy): domain Eukaryota; kingdom Viridiplantae; phylum Streptophyta; class Magnoliopsida; order Brassicales; family Cleomaceae; genus Gynandropsis; species Gynandropsis gynandra. Next base: position 38,912,410 of record CM071868.1, on the reverse strand, counting down.
TTGGTAAATTGTAACGGATGACCGTTAAAATTTTGCAACGGTCATCCGTTGGAAAGTGTAATGATGCCTACCCTAGTCTGTAGAATTTCCAACGGGCATCCGTTGGAATTTGCAACGGATGACCGTTGCGAAGGGAGACGAGCCGCCATTTAGCCGTCCGTTTCCTCGTGAACACGCATTCCCAACGGGCATCCGTTGGAAATTCCAACGGATGCCCGTTGGAAAATTCTATTTATATAAACCCGTTGAACAGTTCCATTTTCAACACAAATCACAATCTCAAAATACTCTCATACTTCACATTTCACCCACAAACACTTTTATAATCCATAGAAAAAAAATGAGAGTTAGACGGTTTAAAGGATCGGGGGGATGTTGGCTGGTTCCGCGGGAGTTCCTCCCTCGCCTCCACCACCACCATATCGTCCTCCTTCACCAATATCAGCACCTCCGATATTTGATGAAGAGGACGATATGGTAGGTATCGATTCCTTGATCGATGATTTTGATGGGCATCCAACCCTTCCGATTATCGGATCCCGAACGTCCTGCTGGGACGTTATGGTAAAAAAATTATTATTTTCATTTGTATTATTATAAGTTATAAATATTATCTAACTTTGTAATGTTGATTTGCAGGTTTGATATGGATGATGTACTCAAACACACAAACAACATCATTATCCAAAGGTCTTTACAGGACGAGTTGTATTATTCCTGGCAAGTTACGCCAGAAGTCGTGCGTCCACGATCATGGCGCACTTTTATAGTAAGTTTTTTATCACATTAAATTTCTACTTATTAGTTATATATATACATATATATAAATATATGTTATAAAAATAAAACTTTATAACTTATTTTGCAGCGCTCTTACAGATGGCAGCGAAAGGATACATTGCGCATCTGCACAGCATGGATGCACGACATGGAGGCTCGGATGCGCCTGATGATGAACAACACGAAACACAACTACTACGCCAACAATCGCAAAACGAGATGGGAAATGGACGCGGTCTTAATCAAATGATTCAGCATTGGGAGTCTGCAGAATTCAAGGCCAAGAGCGACAAGGCCAAAAAATGTCGGTACGACGAGAAGGTTCCTGTAGATGGTTCGCATCGCCATACTTCGGGATCAAAATCCTTCCCGAAACGAAAACACGAATTGGTAAAATTTTTTATTTATATATTTATGTAACTAAATTTATTTTATATTATAGATGCAACGGATAGGAAGATAACCGACTCTTCTTGAGCTGGTATTGGAAACCCATGCCAAGAGGAAGCCGGTCGTCGGGGAAGAGGTCGACGAACCCAAACTCGTCGATCCTCAAGCGGAGTGAACCGTGAGAGCTGTGACGGAGAAGATTACACATCCATCACAAGCTTGCGGTTCGACTCCAGATGAGCTGAGTCCTTTACAAAAGGACAAAATCTATTTAGAGGTAAACTTTTTTTTTTCGATTATTAATAACATATTTTTTAAAAATCTAACTCTAATTTTATTTGTCTTGTAGTTGGTGAGGGGCGTCTATACGGTCTCTGTGCGCTTCAAAAAGATATCGTTGAGGACGCCATGACGGTACCTCCCCCTGTCCAAGAGAGTTTTACGCAACAACGGCGGATCGAGGAGCTCGAATCAGAACTTCGAGAAACTCGAGCCCACGTGGCGCGAAAAACCTCTCAAATACAACACTTGGAGAGCGTGATTGAGTTGATGTCCGGCTAGGTGAGAGGATCAACGCCGCAGCAAGAACCGGGGCTCGATTTGGATGCAACTCCGTCTAGAGGTGGTGGTGTTCGTGGTGAAGATGATATGGGCGCAACCGATCTAAATGAGTTGTAATAGGAATAGTTTTAATTGTAATCTTTTTTGTAAACAATTTTAATATTCTAATAAAAAACATTTTTAGTTTGAAAATATTATTTTTTTTATTTTTTAACGACGTTTCCAACGGATGTCCGTTGCAAATTCCAACGGTCATCCGTTGCAACCTTTTCCCGCCAAATTGCAATGGCCGTTCATTGCCTTTTTCCGCCGATTTACAGCGGACGTCCGTTGCTCTTTCCCGCCAGTTTTCAACGGATGGCCGTTGAAATTTTAAATTCGCGCTCTTTTTTCCCGCCAAAATGTCAACGGACATCCGTTGCAACATTGTAACGGCCATCCATTGCAAATTATAACGGGCATCCGTTGACATTTTTGACGGGCATCCATCACAATTTTTCCAACAGGCTTCCGTTAAACTGTTTCAACGGATAAGTCCGTTAAAATTTGCAACGGATTTTATCCGTTTCACTTCCGTTACAAATTGCAATGGATCTCGATTTGTAACGAGCGATTTCCAACAGGTTGAAATTTGTTGTCGTCCGTTGGAAAGTACCTTTTCCAATGGATTTTGGGTGTTTTCCAACGGATATGTACGTTGGAAAATTTCTGTTTTTTTGTAGTGTTGGATGACTGTTATTATGTTCCAAAGTTTGTTTCAAACATTATTTGTATTTATATGCTTGATAGACGTGGATTTTGAATAGTTTTCAGTGATAGCAATTGCTCTATTTATCATGGTGATGATTTATGTGTGAATGGTTATCTACAACAGGTATTTACGTCTTACTTAATGTTAATGTTGAATTATTTAACATGCATGTTTCGGGCCAAAAGAGAAAGCAAGATGATCGTCAAAATTAGACGTATCTTTGGCATTGTAGACTTGGTCACATCGGTGAGAAGAGAATCAACAGGTTGAATAAGGATGGTTTTATGGACCATTTTGATTTCGAATCTTATGAAACTTATGATTCCTGTCTCACTGGTAAGATGACTAAATATCCGTTTAATGAATTTGGGGAGAGAGCTACAGAACTTCTAGGACTTGTACATACTGATGTATGTGGACCTATGAGGGTTCAAGACAAGGATGGATATTCGTATTTCATCACATTCACTGATGATATGTCAAGATATGGATCTGTGTTCTTGATGAAACACAAATCCGAATCTTTTGAAATGTTCAACCTGAGGGTTTCACGTTGCCGACTCAAAGTCATATGGTATGCAAGCTTCAAAGGTCCATTTATGGACTCAAGCAAGCTTCTCGTAGCTGGAACATTCGCTTTAACAAGGCAGTTGAAGAGTTCAACTTCGTTAGATGCGATGAAGAACCTTACGTGTACAAGAAGTTTAGTGGGAGTGCTGTTGTTTTCTTTGTACTTTATGTGGATGACATATTGCTCACAGGGAATGATATTCCTGCGTTGCAAGTGACAAAGTCGTGGTTGTTTGATCAGGTCTCCATGAAGGATCTTATAGAAGCGGCCTATCTTCTAGGAATAAAGATCAATAGGGATAGATCGAAAAGGTTGCTTGGATTGTTACAATCCCAGTACATTGACAGTATCGTGAGACGATACAACATGGAAAATTCCAAGAAGGACTATCTGCCGATAGACACTGAAATTTCTCTTTCTAAGAAGAATTGTCCTAAGATCCGGGAAGAAAGAGAGCGTATGAGTAGGCTTCCCTACGCTAGCGCAGTGGGAGCCATCATGTACACCATGACATGTACTAGGCCTGATGTAGCCTACGCGCTAAGTATAGCGAGTAGATATCAGGCAGATCCTGGTGAGAAATAGTGGAAGGTTGTTAAGAACATCCTTAAGTACTTGAGAAGGACTAAGGACCAGTTCTTCATTTATGATAGTTTTAACTTGGAGTTAGAAGGATTCACTGATGCGAGTTTCTCGACAGACAAGGATGATAGCCGATCCATTTCAGGTTATGTGTTTTGTCTGAATGGAGGAGCAATAAGTTGGAAAAGTTCCAAGCAAGCTACCATAGCCAATTCGGTGACTGAAGCATAATACATAGCAGCTTGTGAAAAAGCTAAAGAAGCGGTTTGAATGAGAAAGTTCATAATGAACTTGGTGTGGTGCCTTTGATAAAGGAAGCGGTTCCTTTATTGTGTGATAACACCGGGGCTATTGCCGAGACGAAGGAACCAATGTTTCATAAAAAATTGAAACATGTTCTGCGGAAGTATCACTTGATACGAGAGATCATTGTGCAAGGGGACGTACATATCCAAAAGGTGGATGATCGTTCAATTTTCATACGTATTTCTTGCACGATTTTTAGAGATGTTTACGATATAGATGCAATGTTTACGTATGATTTTGTATCCGTTTTACTCTTTTTCGTGTTCTTACAAGTTTTAATGCGTATTTGGGTCATTTTGGAGCCAAAGGACGTACACGAGACAAAGTACTAACATCGAGTATCATAACGAAGCAAACGGGACAAGTATCGGCAAGGACTAACACTGCCCACGCGGGGCATTCACCTAGCCCGTGCGGGCTACAACCTCCAGCAAACTCAGCACGGGTCGGGGCACTCCTCGAATTTATCGAGGAGCAAAGGCAACAACAATCAACTCAAGCCAAATTCAATGTGGATGTGGGGACAACGATCAACGAGCTCAAAACTCAGATGGAATCCTTCAGAAACCATGTGAAGAGCTTAGAGAACTCCGTAACACAACAAGTTATCTCATCCTCTCGGAATCCTGGACAGCTTCTCGGTATACTCGACTTAAACACGAGAGAGTACGTTAACGCTATTTCCGTGTGCAGCACTGATATGATCGAGCATTCACCCTCCAAAGAGCAAGAGCAAGTTCCTGGAACGTCCATTAGAAAAGGCAATGGTACTGTCGCGATTATGGAAGGAGTCGAACCAGATTTGGACAAACCATATGTTGCTCCAGCAGCGTACAAACCTCCAGTACCGTTTCCTCAACGGTTGGTGAGCAGCAAGAATGAAAAACAAGTGTGCAGATTTGTAGAGGGTCTTAAGAAGCTTGACATCAACATCCCATTCGTGGAAGCCCTCCAAAAAATTGCCTAATCACGCCAAACTCATCAAAGAGGTTCTTTCCAAAGAGAGGCATATCGAAGAGAACGAGATTGTAGCACTCATCGAGGAATGCAGCGCTACCCTTCAATCAAGCTGCCACCAAATTTGAAGGGCCCCAGAAGCTTCTCCATTCCATGCACAATAGGTAATATTGACATTGACAATGCTTTGTGTGATTTAGGAGCAAGCATGAGCATCATGCCACACTCGATCTTCACGCGGATGAACTTCAAAGATCTCAAACCTACAAAGATGTCTCTATGCCTCGCGGATCATTCGCTAAGATATCCAGTGGGAATTGTTGAAAACGTTCCCACCAAGGTAGGTAATCTTTCCATTCCCGCTGACTTTTTTGTGCTTGACATAAAGGAAGATGCTAGGATACCCATTATTCTTGGTAGACCGTTCTTAGCTACTGCCGGAGCCATGATAGACGTACAACAAGGAAGTTTTCCTTACGTGTCGGAGATGAGACGATAGAGTTCAACTTTTCCAGCCCCATGATCGGACCCTCTTCCAAGGAGTCTTGCTTTACAGCCAATTCGCTGGACGAGCTAGCGAAAGACATGCTTGATCATGTAAGTATTTCTGATCCTCTTGTGCGATGCTTAACACGAGTTTGCGAAGATGCAGGATTTACGGACGAAGGAGCCAAGCTGTACACGAAATTCATGAGTGCTATTGAATCACTAGGAGACACCCCATGTGAGGAGATACCACATGAAACGCATGCTGGTTTCGCAATGGACAAGATGCTTGAATTTGAGCCCGAGCCTCCTCCGTCTTCTTTTCGGTATGAGTACATTGAATGCAATAAAATATATCCTGCTGTTATGAATGCTAACTTGAGTGCAGATGAGATGATAAAACAACCCACTCGCGTAAAGAAGCCTAGAAGAGTCAGATCTTCAATATGTATGCACGGAATTTGTACGGAAGACAACCAAGAACCTTCCACCGAAACTCAAAGGAGGCTGCACCCGCACTTGAAAGAGGTAATGGAAAAAGAAACCATAAAATTTTTTGATGCAGATATCATTTATCCAAGCTCAGGTAGTGAACGAGTGAATCCCGTGCATGACCTGCCAAAGAAAGAAGCAGTGACTAAGGGATGACACGACAAAAAGATCCTACCTCATGACTTCCAACTAGGTGACTTAGTTCTACTCTTCAATTCTCGTCCTAAACTTTTCTCGGGCAACCTACGGTCTCGTTGGTCTGGTCCTTTCTAGGTGCGAGAGGTCTTCAAACATGGAGAAGTGGAACTATGGAGCAATTCGAGCGGAACGTTCAAAGCTAATGGACAATGACTAAAGCTCTACCAAGCCGCTCAACCGATCGAAAGTGGAAACTCCATTTCCCTTTTCGATCAATCCGTCGCGCACACATGAGGAATGGAGACATCAAAGCTTAATAACGTTAAATAAGCGTTTTCTGGGAGGCAACCCAGCTGTTTGTTTTCTATTTTTCTTGGTTGTTTTGTTTAAGACTCGGTTAATTAAAAAAACAAAAAAAAATACAAAAAATAACCCCACAAACGTGACCTCACTTCTCTTACCCTCCATAGGAGCTTCACGTCTAGGACGCCGTTCAATTCAAGTCTGGGGGAGCAACTCACGTTTTTCAGGTGACCTCATTTCATTTTCTTTTATTTTCTCTTTGATTTCGTAGTTTTTAGTTTGTTTTTGCTTTCGTGAGTCAGAGTCGTCCTAGGCACTTGTCCGGTGCCACGTTTTGAGATGAACCCTGAACCTAGGATACTTAAAAAGTTGGCATTTTCCGTGAGATTTTGCATGTTTGAGCTAGGTTTTTCCTAAGCGTTAGAGCTTATCAGTCGACTGAAAAACAATAGGTCGTAATTCTTTGGGAATCCTAGTGTTGCTTGTGGGAGGTTTAGAAGAGGTCGCTAGGCTAGTTTATCGTTTATTCTCTCTATCCAGATGGTCATACTTCGGATAGACGATGATTTACTTCTTTTGATGAGGATTATTAGATCGTATGAAATCGAGCTTGTTTTGCATAATAAAGAGCGCACACTAACACTCCACTGTCGATAGAAATAATGCCTAAAAGCATGATCTAAAATCGATATGTGTGCATCGACCTTGACACTTTTTCGATGGTTCGGGTCCATGCGATCATTTTTCTAAGTCCTAAGGGGATGGCACAATAAAAACACCGCCTACTCCACTGCACTCTTGAACGAGATGCATGAGTATACCGTCATCGGTAGTCTGGGTCTAAGTAGAGGCTGGATCCCTTCAAATCCGACGTCCTAGAAGCCTAGTGTGTATGCATAATATAAAAAAAGGACATAAAAAGAAGAAGAAAGAAAACAAAATAAAAGAAGAAAAAAAGAGAATAAAGAAAGTAGAAGCTCGAAAAAGAAACAAGTATCCTCAACTGTTCTACGTTTAGCATTTGTATGAAGTCTCGTTTGGTGGAGAGGGTTACGGTGGCTTGTTTAGTTTGCCTTCGATTAGTTTTCTCGTAGGTAGCCTTGGTGAACCTTGGATGAAGATTGAAAATTTAATTAGGCCGAATTTGCTCTCGATTTGTTAGTTGATCGGTTAGGTTCGCTTTAGCAGTATTTCTAGGAGAATGGGGAATTCTTGGTTTTGTATATCCCAAGTGTTCTACGTTTAGGTTTGCTTAGAGACAAGCAAACATTCAAGTCTGAGGGATTTTGATCGTTTCATTTTCATACGTATTTCTTGCACGATTTTAGAGATGATTACGATATAGATGCGATGTTTACGTATGATTTTGTATTTGTTTTACTCATTTTCATGTTTTTGTGTTCTTACAGGTTTTAATGCGGATTTGGTTCATTTTGGAGCCAAAGGACGTACACTGGAAAAAGTACTAACATCGAGGATCATAACGGAGCAAACGAAACAAGTATCGAGAAGGACTAACACTGCCCACGCGGGGCATTCACCTAGCCCGCGTGAGCTACAACCTCCAGCAAACTCAGCACGAGTCGGGGCACTCCTCAGCATGCACGGGTCTTCAAGGCACTCCTCAGCCCGTGCGGGGCACACCTTAGCCCGTGCGGGGCACACCTCAGCCCGCGTGGAGCCTAGTTCCAGCGAACACAACACAGCTTGGGCTGTGCATCAGCCCGAGCGGATCCAACACCAGCAAGGGAGCCCGCACAGGGCACACTCTCCAGGCTGCGCGGGTCGCGTCCGTCACCTGTAGAAAAAAGAAAAGGAAACTTGCGAGAAAGAGGAAATGAACGTGGTTAGTTGCCTACACAAAAAGGAAACATTGTTAGAGAAGAGGAATGAGAGTTATATGGCTGGAAAATAGAATGGAAATGTGCCTTTACTCAAGAATAGAAATCAATGCAAAGAAGAATGGAAAACTCACAAAAACAACAAGCTGTAACAAAGAGGAAAGAAGAGGAAAGGAAGTGAACGTCCAAAGAGGAAAAATAGGAGAAAAGGAAAGAAAGAAAGAAAAAAGGAAAGATAAGGAGGAGAGATAGGGTTCGTTCACTTAAGTTTGGAGGAAAAACACAACCGTTAGAGGGAGAGAGAGTGTAGAGAGAGTTGTAGAAATAGTTAGAGAGAGGGGAGCTGTTCGTGAGAGACTTGCAGGAGACAATCAAGGGCGTTGAAGATCGACCATGGACTTCGGTTTCGTTTGTTTTTCTATGTTCCTTAAACTATCTATTTCGATTAAATTTTCTTTCGAACGCATGAGCGAGTAGTCGTTTTGTTCTAGGAGAATGCATTAGCCCTTGGCTATTCCGGAACCGCTTTTGATTTATATTTGAATGCAATTTCCCGTATTCGTTTATCTATTTTTTGTCTGAGTGCTTGAATTCCTTGTATTTACGAAGGCCAAGTAGATGCATGTGTTAGGGATTCGGAGAAGGACCGAAAGGAGAATTCTAATTCAATAAGATTAGGTTTAGAACAACCAAGGTTATGCCGTGAAAGTAGGGTAGCAGCGGTTGAGGTTAAAACGAATGAATCAAAGAACTTATGGGTTTAGCTTAAGGTGTCAGCCAATAAAGTAGGGGATAACTTGACTAGATGATGTGTCTATTCCTTGAGAGAGGGTAGATATCTTATTCGGATCATCTGCCTTAGATAACTTAATTGGGATTGCATGATTAGATAGGTTGCTTGTTGGTTTCGGTAGTCTTCTGGTGAAACCGGATTCCTAGAAAGTTTGTCTCACTGTTAAGAACTTGTAGTTTATTTTTTTAGTATTTCAATCTTAAAACCAATATTTGTTCGTTTGCAAGTTTGATTCGTAGTTTGAGTTTAGGTTGTGTTGTGTAGTCCTTGTGGGATCGACACCTAGAGTACTATACACGTGTCGTGCACTTGCGGGTAGTTTAGGTTAATATTTGTTTAACTTTGAATCGCGTCAGTGGATGGAAAAGAAAACGCAGCAGATCACGAAGGCGCTTGGGTCAAAAGGGTTTTGACAAACACAAGCTGAGGATCAGATTGAGAGATATGACGAGCTGAGATTAGTTTATAGACTAGTAGCGAGTTATGTAATTTTGGACATCAGTTTTATTTATTTATATATGGCATTATTTTTCCCATTTGATGAATTCTATAGGTGTATGATAGAGTCCGAGATTAAATCTAAAACTTGACATTATGATAGAGATCATAATAAAGAGAGTCAATTTTTTATATGATTTAATCTGAAATGTTCTTGTTTATAGGATCACTATTCAGACCATATGATCCGGAAAGAACAACATATATGTAATATGTTTCTAGGTATATAGAAACTAGTGGATCTCTTTTACTAAATCACATGTGTGGATGATACACATAATGATGTGATCACTGAACTGACCTAAAGGGAGAAATGCTTAATGGTTAAATTACCAATGAACTGTCAGTGAGATTTCTCCAGAAGGATATATTGTTAGTTCTTTCCTAAGACCTGAGATCAGCATAGTAACTAGCATTCTATATATTATTCTTTGATTCTGGACACCTAGTATCTTAGAATACTAGTTAGATAGATATTGGAAATAATTAGATGTTTGAGTAGTTGGTGACTGATCAAGATGGGATCCATCAACTCATGGTAACACTACAAAAAACAGGCATTTTCCAAGGGACATATTCGTTGGAAAATGGCTAAATTCCGTTGGAAATGGCTATTTCCAACGGATTCCCATCCGTTGGGAATCAGTCGTTGGAAATTCTGATCCGTTGCAATTTGCAACGGTCTTCCAACGAATATCATCCGTTGCAACATTGTAACGGACGACTCTGTTGGAAACATGGTAACGGATGCCCGTTGGAAATATTTGTAACGGATGATCGTTGCAAACTTGCAACGGAAGGCCGTTAAAAAAGGGCAACGGGCGTCCGTTACAACTTTCAACGGACGTCCGTTGCCATCCCCGTGGGAAAAATGAGCGGGAATTTAGCCTTCCAACGGGCATCCGTTACTATTTACGCGGGCACAATGAGCGGGGATTTAGATTTCTAATGGGCATCCGTTGCAAAATTGCGGGAAAGAGCAACAGACGTCCGTTGCAAAGTGGCGGGAAAGGGCAACGGACGTCCGTTAACATTTGGCGGGAAAAATAGAGTCCAACGGATGCCCGTTAGACTTTCCAACGGACATCCGTCTATGTCATTTCTCGCAAGAATCTCCTTGCGATCTGTATCAATTAAGCGAATCGGCTGCGGATGATCGGGTTGCAATTCATCTGCTTTATCATCAGAGCTTATGATCCCTCGTGGCTTTATGTTTACTGCGGCCCACCACTCCTCTCTTCGACGTTTCAATGTTGTTGGATATTGCACGTAACATACTTGATCTGCTTGATCTATTGTGATGAATGGATCATACTTACCATATTGTCGTGCCGGGTAACGCCAATTCCTCCCCAACGGGTTTTTCGTATTCCACGTCCTACGGTTGGGTCACGATCTCCACCGCATTCAACCGATTCTTGTAAATCACCCATTGTGTTCAATCTTTCGTAAAGGATTTGTGTTCCGGTTTTCATGCACGGCGCCTCTTCTTTTTGTACCACGTTCTTCCGAAAATATTTTTTATCTTTCCGGAAAGCATGACCACGAGGAAGAAATCTTCTATGACAATCAAACCAACATGGTTTCTTACCATGTACTAGTCGAAATGCACCTGTATCCTCCATACAATATGGACATGCCAATCTTCCGTGCGTGCTCCATCCAGATAACATTCCATAGGCAGGAAAATCCTAATTGTCCAAAACAAGACCGCTTTCAATGTGAAATTTTGCTTAGTACTGACGTCATAAGCAAGGATTCCTTCATTCCACAACTGTCATTATTCATGAATTGAGGGCTGCAAAAAGACATCAAAACTTTTTTTTCGGATGTTCTGGTCCTGGAATCAAAAACATCAGAAACATTACCTCTCTTTTCGAACACATCTCGGGAGGCAAATTATACGGGGACAAAATCACCGGCCACAAAGAATATTGATTTCCAGATTATCCATAGGGACTAAAACCATCCGTGCATAAGCAAAGATAGGCGTTTCTCGTTTCATACGCGAACTCGGGAAATATTTTATTGAAATCTTTCCAAGCCTTACCATCTGATGGATGTTGCATTATACCTTCGACCATTGAGTGTTCTGCGTGCAATCTCATTTCCACAGTGGTTTTTTTATTCATATAACCTTCTCAACCTATTTCCTACAGGCATATGCTTGCACCGTAAAACTTGCATTCCAACAAGTCTTTATCATTTCCCCAAAACAACATGCAACTGTTTCTACAAACATCAATTTTCTCATGTAGCATTTCCAAATCTTTTAACACATTCTTTGATTCATAGTATGTATCAGGAGCTTGATTATTTTCTGGTAAATGTTCCCGCATTGTTTTGCAAAATGAATCCATGCAATTTTCAGCCACATTGTAGTATGTTTTAATACTAATCAATATTGAAGACAAAGATAACCGAGTCCGACCTTCACGATAACCTTCGTATATAGGCTGTTTCACCAAATTCAATAGGTTGAAGAATTGACGTGCATCGATGTTCGACATCTCTTCATGCGTTTGTTCATTAATAGCTATAGGAAAAGCATCTGACACCATTTCCACATATGGATTGGTCGTCGATGGTTCATAAATAACTTCTTCATTTCGTTGTACTTTGCACAATATCTCTAACACCGCAATTTTCACCGTGAAAACCCCAAATTTCATAATTTTCAACGAAACCCACCTTATAAAGATGTTTCCAAACAATTTCTTGATTTCGATACTTCATGTTTTTGCATGGACAAAACATTGTCCCGCGTTCTTGACACAAAGGCTGCATCGATGCAAAACTCATGAATTGCTCCAATCTGTGTAAGAATTCTTGCGTTATCTCTTCGGTTACAGGATCTTTTCTTCTATACATCCACTCTCTTGATCTATATATATTTCGATTCGAAGACGACGATATTTTTTGAAAACGTTTTTGTTATTGATGGTTTGATGCACTCTATGGTATGATCTAAATAGTGAAATTTCCAACGGTCATCCGTTGGAAGTTGCAACGGATGACCGTTGAAGAAGGTTCACGTGAATTAATTTCCACCGGCGGCCTCGAAATTAACAATTCCAACGGGTATCCGTTGCAACTTGTAGCGGTCATCCATTGCCAATTCCAACGGATGCGCGTTGAAATCTTAACCAAAGGGTTAATGCCTAATGCAAGTGCTTACAAATTCGTTATTTTTTTCATATTATAATAGTTAGATGTTATGAATTACGATTTCATAATTAAAATTCATTTAATTTCGATGTCTAATAGTGAACAAAAACTGAAATCAACATCTTTAAATCTATTATCGAACCAAAAACACCCCTCTTAAACTGAACCACCGTCTGGATTCCAATTCCCGGTTCCGGCGGTGAAACAGTTTCGGAAAGGTGTTTTAGGTTCGACATTAGACATTGAGATATTTGTCGAACCTATGATTTGAAGTAACTCTAGGTTTACACTCGGCATCTTTACGTCTATTATCGAACCTAAACACCCCTCTTAAACTGAATCACCGTCTGGATTCCTTTTCCCGGTTCCAGCGGTGAAACAGTTTCAGAAGGGCTTTTTAGGTTCGACATTAGACATTGAGATATTTTTTATTTATGATTTGAGGTAAATCTAGGTTTACAATTGGCATCTTTACGTCTATTATCGAACCAAAAGACCCCCCATCTTAAACTAAATCACCGTATGGATTCCTTTTCCCGGTTCCGGCGATGAAACAGTTTCAGAAAGGCGTTTTAGGCTCGACATTAGACATTAAGATATTTGAGGTAACTCTAACTTTAAAATCAACATCTTTATATCTATTATCAAATTCAAAACAGCCTTTATAAACTGTAACACCATCGGGAATCCTTTTCCCGATCCCGACGGTGAAACAGTTTATAAAAGTTATTTTGGATTCAACAAAAGATATTAAGATGGTTGTAATTGATGATTTTGGATAACCCTAGGTACCGATATAAATAGCAAATATCCCAATGGATGCCCGTTGGAAATAGCAACAGATGCCCGTTGCTCCTGCGCGGTAATTTAATTCGACAGTTGAACCTCGAAATTCACAATATCAACGGGCATCCGTTGCTATTTCTAACGGGCATCCGTTAGACAGTGCAACGGACGCCCGTTGGAATCCTTTTCCCGGTTTCTAATAGACCTTCCAACGAACGAGGCCAAACGGAAGTAATCCGTTACACTCCCTTAAAAATAGCGACGGATTGCAACGAAAATTGCAACTGATAATATCCGTTACAATTCCGTTGGAATTTGTAACAGATTGCAACGGATTTTTGCTCGTTGAAAATTTCACCAAATCTATTAAAATCCGTTGGTAAATGTTTCCAATGGACGGATCCGTTGCCCGTCCGTTGGAAACTGCGCGTTCTTTTGTAGTGTAAGATTTTGAGCTCTATGTTGTTAGTAATCAAATGACTGTATAAACCTTTGGCCAGAGTACACTGAATGAATGAAGAAAGATGTTTCTTTGCCTCATTCACCAGTTAGTTATAATTGCCATGAAACATAGCCGATGATCTGTAAGGTTGACAGTTATGACCATGCCTAGGATGCATCCGGAGCTGTAAAGATGGAAGGAAATACTAACGTCAACTTCACCGTGGTTCGTTTGAGTAAGGATGTTACTCAAATGAGTAAGGATGTTGGTTCACGCGATCCGGTCGTCGAGGAGTGTTTCTAGACGCCAACCTCGATTAGTTAATTAGTGGAGACTAATTGGCTACCGATTTTGTGATGAACCTAAGAGATCACATGCTTATGAATGTCTCGGTATCTGCTTGTGATTGTTAGACAATCAGTGTGGAATACAATTATATTTATCCGCTAGTACCGAAGAATATAATTGTACTTGGTTCTCTTTGAGGGTTGTACATTAGATGTACGAGTAAGTATGTGTATGGAGATACATGTACTTCAACTATTTGAGATATTAAATAAAGGAAAATGGGAGATTAAAAGTTATATGCTTCTTATGCAATATTAAATAGTTCTAGGGTCAAAACGTAATTACTAAAAAGTTCAGTAATATAAATACATAAGAGAAACAGGTTTTCTCTGACAACATATTCTTTTGGCAGATCAAAATCCTAGCCACCAGAGAGAAACGAAGAACACGAAAGGTCAGTGTCCGTTCCCGACCAAATCTACACCAACAGTTGACAGCAGATCCCGATCTCGGCGTGGATTTCCGTTCCCGACCAAATCTACACCAACAGTTGACAGCAGATCCCGATCTAGGTTTACATTCGGCATCTTTACGTCTATTATCGAACAAAAAAACCCCCCTCTTAAACTGAATCACCGTCTGGATTCCTTTTCCCGGTTCCGACGATGAAACAGTTTAAGAGGGGGGTTTTAGGGTAGACATTAGACATTAATATATTTGAGGTAACTCTAGCTTTACAATCGCCATGTTTATATCTATTATCGAATTCAAAACAACCTTTATGAACTGTAACACCATCGGGAATCTTTTTCCCGATACCGGCGGTGAAACAGTTTATAAAAGTTATTTTGGATTCAACAATAGATATTAAGATGATTGTAAATGATGATTTGGGGTAACACTAGGTTCCGATATAAATAGAAAATATTCCAACGGACATCCGTTAGAAAGAGCAACGATGCCCGTTGCCCCTGCGCGGTAATTTAATTCGTCAGTTGAACCTCAAAATTCAGAATATCAACGAGCATCCGTTGCTATTTCTAATGGTCATCCGTTAGACGCTGCAACGGAAGCCCGTTGGAATCCTTTTCCCCGGTTTCTAATGGACCTTCCAACGGACAAGGCCAACAGAAGCAATCCATTACACTCCGTTAAAAATTGCGACGGATTTCAACGGATATTGCAACGGATTGCAACGGATTTTTTCCCGTTGAAAATTTCACTAAATCCGTTAAAATCGGTTGGTAAGTGTTTCCAACGGACAAATCTATTGTCCCGTCCGTTGGAAACTGCAAGTTTTTTTTTAGTGATACTAAATGTTGTTAGGTATTGTGATGCCGACTAGGGAGGTAATGCAGATGACAGAAAAAGTACTTCAGGTGGGTATTTCTTTCTTGAAAACAACTTAATGTCGTGGCACAACAAAAAGAAAAATTCAACATCTCCGTCTGCAGATGAAACGATAACATTGCCTTGGAAAGTTGGTGCACACAACAGATTTTGATGAATCAATTGTTGATGGATTACAGTATGAGTTCAAAAACTTTTGTTGCCCTCTGCGATTGATATTTCAAAAATCATGTACAACATCAAGAACAAAATATATTGAGATTAAACATCACTTTCTGAGAGAAAAAGTTTAGCAAAAACAAATGAAAGTTGAATATGTATCTACTGATCATCAACTAACTGACATTTTAACAAAACCATTGGACTTAAATCGATAAATTTCTCTGAGATAATTATTAGAAGTCAGTGAACTCTTAAAAATTGAAATTAGTCTTGTTTGCTTAAATAGATTTATGAGTAGCTTAAATTTTGATGTGAAAAAGGTAATAATGCGTAGAATTCTTATAATGTTGGTGGGTACTCAATCTATAGAGATCACCTAAGCATCAATGAGATACATTTGTTAAAATGTTTAAAAAATGTTTTTTACTTCTCTAACTGTTTGATATGCTATTGTCATAGCATATCAATATATTAAAAATTTAAACATATTAAAAATTTAATATTAAAAATGTTATGAGTTATATATTAAAAATTTAATATTAAAATTTTTTTAGTAATATATTGTAATAGCATATCAATATAGTTTTTTATGTTCATATTAAAAATTTAAACATATTATGAGTATAATGTTCGGCTCTAACTTGAGAGACATTCAAATTTAGTTCTAACATCCTAAAAGCTACAAAATAAAAGCTATGCTTAAATATTTTTATATGATATGGCTAGAATATTGATGCGTATCAAATTTAAACAATTATTAACCTAAACTACCAGCAAGTGCACGACACGTGTGTTGTACTTTAGGTGTCGATCCCACAGGGACTATGCAACACAAACTAAATTGAAACTATGAATCAAATTTGCAACAAAGAAGTATTGGTTTTAAGATCGAAATAACAAAAAACAAATAAACTACGAGTTCTTAACAGTGAGACAAACGTTCTAGCAATCCGGTTTCACCACAAGACTACCGAAACCAACAATCAACCTATCTAATCATGCAATCCCAATTAAGTCATGTAAGGGAGACGATCCTAATGTGATATCTACCCTCTCTCAAGGCATAGACACATGATCTAGTCAAGTTATCCCCTACTTTCGTGGCTGACACCTTAATCTAAACCCATAAGTTCTATGATTCATCCATTTCACCCTCAACCGCTGCTATCCTACTTTCGTGGCCTAACCTCAGTTGTTCTAAACTTGATCTTCTAGGACTAGAATTCTCCTTTCGGTCCTTCTCCTAATCCCTAACACATGCATATACTTGTCCTTCGTAAATACAAGGTATTCAAGCACTCAGACAAAGAATAGATAAACGAAAACGGGAAATTGCATTCAAAGATAAATCAAAAGCGAGTCTGGGATAGCCAAGGGCTAATCCCTTCTCCTAGAACAAAACGACTACTCGCTCATGCGTTCGAAAGAAAACATAATCGAAATAGATAGTTTAAGGAACATAGAAAACCAAACGAAACCGAAGTCTTGAATTGATCTCCAGTGCCCCTTGAATGTCTCCTTCGCAAGAGTCTCCTTCTTCTCCGATTCTCTCTCTACTCTCTCTCCTCTATGAGTTCTCTAAAACTAACTCTTCTTCCTTTTCCTTCTTCTTTTATTTCCTTTTCTCCTAGTTTTTCCTTTTGGTCGTTCACTCCTTTTCCTTTTGTCGCAGCAGCCACCGTTTTCCCTCTTTCGTGTGTTTTCCATTCTTGATTAAGTTGGGCAACGTTTCCATTCCTTTCTCCAGCAAAATATCTCTTATTCCTCTTCTCTAACATCGTTTTCCTTTTTGTATAAGTAACCGACGAGTTCCTTTTCGTGTTTAGAAAAATTTACTTATCTAGTATTTGCAGGTGACAGACGCCACCCGCGCGGGCTGAGTGTGTCCCGCGCAGGTGCGGTGTGCTGTTAATGATGGAAATAAGGCCTCCCTACGCGGGCTAATGAGTGCCCCGCTCAGGCTGATGCTCATGGTGAAGCCCGTGCATGCTGATGGCTTGCCCGACCCGTGCTCATTCCGCTGGACCAAATGCCGAACCAAAGGCCCCGCGCGGGCTAGGAAGTGCCCCGCGCGGGTTGAGCTTGTCTTGAGGACCCGTGCGTGCTGAGGACCTCCCCGACTCATGCTGAAGTTGCTGGAGATCAAGCCCCGCGCGGGCTAGGTGAATGCCCCGCGTGGGCTGTGTTATTCCTTGCCGATTCTTGTCCCGTTTGTTCCGTGATGATCCTCGATGTTAGTACTTTGTCTCGTGTACGTCTTTTAGCTCCAAAATGAACCGAATTTGCATTACAACCTGTAAGGACACAAAAATACGAAAATGAGTAAAACGGATACAAAATCATACGTAATCATCGTATCTATATCATAAACATCGCTTAAATCATACGAGAAATACGTATAAAAACGAGATGATCAAAATCCCCCAGACTTGAATGTTTGCTTATCCCTAAGCAAACGTAAATGTGGAACACGTGGGGTATACAAAATCCGAGAATTCCCTTTTTCTCCTAGAAACTTAACGCCCTCTTTTTTCTTCTCATCGGAGGCTAAAACAAACCTAACCGATCAACTAGCAAGTCGAGAGCAAATTCGGTCTAATTAAATTTTCAGTCTTCATCCTAGGTTCACCAAGGCT
This sequence comes from Gynandropsis gynandra, assembly GCA_036759665.1. NCBI lineage: Eukaryota > Viridiplantae > Streptophyta > Magnoliopsida > Brassicales > Cleomaceae > Gynandropsis > Gynandropsis gynandra. Next base: position 38,894,129 of record CM071868.1, on the reverse strand, counting down.
ACCCACAAGAAAGTAAATCGAAGGCAAACTAAACAAACCACCATGACTCTCTCCACCAAATAAGACTTTAGACAAATGCTAAACCTAGAACAATCGAGGATACTTGTTTCTTTTTCGAGCTTCTTTCTTTCTTTTTTTCTTTTTCTTTTCTTTTGTTTTTATGTCTACTTTTTTGTTTTCCTTTTTTTTCATTATGCATACACAGTAGGCTTCTAGGACGTCGGATTTGAAGGGATCCAGCCTCTACTTAGACCCAGACTACCGATGACGATATACTCATGCATCTTGTTCAAGAGTGCAGCGGAGTAGGCGGCATTTTTGTTGTGCCGTGCCCTTAGGACGTAAAAAGATGATCGCCAACCCACCACTTAGACCCGAAGGATCGAAACAGTATCAAGGCCGATGCACTCATATCGATTTTAGATCATGCTTTTAGGCGTTATTTCTATCGACAGCGGAGTGTTAGTGTGTGCTTTTAATCTGCAAAATAAGCTCGGTTTCATACGATCTAATAATCCTCATAAAAAAGAAGTAAAGCATTGTCTATACGAAGTATGACCATCTGGATAGAGAGAATAAACGATAAACTAGCCTAGCAACCTCGTCTAAACCTCCCACAAACAAAACTAGGATTCCCAAAGAATTATGACCTATTGGTTTTCAGCCGACTAATAAGCTCTAAAGCTTAGGAAAAACCTAGCTCAAACATGCAAAATCTCACGGAAAAGGCCAAATTCTTAAGTATCCTAGTTTCAGGGTTCATCTCAAAACGTGACACCGGATAAGTGCCTAGGACGACTCTGACTCACGAAAGCAAAAACAAACTAAAAACTACAAAATCAAAGAGAAAATGAAACAAAGACCTCAAAATAACATGGGTCAAGGTCGGCCAGTGAGACGGTGGGGGATAAGCTTCATCGTCGAGAGGGAAACAGCCCGGATCACCAGCTAAGGCCCCTAAATGACCGCTCAGTGATAAAGGAGGTAGGGGTGCAGAGACAGCCAGGAGGTTTGCCTAGAAGCAGCCACCCTTGAAAGACTGCGTAATAGCTCTGGTATTTTTTTTGTGTTTTTGTTTTTTTTTTTGGTTTTTTTTAATTAACCGAGTCTTAAACTAAAAAAACTAAGAAAAATAGAAAACAAACAATTGGGTTGCCTCCCAGAAAGCGCTTATTTAACGTCTTTAAGCTTTGACGTCTCCATTCCTCATGCGTGCGTGATGGATGGATCGGAAAGGGAAATGGAGTTTCCACTTTCGATCGAGTGAGCGGCTTGGTAGAGCTTTAGTCACTGTCCATTATCTTTGAATGTTCTGCTCGAATTGCTCTATAGTTCCAGTTCTCCATGTGTGAAGACTTCTTGTACCTGAAAAGGACTAGACCAACGAGTGTGTAGGTTGCCCGAGAAAAGCTTAGGACGAGAATTGAAAAGTAGAACTAAATCACCTAGTTGGAAGTCATGAGTTAGGATCTTTTTGTCGTGCCATCCCTTAGTCACTGCATCTTTCTTTGGCACATCATGAACGAGATTCACTGGTTTACTGCCCGAGGTTGGATAAATGGTATCTGCATCAAAAAGTTTTATGACGTATTTTTCCATTACCTCTTTCAAGTGCGGGTGCAACCTCCTTTGAGTTTCGGTGGAAGGTTTGTGGCTGTCTTCCCTACAATTTCCGTGCATACATATTGAAGAGCTGACTTTCCTACGCTTCTTTACCCAAGTGGGTTGTTTCTTCATCTCATCTGCACTCAAGTTAGCATTCATAACAGCAGGATATATTTTATTGCATTCAACGTACTCATACCGAAAAGAAGGTGGAGGAGTCTCGAAGTCAAGTTCGGGTGTCTTCTCCACTGCGAAACCAGCATGCGTTTTGTGTGGTATCTCCTCACATGGGGCGTCTCCTAGTGCCGCAATAGCACTCATGAATTTCGTGTACAGCTTGGCTCCTTCGTCCATAAATCCTGCATCTTCGCAAACTCGTATTAAATATCGTACAAGAGGATAAAAAACACTTACTTGATCATGCGTATCTTTTCTAACTCGTCCAACGAATCGACTGTAAAGCAAGACTCCTTGGATAAGGGTCCGTTCATGGGGCTGGACAAGTTGAATTCGATCGTCTCATCTCCGACACGTAAGGAAAGCTTTCCTTGTTGTACGTCTATCATGGCACCTGCAGTAGCTAAGAAAGGTCTACCAAGAATAATATGTATCCTAGCATCCTCTTCAATATCAAGTACAACAAAGTCAGCGAGTATACAAAGCTTACCAACCTTGGTGGGAACTCGGGTTTACCGGGAAGCTGTCTGGGATTCCGAGAGGATGAGGCAGCCTGCTGTGCTACGGAGTTCTATAAGCTCTTCACATGGTTGCTATCCCCACATCTGCATTGAACTTGGCTTGAGTCGATTGTTGCTGCCTTTGATCCTTGATAAATTCGAGCATTACCGCCTCAAGGTTCGATGAAGGGGCTTGAGAAGGTTGAGGAGCTTGCTGGAATTGCTGATTATTTTGCTTGTATGACTGTTGTGGTTGATGAAATCACGAATACTTCATTGGTTGAGTCGTTTGGTATGATAGGTTCGGGTGATTCCTCCAATTCGGGTTGTAGGTATTCACGAAGTGTTGTTTCCTTGCTGCTGGGCATAGTTCATCTGTTCGAAGTGTTCATGTACAGTGCATTGATACACTACATGCTCCGTATTTCCGCAATATACACAATACATGGCGTTTGCTGCGTTGCCCGTCGCTCTGCTCTAATTCGGATCGTATAGGCGTCGAGTGTTGTTAGGCATACCTCTCGGTGTTGACCACATAGTGTGGTTCATGGCGAGGTTATCGATCAGCTCGTATGCCTTCTCGACGCTCAAATCCATAAACGATCCTCTAGCAACATTATCCAACGTCGTTCGGTGTTCATCTGAAATTCCATTGTAAAAAGTTTGGATAACATACCACTGCTCGAGACCATGGTGTGGACACATCTGTAGAAGATCCTTAAATCTACCCCACGCTTCAAACAACGTTTATCCATCTCTGCATCTAAACGTTGTGATTTCCCCCTCATCTGAATCGTCTTGCTCGGAGGAAAGAATCGTGAGAGGAACAATGTGCAGAGCTGGTCCCAAGTCGTGATTGAACCAGCGGGAAGCGATTGCAGCCATGTTTTCGCTCGTCCCCCAATTGAGAAGGGAAAAGACACAGTAAGATCGCGTCCTCCGAGACTCCGTGTATTTTGAACGTACAGGAAAGCTCTAGGAAGTCTCTAAGGTGCTGATGGAGATCCTCGTGATTTCTACCCATGAATTTCTTTTGATAAAGCATGTTGATCATTGCCGACTTAATTTCAAACTGTTCTCTAGCAATAGTAGGCATCCGTATGGCTGTTTGCACGTTGTTAATGTTTGGCACCACATAATCTCTAAGGCGACGTAGTGGAGGAGCCTGTGGTTCTCGCGGTTGAGATGCGAGTTGCTGTTGCTGCATATTCCCCAAATTACTGATAGGTAATTGAGGTTGTTCGTGGCCATTCTGATCATCCATATGTCATTGATTTGACGGCTCTGTGTTACCTTCTTCCTTGCCTTTTCGCAGTTGTCTGCAAGTGCGCACGATCTCGGGGTCGATTTGGAATAGATTGGAAGCACCTTGAGATCTAGTCATAAACCAACAAAGGAAAAACAAACGTAATTAGGTAGAAAGAAACAAAAGGAAAGAAAACAAAAAGAAAAACAAAACAAGAATGACTCTAGGCTCGAATCTAAGACGTGTTGACAGTAGTCCCCGACAACGGCGCCAAAAACTTGATGCGTATCAAAGTTAAACAATTATTAACCTAAAATATCCGCAAGTGCACGACACGTGTGTAGTACTTTAGGTGTCGATCCCATAGGGGCTATGCAACACAAACTAAATTCAAACTATGAATCAAACTTGCAAACAACGAAGTATTGGTTTTAAGATTGAAATAACTAAAAAAAATAAACTACGAGTTCTTAACAGTGAGACAAATGTTTTAGAAATCCGGTTTCACCACAAGACTACCGAAACCAACAATCAACCTATCTAATCATGCAATCCCAATTAAGTCATCTAAGGCAGACGATCCTAATATGATATCTACCCTCTATCAAGGCATAGACACGTGATCTAGTCAAGTTATCCCCTACTTTCGTAGCTGACACCTTAAGCTAAACCCATAAGTTCTGTGATTCATCCATTTTACCCTCAACCGTTGCTACCCTACTTTCGTGGCCTAACCTCGGTTGTTCTAAACCTGATCTTCTAGGACTAGAATTCTCCTTTCGGTCCTTCTCCTAATCCCTAACACATGCATCTATTTATCCTTCGTAAATACAAGTCATTCAAGCTCTCAGACAAAGAATAGATAAACGAAAACGGAAAATTGCATTCAAAGATAAATCAAGGTGGTTCTAGGATAGCCATGGGCTAATCCCTTCTCCTAGAACAAAACAACTACTCGCTCATGCGTTCAAAAGAAAACAACATAATCGAAGTAGAAAGTCTAAAGAACATAAAAACCAAACGAAACCAAAGTCTTGAATTGATCTCCAATGCCCCTTGAATGTCTCCTTCGCAAGAGTCTCCTTCTTCTCTGATTCTCTCTCTACTCTCTCTCCTCTATGAATCATTCTTCTTTTCTTTCCTTTTCTCCTGGTTTTTCCTTTTGGCCATTCACTCCTTTCCCTTTTGTCGCAGCAGCCACCGTTTTATCTCTTTCGTGTGTTTTCCATTCTTGATTAAGTTGGGCAATGTTTCCATTCCTTTCTCCAGCAAAATATCTCTTATTCCTCTTCTCCAACGTCGTTTTCCTTTTTGGATAAGTAACCAACGAGTTCCTTTTCGTGTTTAGATAAATTTACTTATCTGGTATTTGCAGGTGACAGACGCGACCCGCGCGGGCTGAGTGTGTGCCCCGCGCGAGCGCGACGTGCTGTTAACGATAGAAATAAGGCCTCCCCGCGTGGGCTAATGAGTGCCCCGTGCGGGCTGATCTCATGGTGAAGCCCGTGCGTGCTGATGGCTTGCCCGACCCGTGTTCATTCTGTTGGACCAAATGTTGAACCAAAGGCCCCACGCGGGCTAGGGAGTGCCCCGCACGGGCTGAGCTTGTCCTGAGGACCCGTGTGTGCTGAGGACCTCCCTGACTCGTGCTGAAGTTGCTGGGGGTCAAGCCCCGCGCGGGCTAGGTAAATGCCCCGCGTGGGTTGTGTTATTCCTCGCCGATTCCCATCCCGTTTGTTCCATGATGATCCTCGATGTTAGTACTTTGTCTCGTGTACGTCTTTTAGCTCCAAAATGAACTGAATTTGCATTACAACCTGTAAGGTCACGAAAAAACGAAAACGAGTAAAACAGATACAAAATCATACGTAATCATCGTATCTATACCATAAACATCCCTTAAATCATGCGAGAAATACGTATAAAAACGAGATGATCAAATATAAGAATATACCTAAAAAGGTAGCATGAGAGTGATGAGGTCCTCGACAGTGCCACCGCATAAAAAGAGGGTCACACTAACGAGGTGCTAAACCAAGGAACAAAATGGAGAAAACTTTTCCGAAGCCTACTTGCACATGGCCAGATCAAAAGCTCGTGGAACAAGTCATCAAGGGTAGAAAAGGAAACGTGAGAGTCACAGGACAATAATGAGGAATTACTGAAGCACTCATACCACATGGATTTGGAAGGATGGAATACAAATATCTTACCTTATCCCGTTCAGCCAGATAGGAAGACGTCCAAGATATCAATATCCCTTCAAGTAGTAATGTAAATTTCGGTTGGGTTTGATGGGTTAACCCAACCAACCCATTTAAATACATGGACATAAAACCCAATTAGATTAATTTAAATGGGTTTTACCCATTTAACCCAATTACTCATATATCTCTTACTTCTCTCACCTTTACTCCTCTCATTGCCGTTTCGAATATCCGATTTTGACCCATATTTTATCCGATTTTGATATGAATTTTAATCCGATTTCATCCAATTTTAACACGATTTCACCCAATTTCACCGAATTTTAAATCGATCTCACCTAATTTTAACCCGATTCACCCAATTTTAACTCGATTTCCTTCAATTTCAATGAATTTCAACTCGATTTCACCTAATTACTCGATTTCATTTAATTTCAACCCGATTTCATCTAATTTCAACTCGATTTCACCCAAATTTAACCCAATTTCACCTAATTTTAACTTAATTTCACCAAATCTCAACCCAATTTTAACTCGATTTAACTCAATTTGACCAAAATTTAACCATATTTCACCCAATTCTAACTCCATTTTACCAATTTTAACTCAATTTCACCCAATTGCAACCCAATTTCACCTAATTTTAGCTCTGTTTCACCGAATTGAAACCCGATGTCGCACAATTTTAACTCAACTTCATATCAAATTTCACCTAATTTCAACCAGTTTTAACTCTATTTCACCGAATTTCAACACGATTTCATCTAGTTTCACTCAATTTTAACCTGATTTTAACTCGATTTCATCCCATTTCACCGAATTTCAATTCGATTTCATCCAATTTTGACTCAATTTTACTGAATTTTAACCCAATTTCATTCGATTTTAACTCGATTTCACCTAATTTTATCGAGTTGAAATTTAGCGACATTGGTAAAACCGGGATGAAATTCGGTGACATTGAGTGCAATCGAGTTAAAATTGGGTGAGATCGGGTTAAATTGGGTGAACTCTAGTTAAAATTTGGTGAATTGGGTTAAAATTAAATGAAATAGGGTTGAAATTCGGTGAAATCTAGTTAAAATTTGGTAAATTTGGGTGAAATCGAGTTAAAATTGGATGAAATCGTGTTAAATTCTGTGAAATTGGATGAAATCGAGTTAAAATTCGGTGAAATTGAATTAAAATATCTAATGTATATCAATATATATCACAAATGTTAAATGATAAATATATATATATATATATATATAATCGGTATCTATAAGTATTAAGACTTCTAAGCAAACCTAGACCATTACCCACGATTCATCAAAGTCGCAAAAATATGACTAATTTCGAAAAAATTTTACTAGATCCATCTTATTTCTAAACCTAATCCTAAATCTAATCAAGTCGCTCTAAGTGTGCATCCGTATCGTATCAATAAATGTAAGAAAACCCCCCAGACCTGAACGGAACACAGTCCCGGTGTTCTAGACCTATAAGGGACCTCTACATGAAGAAAAATTGGAGAAAGTATAAAAAGGTGACGAATACACCTGGTGTGTGCGTGTGTGTCTTTCTCGAATCGTGATACGCTCGGATGTAGTGACTCTTCCGCTCTCTGCCCGTGCGGGTGATATGATCATACCCGATCGGGTATTTGCTGCAAAACTTGAAAAGAAAGCGAGGAAAACCGTGCATTAAATATCATAAGTCCTCTAAATCTCTAAGTCCTAAAAAAATTGTCCATGTCTAAAAAGAAGTTCAAAAACAGAAATGAAATGAAAAAGAAAAAGGATATATGACTCGGGTTGCCTCCCGAGAAGCGCTTGTTTTCGGTCTTTAGCTCGACCATGGCATGCTACTTATCAGGTGGACGTCCCCGACGTCGTCGTGTCCGTAGCGTTTCGCGTGCAATATGTGCTCAATATGGTGTGGCACGCAAAATTGCCGAATTCCTCGCACGATCGGTGTTGTCATCCCTAATATCGGTCATGAAACTCTCTATGTTCGAGGCTGGATCGTGCTGTCCAAACATTCTGGTTGAGCTGCCCTTAGGTCCGGTTAGGCATTTGTCGTTCTTTTCCTTCAGCTCTTCCAGAAATGTGGTGCATGTGAGTCTTTCGGGTGAAGGCTTCATCTTTACCCTGGGAGCTTTGACTATGTCCCAGTTATGAGTTGGACGTTTTGTGTGGCTTCTCGGCATCTCGGGATCGTTTGCGTACTGATTTGCTGCTCCACATTTAGCTAGGGTTGTGTGGAAGTCATGGTTGGAGGATTCCTCTTTCCTTTTGTTGTTGAGCGGCTCGGTTGGTACCTTGTAGCTACCTTCCTCAACCGCTACGCGATTCAAACCTAAGGAATCCTTGATCTGATGTGTCCACTAAGCTTAATTCTTCTTCTACCTCGGGTTTCTTCGTGTACTCATCAGCGTCCGTAGCCTCATCCATTGTCGTGTTATACCCGTACTCTTCTTCAATCAAAGATGGACTTGGCTGATCTACCGTCTCACAATCTCTAAGGTAGATCTCGCTGACATATTCACGAGGATAATATTCCGAACTTTCCGATGCAACCTCTTGCGGTTGCAATGCCCCTTGTGCAAGTTCTGAA
>CM071868.1:38857381-38879754 GCA_036759665.1 Gynandropsis gynandra | reverse complement strand
ATTATGTTTGAATTAATGTTTTCATATTTTCGATATTTTATTTGGTTTGTTTGATATGTTTATCATATATGATATTACAACTAATTCAAAATAATTATAAATAGTTTTTCGCGAGCCAGCTCGTTTTTTGGTGAGCTAGAGGCGAGTCGAGCTGAGCTAGGATTTTCCAGCTCGTTTAAAAAACGAGCCGAGCTGAGCCAGCTCGTTTTTTGGCGAGCTGAAGGCGAGCTGAGCCGAGCTGAGCCGAGCCAGCTCATTTTACACCCCTAACCTGACAACATGGTAGGACCCACAAACAACACGACACAGATAAAGGCATGAATAGACAAACGTACGACATAACACGAACAATTGGACAAATTCAGGGTTGAGACGTCACAGACGCATGACACAGACAGACTCACGGACGACATGGTAAGGATGGAGGCATATGGAGGAATAGACGGAGGGATACACGACACAAATGGGATGACACAACATGATTATAAGGCATGGACAGACTGGCTGGATGGATCCACAGACGGATAAACGCACGACCCGTACGGGATGCAATGGCATGGTCAGACGTAAGGCATAAACGGACTCGACAGACGGCTCCGACTAGACAAATGACCCGACACAAAGCACGGATGAATGATTTTTTTAGGCATTTAGATAAATTGGGAAAGGTTGGAAAACCATATTTATGAGAGCATTTTCGAACGGAAACAAAAATTTGTTAAAAATCATCCACAGTTACAGATGGATAATACGATCATCAGTAATCTGTCCGTGATTAGGGACAGTTTCGGCACATGCGTCCGTATATGCAGACAGTTATATGAACGTCGTTTGTAAATGCATTGAATTGTGGATGCAAGCCCTCGGGATGCACATAGATGGATGTAACCATATCCATCGGCAATCCGTTCGCATTTACGGAAGAATTCCACATCTTTTTCTATAATTCTAGATGGATAACGAACGACATTTCTTGGAACACGCTTGGGCAGACGGACATCAAACCGTTCGTAATCCGTCCGGCAATACGAATAAACCATCGTTGTCCGAATACATTCCTAAGTTACGGTGAAATTTGATTGGCCCTTTAGATTACATAAGTCTTGGATAAAGAATTTAATTCATTTGTTTTAATGTATTTGATTTCACCATGTGCAAGTTCTGCAATAATAACTACATATATAGAAATAATCTCGGCGGTTTGTTCCTGCATTGCCATTTGTTGGTCTTTTAATTGCGACACACCAACCAGAAGATATTCTAGTTTGTGGGTATGAAACGTAACAAACTTGATTGACTTGTGATGCATAAAATAAAAGGCTCAAATTTTGCATATCTTCGTGTTGAGTTCAATTCTATAAGGCATAACTTGTTTATTCTTGTTCTGCAATCGATTGTTGGAACAAACCAATCAAATCGAAATAATATCACTCTTAAACTGACGTAACCTGTAAAAAAATTAAATATAAGTCAATATAATATTAATGTCTGATAAGATATGGATAACAGAGTTTTAGATTAGTAATAAGACCTGGATATTAATTGCACAATTTCCTTCAAGATCCAACAAAAATCTGGTTCGATGGTCGATTAACAATAACTTTCACCTTTCACACATACACCATAGTTCATAGTTGACTTCTATTTCACACATACACCATAGTTCGCGGCCACAATAGATGATTGCCCATATCAATTTGCATTACTAATAGCAAAATTGTCGTTAAAGTGTCGGAATATTATATTACTAATGAATTTATATATAGTTATATTAAAATGTCATTTACTTACATATTGTTCATATGGAGAAATCTATTATTTTAAGTTATTGGAGTTCAGATTCATCGATGTTCACATATGTATTCTTCAATATATCATCAAATATCTTGTAAAATATTATAAAAAACTCTTGTAAATTATTATAATAACGATCTTTCCTCATTCACATATTGTTCCACAATAATCCCTATTGATGAGTTTTGTGTTAGGTCTTTTTCTTATACTGAAACATAAATCTCTTAGATGGATACATCCAACAAAATTGAAGTGGACCTCCTAATGTGCCTTCATGCAGTAGATGAATTGTCAGATACTCGATAACATCGAAAAATGATGGTGGAAAATGTTTCTCAAAGTTACATAGTACAGTACCTATGTTACTTTCCAGTATACAAACCATATCCACACTTAATTTTTCAGACATAAATCTCGAAAAAATATGTCAACACCTAGAAATCAAAGCATTAGTTTAATATATAACAGATTTAAATTATTAATCTTTGTTTCAAAAAATCAATCATACCTCTAATTGCTTCGTATGAGAAATAGTCTTTGCATGATTACATGACAATAGTGATTTTTCATCCCAGATACATTTCCTACATAAATATCGACGTACTTGCATTCATTAAGTAATCTTTGCATGAATACATGACAAAACTGGAGAAGGAGATTTCTGCACAACTAGATTCCTTTTAGAAATAATTTTGTTACACCGTAGTGTATCATCAGTAGGAAGAGAACAATAATGACAATCAAACCAACTATTTTTTCGTCCATATTTCAATTGCAAATCAATTGTTTCATCCATGCAATATGGACAAGACAATCGATCATGCGTTGTCCATCCAGATAACATACCATAAGCTGAAAATCATTTATTATCCACAAAAGAGCATTTCTTAATATAAAATTATTCTGTCTCAAGACGTCGTACGTTTGAACTCTCTTCCACAATTCTTTTAATTCATCAATCAATGGTTGAAGAAATATATACAAACTTCTTTTAGGATGATTAGATCCGATAATCAGTATTGTTAAGAACAAAAACTCCATTTTCATGCACATTTCAAGTGGTAAATTGTACGATGTCATAATAACTGGTCGTAACAAATAATTCCTCACAGACATTCCAAATGGATTAAAACCGTCAATGAAAAGCTTCTAGAGAATGGATGTATAGAAGAGTTGATCCAGAAATACAAGTTGTATCGAAGTAGTTTATAGAAGGCGTTATAAATTTTATGACAATGGCGACAAATAAACAAGTTTATAAAGAAACTAGTAAGTTGGTTTGTCTATGCATCAAATGCAAAAATGAAAAATTTGTTAACGAGAAAACTGTTTGGAATCATCTCTATGTAAGAGGTTTTATTCTGAATTATTTCATGTGGTTATCTCACGAAGGGAAATTTTAATGTTGTGGAAGATTTTAGTAGGGGTATTATACATCATGAAGTGTTTGAGACATATCAAGATCTAGAAATTAACCTTTATATGTAAATGGTGCAAAATGTATTCGTGAAAGAAATACGGAAAATATTGGAGAAGATTCGAATGAAGATACGAAAATATTTTTTTCAAATGTTAGAAAGTGATAAACATCCACATTATAATGGTTGTAGAATGGGCCTTTCACAATTGTCTATGTCTACACATTTGATGAACTTGAATATAAAAATAATCTTTTTAAGAGATGTATAGATTCTATATCACAACTACTAAGAGATTATTTTCCTGAAAATAACAATGCAGTAGATTCATATTATGACACAAGAAAATGATGAGACATTTGGTTTTATTTGACAAGGAATGAAAAATTTGTTCCAAGTCGTTGTTTATGGTATTATAAATTATAGTAAAAATAAAAAGATTGTATCAATCGTAGAAGATCGCAAGTGACATGAGATGGCATGTTAAGCAATCAACTCGTGATGGAGAAATGTGTTATCCCTCATATAGTGAGCCGTGGAAACACTTTAACAAGTATATCCTCACTTTGCAGCTGAAACCAATATTTGCCGATGAATCGTCCCTAAACCATTCATAAGTTGTTCTTAAATCCAATTAGTTTCTCGTCAGACAAAACTGTCCGCAAATTTACGGGGTTTTCGGACATCGATTCCTCACAATTTTGCAAAGAAATAACCCACTTGTTTCTCGAGAAGAGTGCAGGTAGATTGTGTTGTTGTCCGAAAATTACGTATTCGCGACGAGCATTGTTTCTATTTTTGATCCATCAATAAATACATACGAATTCTAGATGACATATCCATCCGCAAATTTACGGATGAATTACTCGTGTCGTCGGTAATCCGTCCGAAAATTTGCGGACGATCGCAACTATCCGAAAATATCGTTTGAAATTTGGAAATTTCTAGTGGTGAATGGTTACATTCTTGTAATTGATTTGATTAGATGTGATAGGTGCAGTTCAATGAGTTGATGGATGTGATAGATGTAATTCAATTTTAATAAAATAAATAAATAATAAATTAAGATGTTATAAAGGTAGTGATTAATATGGATTCAATACTTGTTTTCAAAATTCTTCAAACGCTAATTTCTTTTCCCTCAAGCTTTTCCCTCAAACAAAAATATTTTTCTCTTCAAATATGTATCTAGCTGAAATAAAAAATGGCGAGCAAAAGAATAATGAAAAAGGCATTTTAAGTGGAAAAACTCCATTCAAAGAAGCGGAGGACAATGAGGAAAACAAAGAAAGCTCAAGTTTTCACCCTAATTATACCGAGAATAAATGGAAAAAGATACAAAACGACAGTTAGGAAATGGATTTTCGCAAAGAGAACCCCATGAGTTCTTAGCAAAAGAACACCAATTCCGAATGATTCACCCTTAAATCAGATTCTCGTGGTACTTCAAAGTTGTCTCCCTCAAATGGTTACTCTAAAACCATTAATTCGACTCTTGGAATAGCAAGATACGTACTCTGAAGAAAAGAGAAATCGTTAGTGAGAGAAGTTTAAATGTTGACCAGTTTAGACATGTACCCTTGAAGTTTAAATGTTGACCAATTTAGACATGTACCCTTGTAAGAGTAGTTGAATCAAAGAAGTCTCACTGGTACAATAACGAATGTGGTCCGAGTTTGCAAACAAATCCTTTTATGATTTTTATGCAAATATTTGTTTAGATGCAGATAGACCTAGAACATAATCATTTGAGTAAGTTTTTATGCATGAGAAGATAATATGGTTAAATGCATAGGAAAATAACTAGACTCTAGGTACGCAACGTTTGAAGACATTAAGGGAAAAGAGTTAGAAATTGATTTTGACATGGATTTAATTACTCAGGAATTTACTGGAATGAGATTTTGGAATTCATATTAACCTTGGAAAGGTTATGCTAGATCAGATTATCTTTCAAGGGATGTCCAGTGCTAAGAAATTTATACTTCTTTTTCCATACCTAATTAAGAACACAATACTTCAACAATTTTCTGACATTATTCATCCGAAAGGGAGAAGGGAAAAGATACCCTCATAGATTACTTTTTAGAATAGGTCGATATATTGGAAAGGAGGTTAGGTATAGTCGTCTCAGATTTTCAAAAAAAATCAGAAGGAGCTCAAGGCCATCACCAGATCGAATTAGAATAATAATCTCTTATCTATGTTAATTAACTAATTTCTTGTTTGAATATCTCACCACACAAATAGGGGGAGATAAAGGCAATTCAAGCAAAGTTGCAGGGAAAATACAACAAATTTAAATCAAATTTAGAGTGTTGAAGATTGAGATTGTGTAACGATTCAGAAAAACAAAACTTGTTATGAACTTGGATAATTTATCTTTTGTTGAGAATTTGTTTTTTACATGTTGAAGTTTGTGATTGCATGGATTTTAATATATGTTTCGTGTGATAAGTATACAAATGGGAGATTGTTGAGGTTTAAATTATCTATATGTTAGGATGTATGTTTGAATGATTCAAATCACAGGTTATTGAGAACTACAAGAGAAGAATGGTTGATTCAATTGTTGTAGAAAAAGTTAGAGAGATGCAAGGAGAAAGAAGTTGGTAAAGACCATTAGAGATTGCTTTTGATTCCTTGCTGAAGTTGTTGAAGACGATAGAAAGTTGGTCCTAATTTTGAGTTGTATTTTGTTATTGATGGTCACTTTGAAAAGACTTCAATATCAAATTTGAATAGTGCATCTAAAGTATGTAATAGCTGATATTCTGATGAGAGAATATTAATAGAGCAAAGAGAGAGAAAATACATGAACTAAAGTGGGTTTGATCAAAAACACTGAATTGTATTCACGGACTAATTAAGAGGAAGTTAACTATGGTAGTTTTAAGTACTTTATATTTATAAGAAAATATACTTAAATTCGTGAATAAAAAATTATTATTGTTTTTGGAGACTATAAGTCTTTATTTATTTAAAGTCTTTTGAAATTTGTCTTTATTCCTAATTTGAAAATTTGTGTGATTGTCTTCGTTTCCTAAATATAACTATTTTTTTGCTCACGCATAATCGAGATAGCTCGTTATATTTGCTATCATATGAACGCCAACATTGACATAGGACAAGGAACATCGAAGACCATGATATAGAATATAGACCAATATTCAATATTGTGTTACTTATTTGATTTGTAAAATAATAACAAAATAAGTGGGCAAATTTATCCATTCATCATATGAGAAACTTTTATTTTTGATACCGTACGTTATTCATTGTAATTTATGGAATTAGTCAAACTATATACCATTTACTTTTTGCATTAAGAAAAAAAAGACGATAAATCTAACTATAATATTTGTTTTATTAATGGAGCTTGGAATACCACGAAGTCAGTCCAAGGCCCAACGATTCGGGACTTTATTTCAATAACCGAGTAAGGCCCAGCCTAATATTTTATCTTGATTTTCTCCGAATTTTATTGCTCAATTAAGTCGAATTTAGGGGTGGACAAATAACGAATATCCGTAAATATTCGACTATTCATATTCGTATTTGTATTCATCGAATATTCGATTTTACTATTCGTATTCGTATTCGTAAATACAGATATTCGTAAATTCGAATATCCGCAAATATTCGGATATTCGTTGGATATCCATAACCGTAATAAAATCAATTTTTTTAAAAAAATTAATAATAAAATTCTAAATAATTTACATTTTAGTCCTTAAATTAGGGTTAAAACTTTTATAATCTACATTTTAGTCCTTAAATTTTAAATATAATAACTATTTCTTTATATATTTTATATTTGATCTGAAAATCAATTATAATAATGTTTTTTATTTAAAATTAATTTATATATCTATATATTAAATAAATTATCTATTTAGTACTTACGGATACAAATACTTACGAATAATTGACTATACTATTTGTATTTGTATTTGTATTTGTCGAATATCTAAATCCTGGTATTTGTATTTGTTCCTACGGATATTTTCTTTTTCGGATCGAATACGGTTCGAATACGAATCGGATACGAATACTTCGGCTATTTTGTCAAGCGCTAAATTTAATGTAACATATTCACACGTTGTTTTATTTAAAGTCCAAAATTTCATTTTTTTCAGAGGTTATCAGAATAAAAATTTTGTTTAGGAGAACACATCTATTTTGTGGGAAGATATGAAGTTATATTTAGAAAGTAAATTTTTGAAATAACATATATAAGATAATAAATACAGATAAGAGAGAAACAAAACAAAAGATTGTGATAATATTATTTAAGAACGTATATGGTATTCCGAGATAATCTATTATATATATTATTCGTGCACAAAGATTTACATTCTTTATAATTTCGTTTTTATGAAAATTTCCTTTATTGTGCGATAATACATAGTTTCTATTTTTATTAAGATTCAATATTGTGATATTTTCATTATCCATATTTTCCATCATTATTGATATTTTCAATTTGTTAGATATTTGTAGATTTGGAAACATTCACAAGACATTTGAAAATATTATAATAAAAGGAGAAAATGAAGAAACCTAACAATTCTAGGGAAAAAAATCAAGGAGAAATTTGGAAAAGAGCTTGGCATTTAAAGGAATGGAGGAAGTGGATGCATGTCCAACCCACTCTCTCAATTATATTGGTAAGCTGGGAAAAGAGTTTTTGTGTTCGTTTGAGAGCATTCGAGAGGATTGTTTATAACAAAGCCTTAAATCATAAAAGTTTGGAGGCTTATGGGTGAGTGATTCGAGTGAGAGTCATTCGGGAACCTAGAATTATTGAGAGAATAGTTCTAAGCGGTTCACACAAGTGTTTGTGTGATATTTTGCTTGTAGTTCAGTTTCAAGACGGGTGTTGTACACGTGAAAATCTGGAAGTTGAAGAATACGAGTGAAAATAAAAGTATCACACCTGAGGTTTTTGAAAGTGTACTTTGAAACTCATAGTTGTTACGTAACGTCTTTTGAAGTGTGTAGATATGGAACAACACTTTTACACTCTGCTAACAATGGAAATAATGAATAGAAATTATGAATGCACGATAGTTGATATGAGTGCAATGAATATATTGGCTCGGGTCTAAGTGGTGGGACGAATATCCAACTTTGACGTCCTAAAGGCATAAGGTAAAAAATGAACCTACATACTCTGCTATGGTTAAAATCATAAGAATATACCAATATGGTAACATGGGTCTAAGTGGTGAGGAATCTGTCAATTTCGACGTAGAAGCCTAGAGTGCTTGTTCGCAAAAGGAAAAAAAGAGGTACATTTAAAGAAAAATTACTTCAGGTGCATCTGAAAAATTTCCAAAGTATACTTTGACTCATGATCTAACTCCATTATATTTTAATTCAAATACCTCATATGAAATATTGATCTTTAATTATTAAAGGGTTTAGTTTTCAAAAGAAAATCACGATTTTGTTAAGAACGTAAGTCAACTCATTGAATTTTCGTGGCTCATAATTTGTGAAGTTTTTGTTTTTAATCGATAAAAGATTTAAAGGAATATGATTGATTTCGATATTGATTAGTTAGAGGTATAGAGAGGATGAAAGAAAACTACTCATGACCACATGTTCATTCCACCATAATTTGTGCATGATCTTTAAGAACATCTAACATCATTGTTCGAATAAGTTATGATGTGTTCTAGGAATAAGTACCCAACGAAAGCGACCATTAACAAGATGATCAATTATGTTTTTGGTCTTACATAAAAAGAGGGAGAAGGTACCACCAGTGGTAATCCAAGTACAGTTGAGGGGGAGAATCCTTTACGGTTTGAATATGTTTTTTATTTGATTTTGGTTAAATTGTTTGATATTCTATTGGATGTATAGATCTAATGCTTTTTAAGTTTGTATGAGCAGAAGATCAAAAAGGGAGAGATTGTTGGTGCATGAAGATTGACATTCTTAAGATTTCCATTTTATGAAGATTTCCTTTATTCCGTGATAATGCAGTTTCTATTTGTATTAAGATTCAATATTTTGATATTTTTATTATGCATATTTTCTATTACTATTGATATTTCTAATTGTGTTAGATATTTGCTAATTTGGAAAATCAAGCAAAACATTTTTTTAAAGGAAATCAGTGAGCAATTTGAAAAGGAGCTTGGTATTTAAAAGAGGAAGTGGATGCACGTCCAACCCACTCTCTCAATCATATTGGTGGGCTGAAATTTAAGACGAAGAGAGGAGAGTGAGAAAAGAGTTTTTGTGTTTGTTTGAGAGCATTCGAGAGCAGTGTATGTAACATAAGCCTTAAACCATAAAAGTTTGGAGGCTTATGGGTGAGTGATTCGAGTGAGAGTCATTCGTGAACCTATGATTATTATGAGAATAGTTCTAGGCAGTTCACACAAATTTTTGTGTGGCGTTTTGCTTGTAGTTCAGTTTCAAGACGGGTGTTGTACTCAGGGGGAGTGTCTGAGTCGTATAATCAAAGTATACTCACAGAAAAACCGAGTTATACCTGGTAACTGTTTGAAGTGTGAATAAAATAGTGTTTAAACATGCTGTTGCAAACACATCACGAAAAAATCGTTGTGTCTTCTCTCTAAACTTTCATAACCGCTTCAAAAATACCCTTCCCTAAAATAATTATTAAATCGAAAAAAACTGAAGAAAAGACAAATTTGCCCTTAATGTTCGAACGTGAAAAAACCCACGTTCTGCAGTTTTTCGATGTTAAAAACTATAAAAAGTAAGAAAACCGAACAGTTTTTCGATGTGAAACCTATTTAAAATTTATAGCAAGAAAGAATAAGTGATGTCGAACATGAGAGGGATCGATTTAAAGTTGACACGAAGGAAAATGGCTAGAATCAGCAGCACCAATGAAGAAGAGAGCACGAGTCAATCTTCAATGGCGTCAATAAGTGTAAGTAGATCGATTTCTAGGGTTTTACAAGCTTTCGAGTCACAAAATGGTTTATTGATTTGAAATGGGTGAGTGTCAGTGAGTCGGTTGAGTCGCAAGGGTCGCAGGAGTTGCATGACCATCTTCGACTCAGTGGGTCGTTGAGTCGAAAGGGTCGCAGGAGTTGCATGAGCATCTTCGACTCAGTGAGTCGGTTGTCTCAGTGAGTGAGATGGGTCGCAATGGTCGTTTGAGGGGCGTGGATCGCTTGATATTATGCCCCATGGGTCGGTTGAGTCTCAGTGAGTCGGTTGAGTGTCGCAGAGTGTCTGAGGGTCATTTGAGTCGCATGGGTCGCACGGGTCGGTTGAGTCGCATGGGTCGCTTAAGTCGGTAGAAGTATAATGTATTCTTAATTGGTCATTTTGCAGGTGGCGCTAAAGCCGGAGTTTGTGTATGAATTCATGCACATGGACATAATGCCAAAGATCACCACCAAGTGTTATCCTCACGAGACAATAACGACGCTTAGAAGAATCTTGGATGAACACGAGTTGCATTACTTCGAGAAGGAGTCACAATTTATGCATTTATTCCATTTACAATGTGACTCCACATTGACGAAGGTTCAAATGTCTATCCCACTAAATCATTCTGTGATTATACGGGACAAGACGGAGTTGTGGTTCGTCATAAACGGCATTCCCATCTGGTACTCTGTAGTGGAGCATGCACTAATTTCCGGATTAAAATGCGGACTATATCCCAAAGGATGGGAGTCCATAAGGGGTGTCACATTCAGGTTGAAGAATTTCAGCCATGGAAAGGTGACCCGTGAACAAGTAAGTGAAATGCTTGTGAAGCCAAAGAATTCTGACGACCGGAAGAGGTTGGTAACTTTGATGTTGTTGGCGCAAGTTATGGCTCACAAGCCTTCAGCAGAAAACTTTATAAGCCATAATCTCATTGACATGGTTGATGACTTGGAATTTTGTGAAGGCTTTCCATGGGGTCATTACACATTCGAGAAGATTGCGGATACTTGCCGCAAGCACGTTAGCGGGGAATCATCGAAACCAAAATGGTATTGTGGCGGTTTCATGATCCCACTAATGGTAAATTGTATATATTATTCAAATAACTTGAATGTTTTCGTACTTTTTGCATTCTTATCATTTTGTTTTAATATTTCAGTTACTTCCATTCGAAACCACCCTTAATTTGGGCGGAAAGGGATGGTATGTTGAGGTTGTGGATGTGCATCGATCATTCCCAAGAATGTGCAAAAAGATGGTTAAATCCAGTTTTAACCCAAAGTATATAGATGTGATAAGGCAGATTGGAGATTCTAAGGTAACAATTACACAAGGGTCACAAGGGAAACAAGGGTAACAGAGGGTAATAATGGTTATTTTTTGTTTTTCAGGATATTCTAAGTATTCTTCGTGCTGAACACGAAGAGGAAGCTTTACTTTCTGATCTGGAGGATTACAAGGGATGTGACGATCCCGATGTTCAGATATGGATGGAACATTTCGTAGAAATCCGAAGGGTATTTGTTGGGAGTATATCCATAAGCAAGAACTGCTGACATGAAACGCAGCTCTTGGTGATCAAAAAAGGGGAGGGAAAAAGGGACTAAGAGGATGGAGAGCGTGAGTGAAAAAATAATAGAGGTCCAAGATGATGCTAATGCTGATGCTGGTGTTGCAGTCCCTCTGACACTGGAGCAAAAATTAATAGGGTAAATAAGGAAGTCGGAGAAAAGAATCATCAAAGCCGTAAGAGACCTTCTAAGGGATGCTGGGATTCATATGCCTAATCCAAAATCAAAGGCTGTCGAGAAAGTTGCAATCACCGAAAACCAATCTTCCGACATTATTAGTGATTATGGTTTTGAATTCCTTCGACGTCCAAATCCAGTGTCAAGAAAAGAGCCAAGCGAAGAGCCAGTTGACTCTGGAGATGGCTCAAAAAAGGATTTGGCAAACATTGCTCCTGATGGAGTTCCACCAAGTAAGTAATATTTAGTGAAAAGGTCATTTGAGTGTCAATTTCCATCGAAAGTCGACATGGGTCGCAAGAGTTGGATCGGTCGCAGGGACATATAAGTCGTAGGGCCGCATAAGTCGCAGGGTCGCATGGGTCGCATGGGTTTCATATGTCCCATGGGTCATTGGGTCGCTAAAGTCGAATAGGTCGCATGGATCGCATGTGTTACATAATCAATGTAACGAACGATGACTCTAATGAATGAAGTAATTTTATGCAGATGCTCCAGTGGGTCCTGACGAAGAGGTGCACACTAAAGATACTTTAGTGGGTCCTGTCGATGACGTCGCCGACGAGGTTCCTGCCAAGGATACTCCAGCAGTGGGTCCTGTCCAAGAGGTCACCGCTATTGTCGAAGTATCACCAAGTAAGTACGGTCATTTGAGGTCGCATAGGTCGCATGGTCGCATAGGTCGCATGGGTCGCATTGGTCGCGTGGGTCGCATAGGTCTCATTGGTCGCCATATGTTTAATGAAGTAAATTTTATGCAGGTGTTGGACCTTTATCGAAGGAGTCTACGCCATATGTTGAACCTCAATCGGCGAAAAGAGTAAGAACAGTGCGAGGGATAGGGCAAGGAAAAGATGCTAGTGGAGTCCAAGAACCCGAAAAAACGATGGTTCAAGAACCTGAAGAGGAAGAAAAGTTTGTGTGGATTACCAATGGATTAGTAAAGGGCTTGATAACCCGATTTCCTTCATTCTTTGACGCTAGCGGTGAAAATTTGATTGATCTATATTTGTTCTTGAAGACACCTCGACATGAGCAGTGGTGGAAATCTAAGCTAGATATTCCCCGGGGGCTAAAGTTTTGGGAGACTATATTTAAGGCCAACGTATGGCTTGAAGATAATGTAAGGTTTCTTAAACCCTTAGTCTCATAGAGTTTTGTGTCATATGTATTCATGTGTGTTATTTTTGTTTTCCAGCAATTGGATGAGGCGTTGATGGTGTTGTCTTCTCGTTTGGCATTTAATCACAGCGCGAATCAGAATTATTACGTTTGTACTGTTGCTTTCATGCAGACGCTCTCGCTATGGATGTACGAGGATCTGGAAACTTTGATGGAAATTCTTAGTGATTTTTTGAATGCCAAGTATCCATTCAGAAGTACGAAGACACCAATTAGTGATTATGAAGGTTTTATCTCGGTTCTAAATATTCCATGGGACAAAAGTCGATGGGTAGGATGTCATTGGGTAGCCATCAAAGCGGATTTCAAAACTCGATGCATCACGGTATACGACTGCAAGATGAGGCTTAAGAAAACGCATGTTGATCCGGTGATTGAGAAGATAAGAAAAATTGTCCCCAAGATGCTCATTCTCGGAGGGTTTCCTTCTTTGGCTTCTGGAGAAGATGAATGGAAGTATGAGTATTATGAAGGTCTTTCACAGAACCAAAGCGGGAATGATTGTGGTGTTTTCTCCTACAAATTCGTAGAAGCCTCATTAATGAGAAGGAGGAATGTGTTTCATTTAATTTGCGAAAACAATGTTACTTCCATTCGTTAGAAGATGGCGGCTGATATGTTTAGTAATGGAGAACGTATCTATTCACCCTAAGACTAACTTGATATTTGGTACAATGTTTTTTTTTTTGAATGAAAGATGTAAACATTTGGTACATTGTTATTTTTTTAAATATTTGGTACATTGTCGCAGGGGTAAAAGGGTCGCAGAGGTATAAGGGTCGTAGAGGTACAAGGGTTACACGGGTCCAAGGGTCACAGAGCCTCATGTGACCCTTGCGACTCATGTGGACATTGCGACCCTTCCAGCCATTGTGACCATTGCGACCCATTTGTCCGACCCTTTCGACTAGTCTTTTCAATGTCAGATTACTGGCTTTTCCAGGTGCTATCTATGCTTTTATTCTACCAATACCACATTCAAGACCATTGGGAAATGTCTATGTTACCCCTATATTAAAAGGTTCATCAAATATTCTAAGTCTCACCATAACACCCATTTGAGATAAGAATGAATCGGGAGAATCCCATCTCTCTCCTCTCTTCGTCTAAGTCTCTAACCCTAAATTCTCTGAAAAATCTTTGTTACCTTTGTGACCGTTTTGACCTTCTTCACGAAGGTCACATGGTGGACGCATGGCATCGTGTTGTCTATTTGTTACTCAAGGTCTTGGTAATCGTCAGACTCGGTCTCTATGCAGATACACACAAGTACTTACAACGTGGATGGATGACTTTGTGTTGTATCTACACTACATAAGGTCTTGGTAATCGGCGGACTCAGACATCAAGCTGTATACGTGTTACCTAAGGTCACGATTGGAAGTCAACTTGGAGAAGACGTTGAGTCACACACGACTCTCTTTACGGGGGAGGTCTCCGATGTGTCTCTAAAGTCGACAAATTTGACCTTTGAGACCTTATGTAACATTTTTTATTCCTTTTTCTTCTACTTTTTTCTTTCCTTTTTTTTTTCTTGAACTTTTTTCTTGCTTTTTTCTTCTTGAACTTCTTTCTTGCCTTTTTTTAACCTTTGTGACCTTTGAGACCTTATGTAACCTTATGTAACTTTGTGACCTTTGTAACCTTTATAACCTTATGTAATCAATATTTAAATGTTGAAAATGTCTTATTTTGGATCTATTGTTCGTAAGGTTATAACCCATCCGACTCATGCGATCCAATATGACCTGTTATGCGACACTCAATCGGATTAAATTAGAATCAAGTTTAAACGGGAACCCATCCGCCGCATGCGACCACATATGACCATGTACGACTCATGCGACCTCATGCGACCACATATGACCATGTACGACTCATGCGACCTATACGACTCATGTGACTTTTCGTTTTACTGTCAGACTCCTGTCATCCGACCCATGTGACCCTTCCTACCTATGTGACTTGTCGTTTTGTTGTCAGACTCCTGTCTTCCGACCCATGTGACCCTTCCAACCCATGTCTATAAGTTAACGTCTACGTCTCTTCTCTTAGCATGCGTATCTAACCCCAATTTCTATGAAAAAATCTTTTTTACCTTTGTGACCTCCGTGCCGCAGTCACCATTGATGACCCAGGGCATCATGTTGTCTATGTGTTACTCAAGGTCTTGGTAATCGGTGGACTCAGTCTCTATGCAGTGACTGACTTGTTGCGCGGGTGACTTAGATGACGGTGTTGGGTCACTCATGAAATGTGATTGGAAGACGAAGTACTTGGCAGGAGATAACTCTAGATTGCAATACCAAACAAGAAGAATGAAGAAGAATGGAAGAAGGAGACGGACTGTGACCCATGCAACCCTCAATAGGCATTAATTAGTTTTACGTTGTAGATGTATTGTTTTGATTGGTTTTGTCCATTTATCATTATAAACTAGTAAATTCATCGATTTCGCATCTATTGATCCATATATGCGACCAAGCGACCCATGCCATTATCAATATACCATTGTCAATATATTTGAGTTATATATGTCTAATTTAGAATCAATATAGATAATAATACAAATAATATCGACATTTGAAAAAAATGTTAAATGTATTGTTTAATAATCCGACGAGTTCTTAAAACACTACTATCACTTTTGAAACACACACATTTGTTATACACAACTCAACTAAGTACAAATGGATCATAATCTGTTTTAACCGTTGATTGACATTGTAGATGTATTGTCTTGATTGGTTTTTTGTCATTTTATCATTATAAACTAGTAAATTCGCCGATTCCGCATCTATTGATCCATATATGCGACCAAGCGACCCATTTCATTACCAATATATTTGAGTTGTATATGTCTAATTTAGAATCAATATAGATAATAATATAAAGAATATCGACATTTGGACAAAATGTTAAATGTATTGTTTAATCATCCGACGAGTTCTTAAAACACTACTATCACTTTTGAAACACAGGCATTGGTTATAGACAACTCAACTAGGTACACATGGGTCATAATATGTTTTAACCATTGATTGACGTTGTAGATGTATTGTTTTAATTGGTTTTTGTCGTTTTATCATCATAAACCCGTAAATTCGTCGAGTTCGCATCTATTCATCAATATATGCGACCAAACGACCCATGCGACCCTCATACGAACCAAAATTCCCGCCGAACTTTTCACCAAAATTTTGAAAAAACATATCGAATTCCATCTGACGGTGATTCGATGTCAGAGTCATGTCTTTTCGTATTCCAGCTGTTTTTTTTTTCGAATAACGACACACACACTCTCTCTAACTCATCATTTTCCGTCTTTTTTTTTTTTGCAGAAAATGCAACATTTCTCTACTTTCATCCAAATCATTCTTCCCAACTTTCTAGAGAACTACCTCGTAATATCCTTCATCTCTCTCATTCGGTATGTTAATGTAGAGAATGTAAAGATTTGACTTTTTCTTCGATTTTTGTTATAGGGAATTCCGACGAAATTCTTCAATGAGCATATTTACGGGAAAACGAGGGACGAAAGCACGGCAATGCTTAAATCGGATGTATCTAACTAAACATGGGAAGTCAAATTGGATGGCTGAAGATTCACTGATGGATGGAAAGATTTCTCCAAGGACCATGATTTTCGTATTCGGGTTTTCTTAGTTTTTCATCACAAATGTGACATGGTTTTTCATATCACTGGTTTCGGAGATGATATGTGTAATCTACAATATGCATCATCTATATCATCATCATCATCCGTAGAAGTAGGGTCATCTTCTTCTGGTGAGAGGATTTTCACGGTACTAATCACGCGTTCAAATCTGGCCATAGATGCAGTGGTAAGTGAACTCAAACCGATTTATTTGATTCATCAAATCTGACCGTGTATGCATTAGTTTGGCGTCGTTGTAAATTTATTCGGTTATCGCAGACACTTTCGATAGAGTTTGCGAGGTCGAGTGGTCTTTGCGGTAGATGAAGTAAGATTGATATGATAACCAATTATGCACGGATTTGGGAGGCACATCTAAGGCCCGTGAAACGCCGTGGCACTAGCATCACCAGGGGTTGGATAAAGTTTTGTCACGATAATGGCTTTAATGTGGGTTCTACCCTCGAAGTCGAACTGCACGCCGTTCTTGATGATGTAGCTTGTCTACTGTTTACCCCTCGATCAAGGCCTATAATCAACATAGATTGAATTCGTTGTATTTTGATTGCTTTGAACCTCATTTGAACAACAAAATTCATGTTTGTATTTGGTTGGTTTTTTTACTATTATTTAATAGAATGTATTATTGTTAGTATCAATATTTTTGTAGATTTACTATTATTGTAATAAGGGTCGCAGAGGGTCCAAGGGTCGCAGGGGACAAAGGGTCGTAGAGGTACAAGGGTCGAAGGGAGATAAGGGTCGCAAAGGTCCAAGTGGTCGCAGAGGTCAAAGTGGTCGCAGAGGTACAAGGGTCGAAGGGAGACAAGGGTCGGAGGGGGACAAAGGTCGCACTGTCCAGGGGTCTAAAAAAATGTTTACTCTTTGATTATGGAAGATGTAATTTGGTACATTGTTCTTTTTTAACTTTTGTAAATAATTTTGGGAATGGATAATTCAACATTGTAAATTGTTATTTTTTTAAATTAGTCATATTATTTGTAAATAATTATTTAATAATAAAGCGTAAAGGGTCGCAGGGGTCCAATGGTCGCAGAGGTACAAGGGTCGCACCATTTGTCCCTTGCAAACCTTTTACCCGTTCGACCTTTGACCCTGCGACCCTTTTACCCGTTCGACCCTTTTACCCCTGCGACCCATGTGACCGTGTGGTCATGTCTTTTCGAATTCAATCTAATGTCGATTCGAATTCCAGCTGTTTCCTTTTTTCCAATCCATTTTTTCCTCTCATCATCCTCCATATATTTTTTCCCGAAAATGATACATTTCCCTCATTTCTTCCGACATATTCATGTGTAGCATATGTACTACCTTGTAATCTTCTTTAAAACATTCTGTCAGTATGTTACATGTAGAGAATTGATGCGTTCTCAAAGTTAAATAAATAACCTAAACTAACCGCAAGTGCACGGCACGTGTGTAGTACTTCAGGTGTCGATCCCACAGAGACTACTCAACACAACCTAAACTCAAACTACGAATCAAACTTGCTAACAAACGAAATATGGTTTTAAGAATGAAATACTAAAAGCAAATAAACAAACTAGTTCTTAAGAATGAGACAAACGTTCAAGGAAACCGGTTACTCCAATGCTCCTTGTAAGTCTCCTTCGCAAGAACCTTCTTCCTCTCTCCCTCGATCAAGAACTGAATAATGAATGAATGAATCTCGACCTCTGGCCCCTTTTATCCCTTTAAAGTCATTTTCCTTATTGTATGAGTCCCCCACAAACTTACATTTGTTTTAAGTCAAATTAACTTATTTTAAATTGCAGGTGACGGTCGCGACCCGCTCGGGCAAAGAAAATGACCCGCTCGGGTACAGCCCGGAAGATCGCGCAAGAACGCGATGAAAAAGAGGTGCCCCGGTCAGGCTAGGGAGTGCCCCGGTGGGGCAAAGGTGTGCCCCGGTCGGGCTTGGGTGTGCCCTGGTCGGGCTTAAGTTGCTGGACAGACTTGCCGACTAAATGCCCCGCGGGGGTAAGTGTGTTCTTCGCCGATTCTCGTCCCGTTTCTTCCGTGATGATCCTCGATGTTTGTACTTTGTCTCGTGTACATCCTTTAGCTCCAAAATGAACCGCATATGCCGGTCGGGCTGAGGTGTGCCCCGGTCGGGCATGAGTGTGCCCTGGTCGGGCACAAGTTGCTGGATAGATTTGCTGACTAAACGCCCCGCGCGGGCAAGGGTGTTCTTCGCTGATTCTCATCCCGTTTGTTCCGTGATGATCCTCGATGTTTGTACTTTTTCTCGTGTACGTCCTTTAGCTCCAAAACGAACCGAATATGCATTAAAACCTATAAGAACATGAAAACACGAAAACGAGTAAAACGGATACAAAATCATACGTAAACATCGCATCTATATCGTAAACGTCTCTAAAATTGTGAAAGAAATACGTATGAAAACAAGATGATCAAAATCCCCCAAACTTGAATGTTTGCTTGTCCCTAAGCAAACGTAAACGTGTAACACGTGGGGTGTACAAAATCCAAAAATCCCCCCTTCTCCTAGAAGTACCACTAAAGCGAAACTAACCGATCGACTAGCACGTCGAGAGCAAATTCGGCCTAATTAAGTTTTCGGTCTTCGTCCTAGGTTCACCAAGGCTACTCACGAGAAAGTAAATCAAAGGAAAACTAAACAAGCCACCGTAACTCTCTCCACCAAACAAGACTTCAGATAATGCTAAACCTAAAACAACCGAGGATACTTGTTTCTTTTTCGAGCTTCTTTCTTTCTTTATTCTTTCTCTTTTTTTTTTCTTATTTTCTTTTTCTTTTTTTATTTTCTTTTTATGTCTTCTTTTTCTTTTCCCTTTTTTTTTCTTTTTTTCTTTTTCTTTGCATACACACTAGGCTTCTAGGACGTCGGATTTGAAGGGATCCAGCCTCTACTTAGACCCAGACTACTGATGACGGTATACTCATGCATCTCGTTTAAGAGTGTAGCGGAGTAGGCGGCGTTTTATTTGTGCCATGCCCTTAGGACGTAGAAAGATGATCGCCAACCCACCACTTAGACCCGAGCCATCAAAAGAGTATCAAGGCCGATGCACTCATATCGATTTTAGATCATGCGTTTTAGGCATTATTTCTATCGACAGTGGAGTGTTAGTGTGTGCTCTTAATCTGCAAATAAGCTCGATCTCATACGATACAATAATCCTCATAGAAAAGTGAAGGAAAGCATCGTTTACACGAAGTATGACCATCTAGATAGAGAGAATAAACGATAAACTAGCCTAAGGACCTCGTCTAAACCACCCACAAGCAACACTAAGATTCCCAGAGAACTATGACCTATTGCTTTTCAGCCGACTAATAAGCTCTAAAGCTTAGGGAAAACGTAGCTCGAACATGCAAAATTTCACGGAAAAAGCCAACTTCTTAAGCATCCTAGGTTTCAGGGTTCATCTCAAAACGTGGCACCGGAGAAGTGCTTGGGACGACTCTGACTCACAAAAACAAAAAAACAAACTACAAACCACAAAAATAAAACTACAAATTCAAAGGGAAGATGAAAAAAAATGAAACGAAATCACCTGACAAACGTGAGCTGCTCCCCCAGACTTGAATTAAACGACGTCCTCGACGTGAAGCTCCGATGGAGGGTAAGGGAAGTGAAGCACGTTTGTGGTGGTATTTTTTTGTGTTTTTTCTTTTTTTGTATTTTTAAATCGAAAACGAATAACCGAGTCTCAAACTAAAAACTAAGAAAAATAAAATCAAACAGCTGGGTTGCATCCCAGAAAGCGCTTATTTAACGTCTTTAAGCTTTGACGTCTTCATTCCTCATGCGTGTGCGACGGGTGGATCGGAAACGGAAATGGAGTTTCCACTTTCGATCGGTTGAGCGGCTTGGTAGAGCTTTAGCCGCTGTCCATTAGCTTTGAATGTACCACCCAAATCACTCCATAGTTCCACATCTCCATGTGTGAAGACTTCTCGTACCTAAAAAGAACCAGACCAACGGGACGGTAGTGTGCCCGAGAAAAGCATAGGACGAGAATTGAAAAGTAGAACTAAATCACCTGGTTGGAAGTCATGAGGTAGGATCTTCTTATCGTGCCATCCTTTAGTCATTGCATCTTTCTTTGGCACATCATGCACGGGATTCACTCGTTCGCTTCCCGAGGTTGGATAAGTGATACCTGCATTGAAAAGTTTTATGACATCGTTTTTCATTACCTCGTGCAAGTGCGGGTGCAGCCTCCTTTAAGTTTCGGTGGAAGGTTCGTGGCTGTCCTCCGTATAATTTCCGTGCATACACATTGAAGAGCTGACTCTTCTACGCTTCTTTACGTGTGTGGGTTGTTTTCTCATCTCATCTGCATTCAAGTTAGCATTCATAACAGCAGGATATGTTTTATCGCATTCTATGTACTCATACCGAAAAGAAGTCGGCGGATGATCGGGCTCAACTTTGGACGTCTTCTCCGCTGCAAAACCATCATGGATTTCGTGTGGTATCTCCTCACGTGGGGCGTCTCCTAGTGCTTCAATAGCACTCATGAATTTCGTGTACACCTCAGCTCCTTCGTCCGCAAATCCTGCATTATCGCAAACTTCTTTCAAATACAATACGAGAGAATCGGGCATACTCACTTGATCAAGCGTGTCTTTTGATAACTCGTCCAGCAAATCAACTCTAAGGCAAGACTACTTGGATAAGGGTAAGTTCATGGGGCTGGATAGGTTGAATTCGATAGTCTCATCTCCGACACGTAAGGACAGCTTTCCTTGTTGTACATCTATCAAGGCACCTGCAGTAGCTAAGAACAGTCTACCAAGAATAATAGGTGTCCTAGCATCTTCCTTTATCTCAATTACAACAAAATCAGTGAGAATGCAAAGCTTACCTACCATGGTGGGAACATTTTCAACAATTCCCACCGGATATCTTACCGAATGATCCGCAAGGCGTAGACACATCTTTGTAGGTTTGAGATTCCCAAACTCCATCCGCTTGAAAACTGAGTGTGGCATGATGCTCACGCTTGCCCCTAAATCGCACAAAGCATTAGAAATATCAATATTACCTATTGTGCATGGAATGGAGAAGCTCCCGGGGTCCTTCAACTTTGGTGGGAGCTTGTTTTGAAGGATAGCGCCGCATTCCTCGGTGAGTGCTACCGTCTCGTTCTCTTCGATATGCTTCTCTTTGGAAAGTACCTCTTTGATGATTTTGGCATGATTAGGCATCTTTTGGAGGGCTTCCACGTATGGGATGTTGATGTCAAGCTTCTTGAGACCCTCTACAAATCTGCCCACTCGTTCTTCATTCTTACTGCTCACCAATCGTTGAGGAAACGGTATTGGAGGTTTGTATGACGGTGGAGCAACGTATGGTTTGTCTAAATCTGATTCAACTCCTTCCATAATCGCAACCTTACCTTTTCCTCTGTTCATGGAAGTACCATCAGCATTCCCTCGCTCTTTCGAGGGCGAATTCTCAACCACATCACCGCTGCACACAGAAATAGCATTCACATACTCTCTCGGGTTCAACTCGGGTTTACCTGGGAGCTGTCCGGGATTCCGAGAGGATGAGGCAGCTTGCTGTGCTACGGAGTTATCTAAACTCTTCACATGATTGCTCAAAGATTCCATCTGAGTTTT
>CM071868.1:38826105-38855903 GCA_036759665.1 Gynandropsis gynandra | reverse complement strand
TAAACCTGATCTTCTAGGACTAGAATTCTCCTTTCGGTCCTTCTCCTAACCCCTAACACATGCATCTACGTGGCCTTTGTAAACACAAGTCATTTAAGCACTCAAATAAAGAATAGATAAACGAATTACGGGAAGAGCATTCAAAGATAAATCAAAAGTGGTTTTGGGATAGCCATGGGCTAATCCCTTCTCCTAGAACAAACAAACTACTCGCTCATGCGTCCGTAAACAATCATAAACAAAATAGAAGGTCTAAGGAACATGAAAACCAAACGAAACCGAAGGGTGAAGTTGATCTCCAATGTTCCTTGTAAGTCTCCTTCGCAAGAAACTTCTTCCTCTCTCCCTCGATCAAGAACTGAATAATGAATGAATTAATCTCGACCTCTGGCCCCTTTTTATCCCTTTAAATTCGTGTTCCTTATTGTATGAGTCCCCCACAAACTTACATTTGTTTTAAGTTAAATTAACTTATTTTAAATTGCAGGTGACGGTCGCGACCCGCTCGGGCAGTGAAAATTACCCGCTCGGGTACGGCGCGGAAGATCGTGCAAGAATGCGATGGAAAAGAGGTGCCCCAGTCGGGCTAGGGAGTGCCCCGGTCGGGCTTGGATGTGCCCTTGTCGGGCTCAAAGTTGCTGGACAGACTTGCCGACTAAACGCCCCGCGCGGGCAAGGGTCGAAGAGGTCCCTCTGTGACACGTGTACCTCTGCGACCCTTTCACCTCTTCGACCCCTGGACCTCTGCGACCCTTTTACCCTCTTCGATCCTTAGACCCCTGTGATCCTATCCTAAACCCTGCGACCCTTTGACCCCTTTACGACCCCTTTACCCCTACGACCCTTGAACCCCTAAGACTCTGTGATCCAGTGCAACAGTTTTTCTGTGGAACCTACTTAATTGCAAGCTTCTTTGTTGACAACAAACGATTTCAACCTATTGGTAGCGAATCTGATGTCGATTTCAACCTACTCTCGCGGAAACTGTCGTAGTGTGGAAGAACAGTTATTTTCGCGCCACAATAAAGAGAGAAATCGAGATACTTTGGAGAAGAGAGAAAAATTATTGATAAGGGTAATATAAAATTATCAATATTTTAAAAATAGACTTGAAGTTAAAATTTATTTTTTTAGAGAATGATATTTTTAAAGTACTTTAATCCTATGAAATTTTTTTTGAAATTTTTCAGACCGAACGCTACTTCTCTAATTTCACCATTATAATATTTTAGATATATAATATCAATAGTATGTATATAGGATATATCTATATGTGTATATATATATAAGTAGATAGAGAACGGGACACGTGGGAGTAGGACCATCAAGTCCCCTGAACAACCATAAAGGCACCAAGTGATTGGAGCAACTTGGCATCACATTTGGACCAAGTTGAAGTTAACCCAAATTAAATAAATAAAAAATAACAATAATTATAGGGTTAATAAGTTTTTAAGTGTAGTTGTTTTAATCCGATCTTCTTCTCAATTTAGGCCTCCTTTAATTAATATCTCGAGATTTGCTCTAATTCTGTTCCTTTGGAATTATTTAGTTTTCGTAAAAAAATAATGCGTTAGTTTAAGTTTTAATTAATATTAAAACCTTAAAATCTAATTTTAAAATTGAAAATTTGAAATTTGAATCATATAAATATAAATTTTTCGATTTGAAAAAATCTACGATAAATTTGGATATTTTTTTGTTTCGTGTTGATTTACGAATTAATCTATTAATTATTTTGGGTTGATGTTTATCATGATTTACGAGTTAATTTATACATTGTTATGTATGGAATCATATCAATTTATAAATTTTACATGGATTTTTAACTTTATTGATTTCGAATTATGATGAATTTTGTGTTGGATATCAAGGGAAGTGGTAGTTTCTTTCATGATATATTATCCATCTTTGTTAACATGATTTCAAATACTCAGCATATTAATTTTTGTTAATCTCTTATTAATTGTAAAATAATATTCAAAATTATGAATTATATGTAAATTATTACCAAAACATTATTTTTATAACATAAATCTAGTACATAAGTTCCAAACACAAATTCAATACATGATGATAATTGATGTATTAAACTTATTTTTGTAATTTATGTTATGAAAATGCAATAGAAATGAAATGTTTGCAACATCATGATCATAAGAGTTTGCACTTAAACACACTCTGCTAATATTGTTACATTATATAGAGCGAATCCAAACCTTATTATTAAAGCCTCTTATTTGAGATCCAATAAATGTACATAAAACCTTCCATTAGACTCATTAATCGTCCAATTATTATTGTAAGACCCTTAATTTTAAAGGTGAACAAAATAGTCGAAGTATTCGTATTCGATCCGTATTCGAATGGGAAATTCAAAGATTCGAATGAATAAATACAAATATAAAAAATCATATTTTCGATAAATACAAATAATAGACTCACTAATACGAAAATATTTGTATCCGTAAGTGTTGAATATATAATTTATTTAACATATAGATAAATATATAACAAATTAATTAAAGAATCAAATTGTAACTAAAAAACATTTTAATTTTATTCTAACACTCAATAAAAAAATATATAAAAAAATATGTACTATACTTACAATTGAAGGACTAAAATATAATACGTAACTTTTAACCCTAAAATTTTCTCCTTAGTGTGACACTAAAAAAGGTCATTCCAATGGTTATATATGTTGAAAACGGCTAAATTTCTATTGGAAATGACTGTTTCCAACGGATTACATGTTGTTGGGAAATGATCGTTGAAAAACTTCATCCGTTATGATTTGCAACAGCAATTCAATGGATAAAATCCGTTGAGAAATATCAAAGAATTGTAGCGGATATATCTATTGGAATTGACAACGAATACCTATTACAAAGGTTTCAACCTAAACTCATTGAAAATGTGCAACAAGTATCTGTAGTACATTTGCAACAGACATCCGTTGAAAGTGTTGGCGAAAATCAGCAACAGATACCCGTTGGATATGAATTGGCGGAAAATTCTTAAATATTACAATGGATGCCTATTAAAAACATTGTTCTTTTATCAATGAGCATCCGTTGATATCAAAACGAATTTATTTTAAAAATAAAATACTTTTTTTAATATATACAAAATGTAAAAATATATTCATTACATTTCATCTAAAACGACACCTCGTCTTCATCCTCATCCTCGTCAACACTACGGGAAAGGGTTTCATCGAAGTCGATGATCGGTTCTTGTCTCGACTTTCTTGCCCCCGTCGGTGGTGGTGGTTGATACACTTGTTCGGTCATCAACTTGTTGTTACTCTCAATATGATGCATATGCGCTCGTGTATCTCGAAGCTCATATTGTGTTACTCAAAGTGTACTCTCGAGCTGTTCCATGTGTCGTTCTTGTGTCTAAGTCTCTTGGACCGTGGAGGATATCGTTGTGGCGTCCTCGACAATAGCTTTTTATAGAGAATCTAGACCGTATATACGCCCTTTATATGGTCTAACAGATTGCAATATAAACAAAATTAAAGTCATCATATCGATTTAAAATATTTTATATAATTAAAAATTAATAGCAATAATGTTATTATATACCTCTAAATAAAATTTACCATTTGTAAAGGACTAAGATCGCCGAAAGATAAACCGATCGCTTGTGATTGTTGTGTGATCTTCTCTATCACAACTTTCACCATCCACTATCCTCGACAGTTAACAAGTTCACGTTCGTCGACCTCTTCCCGATGGTAGACCTTTTATTGGCATGAAACTCAACGACCAACTTAAAAAGAGTCGGTTCTCTTCCCATCATCTACATCTGTAACATTATAATAATATGATTAGTTAAGAATTTTATATAAAAATAAATTGAAATTATAAATGTAAATATTTCTTACGAATTCTTTCTTTCTTTACAAAAACGACTTCGATCCCGATGAGCACAAAAAAAACTATTTCCAATGAGCATAATACTTCAGAGATATTGTTTTTTGAATAAATCCAAATCATCTTTTTTAAAATTTATTGAACATATATCTCTAAAAAATATGATAATTCTGCATAGCACATAATAAACATTTTGTGGTAATAGCTCAACAAATGCAATTGGAATGAGTCTTTTCATGAAAACGTGAAAATCATAACTTTTCAACCCAGTGAGCCTCGAACCCACAATGTTCAAACACCGAGAAATGTTTGATGCATATCCATCTAAAAATTTAACATCTTCTTTTAACCTTCAATAATGTCGTTTTTGCAGACCCAAACAATTTGAATATTGGGATAGATGCCTTTCCATCGCGTAATTTCAACTCGGATCTTCGGCATATTGTTTTCAAATCTTTCCTTGACTGTATGTTTCCTTCATTTTTTTTCCGTCACATTCATAATAGTGTTCATGATGTTATCCAAAAAGTTTTTTTTTCAATATGCATTATATCCAAATCATGATATAATATCAATGATTTCCAATATGGTATTTCTAAAAAATACTACGTTTATACCAGTTATGTCATTCACCTTGGCCTTGGGTTTTGTTGATGTCCACGATCTCTACCGTATTCTACCGATTCTTGTAAATCTCCTATCGTGTTTAATCGATCATAAAGGATTTTTCTTTCATGTTTGCATACACGGTGCCTCTTCTTTTTGTGCCATATTTTTTCGAAAATATTTTTTATCTTTTCTTAATATATGTCCACGGGAAAGAAATCTTCTATAACAATCAAACTAACATGGTTTTTTTCCCATGTACTAGTCGAACAACTATCTTCTGTACAATAAAGATATGTTAATCTCTCGTACGTGTTCCATTTAGATAACATTTCATAGGTAGGGAGTCGGTAATTGTCCACAACAAGACTGTTTTCAAAGTGAAATAGTGTTTCATAATGACGTCATAAGCAAGAATTTTATTGTTCCACCTATCTCTTAATTCGTGAGTTAATGGATGTAAAAAGAGATCGAAAATTTTATTCGGATGTTTTAGCCCTTATAACAGCAACGTCAAAAATATTACTTCTCTTTTCACACACATATTAGGAGACAAATAATAAGGAGACATCACTTTTCTGTAGAGAATATTGACTTACAGATTATTCATATGGACCAAAACCTCGGTTCACCGACAAAGATAAATATTTCTCGTTTCATATGCAAACTTGGAAAATATTTCATTGAAATCCTTCCAAGCCTATTACCATCCGATGGATATTGCATCATCCCTTTACTCATCGTAAGTTATACTTGACATCTCATTGTCGCATCGGTTGTTATTCATATAACCTTTTCAATATTTTTGCTACAGACATATAGAACATCTTTTTGTACACTACATATTTTATGAATATGGTTTTTTGGACGAAATTTGCTTGCATTGCAAAATTTACATTCCAACAAATTTTTATCTTCTTCCTAAACAACAATCAACTATTCTTACAAACATCAATTTTTTCATGTGGCATTCTCAAATATTTTAAAACATTTTTTATTTCATAATATGTCTATCAGGAGCTTTCTTATTTTTCGGTAAATATTCACGTATGGTTTTGCAAAATGAATTCATACACTTTTCAGCTGTATTGTAGTCTGTTTTTATACTCATCAATCTTGATAACAATGATAAACGAGACTAAAATTTACAACAACCTTCATATATATATATATATTGTTTCACCGTATCCAATAGGTTGAAAAGTTGTCATGCCTCATTCATTAACATCTCTTCATGTGTTTGCTCAACAACTCCTGAAAAATCATCTGAAACCATCACTACAAAAAAATAAGCCAATTGCAATGGAAGGGGCAATGGATTCGTCTGTTTGATGACCTTTGTTAATGGATTGCAATAGATACACAAGAAATTCCAACGGGTCGTCATCCGTTGCAATCCGTCACAAATTTCAACGGACAGTTAATGGATAGATATCGTTGCTCCCGTCCTTTGCAATCCATCGCAAAGTTCAACGGTGTTAAACAGATAGTTTTCGTTGTCCTCATCCGTTGGAACCTCGTTAGAAATCCACAAAAAAGTTGGCCAACGAACATCCGTTGCAATTTGTAATGGATGTCCGTCACTGTAACGGATGCCCATTGCAATTGTTAATTTCGAGGAAATCCGGTGGAATAAATTCATGTGAACTTGTAAAGGGCATCCGTTGGGGTTTCCAACGGATGTCCGATGCAAATTAACTATTTAATGACAACTAACAAGGTTTTAGCATCAAACCATCAACAACATATAGATTTTCAATAAAATGTCGTCTTTTTCAAATCGAGATATATATAGATCGGGAGAATGGATGTGTAGAAGAAAAGATCCTATAACCAAAGAGATAACGCAAGAATTCTTACACGGATTGGAGCAATTCATGAGTTTTGCATCGATGTAACTTATGTGTCAAGAACGGGGAACAATGTTATGTCCATGTAAAGATGCAAAAACATGAAGTATCAAAGTCAAGAAATTGTTTGCAAACATCTTTACAAGGTGGGTTTTGTTGAAAATTACGAAATTTGATTTTTCCACAGCAAAAATTGCGGCGTTAGAGATATTGTGCAAGAAGCACAAGTAGAAAAATATGAAGAAGTTATTTATGAAGCATCAACGACCAATCCATATGTGGAAATGGTGTTAGATACTTTTCCTGGAGTTGTTCATGAACAAACGCGTGAAGAGATGTTGAACATCGATGCATGCCAATTCTTCAACCTATTGGATTCGACGAAACAACCTATATATGAAGATTGTCGTGAAGGTCAGTCTCGCTTATCTTTATCTTCAAGATTGATAAGTATAAAAAAAACTATAGTGTTGCTGAAAATTGCATGGATCATTTTGCAAAACCATGCGTGAATATTTACTGGAAAATAATCAAACTCCTGAGACATACTACAAAACAAAGAATGTGTTAAAAGATTTGGGAAAGCTACATGAGAAAGTTAATGACTGTAGAAACAGTTGCATGTTGTTTTGGGGAAATGATAAAGACTTGTTGGAATGCAAGTTTTGCGGGGCAAGCAGATTTCAGCCAAAAAACCATCTTCACGTAAATATGTACCATACGAGAAAATTTTCTATATGCCATACAGGTTGAGAAGGTCATTTGTGTCGAAAAAACTGCTACGGCAATGAGATGGCATGCAAAACACTCGACGGGTGAAGGTATAATGCAACATCCATCGGATGGTAAGGCTTGGAAAGATTTCAATGAAATATTTCCCGAGTACATGTATGAAACGGGAAATGTTTATCTTTGTCTGTGCACCGATGGTTTTAGTCCATATGGACAATCTGGAAGTCGATATTCTCTGTGGCCGATGATTTTATCTCCGTATAATTTGCCTCCCAATATGTATTTGAAAAGAGAGGTAATGTTTTTGACGTTGCTGATTCCAGGACCAGAACATCCGAAGAAAAGTTTCGATGTCTTCTTGCAGCCTTTAATTCATGAATTAAGATATTTTTTGAACGAAAAATTTATTGCTTATGATGTGAGTACGAAGCAAAATTTTACATTGAAAGCGATCTTGTTATGGACAATTAGCGACTTTCCTGCCTATGGAATGTTATCTGGATGGAGCATGCACAAAAGCTTAGCATGTCCATATTGTATGGAGGATACAAATTCATTTCGACTAGTACATGGTAAGAAACCATGTTGGTTTGACTATCATAGAAGATTTCTTCCTCTTGGACATGTTTTCCGGAAAGATAAAAAAACATTTTTGAAAAAACGTGGTGTTTCATTTATTTATATTATGTTTTTCTTATATTTTCCTCATTTAAACTCTACTTCTGAATTATATTTTTATATAATTATCAGTTTTTCATTAGATTTGTTTTATTTTCATTTTAAATTTAGGTTCGGAAACGGATATAGATATCTGATAAATATATAAATATTTACGGATATTCGAATTTACGAATACAAATTACAAATAATAAAATCAAATATTCGACGAATACGAAAACAATTACAAAGAGTCTGAAATTGGGTTGAAATTCTTGTTCAAATTGAGTGAAATTTGGATTTTCGATTTAAATCGGTTTGAAATTGGGTTGAATTCAGATTTCGAGTTGAAATTTGTTCAAATTTGGATTTTTTTAATTCGGATTCGGATTGAAATTGGGGTTACCAAGAGTTAGTGTTTGTGTATAGATATGATTAATTTGATAAGTTTGTATTTTTTAGACAACACTTAAA
Organism: Gynandropsis gynandra; assembly: GCA_036759665.1. Lineage (NCBI taxonomy): Eukaryota > Viridiplantae > Streptophyta > Magnoliopsida > Brassicales > Cleomaceae > Gynandropsis > Gynandropsis gynandra. The sequence continues at coordinate 38,847,700 of CM071868.1, read as the reverse complement.
ATTTCAAAGAGTTAAAATACGATTTAGTGTTTGTGTTTGTGTATGGATATGATTAATTTGATAAGAAATTTTTTGGACAAAATTTAAAAATTCATATTTTTTAGGTTAAAAGTAATAATTTGTGTTCTATAGGCAAAAATTATAAAGTTTGGTATTTTCTATATTATATTTTTAAAGTTAGTGTTTTTAAGGCAATAAAAAATAATTTTAGGTTGAAAATAATAATTCGTATTTTATAGATTAAAATAAAATAGTTTGATATTTTTATGCTATATTCCCTTTATAAATTATAAAACTTCAAGTATATCTAAATTTTTGTATATAAAGTGAATTATATATATATATATATATAGTTATTAGTAATGCCTCACACTACAAAAATTTTAGGATTACCAATATATGCATTCTCATAGCATAAATTCATTATATAAGTTGCAAATATGAGTTAAATACATTAACAAACCTTTAAATTAACATGAAAAATAATTGAAAAATAATTTTTTTAACCTAAATTCCATCCTATATTGTTTAAATTGTTAAATTTAGAAATCCATATTATTTGGTTTAAAAAATTGGAAATTTTAGAATTTGATATTAATTTAAAAAATTAATATTTAATTAATAGTTGAAAAATTTTATAAAAAATGAATAATTTTAAATATTATAATTAATTTTAAAATTTAAAATATCCATTTGACGAGATTAGAAATCCAAGAGAGTAAAATTTAAACTATATTCAATTTAATTAAGAAAACTTTGGAAAACCTAATTTCATCAAATCGAGAGGTTATGGTGTTTCTTTTGTCATAAATCTAACAATAATTCGCCACCTACTTATAAAGCTTCAGTATGATGCTAAGTAAGAGCAGAATTTGCGTTATTTCAAAATATTAATATGGCGTTTGTATTCTTAAATAAAAGATGTAACCTTCCATAAGTTAATAATGTTGAATTTATTCATATAATTTAATTGCCATTACATGAGAAGAGGGATAATAAATCTAAATATGATATGACAGAGAAGTAGTTTAAGGTCAATTTCCACTAAACCAACTAAAGTCTTCAAGGATAGTGACTATAACTGCACTTCTTCATGTTGATTAGAATTCACACTAAGTATGATTAAGGTTTAAGCATTTTGAGACATGACACTTTGGCCATATTTTTTTGGTGAAAACTTTATTTTTTCAATCTTGAAATTACAAAAACGAAAAATATTAGTATAAATTGAATACAAAGGGAACATCATTATAAAATTACAAGTGAAATAAAGCTAGAGATATGATTAACTTTCATCGGATATGGACTTGTGATTACTTACTTACAAAAAGCTTTATGCTTGAAAATTAGTGCGTAACACTATTCTCACCCGATCCAACGTTAATTAAGCCTACGTGGCCCATCTATTTTCAGATCCGAGCCGACACCTCTCTCTCTCTCTCTCTCTCTCTCTTCCAGTTGCATTGCAACGTCACTTTTTCTTTTGGAGGCCTCCGAACTTTTCTCGTTTACCAAATAGTCCCTTTTTCTTTCCTTTCGCTTTCCGTACGCCTCCATTTCTCTTCCTCTTATTGTCTCCTTCTCGCTCTAGTGTTCGACGCCATTATTCCTCCTCCTCCTCCTCCTCCTCCTCCTCCTCCGGCATTTTCTGCTTCTTCCCTCCACGATTGCTGCTTGGGTAGGATCAAGTTTTGATTTTTCAGCCACCCTTTCTACTTATCAAGTTAGATTTTTTTCTGCGACCCTTTAAGCGGCAATGTGGCGTGGAATATGGGTTTTTTTCGGTTTCTGTTTTCTCTTTCCTTGGGGTGTATGATCGATCTAAGTTTCTTTCTGTTTAGTTAAGGTTTTATCATTGGCTTGTGAGCTGTTTTGGATTGTTTTTGCATGTCGAAGCTATCAAATGAAACTACTTCCAACTCTTTGTTTCTGATTGGAACATACATTCGAGTTAATCTGAGTATTTCTTCCTGAATCAAGCCAAGGATAGCGGTGTACTGAATCAAAGAAGGTGATGGGTCCATGATTCATGCGTATAATTTATGATCTGTGGATTTGAGTGTTCCAATTCACATGTAATGTAGGGTTCTGTATAATCGAAGTAGTAAAAGAAAAGACCTTGATTTGTCTTTCTATTTTGTTGGTCAGAGTAGTTGTGGTGTAAACAATGGATCACAAAGCATGGCCATGGAAGAAGAAATCGGTAGAGAAGAGCTTTGTCGAAGAAACTCACAATGCCATTAGAATTTCCTCTAAAGGAAATATGGAAGAGGTAAGTGATAGATAGATACAAGTGTCCTTCTTGTTTAAGCACATGGAGATTTTCTATTTGGAACACCATCTTGTTCCAATCTCATCCATAATGTTTTGGATAATGGCCTTCCTTAAATAGATTGAGAAGCTAAAGGCCGACAAGACAGAACTGGAAAAGAACCTTAAACATGTAAGTGATAAGCTTACGTCCCTCTTGGCGGAATGCAATGCCAAAGATGTTATTGTGAAGAAACACGAGAATGATGCACATGAAGCACTTATTGGTAATTTACTCTACAAACCTTAACTTGTTAATGGCTTTAGTATATATTCATCTTTTGTGGTCTTGTATAGGCTTGGAGAAGACAAAAGCCGAAGCAGCATCTTTAAGGCGAAAACTAGACGATGCTCTAAATGAAAAAAATAGGAGCGAGGAAAGGACAAGTCATCTCGATGCTGGCCTTAAGGAATGTATGCAGCAACTTCGTTTTGTTCGTGAGGAGCAGGAGCGAAGGATGCACGGCGCTTTGACGAAAACATCAAAGGAGTATGAAAATCAATTGGGCGTTTTGGAGGAGAAGTTAACCGATACCCGTAAGAGACTTGCACAAGCCGAGGCTGAAAATACTCGTCTCACCAACGCTGTTTTGGCAAAGAACGAAGCTTTTGAAGATCTAAACAGAGAGAGGGATCAAATTGAAGCTGATTTCAACATACTGACAAACCGGTTAGGATCGAAGGAGAAAGAAAATGCTTCTCTTAAATACGAGATTCGAGTCTTAGAAAAAGAGCTCGAGATTCGAAATGAAGAGAGAGAATTTAGTCGCCGAAGTGGTGAAGCCTCACATAAGCTACACCTAGAGAATGTCAAGAAGATCGCTAAGTTAGAAGCAGAGTGTCAAAGGCTACGGATATTGGTGCGGAAACGGCTACCGGGACCAGCGGCTTTGGCCAAAATGAAAAACGAAGTGGGCATGTTGGGGAGAGATTCACTTGAAACAAGGAGGAGAAGATTCCACGGAAACCCTACCGGTGTAACGGTTGATTCTGAGAGAATCAATAACCTAACCGAGCAATTGTGTTTAATGGAAGAAGAGAATAGGACTCTGAGAGAAGCCATTAACAAGAAAATCAACGAACTTCAGTTCTCAAGAAGTATGTACTCACGAACAGCATCTAAACTATTAGAATTCGAGTCGCACCTTGAAGAACCCTTGAAAAGCAAAAATATGGAGCCAAGACAGAGCAGCAACGATGTGTCTCTTGCATCAGTATCAGAGTTTGATCATGACGATAAGGTTAGTTGTGCAGATTCGTGGGCTTCGGCTTTACTTTCAGAACTGGAGAATTTCAAGAACAACAAGCAGACAGGATCAGGATTGTCAAGAAATACCGATGCGTCAGACATGAAATTAATGGATGACTTTGCTGAAATGGAGAAGCTAGCCATGGTTTCAGTTGATAATCCAACCGTTAGTTCTTCTCCTATTCGTGCCTTCGACTCCATTTCTGCTACTGGTCCTGTGGACAATGAATCCAATGAACATTCATCAGTAAGAAGTGGAGAGATGATCACTATAACAAAGTATTCGAATAACTCTGATGCATCTCCGATCGAAGTCAAGTCAGACCAGATGAACCCTCCGTGGCTCGACATCGTGTTGAAAACGATACTTGAGCACAAACATATTTCGCAGAGGAACACTGATGAAATATTAGAAGACATCAGAAAAGCTTTGTCAAGTGTGAACCACTTGAGCTCCACCAGCTTTTTTGATGCAAAGACTGAAGAAAAGCATCACGAATCACTCAATCTATCAAAACAAACTGAGAGTTCTATTCTGGAGGATAACCCGAGAGGAGAATCGAGTAAAGACGCCTCTTTCTCGAGTAAATGCTATCAGGATATGCACTATGATATCAGCAAAGAAATACGTAAAGTCATTGAAATTATTGAAGGAGTCAGCTTAGATTCACCAGTCTACACTGTCCCTGAGATTTCTCGCCCCAAGGATGAGAAACATTTACCGAATGGAATCTCAGATTCGCATTCAGGCTACACGGTTCGGGTGCTGCAATGGAAAACCTCAGAACTAAGCTCCATACTACAGAGATTTCTGCGTACCTGTTACGATCTGTTAAATAGAAAAGCAGACATCAACAGTTTTGCCAAAGAATTAAGTTCAGCTTTGGACTGGATTGTGAACCACTGTTTCTCTCTTCAAGATGTTTCAAGCATGAGAGAAGAGATTAAGAAGCGGTTTGACTGGGATGAGTCACAGAGTGAAAGCGAAACAGAAATCGGCAGTTTTAGTGAAGTATCAGAAGTATACAAGTCTAAAAGGGAAGATATTTCATCGGCCATGGCTTCAAATGATCCCACAAAAGGTCAGTATAATATGGAAGAAGATATGGGGCGAGGAGATTCAACTACTGATAAAGAAACTGCGAAGAAGTATTGCAAAGGAAGAAGTAGCTCACTCAATGATAAAGATGAAATCACGGAACATCAACTCCGAGAACCTGATAAGCGTATCAAAAACCTGCAAAAAGAGCTGGAAACATTAAGGAACTCCATGGCGGAGATTGAAGGCGGAGCTGAGTGTTACAAGTTGCCTGCCACAAGTGGTAGAGAGTTGAAAGCTGAATATGCAAAATCAACGCACGAAATGGCAAGGTAATGTAAATATCAGAAAATTTTGTTTCATAAAAGTTGGTAACTAACTCCCTCGTACATCTAATGCATCTGTCAACTCCTTTCAGTGTCTTAGAGACAGAAGTTTCAACAGATGAACTCAATGTGGGCGATAAACAACCCATCAGATCTGTAAGTTAGCAGCACAAGAGCATACCTAATTTTCTTAGGCTTGAATTTATTTCGAAGTAAAATTCGGTGGAAAAGATTAGATGCATGCTTTATCATTATTTGATATCAAATAAACCATTAGATCACGATATCTAGCACAATAAGTATATCACCGAATTGCAATAACAAGAGTGACCAAATCTGTTATATTTCCGTTCATAGAGATATAATGCTGTTTCACAATATGCTATGCTTAGAGATACCAGAATATCGATGTTTTACCTCATGTCTGTCGCAGGAACGAGAAATCACAGCTGCTTCCGAAAAGTTGGCAGAATGTCAGGAGACAATACAAAACCTGGGAAAGCAGCTCAAGGCATTGTCTGAATCGAAAGAAGTGTCTCCACTCTCAGACCCAGTCATGTCTGAGCCTACGCAAAAATCCAATAAACTTGTTGTCCTTACCAGTGCCCAACCATCGAGCGAAACAAAACCCGAGAAGAGATTGACCCAGCAGAGATCATCTCTTCTAGATAAGATGAAGGCCGACGACAATGGTGATTCTGAACAATCCAAGGATCAGAATCCCCCAGAGGACAAGAATGGAAAGGGAGGGATTGCCAGTTCAACTTACGTTTACAATGAAACGATCGAGGTGTTGGAACATATTCTTTTCTCAGACAAAGGCAAAGGCACTGAGAAGAAATCGTATGCTATTGTTCCTCAGAAAAAGGCCAGCGGAGTCAAGAGCCTTTGGAAAAAGCTATTATGGAGAAAAAAGAAAGGTAACAGCAAGAAACTACTTGTTCCATTTGCTCCCACCTAATGAGAAATGGTGTCATCTACCAAAACGCCATGTCTCATATATGTTTGTTCTCTTGGTTGTGTTGGAATTATTCATCTTGTATCATTATGCAAATAAAGTCTCCTACTTCTAGAACTTGGCCATTGCATATATGTAATCTTAATATAGAAATGCAATCATTGTTCTATTCCGTTTCGACTTCAAGTTTGATAAGAGAAAATCAGTACCCTCTTCAAATGGCTATTTTCTGCCGGTGCTTTTGAGGGAAACGAGAGATACTTAAGCTCTGAATTCAGTAGAACGAATCTCTCAATCTCTGTACAGGACAAAATTGGCAATGTCACTAAGTCCAGCCTCCTTGTAGCACTGCGCAACGAGTTCCAGTGAGTTGTCCCATGTCCCTTCAAGAGATGCTAGATCCAGCAAGAACGCAGCTTTGTCCAGAGAAGCCTGAAAAAATGTTAACCAGTACTGTTTCAAGCCGTTGTGTACCAAAAAAAACATAGACATGTACACAAAGTAGGAGATGGAAAGATGTTGCGATCTAAAATGAACATGGAAGTATGGCCACCCAGTGCCATCTAACCTGAGCTGGTGGCTTTCCCCTTTCTAAGTCTCTTTGTCTACCTTCGTCTGTGACTCTTTCCTTGTAGTCATCTATTTGCTTGTTTTCCCACTCTGCTATTTGGGCAATGCTCTGTACAATCAGTGCATACATTAAACTCTCTTGACCTACGATTTTTCGCTTCTCATTTATGGAAGAATGCGATATATTTGGATGTCATACGTCATATTTGCATCCTAAGGTCCACCACGAGGATTTCAGAGCGCCCCTGGCTGCATCTTTCGCTTCTAGATGACGCTCCAGTCTACAAAGTGATGAAGGTTTGAGATTGGAAACAATATAAGCTTCCAGCAATGAATACAACAGGGAGTGATATGAGAGGATCATACGAACTTTAGCAAAACCTCTGCGTTGAATGCGAACGGCCGAGCAAACCCAGGGAAGTTACCTTTCTTTGTATAAAACTCCGCAGCCACCAAAGCTGAAACCTTGTATTAGCAGACGCAAATAGTTAGGAAGAAAGATAACAAGTGGACTACAATCCCATAGATGTTACCGCTACTAGCCTTACATGGTCTCCATTCTCAACATGTCGCATAACTTTGCGCTCTAGAACATCTGGGAACAGTCCAACCTGAATAGCAAAACTGATAATTATCCCGGCATGTACAGAGCAAAAGTTTAACATAATAGATTCAGCTCTAGTACCTTTCTTAATAGATAGGCATCTACATCTGACAGTCTTGAACTGGCAAAGTCACCCTTGCTGTAGATTTTCTTCCCGGCATCAGCAGCAGCATTGAAGATCTCAGCGTGAGGACCAGTGGTATCTGCTTCCACCAAGATTCTATGAATGAATTGATCAACCTGAAAGTTGGCCAATAACGTTAACTACAAGGACAATGTGTGAACGCAGTTGCAACATATAAGCACCTTACAAAAACACCAGTTATATAAGAAAAAACCAGCTTGCTTACGTTCTTGGCTAAAAACCAAACCCAGTGTTTATGAACCTCCACCACAGGCATCTCCATACTACAACCATAGGAAATTAATTTAGACAGGAACAAAGGTGGAAGGGACATTAGGACGACAAAGAAACAGAAGGGTTCTCTTGCCTTGGAGGAGCTGTTGGCCACCGTAACAATGCAATCAAAGAACCTACACATGTAAGAGCCGGCATCCTGTTTAGAAGGGCAGAATCAAAATATAGTGCCGAACAAGTAGGTGTAACTGTTGAGTTTTATGGTGGTGAACTCCATGAAGTGGTTAGGAATGAACGCCAGAGAGGAAGCCAAACAAAATTGCAACTCCAACTTAGAAGATTCCCAGTCAAAATTAATTTGTTTCTCCTGTAATACTTTGCAAGGCATCATACCTGAACTGCTTTTGGCCAATGGAATGGTAAGAGGTAACAATCCTTGCTTGGCCCCAGGAGAAACTATGGATTCACCTGATACAATGTCCAAACATATATCATGAGCCAAGCCCCCAGTTACCTAAATCAAGCGCAAGAACAGACAACTCCTTGGAGAACTAGCCGAAAAAACCCGAAAATTGACCCTTTGTCATACCTCTAGCTCTGCAAATGTTCAGAAGCTGAATCAGATGCTTTGGAGGCTCACTTTTGGCTATGTCTTTAATGAACATCTCATGTTCTGCAAAACGAATGCCCACGAACTCGTTAAGTTCGATTCAGTGGTATTCAGTTCGTCTTCAGTTCCCTAAGAATCGTGTTTGATCTTCGGAAACCAATAAACGTCATAATCCATTTCACAGCTCACATTCAGAAGTTCAGAGCTAGTTCGAATGTGAACATAAAGAGAGAGATGTGTCATTATCACCGGATGACGAAGATGAATAGCACAAGGATCTGCCGCCGGTTCTGCCGCCGGTAAGTACCCGACCGATGGCGCGTGGTCTTCCGCATACCGCCGCGCCGCCGCGCATCTTCATGACTATGATCCTACCGTTCGTTCAACAGGGGAACAGAAAATGCCTACGAGAACTCAGAAAAGCTGCGTATCTGTGAAACCACTACCCAAGAAATCCCCAAAACAAAGCCCAGAAATTAGGGTTTTGGAGCCCACGAAACGAATAAATAGCTCGAGCCCAGCAAGGTTTAATGGCTCTCTTTCTCGTTAAAGAAAGTTGCAGTCACTTGTCGGCGTCCCGAGGCCCGCGCAGTCGCCGTCGCCGGCGATACTTATCCGCCGTCGGAGAGCACTTTTGCTTTTTTGTTAATATTGTACAGCGGATAATTCAAATCGATTTGCCACGTCTCTTTTCCCACCAACTTTATTTGGTTTTTGGTCGGAAAATTTCTGGATTTACGTTTCCCAAGTCAGAAAAAATTGTAAATTTTCTTTCAAATAAAAAGACGAGAGAAGTGAATATTTCAATCAGGTCCTAAATTGAAGATATTTTAGGGTTTACAAGACCCGCCAAATCTCCATTCGCACCCTTCTCTCCTCCTCCATTCTCCGTTTCGCAACCCCGATCCTGAATCCTATCCACATTTCCCCCGGTTCTGATCTGGATTCTCGACAATGACGTCGAGAGCTTCGCCGTCGTCTTCGGCGACCAGATCGGAGCCGCCCAAGGAATCTTCGGTTGGTTCTCTCTCACTCTCACTCACATACACACACTCGCACTCAACAAGAGCATTCAAAATCTCTAAAACAGCCTTTGAACCTCCTTTCCTTTTTCGAGTTTTTAAGAACCATTTTTGCTTGTGATTGACTGATGATGTTGATTTTGTGCTTCTACCCGTTTGCCCCGAGTATCTTATGGGTATATCTAATTTAAAGCATCGGACAATAGCTGCATTGTAACTTGTGATATTGTTCTACGATTCGAGATCATTCCTGGGGAATTATTTTGCTGCAGATAACATTTTCCGGGAACTGTTTTGTCAACTTTGACCGATCCTTCGGATGTTTTCGAAAATGGGTGATAGATGTAGTTTTAAGTGTGCTCAATGAAACTCGGAATCTGTAAAAGTAGCTCCGTTCGATGATGTCGGATTTGTAAATTTTTCTTATTGAATTTTTTGTCAGGAACAGAATGTGTATCTGGTTTCTGTTGAAAATGTTTGGTTCAGTTCTGGACTGAATGTGATTTCATAGTGTGAGCTTATCCTTTTTCTCTGACACCTTTCCGACATCGCAGCCACCGGACAGAACTCCAACCACATCGGAGATATCAGCACTAATCGAATCCCTGAAAAAGGAAGTTGTAGCTGATCGGTGTATATCCATAAGGGTGCCTGCTATATATATTGTCTACTCTTCTTTTTGCTTCATTTGTGTCTCTTCTTATTGTAATTAGATGATTGTTTCCTCTCTTTCTTTCAACAGAAAAGTATTGAAGAAAACAAGAAAAATCTGCGAGTTATTACCCATAACTTACTGAGATTCTCCATGGAAAGGAGAGTTAGCTGTACAGATGGTAGTGCTGATGGCGTGGATTTGTTAGCCAAGATGCAAAGTGATACACTTGGCGTAAAAAGTGGAATCGATGCAGGTGATGGGGATAAGAACAACTACGGCTCCATTGAAGATCCACATGCCAATTCAACCATGATTCAAGGATCCAGTGTCCCTGTTAAACTTTCTCTACGGCCAATTAAGATACCTGAACTCAAACGTTTGCCACCTTATACTACATGGATTTTTCTAGATAGGTATGTTGATATTGTGGGATTTCTACTTGCAAGGAAACCCTTTTCTGCATGTGAGCTGTATATCTCAAAAAACAATCTGAAATGATGCAGGAATCAGAGAATGACTGAAGATCAGTCGGTGGTGGGTCGGAGAAGAATCTATTACGATCAAAATGGTGGTGAAGCACTCATTTGTAGTGATAGCGAAGAGGAATTGGTTGAAGATGAAGATGAGAAAAGAGATTTCGTGGAGTCAGAAGATTATGTTCTTCGGTTGGTATAAATAACATGACATTGAGTCTTCTCTTTATCATTATTATGCAATGACCATTGCACTTCAGCTTTTTTGTGTGAACTTCTTGTCTGTCATGTTTTATTGATCCGGCTTTTACTTTCTTTTAACAACTTTCCTGCTTCAGCATGACCATTGAACAACTAGGTCCCTTGGATCCTGTTTTGGAGGGATTGGCTAACTGCTTGTCCAGGAGTCCTAGTGAAATCAAGGTATTCTGATTGATTGTTGTGCGGATGAGCTATAATTATCTGTTTTCTTTCAGAATCCTGGATTTCTGAATTTAGCATTTGATTACAGATTGACGTATCATTATGGAAATTCGTTTCCGTCTCATATGTGTTAATTCGTCAATCTAGTCATGCTCCCAGTGGTCATGCCCTTAGCTTTGTTCCAGCCTTTTCCCAATTGGCTTTTTGCTGGCTTTACAGAGATATGAAACACCGAACATCTTATACAGGCAAGACATGAAGTGCTTATGAAGGAAAAACAAGTCTGTAAGAATGGGGATATGCAAGCAGAGAACTCCTTCCTCGACAAGGATCTAGAAGCTTCTTTAGATTCTTTCGATAACCTCTTTTGCCGCAGATGTCTTGTTAGTAGTCCTTTTGTTCATTCGGTTCCGGTTTCATTTGGTAACAGTACTCTTGGTGTTCCACATACAATGACTTTTTGCTCTATCGCTTTGCAGGTATTTGATTGCCGACTGCATGGATGTTCTCAGGATCTTATATTTCCTGTAAGTTTAGTATTTAGTGTTTCTATTATAAGCGTCTTTCGGTTGTTAATCACTTTGTTTTCGTTTATTTTTCAGACTGAGAAACCAGCTTCTTGGAACCCTCCAGAAGACGAAAATCTACCATGCGGTCCAAACTGCTATAAGACGGTAAATATCAGGCGGCATAGTGTTTGTTATTTGTGTAGCTCTTGTGTCCTTAAATACTGATGGCCAAGAAGAATTATTGCAACTTTATCAGCTTCTCAAGTCAGAAAGAATAATCCGTGGAAAGGGCACCGTTGAAGAGAAAATTGCTATATCTGATGGTTTGGGTACGAAGACCGCATCCAAGAAGCTTTCCAACGGTTCTAGGAGAAAGTCAAAGTCCGGGCAAAGTGAAAGCGCTTCTTCTAATGCAAAGGATTTTAATTCTAAAAAGAACATATCAGCCCCCAAAACTAAACTTAGTGGAAGACGTGGAACTCGTAAGAGGAATAACAACCGAGCTGCTGATCGCGTTTCCCGTAGGATCCAAAAGAGGCAAAAGAAGATGGAAGCCTCTGATACTGATTCTGTTGCCAGTGGAAGTCATTCACCAAGGGATGCAAAACATATGTTGAATCCATGCAAAGAAAATGAAGATGCTACTTCCTCTTCTCAAAAGCATGCAAAATTCGGGAGCTGTGGAAAGTCTAAGAAGAATGGGCATTTAGTAGAGAAGAACAACAATTCTACAAAGGAAGAGGATGATGATTTTCGATTCAATGAGGTTGCTTCTGAATTTGCTACTCCTTGTACCGATGAAAAAGAAGAGTTTGTAGGGGAAAATGCATGCAGAGAAGAATTGGCTGAAAATAAATCATGGAAGCCACTTGAGAAAAGCCTGTTCCAAAAGGGTGTTGAGATTTTTGGAATGAATAGGTGAGTGTCCCGACTTCTTTTATCATGAAACTTTCATTCAGCTGTTGTTGGATTGCCGTCATTACGGCTCCCTCATGCTTTTAAATTATATTCTAATTTTGTATTTTTGTTTCTGAGCAGCTGTTTGATAGCAAGAAATCTTTTGAGTGGTTTAAAGTCATGCTGGGAGGTCTTCCAGTACATGACTTGCTTGGAAAATAAAGCTTCCTTCCAGGGAAGTGAAGCCTTAAATATCGAAGGCTCTTCAAAGTTTGATATCAATGGAACTATGGTCAGTTTTGTTGCCTTCTTCCTTTATAGTTTCCTTTCTCCTGTGAACTGATGCATTGTTTATTTTATTTACTTGAATTTTTCTTGTGTCGGTGGGTATTAATTAGGCCAATAACCAAGTAAGAAGAAGGTCGAGATTTTTACGGAGACGGGGGAAAGTGCGACGCTTAAAGTATACTTGGAAGTCAGCTGCATATCATTCAATTAGGAAAAGAATCACCGAGAGAAAAGACCAGCCATGCCGACAATATAATCCATGCAATTGCCAAATGGCTTGCGGGAAGCAGTGCAGTTGTCTACAAAATGGTACTTGCTGCGAGAAGTACTGTGGGTAAGTGGTCTCTTTCTTCATTTCTTCATTGTATAGATGAAGTGTTTCACAAGAGACGTGTTTTCCTTGCTCATGAATGCTGTAACCAGCACCATTTCTTCATTGTATAGATGCCCAAAGAGCTGTAAGAATCGATTTAGAGGTTGCCATTGTGCGAAAAGTCAGTGTCGTAGCCGTCAATGTCCATGCTTTGCTGCAGATCGGGAATGTGATCCAGATGTTTGTAGGAATTGCTGGGTCAGGTATGTCTATTGCTGTAAAGTAAGGCTTGTATATGGCTTGGAACAGACAACACGAGAAACGTGTCGACACTATGCATCTATATATATATATATATATGTATATTGCTCTAAACAATAGTGAACTTGCTTATGTTGTGGATATGCAGTTGCGGTGATGGTACTCTAGGGGTTCCTTACCAAAGAGGCGATAATTACGAGTGCAGGAACATGAAGTTGCTTCTGAAACAACAGCAGAGGGTAAGTAACTACATGTGCCCACATATTGTTTTTACCTTTGCCACTGAAAATGATTATTGAACTATACGAACAAACCAAAAGATGGCAATTATCTAAAAAGAAATTGCAAAGGCTCTTTTAATATGCTGTTTTTTTCCGATTATATTCAGGTTGTACTTGGAAGGTCTGATGTATCTGGCTGGGGAGCTTTCTTGAAGGTAACATCCAGAATTTTTAATACAAGGAATGGCTGAGCACACCATTTTTATGCGATAACATTCTTGGTCCTCGATACAGAATAGCGTCAGTAAGCATGAATACCTCGGGGAATACACGGGAGAGCTGATCTCACATAGGGAAGCAGATAAACGTGGAAAGATATACGACCGTGAGAATTCGTCTTTCCTCTTCAATCTTAATGATCAGGCACGTCTCTTTTTATACCTCTTTAGCTTTTGTTTCAGAATACCCAACTCTGTTTATCAGTGTATTTGAATTCTACATTCCTATTTTTCCTCAGTTTGTTCTTGATGCTTATCGGAAAGGAGACAAGCTGAAATTCGCCAACCATTCGCCCGAACCTAACTGTTATGCTAAGGTAAATGTTATCACATACGCATAGAATTGGTGTCAGAAAAAGACATCAAAGATCCAAGATTTGTCTCCTAAACATTCAGTTCCTGCAAGATCTGATTGATTTTCCAGACTAACCCTAACTATGATCTTACAATTCCATGATCTTAGGTAATTATGGTCGCGGGAGATCACAGGGTTGGCATTTTCGCAAAGGAACGGATAATGGCAGGGGAAGAAATTTTCTACGACTACAGGTATGAGCCTGATAGAGCTCCTGCGTGGGCCAGAAAACCTGAGGCCTCGGGTTCGAAGAAAGACGAAGGTGTGGCGTCTACTGGCAGAGCCAAGAAGGTTGCTTAGCCAGCAGCATTCTCTATTATCCCCACAACGAAGAGAAGAACAAATTCTTTTTCAGTTGATTCTTTCTACAGGTAGAAGAAACAAAGCATGTTTCAGAAGAATACCAAATGGCCATTCAACATATTCTCATTATTATTATTATCATTATTATTATTTTACATTTTGGGACTCTCCATATCTGAGATATTGTATTACGAAACTATTTAAACTCTTATTTCTTGGATTCACCTTACCATCTTTGATTTATGAAATTTACAACACTCCATCTAGTTACTGAGAGAGTGCACGCTCTCCGAGAGCGCGTGGATAAGAGAGGAGTTGAAAAAAGGGATAAGGGGATGTGTACTGAGGAGCAGAAATTTAGTGCGTATCAACAAGTACAACTCACCTTCAGTTGTGTGGACCGTCCGATCCTACTTATTGTACCGACCGACCAATTATACGAGGACACGTGTCACTAAAGCAACCCTCGTAAACACAAGTCCTCCAAGGACAACGTCCCACCAGATCAAATCGGACAGCTTCGAAGGGTATTTATTTTTGGTGATAGTTTCGTAAATTCCCCACCGTCGGATCAATGCCACCGTTGGTGACGTAGGACAGAGAGGGTGCGCATCTCTAGGCTCTTCGACTTCTCTATCCCTTTTGCATCACTGACCGTCCGATCTTGTGGACCCCTGGCCCCCTCCAACACGACCAAGCGAGACGCTTTTTATTTTTCAACTTTAAGATATTATTATTATCATCAGTTACTTGCAAAAAAGATTTATGCGAGTATGTAGAGGACCTTTATATTTATGTATTCGTGTATATATATATTTAATAAGTGTGAAATGTGAAGAGAGAGAGAGAGGAGGGAGTTGAGGCTGTTGGGTCATGTTTTTGACCGATTTTTGATTCTTGTCCTTCTCTTTGGACTTCCCAATTAGACATCTCGGTATGGCCTTTTCTATCACAATTTCATGCATTACTTATATATATATGTATATAATAATATAACTATTTCGTTTCGTGCTTAAACATTTTTCCTTTTACTTTTTTTAAAACATTATTGTAATACATTCAAACGCTATTATATCTATATCTATAATTCTTACAATCAAATATATTTTTTTGTAAAAAAAGTATAACATATCTCTTTAAAACGGCTAAAATACCATTTGCAATGCATTTTTTTTTTCTATCTGAATTTGGTTGGGGATTAGCGGTGTATATATCATTTAACAAATTATATAAAAGTTTTGTTCTTTATATTTTATCTGTAACGTAAGGAATATGTATTAAAATATATATTAATATCTACAAAATTCTAGATTGTTTGTATTTTATAAATATATAAAAGTTTTACTATTTTTTAGATTATGAAAATATTAAAATATTAGATTGAATCTTAATTGGTATACAATACTATTTAAAAGGTTTAAAATAGACAATTAATTATATATTATGTGTTTTTTATTAAATGTAAGATAAAACTATACTTTGTAATTATTGTAAGATCAGAACGCCAAGATCGTGACACCGAGACGTCAGGACGTCATGATGATATAGCCGGGACGTCAGGACGCCAGAATCTCAGGATCGGGACGCCAGATTGCCTACAACAGGACGTCGTGACACCTCGAGGCCACAAGCTTACAACCGAGACGCCAGGACGCCAAGTTGTTAAGTTGGGATGCGAGGACATCAGAACCTCTGGATCGGGACGCTAGAACCTCAGGACCAAGACGCCAGAACACCAGGATGGCAAGATCGAGACGCTAGGACGCTCACATCAGGACGCTGGAATGCCAGGATGCCAAGTTAACAAGATCGAGACATCAGGACACCAACCTCGGGACGCCAAGTCGCCAATGTCTGGACGCCACCACCAAGATGCCTGCACCAGAACACCTGCAATACACTACCAACAAAATCAGCACCAATTACAATCAATAGGACAAACTGACAACTGACATATTGTTAGGTGTCAATAGCCGTTATAAGTGTCAATCGTCAGGGAATATTCAAGGGAAAAGTAGTCGTTTTGAGTTTGTCCTATGCGCATCTATTTTGTATAAAAACAGAGCATGCATCAGAGAAATGAATATCAAGAAATTGTTCCCAAGTCTCTCCTCTCGTTCTAAACTTATTCTTAATGTTTCATTAAAGCTTTTATGGTATCAGAGCCTGCGGGGCAATTTCTTGTGTAAGTTTTACAATGGAAGAGCAAGAACTCTTTCCATTTCCAGTCCATATAAATGTTTCAAACTTCATTACACTCAAACTCTCCAATACAAACTATCTGATATGGAAGACTCAAATAGAATCCTTACTGGAGTCACAAGAACTCCTTGGAGTAGTCACGGGAGAAACCCCTATACCACCACAAACCATCAGAGCAACTAATGGCAATGAAGCCATTCAAGTGCAGAATCCTCAGCATTCCTCCTGGAAAAAAAAAACAGACAATTGGTTAGGTCCTGGATATGTGGGACGCTTACTGAAGATGTCTTTGGGCTCATAGTTGGCATCAAGACAACTATTGGAGTATGGGAAGCACTAGCAAGACACTTCAATCAAGTTCAGTATCAAGGGAGTTTGATTTGCTGGCATCCCTACAAACCATTTCATTAGAAGGCAAAACAACAACAAAATATATCAAAGAGTTCAAGTCAATATGCGATGGAAATATTCAGGTTCCTCCAAAGACTAGAGAAAGATTATGAAGCCTTCACCACGGTAATTAATCCATGCACAGAGAACCCTTTCCCACCTATGAAGATGTGGTGAGCCAGCTGACAAGCATTGCACTAAACAACAAGGTACACAAGCCTCCGGAAGTCTTCCATCTTCATGCCTTTACAGCACAAACTGGTAACAACAACACGTTCCTCACTGGACCCTCAAACAACTCAAACTTTGGTCGAGGTAACTACTCCTATTCTAGAGGACAAAATAGGTACCAGCGAGGTCGCTCAAACTTTACCTCCAGAGGTCCTGGGTTCACTCAGCAAATATACACTAGTAACACACCATTCCCTTCACAAAAATCTGTTAAAAATCTTGGTAACTCAAGACTGCTTTGTCAGATATGTGGAAAAACAGGTCATGAAGCATTAAAATGTTGGCATAGGTTTGATAACTCCTTTCAATCTCAAGAGATACCACGGGCTCTAAATACCTTTTAAGTTGCAGATACAGTAGGTAATGAGTGGTACCCGGACTCAGGAGCCAATTCACACATGACAAACTCAACAACAAACCTCACGAACCATGAAATTTATAGAGGATTTGAAAATGTAATGGTTGGAGACGGGTCACTACTACCAATAACTCACGTTGGATCAACCTAGCCTCATCCTCAGGTACAATTCCTCTTCATAATATCCTAGTGGTACCTGTACTGAAAAAATCATTGCTCTCAGTTTCACAAATAACTTCAGATATACCCTGTTATGTTCTTTTTTATTCTAATGGTGTTATGATAAAGGATCAACAAACACACGAGATACTAGCAAGAGGCTTCAAGACTAATGGACTATATGTCCTTGAGTCTTCAGCACCAAAGGCACTTTTTCAGTCAGACAAAGGACTGCATCCGCTGATACCTGGCATAGAAGGCTAGGCCATCCAAATGAAGAAGTTCTCCATTAACTTCGCTTTACTGGCATGATAAAATTTCAAAATCTTTCTCTTACCTTTTGTGACTCTTGTCAAATTTCAAAAAGTATTAGACTTTCTTTTAGTGACTCTAGCTCTATGACTAGTGAACCTTTGAAACTGTTACATTGTGACCTATGGGGTCCTTCACCGATTTCCTCTGTTCAAGGGTTTAAGTTTTATGTTATTTCATTGATGAATTTACTCAGTTTAGCTGGTTTAAACCTCTGAAATCCAAGTCAGAATTTTTCTCAGTCTTTGTTAATTTCCAAACACAAGTTGAACTATATTTGAATAAAAAGATTAATTCTTTCTAGTGTGATGGTGGTGGAGAATTTAATAGCCATCACTTTACTAAACACTTAACAAAGAGGGATCAAATTGCGTATATCCTGCCCTTATACTCCGGCTCAAAATGGAGTATCAGAAAGGAAACACAGACATCTAGTTAATCTCGGTTTATCAATGCTGTTTCAAGCACAGGTACCTTTTATCTATTGGGTTGAATCATTTTTTACATCAAATTTTCTCATTAACATCTTACCTTCTAAAAATCTTGGACACAAAAACCCTTACCAGTTGATGTATAACAAAGTTCCAGATTATACTTCACTCAGAGTGTTTGGTAGCTCTTGCTACCCTTACCTAAGACCATACACGAGACATAAGCTAGAGCCTCGCTCCTTACGCTGTGTTTTCCTAGGATACAACAACAGACATAAGGGTTACAGATGTATATACCCTCCCAATGGTCGTGTCTACATAGTAAGACATGTCATCTTTAATGAAGATAACTTTCCCTTTTCATCTGTATACTATGGTTTTAGCTCTAGGTATGATACTCCTCTACTACATGCTTGGCAGCAAGAACTCCAGGTAAGTATTCCAACCCCTACTCAGTTTCCTACTTCAAGTTCAGTGAATCAGACGCCACTAACAGAAATAGGACAAAACACATCACAAAACTTAGATAGGTCCTGTGTAACCAGCAGTCATTCACAGTCTCATCATAACTCACCTATAACTCAGGTGTTAATTCCACCCTCCCTCACCCATTCAAAGAATACATCCTAGATAATTAGAGCACGGTCTGGAATAGTAAAAACCAAATCCAAAATATGCTCTGTCTACCATTTCCATGGTCCTTTTCATACCCAAAAACGTTGTATCTGCATTAAAACATGCAGGATGAGCAGCTTCCATGCAGGAAGAAATTTCTGCCTTAAAACTAAATGACATATGGGAGTTAGTTCCACCTCAACCCCATATGAACGTCCTAGGCTGTAAATGGGTTTTTAAACAAAAACTCCACCCTGATGGTAGTCTAGAAAGACTCAAGTCTAGATTAGTAGCAACGGGATATCACCAAGAAGAAGGAATAGACTTTCTAGACACATACAGTCCTGTAGTCAAAACATCAACCATTAGGGTGGTCTTAAGCCTTGCTGCTACTCAAAAATGGCCAATCAAACAACTAGATGTCAGTAACGCCTTTTTACATGGTGAACTTAAAGAATCGTTTTTCATGAAACAACCTCCAGATTTTGTAAACAAAATGTTTCCAAATCATGTCTGTAAATTGAAAAAGGCCCTTTATGGCTTGAAACAAACCCCTCGGGTGTGGTTCAATAAATTCAGCTCATACCTTCTTGACTTTGGATTTGTCTGCAGCTCTGCAGATCCTTCCTTATTTATCTACAACCAACAGAACGTTACCCTTCTTCTTCTTCTCTATGTTGACGGCATGCTCACTACTAGAAAATTTAAGATTATAGATGGAATTTGGGGACCGACATTTCCGTCCCTAAATTTAGAAACGGAATATACACGGATTAGGGACGAAAAATAAAATCTGTCACTTATCCATCCCCAAATTTGGGTACAGAAGAGTCGTGCCTAATCCGTTTCTAAATGTGAACCAATTAGGGACGGCAGGTCATCCGTCTCCAAATTTGGAGACGGGCATGTCATCCATCTCCAAATTTGGAGACGGATTTGGGACCGTCCCTAAATTTAGGACTTCAAAAACCGTTTTAGGGACGGTTTCGGGACGATTTTTCGGAAAATTAATCTCTTAGTCCCTAATCCATTCCTAATTCGTGTATAAATAATCTATTTAACCCCTCAACTATTGATCCGTTTTTCATAAGCAACTCTCATATTTTTCACCCCATATCTTCTATAGTCTTTGCGATATAATGGCATCTTCATCAAGATCGAACATTTTCGATTCTAGACAATGGATGTACAGAAGAATTGATCCAGAATCTCAAAGCGTATCGAAAGAGTTTATAGAAGGCGTCACACAGTTTATGACAATGGCGACGAATCAACAAATTTACAAAGAAACGGATACATTGGTTTGTCCATGTGTCAAATGCAAGAATGAAAAATTTGTTAATGAGAAAACTGTTTGGAAGCATCTTTATTTAAGAGGATTTACCTCGAATTATTTCATGTGGTTATGTCATGGAGAAAAATTTGCACCACGACCTAGTAATGTTGTGAAAAACTTTAGTAGGGGCACTATACATTATGATGAATTTGAGTCTTCTCAAGATGTAGAAATGAACCCTTATGTGGAAATAATGCAAAATGTATTCCGTGAAAGAAACGAAAATATTGAAGAAGATCCGAATGAAGAAGCAAAAAGTTTTTTTTTTTTAAAATGCTAGAAAGTGCTAGGAATCCACTTTATGATGGTTGTAGGAGTGGTTTATCACATTTATCTCTGTCTGCACATTTGATGAATTTGAAGACTGAAAATAATTTGTCTGGGAATTGCATGGATTCGATATTGCAATTAGTAAGAGATTATTTGACAGAAGATAATAATGCAATAGACTCCTATTATGAGATAAAGAAGATGATGCGATCTTTGGGTTTATTGCCATATCAAAAGATTGATGTTTGACAAGACAATTGCATGATTTTTTGGAGAGAGACATCGGAGATGAGTAATTGTCTATTTTGTGGAAAAGATCAGTTTTATTTAATACCAATTATAGACAGATTAAAAAGATTGTATCAATCTGTGGAGACCGCAAGCGACATGAGATGGCATGCTGAGCATTCAAGTCGTGAAGGAGAGATGTGTCATCCCTCAGATGGTGAGGCGTGGAAACACTTTAACAAGGTATACCCTGATTTTGCGGCTGAGAGTCGAAATGTCTATTTAGGTCTTTGTACCGATGGTTTTAATCCATTTGGGATGTCGGGAAAGAATTATTCATTGTGGCCAGTTATAGTGACACCATACAACTTACCACCGGATATGTGCATGAAACGAGAATTTTTGTTCTTAACAATAATGATTCCCGGGCCTAATCATCCGAAAAGAAGTTTGGATATATTTCTTCAACCACTTATTGAAGAATTAAAAGAATTATGGAATGGAGTTCAAGCGTACGATGTCTCGAGGCGACAAAATTTTATGTTACGAGGTGCTCTCATGTGGACAATAAGTGATTTTCCAGCTTATAGTATGTTATCTGGATGGACAACGCATGGTCGATCCATATTGCATGGAGGAAACAGATGCTTTTCAGTTGAAACATGGAAGAAAGACGAGTTGGTTTGATTTTCATCGTCGTTTTCTTCCTGTTGATGATGCATTACGGCGCAACAAGAGAAATTTCAAAAGGAATGTAGTTGTGTGGAAATCTCCTCCTCCAGTTTTGACCGGCAAAGAGATTTTATATGAACGACTTCTTGGTTTGGGTATTTCGAGGAGTATAGATTGCGGAGGGAACAATCATCCGAGAATTGGTGGTTATGGAATTACTCATAACTGGTACAAGAATAGCATATTTTGGGATTTGCCGTATTGGAAAAATCTGAAAGTTCGACATAATCTTGATGTGATGCACATATAGAAGAATTTTTTTCATATCATCAACATTTCAGTACTAAATTTCACGGGGAAGCCGAAAGA
>CM071868.1:38791411-38817171 GCA_036759665.1 Gynandropsis gynandra | reverse complement strand
TATAGTTTGATTAGAAAATGTGGGGTATTGATAGAAAAATGAAGAGAGGGAATGTGAAGGGATACAACTATTAAACGAAGAGACACAACCCTTCGGATTTGAATCGAAGAGACGCAACCCTTCGAATTTAAATCGAAGGGACACAACCCTGCGGATTTAAATCGAAGAGACACAACCTTTCGGATTTAAACGAAGAGACACAACCCTTTGAATTTGAACCGAAGAGACACAACTCTTCGAATTTGAACCGAAGAGACACAACCCTTCCATCAACAGTCACAACCTTATGAACAATCATGACTATTCAAGGTTAACCGAATTTTGGCTCCTAAGTGCTCTATAAATAGAGACTTGCCATTGAAGAAACAAAAATCCGTTCTGCTCTCTTCTAACAAAATCAAAATACAAAGTAAATTCGCCAGAATACAATTCTGTGATCGTTGAATCCTCTAGGCGGAAACAAATTCTGTCTTAGGACATTGCTAGCAGGCCTCAATCAAACTTTCGGTATTTATATTTATTTGTTTCTATTTCTAAGTTCATTGTATATTATATTATATTGATACTGTATAAAGTATTGTTCCTACAATTGCACTCCAGATAAAACCAATATTTTAAATTTTTTTCGTGGTTTCAGAAGATGCATTAATACAAAGGAGATTTTAATCTTTATTCACTCTCTTCAATTTATATATATATATATATATATATAATATCAATTTACATAAATAAATTTTAAAAAATCAAACATCATGGAAGAACAACACCAAGATATTACATAATGATTAGTACGTGTGGTGTACAAGTTTTAAAGGAAATGATTTCGGCAATTACTAAATATGGAAATAATCTTTTTAACACTTAATTAGCTCTGATTAGAAAGATTAAATGTCTTACAGCTAGAAGCAACCTACCCAAAACCTGACATCATTTTGAGATATACATTAATTCTACTCTCCTAATGTTTCTATCAAATAAAATATACACTTTTCATTTTTATATATTATATTTGCATTTTTCAATCTTATCCAAATAAATTTCACTTTGAATAATTTCTAAAGAGGATCTCAACGAACTTTAAACCGTTAGGACGATGCATATAAAATTCTCGATTTTTTTTATTTTCCTTCCATGTATGCAAAAGCAAGCATTAAAAATGCATGAGTTTATTATGACGTCGAAAATATTTGCAGAGTACGTACAAAGTGACGAGCCAATACGACTTTGTTATTTTCTTACATCAGCTAGTAATTATGGTCCATTTATTTTTCTGTAATATTTTATGTTCAATTTGATAATATGGATTGCTTTATAATATACAAAACCTTAATATATGGCTCTAAAGTTAAATTAAGAAACCAGGATTTACACTATAAACTCAACGTTCGTTACATGCATTTATATTTTTATATATATAATATTTTATCATAACGTTAGTTTTTTAGATTTGGAGCATTACATAACATCATATAAAATTCTTCCTCGTATTCTCGTTTGAAAAAAATATGTGTTTTTATTTTTAAATAAAATGATCCTATATAACATATATCTTAAACATTAAATCCCAACAAAAATCTTCCATTCACTCAATAGTTTTTGTCTGGATCCTTGCTACTTTAACTGATGTACCAAGAGAAGCATCAATAAATGGATGATTTTATTACCAAATAAAAATAAACAAGAAAAAAATAATTATAAGAAAAACTAAGAAAACTGAAAAATACTATGTTTAGTGAGTGAGTCTCACGTGCGACGGAGAAAACTTAACCTTGGCATTTGCTTCGTGATCTGACACAAAAAAATAAAAAGAAGGTAATGACTTTTGTTACAGTATCGTGGTCTGTCATTTATCTACTTTCACAGACCAATCATTTTAACCGCTGAAAAATTCCCCCCCGGGAGCTCTCATAGCTCGCGCGTGTACTCACGCTCCCTCTCCTCCATTACCATGCCCATATAACTCTGCTTCCCCTGCTTTAACTGCTCTCTAATGATCCTTCTGTGAGAGAGAGAGAGAGAGAGAGAGAGAGATGGAAGATAAGAACATGGTTTCTTCGTCGTCTAGTTCATCGGTTTACGACACTCGTAATCCTTCGTCTTCTTCTGACGAAATCTCGCAGTTTCTCCGGCAGATTCTCGTCCGTTCTTCCCCACCGTCTTCGTCGTATTCTCCGGTAGCCCACGTCGACCCACCACACGCACTGGACCCACGATCTTTCGTTTCTCCGCCGTCGGATGTACTCATGAAGCGTGAGATCTCCGCCGTCGATTTCTCCGGCAGAGTCTGTTCCGGCTCCGCAGCGTGTTTTGGAGCCTCGGGGAGCTGTTTCTCCGGGAATGCCACGGGGAACAGCTCAGCTACCCGAGTGTCGTCTTCCTCCGTCGGAGGGAGTGGGAACGAGACCGACGACTATGACTGTGAAAGCGAGGTACTTTTGTTTTCGAAATTCTCGGTAGTTTGCATGTTCTAACCTCGTTATTTTCCCGAGAAAAATGTTCCCAGATATTGTGACGGATCTGTACCCTTATGCGAACCAATATTCTATAATTCCTAAAATCAAAGCGTATACTGTCATTTCTGTTGGTGGGTTTCCTGACATACTGAAGAAAATTAAGTTATATTGTCGGAAAATTTGGTCGTCTTAAGCAGGAAGGAGTTGAAGCGGTGGTGGATGAACCTCCGGCTAAGCCAGCTCCCCCGCGTAGTTCTTCCAAAAGAAGCAGAGCTGCTGAAGTTCACAATTTGTCTGAAAAGGTTACGAATTTTGTTTTATATAAAAAGATTAGATTTCTCTCCAAAGTTTTGAGCTTTTTGGATTTATAAAAAGCTGAAACATCATTTTCATACGAAAATATGGCTCTCTATGTATTTCATATACTTTTTTTTTTCTTTAGCAGAGAAGGCGAAGTAGGATCAATGAGAAAATGAAAGCTTTACAGAGTCTGATCCCCAACTCTAACAAGGTATATTAATTTATATACCCATACATACATACACACACAGATATAGATGCATAGGAAAACGTGTCATGCTTTATCTGTAAAATTCTTAAAAAGAACAAGAAATCGTTCTGACATTTACATTCATGGGTCTGGTTTATGTTAAAATCTGATTTTTGGGTTTATTTTGGCGGATGGTTGAAGACGGATAAGGCTTCGATGCTGGATGAAGCCATTGAGTACCTGAAACAGCTTCAGCTCCAAGTCCAGGTGAACATGTCCTTAAAACCATCTCTTTCTCTCTCTGTCTGTTCGGACCAGAAACAAGTGCTTAGATGTAACATAGTTAGGTCCTAATATACTTGGATCTAATGCAGATGCTAACAATGAGGAACGGATTAAACTTGCATCCATTGTGCTTACCCGGTGGAGCGTTACATCCATTGCATCTCCCTCAGATCCGACCTGCCATGACCTTAGAAGCCACCAATGAACCTCTCCTCAACAATCAGTTTAATATGCCTGAAATGCCTAACTTAGGAGCCTCTTACTCCTTGGACTCATCTGTTCGAACTCACTTTGGACCTCGCCCTGTTCTTACTTCACCTGGGGTGCGTCTTGACCTAATTTTCATCCATTAGGGTTTGTGCAACACATTCTTTAACACGAATCTTTGTGATTTGGGTTTTGAATTGTCAAGGAGATGAGCAGAGAAGAAGCATTAACACAACAACAACAACAACATCATCATCATCATCACAGGTTGAACATTACTCATCCAACGTCAAGCTTACCTGGTAAGTCTTCGCATTGTCATCATGTTCATGATTCGACCCATTAGTTTAACGTTAACATTCAACTTCAGATTTCGAAGAGGAAGTACCTTTCGAAGGACAAGCATCTGACCTAAGAGACAACAATCTCACTTGACAAAACATCAACATTTGGCAAAGCATTTGTCGCACATCTGTGTCTTTGTGTCCATCCCCACAAGAGTGTGTCACATTACTTTCTTAGGATGCAAGAAAGCTGCCGACTCCAAGATACATATTAGGTTTTTTTTTAATTCTTATATATTGGTTGGATAAATGTAGACTAGTGATGAATCTAAGAACTAAAAGACCTTAATTTTCTTATAATTTCATCGTTCATGGCTTTGTATTGACCACAAGAAACTCCTTTCGAGCTGTAAATTAGAGAGAAGCTTCACTTTTTAAAGTCTCTCTGACCATAACGTGAATGGCTCTGGGATGGGTTTCTACTTTCAAACCCACTAATGTGTTGGACGTAGTTTTTTTTATATTTTATATTTATTCGTTATTGGAATTTTTTTCATTTTAGTAGAATTTTGTATTGGGCCGTACTATTGGGCTTGTCCCTATATATTTACATGCATGTTGGTTAGGGTAAAACTCTAGATGTATATATGTGTATACATTCTTTTGTGAGGAATAAGAAAGAGTTTGACGGCTAAAACTATTATGGTATCAGAGCTGAAATCTTAACAGTGGTTTCACGACGACAACTCCGACGTCGACGGCTCTTCTTCAATGACTAATGGCACTGAAGGTTCCGGCAGCGGCGGTGCAGCCCGTCAAGCGCCTAGATCTTCGATGTTGGACCCTGCATCTCCGTATTACATGACGTCTGCGGAGCATACGGGATTGATATTGACTCAAGTTGTTCTTCGTGAAGATAACTATGATGAATGGGCGAAAAGCATGCGCAATGCCTTTCGT
Organism: Gynandropsis gynandra; assembly: GCA_036759665.1. Lineage (NCBI taxonomy): Eukaryota > Viridiplantae > Streptophyta > Magnoliopsida > Brassicales > Cleomaceae > Gynandropsis > Gynandropsis gynandra. The sequence goes on along the minus strand of CM071868.1, from coordinate 38,812,492 downwards.
TCGAAGAAGAAACTTGCCTTCTTGGAGGGCTCGATCACGAAACCAGCATTCACGGATCCGGAATATGAGGATTGGGGTGCGGTCAATTCCATGTTAGTGGGATGGATCATGAATACTATTGACTCATCTCTTCGATCTCATGTGACGTATACGGATGACGTTTTGGACCTATGGAAGGATATTCGTGAACGTTTCTCCAAGGGAAACGACATGCGGATCTACGAGTTAACCACCGAAATAGCTAACTGCCGTCAACATGGAGATACAGTGAGCGCTTACTATGGACGTCTCAAAACCCTTTGGGACGAGTTGGCGGCGCACAAGAAATGACCAAATTGTGTGTGTCACGCGGCAATGGAGATTACCGCGGAACGCGAGAAGGATAAGGTATTTCAGTTTCTCATGGGATTGGATGGTGATGTTTATCACCTTGTTCGTACAAATCTCTTGAGTCAAGATCCGTTCCCGACTCTCAACCAAGCTTTCTCGCGTGCTCGGACTGAGGAGTCGCATAATTCCATGACGAAGACACGGGAAACGCGGGCTGATGTCGTAGGTTTCGCGGTTCATACAGCACCCAAGAAAAAGAAGCCCGAGATGTATGCCATGGAGACCAAACCTACATGTACTCATTGTGGGAAGGTGGGTCATGTGGTGATGGACTGTTTCCAGCTTAACGGTTACCCCGATTGGTGGCCAACGGGGAAGGAGATGCGCAATCCGGGTCGTGGACGAGGAACACGAGGAGGCAGCAGCGCCCGCGGTCGAGGACAAGCAGTGGCTCATGCTGCCCGTGGCAAATCCTTAGCGCACGAGGAACCTACTGTGGTGACAGACGCCGATCGACCAACTATTCCCGGTCTCTCTGATGGTCAGTGGCAGCAAATTATGACCATACTCAATTCAAGTAAGCCAGTCAACACAGAGAAGGCGAATGGTAAGCATTTTTACCCTTGGCTTCTTGATACGAGGGCATCGCAACATATGACTGGGGATAAATCCCTCTTTCGGACTGGGGATAAATCCCTATTTCATAATCTTCGAGAAGTTCGTCCACACTCTGTCGGGCTTCCCGATGGTAACGAGACATTTGCACGATTTGAGGGTGATGTGTCCCTTGGGCCGTTTGTTACTCTTCACCGAGTTCTCTACGTGCCTTCCCTCCAATGCAACCTTATATCTGTTGCTCATCTTAGCCATGATCAGCCATGTATTGCCACTTTCACTGATAAGCTATGTCTCTTACAGGACCGTGCTACGAGGACTTTGATTGGTGCGGGTAAGGAGTGCGACGGGGTCTACTGGTTTCACACTATCGTCGCGGACAATTGTTACTCTTCACCGAGTTCTCTACGTGCCTTCCCTCCAATGCAACCTTATATCTGTTGCTCATCTTATCCATGATCAGCCATGTATTGCCACTTTCACTGATAAGCTATGTCTCTTACAGGACCGTGCTACGAGGACTTTGATTGGTGCGGGTAAGGAGTGCGACGGGGTCTACTGGTTTCACACTATCGCCGCGGACACGCCTCGGCATGCATTCAGGGTTGCGTCTTCGGATTTGTGGCATCGTAGACTCGGACATGCTTCGGATAAAGCTATCAATTTGCTTCCTATAACCTTCAAGAATAAGAGTAGTAGCGCTATAGATGAACATTGTGAGATTTGTCTACAAGCGAAACAAACTCGTGAATCTTTCTCTTTGAGTAATAAAACGGCCTCTGCGCCTTTTGATTTGGTTCATTGTGACGTGTGGGGTCCTTATCGTGAATATTCGTCGTGTGGGGCGCTGTATTTTCTCACTTTGGTTGATGGTTTCTCACGTGCTGTTTGGGTATTTCTTATGGCCGAGAAAACAGAGGTGATTGGTATATTTCAACGGTTTCACGCACTCGTCAAGACCCAATATGATACCTCCATCAAAGTAGTGCGAGCAGATAACGGGACCGAATTCTTCAAGCTTCGACCTTTCTTCCGCGACAATGGCATTGTGTTTCAAACTTCGTGTGTGGATACGCCGCAGCAAAACGGCCGAGTGGAACGGAAGCATAGGCATATACTCAACGTTGCTCGTGCACTTCGATTCCAAGCAAATCTTCCAACTCGATTCTGGGGAGAATGCATCCTAGCAGCGAGTCATCTCATAAATCGCACGCCCTCTGCCTTGCTTGGTGGTTCTTCTCCGTTTGAAGTACTTCATGGTACTGCTCCACGGTATGAAGAATTAAGGACTTTCGGATGTCTCTGTTTTGCACATTCTCGGCCACGATCCAAGGATAAGTTTGCTGCGCATAGTCGACGGTGTGTCTTCATTAGGTATCCATTTGGCAAGAAAGGATGGCAACTCTACGATCTAGCGACGGACGAATACTTTGTGTCCCGCGATGTGACATTCTCGGAGACCATTTTTCCGTTTCATGATCGGACCTCTCGAATGGGATCTCCTACGGATGTGTGCAGCCATCTTTCTGATCCTCTCATACATGTTGCTCACGAGGATGTGCTCCCTGCATTTATACCGCCGGTGGACAGGGGGAGCACTGCTGATGTTGCGACTGGCCCTGCAGAGAGCTCAACTGCAGACACCTCTGCTTCAGTTAATGATGCAGCTGAAGCGACACCAAACTCGTCCGAACCAGCAGACACGACTGAACAGTTAGGACGGGGTCAACGATTTAAGCAACGGTCGACGAAGCTTCATGATTTCGTCTGCTACTCGGCCAGAGTTGTGAAACCTGTAGACCCCCCCGCTCGTTGCGACCCCGCCGTCATGTCCTCAGGTACGTCCTATCCCATAGCTAACTATGTTACCTGCGACAAGTATTTTTCTCGTGAACACAGGCAGTTTCTCGCGGCTGTGTTTATCCACGAAGACCCAACACGATTCGCTGATGCTTCCCGGGATCCAAAATGGCAAGCAGCCATGAAAGAGGAATTCGACGCACTTGAACGAAATGGGACATGGACTATCACGACGCTTCCTCGTGGTAAGCGTGTGATCGGATGTAAGTGGCTTTATAAAACCAAGTTTCAGGCTGATGGTAGCATCGAGCGTCATAAAGCACGCTTGGTCATTTTTGGAAACACTCAAGTTGAGGGATTTGATTTTAATGAAACATTCGCTCCGGTGGCGAAGATGGGCACGGTTCGCACATTATTGGCAGTGGCATGTATTCAACAGTGGCATCTCTTTCAAATGGATGTGCATAACGCATTCCTCCATGGAGATCTCGACGAAGAGGTCTATATGCAAATCCCTCCTGGTTATGGCGATATGTTTCCCGGAAAAGTCTGCAAACTCAAGAAATCTTTGTACGGTCTACGTCAAGCTCCGAGATGTTGGTACTCGAAGCTCCATACGGCTTTGACTCAATATGGATTCCGCCAATCGTATCTTGATCATTCGCTATTCACTCTTCGAAAGGGACAGATCTCTATGACAATACTTGTATATGTTGACGATCTCATCCTTGCAGGGAACGATCTTTCGGCTATCAACACATTTAAGGACTACCTTCATCGATGCTTTCACATGAAGGATCTAGGTCCACTCAAATATTTTCTTGGGATCGAGATCGCCAGGAATAAGGCGGGGATGTACCTTTCCCAACGAAAGTATGCTACGGACTTAGTAACGGAGGTTGGATTACTTGGAGCCAAGCCCGCATCCTTTCCCATCGAACCGAATCACAAACTTGCATTGGCTACAGGACCCGACACTGGTTACCTCCCACGTTCGATCTTTCAACCAGTTAGCGGATATTCTCACGAAGGGACTCGGAAAGAAACCGTTCACGTATCTACTACGCAAGTTGGGCGTCAAAGATCTCCACGCACCAACTTGAGGGGGAGTATTGGGCCGTACTATTGGGCTTGTCCCTATGTGTTTACATGCATGTTGGCTAGGGTAAAACCCTAGATGTATATATATGTGTATACATTCTTTCGTGAGGAATAAAAAAGAGTTTGACGGCTAAAACTATTATTTTGTGTTATTTAATATATAATTTAGATTAATTTTTTATTAGTTTTATTTAATTTGTAAGATTTGTAAATGTTATAAAATATTATGTATATTTTTTATATAATTAAAACTAAATTTTTCGTTAAAAAACATTTTCGTTGCATCCGAGTATAAAAACAGTTTCTTTAATATTATTTTTCTCTATTTGTTCTTGATGGAACTAGTTCTCTTCGGCATGATTTCGACGAAGCTAGAATCAAAGGATAGAAGGAAAGGGGCTAGGGTTTGAGGAAGGTAGTGATGTAGAGTTTGAGTTTAACACTCTCTTGAGTCCACGGTACAACGAGATGGATGAGCCGTGCTGGAGCAAAAGGAGCGGCCCAGATTTCATGAAGCAGAGCGGCTGAACATGGGTTGACGCGAGGCCAGAGACGAAGATAAGAGGCTCATCAGAAGCAGCATAAGCCCAACTCATTTCCCTTTGATGTGTGAAGAACAAAAAGAATAAAATTAGTTAAGACAAAATCATGGTTAGAATGAGTCGTTTTACATATTACACATAATATTGTATACAATCTTGATTTCTAAGGTTGTATTTAATATAAATATGTAAAAACCCTAATGAATGAAGTGTGAGCATTTTCAAAAATCAACACACACTAAACTTTTATTTTCATTTTGCTAAACAAGAGAAAAATCATCATAGAACACATTCTTGGTGGGTATTTTTCTTTTTCTTTGCGTTTGCACAAAACAAAGGAATAACGAGGGCTAAGGAGAACAACCTTAGTTTTGTTCTAGATCATTAAAACAACAAATGGTATCAGAGCTACAAGGTTTAGGGATGATCCGAGGAGCAGAAGCACAACGAACACAATTGAGTAAGTAGTAAGCACAAGAAGCACTAAACAATATAACAGAAGCACAAAGGAACAAGCACAAAAAATACGGATCAGGTAAAAAAACCTCACCTTAAAAATCTGCTACGTTAAACTGACCTAGATGGACAAGTCGCAGCGCTCTCCACCCCTCCTTGTGTTTGAGGGTAAAAACTACACACTATGGGTGATTAAAATCAAGCCAACCCTAAGATCTAAGCAATTGTGGAAGGTTGTCATTGAAGGGTTATCTGATATGTCTGCAATGGGTGATATACCTACTGAGGAATAGAAGAAAAAGATCATGGAAAAATGGGAAGAAATGGAAGTTAAGGATTAGAGGGCACTTGAACTGCTTTATCATGTTGTCACTGAAGAGATTTTCAGTGCTTATCTATCCATTTGTGAGACATCTAAAGCAGCATGTGATCTGCTAAAAGAAAGATTCCAAGGGGATCCTAAAGTAGCTTGAATAAAGCCGCAGAGGATGAGAGTCTTTTTCTATAACATGAAGCAGGCAGAGAAAGAAGGCATTAAGGATTATGCAAATAAAGTTTCTGAGCTTGGAAATGAAATCAGAGCCTATGGGGCCAGAATAGAGGAGGATGAACTGGTTTCAAAAATATTATGTTCTCTGCAGGTGAGGTTTGATCTATATGTGGGGGTTATAGAACAAACAAAAGATCTGGAAATCCTCACTATGGGAGAACTTGTGATAACGCTACAATCACAAGAGTCTAGACTTGATGACAGGAATGGTACAGGTCTAGAAGGAGCCTTCAATGCTAAATAACAAGGCATGAAGTCAAGATAGAGAACTGATTTGCGAAAAATTTTCTGGTAACACTGATTACAAGTAAAAAACCAAGAAATGGTGTAGCATCTGTAATAAGGACAATCGCATAGAGGCCAGTGTTATTTCAGAAATAAACGGAGAAGACAGAAGGAACTAAAGCATTCAAAACAAAGAAGGAATGTTACAACTATGGGAAACCTGGGCACTTCTCTAGAGATTGTAGAGTGAAGAAATACACACAAAATCAAGCTCACATGATCAGACAAGAAGATGAGTATAATTCACTCTTCACAACAGCTCATGTGATGAGTGAATCATTGGACAATGATATTTGGTTGATTGATAGTGCCACAATATGACCAAAGAAGAAGGAATTTTTACTACTCTGGATAGGAAATTCAAAGTGCCTATTAGAGTAGGTAATGGAGCTACACTAACTACATCAGGAAAGGGAAGCATATAAGTGATGACCAAGAAGGGAAGAAGAACAATACTAGATGTTTTCCTAGTTCCTGAATTGAGTAAAAACTTGTTCAATGTACCTCAAATGACAAGAAATGGATACATTGTTTTATTCACAGAGGATAAGTGTGAAATTGGGGACATAAATGGAGGCCGAGTGGCTGAGGTTCCTATGGTTAATAAGACATATTCTTTAAAATGGAAATTGGCTAATAAGGGAGCTATGACGGCTACAGAAGATGACCTATCTGTTTTGTGGCACAGAAGGTTCGGTCATTCTCGGTTGCATATTTTATAGACTATACAGAATCAGGGAATGGTTAAGGGTTTTCCTAAATTCAAGGCGATTAAGCAGGTTTGCAAGGCCTGCATGAAAGGGAAGAAGAGTAGAGACGAACTCTCTAAGATTTCAGAAGCAAAGTCCAAAGGGATTTTGGATTTGATTCACACAGATCTTTGTGGACCAATGCAGACTCCCTTATTGGATGAAAGTGTGTATCTGCTGACATTTATATATGACTTCTAACATATGCTTTCAGTCTATTTTCCTAAAGGTTATAATCAGATACATTCCCTATATTCAAAAAGTTTAAATGGCTAGTTGAGACAGACATAGAAGAAGATAAAAAAACTGAGATCTGACAGAGGGTTGGAATTTAATTCAAAGAATTTTACAGAATTTATAGAAGAGAATGGGATCCAGAGGCAGTTAACAGTGGTCTACTCTCCTCAACAAAATGGAGTTGTCGAGAGGAGAAATAAGACACCGTTAGAGATGACAAGGAGTATGTTAAAGCATAAAGATATGCCTAATAATTTTTGGGCAGAAGGAGTATTTACAGCCTATTACATACAAAGCAGACTGCCAAAACAAGCCCTTGATAACAAGACACCACTTGAGGTTTGGAGTGGTCACAAACCATCAGTGAGACACCTTAAGGTGTTTGGTTGCCTATGTCATGTACTAATACCAGCACAACAGAGAAGAAAACTTGATTTTAAGTCTGAGAAAGGGGTGTTTGTGGGGTATAGTATTATGATCAAGGGCTACTGAGTGTATAAGCTAAAAACAAGGAAAGTTGAAGTGGTTCTAGATGTTGTGTTTGAAGAAAATAAGGGTTGGAATTGTGAGACTCAGACTGAAACAAAAGAACAGTCAGTGACCCCCAATTATAACCCTGGATTCATACCAAAGAGAACAGAATACAACCGTCTCCAGTTACACCAAACATAACACAATAGTTGAGCTCAAGAGGTAGTAGGAGACAACATCCTCACCCATTCTCTCATGTGTCATCCAATCTAAGTGACACTCAAGGAAACAATGGGGAAAGTAGCAGAGGAACTAGAGGAAGCAACAATAGTTCTATAAGGGATGTGTATAGACACATAAGACTTAGCTACCTATATTAAAATATAGGAGTGCAAAGTGAAGAATCCTATCATACTTATGAATGTTGCTATCTATCAGCGGTAGAACCTACTTCATTTGAGGAGGCAGTAAATGAGAAAGGGTGGATAGATGATATGGATGCAGAAATGGAGATGATAAGCAAGAATGAGACCTGAGAACTTGTTGACCCTCCAAAGAATCTGAAAATCATAAGTGTGAAGTGGATTTATAAAGTAAAAACAAATGAGAATGGGAAGATATTGAAACTGAAAGCCAAGATGGTTGCAAGAGGATTTACACAGATTCATGGATTAGACTATGGGGAGACGTTTACCCCTGTATCTAGACATGACACCATCAGATTCCTAATTGCATTTGCAGCACAAAAAGGATGGAACCTATATCTGATGGATGTGAAATCCACATTTTTAAATGGGGAGATCACCGAGGAAGTGCACATTGAGCAGCCCCGAGCTACATGATTGAGGGAGCTGAGGATAAGGTTTAAAATTAAAGAAGGCATTGTATGGGCTCAAGCAGGCACCAAGAGCCCCGTACAATAGGATTGATTCTTTCTTTCTTTCTTGGGGAATGATGTAAAAGAAGTGACTGTGATGTAGCAATATACTTGCTGATCACATAAGGAGGAATTGTGATAATCTGCCTTTATGTTGATGATATTATCATCATAGGGAGTGATGAGAAATTGGTTCAGTCTTTTAAAGATAACTTGAGCAAGACTTTTGAGATGAGTAACTTGGGAAAATTGAAATATTTTTTAGGATTTGAAATTCATTATGTTCAAGATGGAATTTTTCTTGGACAAGCCAAGTATGCCCCACAACTGTTGAACACATATGGAGTGCAAGATTCTAAGAGGGTGAGAACACCTCTCACACTTTATGGAAATAATGTAGAGGATGAAAGGTTTCTGTCTGAGTCCACTAAGTACAGAAGTATGGTTGGAAGGCTTCTGTACGTAGCAGCTACGAGACCAGACTTAGCATTTGAAGCTTCTTATTTATCAAGAAGCAATGCAAATCCATCTGAAAAGAGTTTACAAGAAGTTAAAAGGGTTCTCAAATACGTAAGGGGTAAAGTCGAGTATGGGTTGTTTAAGAGGGTGCAGAATCCTGAACTAGTTGGTTACTCGGATTTTGACCTAGCTGGCAGTAGCACGGATGCAAGAAGCACCACATGCTATTGTTTCTCTATTGGAACTGCCATTTTCATTTGGGAAACACAAAAACAAGGAACTATTGCTCAGTCTACGTCTGAGGCAGAGTACACGACCTTATGTGCAACCATAAACCATGCGGTGTTGTTGAAGAGACTGTTTGGTGAACTAGGGTTTAACATGCAAGATGGACTGCCTATCTACTGTGATAATATCTCAGCTATTGCGATTGGCCGTAACCCGATTAACCACAAACGAACTAAGTATATCCTAATCAAGTATCATGCAGTTCAGAAAGCTGAAAGAGATGGAGTTATTGAGTTGAAGTACATACCTGGTGACGCGTAGTTAGTTTTAGCATATGAGAAAAATATTGATTTTATAGAATGAAAAATTGAATCATACAAAGTTCGATAATAATTTTCCAATCAAACGTTTAGATCCTAAAAAATATTAATTTTCCAATCAAACGTCGATAATAAGATGGGTCCGGCAACAAATCACTGTCAGTACTAGAAAATTTCATTGTGACATCCATAGGTATTAATACTGGTTTAGATCCTAATAGTCCAAATTCTTCTAACAATTCAAGAGTATATTTACGTTGATTTATAGAAATTCCAGAATTTGATCGTGCAATTTCAAGACCGAGGAAATACTTACATGAACCTAAGTCCTTTATCTTAAAATGAAGCTGTAAAAACTGTTTGACAGATTCAACAACAGTGTTAGAATTTCCAAAAATTAGAATACCATCGACATAAACAAGTAAAGCAACAAAACAGTTTTTATCGATTTTAAAGAAAAGGGAATTGTCACACATAGATTGTTTAAAACCATAAGAAAACAAAACAGAAGAAAACTTGATGTGCCATTGTCTAGAAGATTGTTTCAACCCATATATAGACTTATGAAGTTTGCATACAGGTCTAATAGGGAGTTGCTCCCCCTGATTACATAAGTAACCAGGAGGTAAGTCCATAAAAATCTCTTCATCTAAATCTCCATTTAAGAAAGCATTTGATACATCCAATTGATTTATAATCCAATTATTAGAAGAAGCAAGAGATAATAAAATTCTAACAGTGACCATTTTTGCTACGGGACTAAATGTTTCAACATAATCTATTCCTTCTTTTTGTGTGAAACCTTTAGAAACTAGCCTAGCTTTGTATTTATCTATAGTCCCATCTGATTTGTATTTAATTCTAAACTGCCATTTGCAACCAACAGATTTTTTATCATTTGGCAAAGAACAAACAAACCAAGTATTATTATTCAACAAAGCATTAAGTTCATTATCTATAGCAAGTTTCCATTTAGGGATCAAAATAGCTTCTTTAAAACTTTTAGGTTCAGTAGTAATGCTGAAGTTCAATATAAAGTTTCTGTAATTTTGGGACAGTTTTGAATAAGAAACGAAATTAGAAATTGGATATGGAGTTTTGGATTTATTATCAAGGTTTTCTGAATTTAATTGATAACAGTGGTAATCGGATAGGTAATGAGGTGCTCGACGTGTTCTTTGAGGTCTGTTACAGGAGAGTGGGGTTTCGGTGATGGCTGGCACAGAAGGTATGTTATCAGAATGTGCAGAATTGTGTGGAAAATTGGTGTTATTTTCAGAAGGATCATTAATACTTAAAGGCAAGACAGAATTGGGAAACAAGGTTTCAAGATCGAAAGAATGTTTATTATTATGGAAAGGAAAAGTATGTTCATGAAAAACAATATTTCGGGAAATTAGAATTTTGTTTGTTGTTAAATCAAGGACCTTATATCCTTTATAACCTTCAGGATAACCTAAGAAACAAGGTGGATGTGCTCTAGGACTAAATTTATGTCTATCATGAACATGAGTGCTAACAAAGCAAAGACATCCAAAAACTTTGAGATGGTTATATGAGGGTATTTTTCCATGTAATATTTCATAAGGACACTTGAATTTTAAGTTTAAAGCAGGAGTCCTATTTATCAAATAAACAACAGTTGATATGCAATTCGGCCAATACTCTAATGGAATGTTTGATTGAAACAATAAGGCTCTAGCTACGTTTAATAAATGTTGATGTTTTCGTTCTACCACAGAATTTTGTTCAGGAGTGTATGTACAAGAATGATAATGAATGATGCCTTTGGTGTTTAAGATTTCTGAAAAAGATAGTTCTTTAGCATTATCAGAACGTATAGCTTTAATTTTTGTTTTGAATTGGTTTTCAACATATGCAATAAAAGATGGAAAAACAAATTTAACATCAGATTTGTTATGTAGAAAATAAACCCATGTACTTCTAGAACAATCATCAACAATGGTCAGAAAAAATCTATATCCATCTACAGATTCAACTTGGAATGGGCCCCATATATCTAAATGTATCAAATAAAAAATGTTTGCAGATTTATTATTATTAGAAATGAACGGTAATTTCTTTTGTTTGGCTTTCGGACAAATTGTACAATGAAACGATATATCAATAGAAGAGGAAGAAATGATGTTTTTGGAAGAGAGGAATTGGGTTTTAGAGAAAGCAGGGTGTCCGAGTCTGCTGTGCCAGATTGTAGAGGAAATGGAAGCCATGAGGATAGGAGGCAGTGGCAAAGTCAAGATGTAGAGGTTATTAGAAATCTCAGCTTTCCCAATCATCAAGTCCCGAATAGGGTCCTGTATGATACAGGTAGAAGAATCAAAAGAAAATGTTATGGATGATTTTTGTGTTAAAAGACTAACACTTAAAAGATTAAAATGAAAAGTCGGAATGTAAAGAATAGATCCGAGACTTAGAAAAGGAGATAAAACAACGGTTCCTATGTGAGAGACAGAAAGATTGTCCCCATTGGGAAGAATAACAAATACGTTGTTTAAAGGATTGATATTGGTAAACAAATCAAGATTGTTACAAACATGACTACTGGCTCCCGAATCGATAATCCAAGAATGGTTAGGGATATTCAGGTTGTTATTTAAAGATAAAGAAAAAGAAGTTAAGTTTACAAAAATACCTATATTCGGGGTGACATGAGGAGAATGGTATGAAGTTGAATTTTGAATAGGCGCCGTATCTTTTGGCAGTGCAGAAATATGTTGAAGATGAGAAACGACTTGTTTTAATTGATCTTTAGTCAATAGGGATTCACTGGTTGTAACAGTCGGATTGCTTCGAAGAATAGGATCGATAGAAGGAGTAGTAGGTTGGTTGAGGTTGTTGACTCGAGGGGTTAAAAGTGGATATCAAGGTCGAGGTAGACTAGGGGTGATGGTTTTGTAACCAGTAGGGTAACCGTATAATCTATAACACTTAGTCACTAAATGACTAGTGAGACCACAGTGGCTACAGATGGGTTTGGGTCTTGGTTGGGAATTGGTTGTGTAAGAGTTTCTTGGTCTATAGGCAATATTGTGTTGAGGGTTATTGGGACGAGGGTTGAGATTTGTAGAAGAGGATTGAAAAACTAAAGCATCGGGTGGAGGTAAGATACCGCGTTGTTGTTTGTCCTGAACAACAAGATTGAATGCTTTGGAAACTGAGGGTAATGGATCCATTAGGAGAATTTGACGCCTAACCAAAGTGAATGAATCATTTAGGCCCATGAGGAACTTCAGTAAATATCGACGTTCCTCACGAGCTGTTAAACGACCATTCAATTGGCAAGTACAAATATTACAGCTACAAGATGGTGTCTCATCTAAGGATTTCAGTTCTTGCCAAAGGGTTATGAGTCGTGTGTAATAGGTGTTAAGGTCTAAAGATCCTTGACGTAGGTTTTGTAATTCGTTTTCTATACCATATATCCTAGGTAGGTTACTTTGACAAAATCTTTCAGCAAGGTTTTTCCAAATTTCGGCAGCAGTGTTCATATGAACAACGCTATCTCCGATATCTTTCGATACGGAGTTTATCAACCAAGAACTCACAATATCATTGCAACGGTTCCATGTTTCATATTCTTGATCATCCGCAGGGGGTTGAGGGATCTTACCAGTGACAAATCCCAATTTATTGCGGCCGTTAAGCGCCATTGACATTGATCTTCTCCATGTATTGTAATTGAGTTCTCCATTAGCTTATCTGAAACTAGAACAACACAATTAGTGTCATTCATATGAAGAAATAATGGGTTTTGGTAAGGGTCTGTTTGATTACAATTTTGATTGGAATTTTGAGTGGCCATCCCCTGTTTATACATAATAAGTACAAAATCAAAGAAAAGGAAACTGAAATCAGGGAGAAGAAGAAACTGAAATCGTCGATTGAATGGAAACTGAAAGAAGTGACGAGCGAAAGAAATTGGAATCAGGGAGAAGAGGAAAAGAAATCGACGATTGACAAAGAAGAAGAATCGAACACTGGAGAGGTAACCGACAAAAGAAATAGGAAGGAAAGGAAAGATCTTCGCCGAACAACAGAGAAGGAATCGGCGAAGGGTTTATCGGTGATTCTCGTCGATGAAGAAGAAGGAGTCGTCGAAATAAGAAGCCGGCGAAACAACCGAAACAACAGAGGTAAGGGAAAAAGAAGCCGGTGAAATTCTGAAAACAACAGAGGAAGCCGGTGAAGAAGAAGAAGGAGAGACCACCGGTGAAATCAAGTATCGGGTAAGGGAAAGAATGAAATTGGGAATTTAGGGATTTAGGGGATTTGGCATTTTGGTAAAGTAGTGCTCTGATACCATTTTAGCATATGAGAAAAATATTGATTTTATTGAATGAAAAATTGAATCATACAAAGTTCACCTATTACATGTATTTATAGCCTAAAATAAACTATCCTAACTAATTATACTAACTGAATTAACAAATACAAAAAAATAATAACAATTCTTGAATTTTAAACTTTAATAGTCAGCTCACATTTTTACCAAACCACTTTGCATCGGGAGGTTTGAGGAGTTGAGGGAACTCATCAAGATCACGACGAAGAGAACCAAAAGGGAGAGTGATGGAGTTGGTTCTCTCCGACGTGACATCGATGAAGCTGGAATCAGAGAGATAGAAGGAAAAGGACTAGGGTTTGAGGAAGAGAGTGACACAGAGTTTGAGTTTGACACTCTCCTGAGTCAACACTACAACGAGATGGATGAGCTGGGCTGGAGCAAAAGGAGCGTGCCTGGACTTCATGAAGCAGATGGGCTGAACTGATACTGGCCAGAGACATGATGATCAAAGGCCCATCAGAAGCAGCATAAGCCCAACTCATTTCCCTTTGATCTGTGAAGAACAAGAAGAATAAAATTAGTTATGCAAAAGATAAAATCATGGTTAGAATAGGTAGTTTTACATATTTACCCATAATAATTTATACAATCGTGATAGGCTGTGTCTAATATAAATATGTAAAAACCCTAATGAATGAAGTGTGAGCATTTTCAGAAATTAACAAACATTAAATTTCTATTTTCATTTTGCTAAACAAGAGAAAATCATTATAGAGCACCTTCTTGGTGGGTATTTTTCTTTTTCTTTGCCTTTGTACAAAACAAAGGAGTAATAAGGGTCAAGAAGAACAACCTTAGTTTTGTTCTAGATCATTAAAACAACAGTTCTCATTTGTTTTTCGAATTCTCAGTTAGGATTTTCTAAATTTATTATTGAGTTATGAAAAAACATTTTTTTTTCATTTTTCATTATCATTTTAATTAAAATCCAAGATGAATTAATGTAGAAAAATTGACCGTAATAATAAATTCGTTGAATTACATTTTTCGAAAGAATAATTACGATGACGTAACTTCCGACACAAATTAAATTTATTTTGTAATGTGATCTATTTATTTCAATAGAATGCAAAGTTAAAAGTGATACAAAATTTTGTAATCTCATATTTATCATTTTCTCTCATATGAATTCTCTTGGATTTTCAATAATACAAAATTGATCAACCCATACATTTGACTTAATAATTAAATCTTGTCAAAGTACACAATAAATCATATTCTTTATAATATTGGTCTTGTATTAAATATGAATGTTCATTTTTATGGCTCAATTATATAATTTTTTATTCTTGCAAATTGATAATTTTTGCCTATAAATAAGTATTTTCTCTCCATATTGTAACACATCATAATTATAAAAAATTTCATTACAAGAGCAAAATTTTCTCTTATATCTTAATTATATATGTACTATTTACTTCTTAATTATATATATATATATATATTATATAGATAATATATATTATTAATATTATATAAAAGAAAGATATATGTATTTATATATACAAATATATATATTCATCGATCTATATTTAATTTTTAACACATTAGTAGTACGATCGGTTTAATTAATTAAGAAAAATACAATATTATATGTTACATGTATTATTTTCAATTTCAACGTTTTTACAATCTCGTTTTCCAATCGATTTTGGTTTCGATTTGGATTTTATTTCAAGTAAAAAAAATCATATAGACCTCGCGAAATATATATCCCGATCATAATATAAATTTAAATATATATCATATTATAAAGACATCACAAACTAAGTCTCGGACATGATATATTATACTATATGATTCCGCAGGCTCAACTATCGATCAATAATATTAACATTTATGAATATTTATCTGTTGTTTATTATTGTTATAAGGATGGCTATGCCACCATTGTTTTACGTTATATTTATTTTATTGTATTACTTATTTTATTTGTGTGGAAAATTGAAAAATCCACTCCATTATTATTTAAATTATGTTTTTTATATTATATTTATGAATATTTATCTGTTATTTGTTATTGTTATAAAGATGGCTATGCCACCACTTTTTACGTTATATTTATTTTATTTTTGTTATTTATTTTATTTATGTGAAGGATGAAAAAACATTCACCCTAAATTTATTTAGTGATGTTTTTCATTTAATTGTTAATTGGTTAAATCATTCTAAAAATGAATTATCTATAAATATAGACAGATAAAAAATATGATTTGTTATATAATAATTTATTTAATTTTGTTTTCAATGTCATAACTTATATTTGTTTATTTTTGTTCAACAGATCTTCATGTCGAACTTGGTGAATCTCAAAATCATGACATTTGATGCCACTAGAAAAAATTATATAACATGGACATTTGATGCTAAAATACATCTAAAAGGCAAAACGTTCATTGTCACGATCGATAAACATAATAATTCCTCAGAAGGAGAAAAGGAAATTACACCATCATATTGTCGATGGATGAAAGAATGAATATCGAACAAAATAAGATCCCGTAGATTTGTGGAAATCTCTTAAAGATCGATTTGATCACCAAAAATATGTGATCCTCCCAAAGGCAAAGAATGATTGGCTGAATTTGAGATTCCACGATTATAAATCCGTAGATGAATATCATTTTGTGATGTTTGAAATAATCTTCAGGATGGAATTATGTGGAGAAAAAATAAGTGATTATGATAAGCTAGAGAAAACATTATCGACATTCCATGCTTATAATGTAATTTTACAACAACAATATCGTGCGAAGGATTTTAAGACCTATCTCAATTTGTTACAGCTTCTCCTCATTGCAGAACAACAGAACGAGCTATTAATGAAAAATCATCATGCTCATCCCATTGGTTCTGCACCATTTTATGAAATGAATGTGACTTCATCAAATTATAACCACTGGTATGGCCATGGACGTGGATATATACGTGGTCATGATCGAGGCCGTGGATGTGGTCTCGGTCGTAGAAATGTATATGGTAGAGAATGAGGCCAGAGCAATCCACCAAATGATTTTCATCATGGAAAAAATAAAAGGAAAGATCATCGAGTAATTGAAAATGAAGAGGTGACTAAAAAGTAAAAAGATACAATATGTTATCGATGTAGTATGAATGAGCATGGTCCCAAGTGTGCCGAAGACCAAGACACTTTGTTGATTTATACCAGAAGTCACTACGAGTAAAAGGCAAAAATATTCTCACGAACTTTATCTCTGATGATCTTGATGATTTCCTAGATGATGACAAGGATGGAATGCACCTAGACATCGTAGGTTTTGTGTATCAATCTGATAATGAAGATGAGGAAAGAAAATGAGATTTCGACATGAATTTATTTTGTTATCATTGTTTCATTTTAAGACTTAGCTTGTTTTATTATTTTTGAATTTATTTTTCTTTCGCTATTTTGTTTTTAATTTCTATTAGATTATCTTTTATTGTAATATTTTGTTACATTGTTATATTATGTGCAATGTTTGCTTCATATTTTCAGGTTCATCTATATCTTTATCGAATCAAAGTAACACAAAATATGTTACGATCAAACATCAATGATGGAGACATATGTCTAGCGATTGTGCTATGATACATACAATATTGAAAGCTAAAAACTATTTCTCCAAGTTGAGAATACATGAATCCAATGTCAATACGATATCTGGAAGTGCAAAAATAATTAAAGGATGTGGAGAAGCAAACTTTATAATGTCCAGAAGGACAAAATTTATCATACAAGATGCATTGTTCTCTCCACAATCCCAAAGAAACTTATTGAGTTTCAAAGATATTCGCCGAAACGGCTATCATATTGAAGCAATAAATGATGAAAATCATGAATATCTTTATATCACGTTAATGGTTTCTAGAAAGAAACATATTGTGGAAATATTACCAGTTTTATTCTCTGGGTTATATTTTAGAAAGATAAGAGTGGTGAAATCATATGCCACATTCAACCCACAGTATGAAGACATGTTTAAGATTTGACATGATTGATTAGGTCACCCTGATTAAAAAATGATGCGAAAAATCATTCAAAATTCCAATGGTTATCCATTAAAACATGAGAAGATATTCAATATCATGAGATTGCATGTTGTGCTTATTTTCAAGGAAAATCGATAATAAGACCATCATTGGTCAAAGTTGGACATAAATCACCATCATTTTTAGAACGATTACATGGGGATATATGTTCACCCATTCATCCGCTAAATGGACTATTTCGATACTTTATGGTATTAATCGATGCTTCAAGCAGATGGTCACACGTTTGCCTATTATCAATATGCAATGTTGCATTTGCGAGGTTTCTTGCTCAAATAACAAAATTATGAGCTCAATTCCCCGATCACTCTATTAAGAAGGCGAGGCTTGATAACGATGGTGAATTCACTTCTCAAGATTTCAATGACTATTGCACATCGATTGGTATTGAGATTGAATATCCCGTATCACATGTTCATACACAAAATGGTATGACAGGGTCATTGATTAAATGTCTCCAACTTATTGCTCGACCATTTCTAATGAAAATGAAACTCCCAATTTCTGCTTGGAGACATGCCATTTTACATGCTGCAACACTAATTCAAATAAGACCAAGTGCTTATCATAAATATTCTCCATTGCAATTAGCAAATGGACAAGAATCAAATATATCTCATCTACGAGTATCTAGTTATGTTGTATATGTTCCGATTGCTCCACCGCAACGGATAAAAATGGGCCCACAACACAAATAAAGAATATATGTTGGATATAATTCACCATCTATCATTAGATATCTTACACCACAAACGGGTGATGTGTTCACAACTCATTATGGTGATTGTCAATTTAATAAGAATGATTTCTCACCGTCAGGAGGAGGAATAAACCAAGCCTCACAAGATCTAACATGGAAAACACAATCATTGTTATATCTTCATCCTCCTACAAAACAATGTAATATGGAAATAAAAAATATAATACATTTGCAAAATATTGCACATTGACTTCCAGATGGGTTCAATGATACAACTCAGGTTACAAAGTCATATGTATCGGCTTCAAATGCACCTGCTCGTATAGAAATACCAAAAAGGCATGTCGATGAAAGAATTTCAAATGAGTCTACAACACGCTTGAACCGTGTATGACCACTTGGTTCTAAATATAAAAACCCTCGAAAAAGAAAGAAGTTTGATAATGATGTTGATTCTTAGATCATAGAGAACATCCAAAACGAAACAAACGAGGAAGATGATCTTGAGAATGAAAATCATGAGCATACAGAGAACGATGAGATTTTCAGTGACTATATCTATAATGAAAAGATTATAAGAAAAGATGAAATCATTGACAATGATGGAGTATTCTCTTCCTCTGTATCCAAAGAAATTGAAAATGATAGTGAAGATTTAGTACCAAGTTCAATGTTAGAATGTCAAAAGAGACATGATTGTACAAAATGGAAAGAAGCTATGCAAATAGAATTAGACTCATTAAATAAAAGATAAGTATTTGGACTCATCTTTCAAACTCCCAATGGTGTTAAACAGTTGGATGAAAATGAGCTTTTTTAAGAAAGCGAAATGAAAATAATGAGGTCACGAGATATTAGGTACGCCTTGTCGCACATGGGTTTTCCCAGAGACCTGAAATTGATTATGAGGAAACATATTCCCTTGTGATGGATGCAATAACATTTAGATATTTGATGATTTTAAAAATCTAACAACTTAGATATGTACTTTATGTATGTGGTTGCGACATATCTATATGAATCTTTGGATAATGATATATAGATGAAAATCCCTGAAGGATTAAAAGTGCCAAAAAAATCAAACTCAAAACCTAAAGAAATGTGTGCAATCAAATTGCAAAGATCTTTATATGGATTAAAATAATCTGCACGTGTGTGGTACAATCGTCTAAGTGAATATCTATTAAAAAAGGGATTTGTGAATAACCCTATTTGCCCTTGTGTGTTTATTCATAAAACGACAAGTGGATTTGTGATTATAGTTGTTTATGTTGATGATTTGTATATAATTGGGACCTCAAAGGAGATTGGCAGAATATCAGATAAGTGTAAGTAGATCGATTTTTAGGGTATTGCAAGTTGTCGGGTCTTAAAATGGTTTATTGATTTGAAATGGTGTGAGTGTCAGTGAGTCCGTTGAGTCGCAAGAGTCGGTTGTCTCAGTGAGTCGATTTGGGTCGCAATGGTCACCTGAGCGTCGCAGGGGTTCTAAGTGTCGTTTGAGTCAGTTGTCTCAATAAGTCGGTTTGGGTCGCAATGATCGCTTGAGCGTCGCAGGGGGTCTAAGGGTTGTCTGAGTCGGTTGTCTCAGTGAGTCGATTTGGGTCGCAATGTGATCATCTCGTTTTCATACGTATTTCTTGCACGGTTTTAGAGATGTTTATGATATATATGTGTTGCTTTACGTATGATTCCGTATCCGTTTTACTTGTTTTCGTGTTTTCATGTTCTTACAGGTTTTTATGTGTATTCGGTTCATTTTAGAGCTAAAGGACGTGCACGAGACAAAGTACCAACATTGAGGATCATCACGGGACAAACGAGACGAGAATTGGCAAGGAATAGCCACTACCCGCGCGGTGAATGGAGATATCGGGATACAAACACGAGTAAATGAAGCAAAAGAAAGAAAAACCACTCTCCTATAAGCTATGCACGGTCAGCATCCAAAGAATCATAAACCAGAAAAGAGAAATGGAAGCAATGACCGCTTACAAAAAAATGGAAACAATGGCCGCTTACAAAAATGGACACTTTCGGTGGTTGGAGCAAAAATGGAAAATTTCGGTTGCTAGAACAAAAGTAAGAAGATCACGGTTGGAACATGAAAAGGAAACATGGTTTATATAAAATAGGAGCAAGTTGCTAGAACAAAATGTAGACTTCCAACCGCCTACACAAAAATGGAAAGATTGCCGCCTACACTAGAAATGGAAACACCAACCGTCAAAGATAGAAAATGGAAATGGCTGATAGAAAAATTAATGGAAATGAAAGAACAAGAAAGAAGGCAGCAAAACAAAGAGGAAAAGAAGGAAAAAGGAAAAGGAAATCGTTACTGCACAAGAGGAAAAGGAAATACAAGCTGATGAAGAAAATAGAAACCGAAAAAATGAAAACTAGTGAAAAAGGAAATTTAGCAAAACAAGAAAAGGAACGTGTTGGCTACTTAAACCAAATGGAAATATGGTTAATGAAGAGGAAGAGGAGATACATGGCTGGAAAATAAAGAGGAAACGTTGACAATTACACAAGAATGGAAAACAAGAGATGGAAAAACTCGGAAAAGGAAAACTGCAGTTGCTGTAAGAAATAGAAAATTCCAGCCACTAGAGAGGAAAGAAAGGGGACGGCCAAAAAGGAAAGATTAGAGGAAAGGAAAGAGGAGAAAGAGGGAGAAAAGGGGAAAGCTTCAGCAGGTCAATTCGTACAGAAACAAAGAGAAAAAAAGACAGAGCACACGTAGAGAGGAGAAGAAGGTTCTTGCGAAGGAGACTTACAAGGAGCATTGGAGATCAACTTCACACTTCGGTTTCGTTTGGTTTTCATGTTCCTTAGACTTTTTATTTCGTTTATGTTTGTTTACGGACGCATGAGCGAGTAGTTTGTTTGTTCTAGGAGAAGGGATTAGCCCATGGCTATCCCGAACTACTTTTGATTTATCT
>CM071868.1:38749845-38786904 GCA_036759665.1 Gynandropsis gynandra | reverse complement strand
GGAAACGAAAAAGAAGTCATAAAAAGAAAATAAAAAGAGAAAGAAAAAGAAAAAAGGAATAAAGAAAGAAAGAAGCTCGGAAAAGAAACAAGTATCCTCGGTTGTTCTAGGTTTAGCATTGTCTAAAGTCTTGTTTGGTGGAGAGAGTTACGGTGGCTTGTTTAGTTTTCCTTTGATTTACTTTCTCATGGGTAGCCTTGGTGAACCTATGATGAAGACCGAAAACTTAATTAGGCCGAATTTGCTCTCGAAGTGCTAGTTGATCGGTTAGGTTCGCTTTAGCGGTATTTCTAGGAGAAGGGGAATTCTCGGATTTTGTACACCCCACGTGTTCCACGTTTACGTTTGCTTAGGAAAAAGAAAACATTCACAATGGTTGCTTGAGCGTTGCAGGGGGTCTAAGGGTCGTTTGAGCCGGTTGTCTCAGTGAGTCGGTTTGGGTCGCAATGGTCGCTTGAGCGTCGCAGGGGGTCTAAGGTTCGTTTGAGTCGGTTGTCCTAGTGAGTCGATTTGGGTCGCAATGGTCGCTTGATTCGCATGGGCCGGTTGAGTCGCATTGGTTGGTTGAGTCGCATTTGTCGCGTGAATCGCATGAGTCTCAGTGAGTCGGTTTAGTGTCATAGAGGGTCCGAGGGTCGTTTGAGTCGCATGGGCCGGTTGAGTCGCATTGGTCAGTTGAGTCGCATGGGTCGCTTGAGTCTGTAGAAGTATAATGTATTCTTATTAATTGGTCATTCTGCAGGTGGCGCTAAAGCCGAAGTTTGTGTATGAATTCAAGCATATGGACAGAATGCCAAAGATCACCACCAAGTGTTATCCTCACGAGACAATAACGAAGCTGAGAAGAATCTTAGATGAATACGAGTTGCATTACTTCAAGAAAGAGTCACAATTTAAACATTTATTCCATTTCCAATGTGACTCCACATTGACTAAGGTTCAAATGCATATCCTCGTAAATCACTCCGTGATTGTACGAGATAAGAAGGAGTTGTGGTTCGTCTTAAATGGTGTTCCCATCCGGTACTCTATAGTGGAGCGCGCACTAATTTCCGGATTGAAATGCAAACCATATCCCAAAGGATGCGAGTCCAAAAGGGGTGATACATTCAGGCAGTAGAATTTCGGCCGTGGAAAGGTGACCCCCGCACAAATCATTGGAAAGCTTGTGAAGGCGAAGAATGCCAAGGACCGGACGAGGTTGGCAACTTTGATGTTATTGGCGCAAGTTATGGCTCACAA
This sequence comes from Gynandropsis gynandra, assembly GCA_036759665.1. Lineage (NCBI taxonomy): Eukaryota > Viridiplantae > Streptophyta > Magnoliopsida > Brassicales > Cleomaceae > Gynandropsis > Gynandropsis gynandra. The sequence goes on along the minus strand of CM071868.1, from coordinate 38,785,662 downwards.
GCCTTCATCAGACAACTCTATCAGCCATGATCTCATTGACATGGTTGATGACTTGGAATTTTGTGAAGACTTTCCATGGGGGCGTTACACATTCGAGAAGATTGTGGATACTTGCTGCAAGCACGTTAGCGGGGAATCACCGAAACCAAAATGGTATTGTGGCGGTTTCATGATCCCACTAATGGTAAGTTGTATATATTATTCGAATAACTTGAATTTTTTGTACTTTTAGCATTCTTATCATTTTGTTTTAATGTTTCAGTTACTTCAAATCGAAATCATCATTAGTTTGGGCGGAAAGGGATGGTATGTTGATGTTATGGATGTGGATCCATCATGCCCAAGAATGTGCAAGAAGATGATTAAATCCAATATTAACCTAAAGTATGCAGATATGATAAGGCTGATCGAAGATTCTAAGGTAACAATTACACAAGGGTCACAAGGAAAACAAGGGTCACAGAGGGTAATAATGGTTATTTTTTTGTTTCACAGAGGGTAATAATGGTTATTTTTTTGTTTTTTAGGATATTCGAAGTATTCTTCGTGCTGAAAACGAAGAGGAAGGTTTATTTTTTGATCTGGACGATTATGAGGGATGCCACGATCCCGATGTTTAGATATGGATGAAACATATTCGTAGAAATCCGAAGGGTATTTGTTGGGAGGACATCCGTAAGCAAGAATTGTTGACGCGAAAAGCAGTTCTTGGTGATAAAAAGAAGGGGAAAGGGAAGGGGACTAAGGGGAAAAAGAGAGTGGGCGAAAAAATGATAGAGATTGAAGACTCAGAAGATGAAGGAAAGGTAGGTGTCGCTGAAGCTGATGAAGAAAGAGATGGTGATGCTGACGCTGATGCTGAAGCTGAAGTTGGTAAAGAAGGTGAGGATGAAGCTGAAGGAGAAGAAGCTGCAATTCGTCTGACACTGGAGGAGAAATTAATGAAGGAAATAAAGGAGTCGGAGAAAAGAATAATCAACGCCGTAAGAGATCTTCTAAGGGATGTCGGGTTTCATTTGTCTAATCTAAAAGCACAGGCGGCAAATCCTAAAGGTGCTAAAAAGGAAAAATCAAAATCTGCCGAGAAAGATACGAGCACCGCAAACCAATCTCCTGGCACTGTTAGAGATGATGATTTTGAATTCCTTCAACGTCCATATCCAGTGTCAAGAAAAGATCCAAGCGAAGAGCCGGTTGATGAATTCCTTCAACGTCCATATCCAGTGTCAAGAAAAGAGCCAAGCAAAGAGTCGGTTGAGTCAGAGTCTGAAAATGACTCTGGAGATGGCACAGAAGAGGATTTGGCAAACATTTCGAGATTAGTTGAAAATATTGCATCTGCCGCCAACATTCCTCTAACTGAATACATTTGCGAAGAGGTTACTACAGTCATTGCTCCTGATGAAGTTCCACCAAGTAAGTAATAATTAGTGAAAAAGTTCATTTGAGTCAATTTCCATCGAGAGTCGGCATGGGTCGCAAGAGTCGCATGGGTCGCAAAAGACGTATAAGTCGCACGGTCGTATAAGTCACACGGTCGTATAAGTCGCAGGGTCGTATAAGTCGATGGGTCGCTAGAGTCGCATGGGTTGCATATGTCCCATGGGTTGCAAAGGTTGCATCAAGTAACAAAAGATGAGTCTAATGAATGAACTAATTTTACGTAGATACTCCAGCGGTTACTATCGATGAAGTCATCGACGAGGAAACTACAATGGGTTCTGTCGAAGAGGTCGTCCCTAAAGAGGTTCCTTCCGAGGATACTACAGTGGATCCTATCGAAGAGGTCCCCTCTAAGGAGGTTCCTTCAGAGGATACTATAGTGGACCCTATCGAAGAGGTCCGCTCTAAGGACAACGAGGTTCCTTCCGAGGATACTACAGTGGATCCTGTCGAAGAGGTCCCCTCTAAGGATAAGGAGGTTATTTCCGAGGATACTATAGTGGATCATGTCGAAGAGGTCCCCTCTAAGGATAAGGAGGTTCCTTCCAAGGATACTACAGTGAATCCTGTAGAAGAGGTCCCCTCTAAGGATAAGGAGGTTCCACCAAGTAAGTACGATCTTTTGAGTCACAAAGGTCGCATTCATCGTATGGGTCGAATGGGTCACAAAAGGTCACATAGGTCGTAGGTCGCATAGGTCGCAGGGTCGCATTGGTCGCCATATGTTTAATGAAAAAAATTTATCCAGTCGTTGCTCCTGATGAAGTTCCACCAAGTAAGTAATAAATAGTGAAAAAGTTCATTTGAGTCAATTTTCATCGAGAGTCGTCATGGGCCGCAAGGGTCGTAAAAGATGCATAAGTCACACGGTCGTATAAGTCACACGGTTGTATAATTTGAAGGGTTGCATAATTCGGTGGGTCGCTAGAATCGCATGGGTCGCATAAGTCACACGGTCGTATAAGTCCAAGGGTCGCATATGTCACACGGTCGTATAAGTCCCATAGGTCGCAAGGGTCGCATCTAATGAATGAAGTAATTTTATGGAGATGCTCTAGTGGTTACTGTCGATGAAGTCATCGAAGAGGAAACTACAGTCGATCCAGTCGAAGAGGTCGCCCCTATGGATAAGGAGGTTTCTTCCGAGGAAACTACAGTCGGTCTTGTAGAAGAGGCCCCCTCTAAGGATAAGGAGGTTCCTTTCGAGGAACCTACAGTCGGTCCTGTCGAAGAGGCCCCCTCTAAGGATAAGGAGGTTCCTTCCGAGTAAACTATAGTGGATCCTGTCGAAGAGGCCCCTTATAAGGATAAGGAGGTTCCTTCCGAGGATACTACAGTGGATCCAATCGAAGAGGTCCCCTCTAAGGATAAGGAGGTTCCACCAAGTGGTCTTTTGACAAGTAAGTACGGCCTTTAGAGTCACAAAGGTCACATTGGTCGAATGGGTCGAATGGGTCACAAAAGGCCGCATAGGTCACAGGGTCGCATTGGTCACCATATGTTTAATGAAGTAAATTTTATGCAGGGGCTGGACCTTTATCGAAGGAGTCTGTGACATATGTTGAACCTCCGTCGGTACCTAAACGATTTTTAAGACCACGGAAGGCATATGTTGAACCTCCACCGGAGAAAAGAGCAAGAACAGTGCGAGGGAGAGGGCGATGGAAAGATGATGGTGGAGTCCAAGAACTCGAAAAGAAGGTTGTTCAAGAACTCGAAAAAAGGTGGTTCAAGAACCTGATAAAAATGTGGATGAAGAACCTTCGTTTTGGTGGAAGCCCAAGGGATTAGAAAAGGGCTCGATAACCCGAGAACCTTCGTTCATTGATGCAAGCGGTGAAAGGTTGACCGCTCTATATATGTTCTCGACGAAACCTGGACATTAGAGTTGGTGGAAATCTGATCTAGATACTCCCCGGAGCGACAGTTTTGGAAGATTATATTAAAGCCCGACGTATGGCTTGAAGATGATGTAAGTTTTTTTAAACTCGAAGTCACAGAGGTCATTTTGTGTCATATGTATTCATGTGTGTTAAATTTTTTTCATTTTTTGCAGCAATTGGAGGAGGCGTTGTTGATGCAGTATTATCGCATGAAGACATTCCCAGCGATATTTAAGAAACTTTACATTTATCATGTTCTTTTCATGCATATCCTCAAGCTGTGGTCGTACGAGAATATGGATACTCTATCGGAATTTCTTAGTGATTGTTTGAATGGCAAGTATCCATTCAGAAGTACGGAACCAATGAGTGATTTGGAAGGCTTTGTCTCGGTTCTAAACATTCCATCGATCGAGAGTATATATGTAGGATGTCATTGGGTAGCCATCAAAGTAGATTTCAAAACCCGATGCATCACGGTATACGACTGTCAGCGGAGGCTTAAGAAAACACATATCGATCCGGTGATTGAGAATCTAAGAAAAGCTATCCCCAAGATGTTCATTCTTGGAGGGTTTCCTTCTTTAGATTCTGGAGAAGATGAATGGAAATATCAGTATTATGAAGGTCTGTCACAGAACAAAAGCGAGAATGACTGTGGTGTTTAATCCTACAAATTCGTAGAAGTCTTGATAATGAAAGCACGTAATAATTTACACTGCATTTGCGACGAAAATGTTCTTTCCATGCGTGAGAAGATTGCGGCTAAGGTATTTAGTAATGGAAAATGTATCCCTCCACCCTGTTATTTTTTAAATATTTGGTACATTGTTATTTTTTAAATATTTGGTACATTGTTATTTTTTAATATTTGGTACATTGTTATTTTTTAAAGATTTGGTACATTGTTATTTTTTTTGAAATTTCTTTATAATAATAAAAGGAGTCGTAGGGGTAAAAGAGTCGCAAGGGTAAAAGGGTCGCAGGGGTAAAAGGATCGCAGGGTCAAGGGTCGGACGAGTACAATGGTCCAAGGATCACAGGGATCCGAGGGTCGCAGAGGTACAAGGGTCGCAGAGGTACAAGGGTCGTAGAGGTTCAAGGGTCGCAGAGGTACAAGGGTCGTAGAGATACAAGGGTCGTTCGACGATTTTACCCGTTTGACCCTTGACCCTGCGATCCTCGGACCCCTACGACCCTCGGACCCCTGCGACCCTTTTACCTCTGCGACCCTTGCATCTCTATGACCCGTATACCTCTGGGACCCTTGTATCTCTACGACCCTCAGACCATTGTACCCGTTCGACCCTTGACCCTGCGACCCTTTTACCCCTGCGACCCTTTTATCTCTGCGACCCTTGTATCTCTGAGACCCTTGTACCTCGGCGACCCTTGTATCTCTACGATCCTCGGACCCTTTATTATTTACAAATAGAATTATTTACAAATAATATGAATAATTTATTATTTCTTATTTACAAATACAATTATTTACAAATAATATGAATAATTTATTATTTATTATTTACAAATACAATTATTTACAAATAATATGAATAATTTATTATTTATTATTTACCAATACAATTATTTACAAATAATAGACTCAAATCTCTGCGACCCGTGTCCATCTGCGAATCTCGAATCCGTGCGACCCATGTCCTCCGGCGACCCTTGTCCCTCTGCGACTCTTGTCCCTCTACGACCCTTGTCCCTCTGCGACCCTTGGACCCCTGTGACCCTTGGACCCCTGCGACCCTTGTCCCCTTTCGACCCTTGTTGATCCGCGACCCTTGTTACAATAATAGTAAATCCATAAAAAAACTGATACTAACAACAATACTTACGATTGAATAATTGTAAAAAAAAAATCAAACAAATACAATGAAGTTCAAGTTCAAAAGAATGTTCTTGTTCAAAGGAGGTTCAGAGCAATCAAAATACAACTGAAATCAAACTCTTTTATTGTTAGGCCCTCGTTGAGGGAAAAACTGAAGCATTGGTGTTGGTCCATCGGAATACAGTTCGACTTCGAGGGTACAACCCTGGGTTAGTCCATGGTCTTGACAAAACTTTCTCCAACCGCTTCTGATGGTAGCGCCACCACGTGCCATGGGCCTTAGATATATGGTCCACAGTAGTCCGTATTCTTTGATGAGATATATCTTACATCGTCTATGGAAAAGACCTTTCGACTTTGCAACCCTATCGGAAGTTTCTGCGACATCCGTAGAAAGGAATAAAAATCGTGAATATCCTTACCCAAGTCGTGACATCACCCAAGTACGTATTGAGGTCACTTACCAATGCGTCTACGGCCAGATTCGAACGAGTGACTGGTTCCACCGTGACCCTTCTCTGAGCAAGAGTGGCGAAGGTGACGTGAAAGACCATGTCACCTTCGTGGCGGAAAAGTAAGTAATCCCCAACATGTAAGTGTAGGCCGTTGGAGAAATCTTTCAACCTATCAGTGAATTTGGAGCCATCCAACTTGACTTCTCATGTTCTGTTAGACCCGTTCCGTTTAAGCGTTACCGTGTTGTTGTCCCTCGTTTTCCCGTAAATATAATCATCGAAGAAGATCTTCAGGATGTCATGTAATAAAAAAACGAACAACAAAGTCAAATATGTACATTATCTACATGTAACATACCGACAGATGAAGAAGATTACAATGTAGTCCTCCATAGCGCGGAAAAATCTCTATGACAAAATGAGGGAAATGTGGCATTTTCGGGAAAATTTGATGGAAGATGTTGAGAGTTAGAGAGAGAGAGTATGTTGTTATTATAAAAAGGAAATTGATGGAACATGACCCTGATATTGAATCGCCGTCAGATGGAATTCGAAAAGACATGACTGCAGAAGTACAAGGGTCGTAGACGTTACATTTTGTCAAATGTTTTCAAATTTGATGAAAAGTTTGGCGGGAATTTCGGTGACGGAATTTTCGGCGGGTTGCATGGGTCGCATATATACGAACTTGACGAATTTACGGGTTAACAATTATAAAATGTTAAAAACCAATCAAAACTAATTAATGCCAATTGAGGGTCGCATGGGTCGCATAGTCACATATAAGGATCAATAAATGCAAAATGGATGAGTTTACGGGTTTATAATGATAAAATGTAAAAAACCAATCAAAATAATACATTTACAACGTCAAACTAATTAGTGCCAATTGAGGGTCGCATGGGTTGCACGGTCACATATAAGGATAAATAAACGCGAAATCGACGAATTTACGGGTTTATAATGATAAAATGTCAAAAACCAATCAAAATATTACATTTACAACGTCAAACTAATTAATGCCAATTGAGGGTCGCATGGGTTGCACGGTCACATATAAGGATCAATAAATGCGAAATCGACGAATTTAGGGGTTTATAATGATAAATTGTCAAAAACCAATCAAAACAATACATTTACAACGTCAACCAATGGTTAAAACATATTATGACCTATGTGTCCCTAGTTGAGTTGTGTTTTAAGAACTCGTCGGATGAGTTTGACAAATTTCAAAAAATACATTCAACATTTTCTTCAAATGTCGATATTATTCATATTATTATCTATATTGATTCTAAATTATACGTATACAACTCAAATATATTGATAATGGCATGGGTCGCATGGTCACATATAAGGATCAATACATACGAAATCGATGAATTTACGGGTTAACAATGATAAATTGTCAAAAACCAATAAAAAAAATTATTTACAATGCCAAACTAATTAATGCCAATTGAGGGTTACATGGGTCGCATGGGTCGCACAGTCACATATAAGGATCAATAAATGCGAAATCGACGAATTTACGTGTTTATAATGATAAAATGTCAAAACCCAATAAAAATAATACATTTACAACGTCAAACTAATTAATGCCAATTGAGGGTTGCATGAGTCGCATGGGTCGTACGGTCACATATAAGGATCAATAAATGCGAAATCGACGAATTTACGGGTTAATAATGATAAAATGTCAAAACCAATCAAAAGCGATAGTAGTGTTTTATTGTCTATATTGATTCTAAATTAGACCTGGGTCGGAAGGATCACATGGGTCAGAAGGGCCACATTGGTCGCATGAGTCATATTTGTTCGCATGAGGTCGCATGCATCAGATGGGTTCTAATTTAATCCAATTAAAGGTCGCACGGGTCGAATTATAATGAAGAATTTATCGAATTATATTGATGAAAGTCACAAAAGGTTTAATCAAATAATACGAATAATATAGTATTACACAATCTTTAACTAACAAACCTTTATTGTTTTGAAGTCAGCGTTGTCTCGTTCTCAAGTTCCAAACACTGTCAGTGATGTTGGCTTTTGAAGATGAGGTTTGTCTCGACGAAGGAGACGGGGTTTATCTCGACAAAAATGGGGTTTGTATCAACGAAGAAGACAAGGTTTTTCTCGACAAAAATGGGGTTTGTATCGACGAAGAAGACGGGGTTTTTCTCGACAAAGATGGAGGTTTGTCTCGACGAAGCAGACGGGGTTTGTCTCGACAAAGATAGGGTTCTTCTCCGAACCTCATCGGGTCCAGGATAACGATTCTCTTTAGGCATCCCGCTTTGCCTTTTCTCAGCCACCATAGGAGGTAAAACCGTAACTTCAATCAATTGAGGAGGAATATCTCAATCACTGCAATCAAGAACCGAATACACAGTTTCTTGGTAAGCCGAACGCCATGTCTCCCGAAGGTAGTAGTTTGAACATAGATCTGGTATCTTGTGACCTTTACCAACCTTATGTGCTGCCGCAATTGGGTGACTGCATGGATACTTATCCACATCAAACATTTTGCAGTCGCACGTTCTTTTTTGAAGACTCACTAGAAATCTTCTACCTATCTCATTTCCCACCTCATACTCATCACTCAGACTGTTCAATTCAATAACATCATACTTGGATGCATGTCCAAACCGTTCATGTAACATTTTCTCAACGTAAGGTGTTAACTTTTGAGAATCATCACCGGTAGCTGTTTCCAACCTATACCTATTGAACCATTCCACTGTATTTCCCAAACAAATATCTAAAAGCCCTAGGATCGTAATTTTTTTACTTCTTTAACGTTGAATTTATTGACTCGGCGCCATTAGTGGTTAATAAGTTGTACCTATCCCCCTTAAATTTGCATCTTGCCCAATTAACGGGATCAAGTTCCTCTTTCTCCAAATACTTTGCAACATTAAGATACCTGCACAAAGGTCACAAAGGTAAAAAATGGACACAAAGGTAAAAAATGGCCATAAAGGTCAAAACAGTTCACAAGGGTGGCAGAGGTACAAGGGTCGCAGAGATACAAGGGTCGCAGGGGGTGAAAGGGTCGCAGGGGTACGAGGGTCGCAGGGGCACAAGGGTCGTAGGGGTCAAAGGGTCGCAAAGGGTACAAGGGTGGCAGAGGTGCAAGGGTCAAAAAGGGTACAAGGGTTGTAGAGGTCACAAAAGTCACAAAAGTCATTTTTGTACCTGGCCTTCAAATAATTCAATAGCACTTCAAATTCGTTCTCTATATATGCTCCTACACATTTGAAAAACATTTCCGCCATATTATCACCCTTTGAAGTCTTTCTACCATGGCCTTTATTGAAGTAGCTCTTTATATTTTGCGATATATGACGCGCACAAAAAACATGATCAGCTTCATTATACACTTGTTTGACTGCTTTGATCAAGCTTTTATGACGATCAGATATCACAACGACATCATGTTCGTCCGGTATCACCTCTTTCAATCTTGACATAAACCACGTCCATGATTCGTCCTTCTCTCTGTCGACTATTTCCCATGCAAGAGGATATTGGTGATGTTCACCATCTTGCGCGGTCGCCACAATCAATGCTCCCTTGTACACTCCTGTCAGAAATGTCGCATCCACAACAACCACTTTACGCATATATTTCCATCCCTTTATAGCCGCTCCGACAGCCATAAAAAGGTATTTGAAGCTTTTCTCAACATTGACGAGCTCAAGATTAGCGAAAGATGCGGGATTTCTTTGTGTAAACTGTGCAACCACCCTGGAAGCCTCCTATAATGTTCAAATTCATCACCACGAATCTCCTTTTGATCATCGCATCTACCTCTTAATGCCATCAAATACGATACATTGGCACCGTATTTTGATTTTACATGAGCCATCAAGTCTTTTGCTAGAGGTGTTTCATAATTTCCGGCATATTCCTCTTTCAAATAATCCTTAACCATTTGAGTTGTACCCTTTGTAGCTTCAGTCCATTTAGATACATGTGAACATTTATGAATGGAATGTTGTGTTCTCACACTAAACCGTTTGGAATTCGAGATTGCTGCCACGCATAATTTCTATTTACAACCACTTCCGACAAACTTGCATTGTACTTCCCACAACTTCGTATCAGATCTCAATGTTGTATATCTAAACGAAGCTTCGATTGAACCCTTCCTAAAAAATGTATGTACATCCTTCTTGCTATCAAACTCTTGCCCAATTTTAAGATCCAATCCATCTTCGAACTTGAAGATATTATTTTCGCCATTGTGAACAACCATTTGCGAGTTGTTCTCACCATCACCATACTTATGCTCTGCTCGCACATCAGAAACAACTTTATTCTTGTCACAAGCAACTCCATCAACTACCACAGTCATGGCACACCCACATTCTTCTCTTAACCCGCTTGTATGTTCACTATCAGAATCATCCGAATCCAAAATATCTATTGTCTCCGGATTACTCTCAACTCTACTTTTGTTATTTGGACCTACAATAACACAATCATCATAATCTACAACACTTAGATCCTCACCTTCTTTAGCAATACTTCCAAAAGCAGGAATCAGAGGCTCAATTTCCTCTCAATTTCGATTTCACACTTCACACTTGCCGATTCTATCTCCACATACAACAGTGGTCGAGTTCCTCTTATGCGATCGAATAGATAACAAATAAGATGTTTGTCATTCATTATATATGTCGGCTTTCTATTTTCACAAATATTGGGCAATCGGCTTCCTATTTTCACAAATATTGGGCAAATAGCTTAACTTCAACTTCGTTGTATTATTATCCACCATCATCTCTGCGCATAACTCATCAATCAGTTGCTGGTATGTTAGACTAACCGGAGGACATAAGATAAATACTCTCTGGTTTTCCTAAACTTTACCAACCCATTCAGATTCTCCATTTGGGTTTTTTCCCATTTACCATCATACAAAAAATAAATCAGTGTGATTTTCTCATCCACCGTATCCTTTACACCTGTAACAAAAACATAAAAAGAGGGGTAAATTCTGTGACCCATTGCAACCGTGCGACTCGATGAGACGTTCAGTGCGACCGTGCGACCCTTGTACCCCTGCGACCCTTTGACCCCTCTGCGACCCTTGTACCCCTTTGAGACCATTGTACCCCTCTGCCACCCTTGTACCTCTGCGACCCTTGTCCCCCTTTCCGACCCGTGTACCTCTACGACCCTTGTACCCATGTGACCCTTAAACCCCTGCGACCCTTTGAACCCTTTACGACCCCTTTCCCATGCGACCCTTGGACCCCTGCGACCGTTTGACCCCTTTACAACCCCTTTACCTCTACGACCCTTGGACCCCTGCGACGACCTTTGATCCCTTTGACCCCTCGACGAGACTCTGTGACCCAGTGCGACCGTATGACTCTGTAACCCAGCCACTAATTGCGATTATTTTACATTTCAATATTTGACTCGTTTAGACTTGTTTTCAATAACGAGTCTTATATTGACCCAATGCTTCATAACTCACAAAAGAAACAAGAAAAACACAAGAAAAACACGAAAAATTCACTATACATACCTGGTTTCTCTGCGGTACATGCTTAGTTGCAAGCTTCTTTGTTGACAACAAACGATTTCAACCTATTGGCAGCGGATCTGATGCCGATTTCAAGCTACTCTTGCCGAATCTGTTGTGGTGTGGGAGAACAGTAATTTTCATGCCACAAGAGAGAGAGAGAGAGAGAGAGAGAAATAGAGGTGCTCTGGAGGAGAGAAAAAAATTGTCGACAAGGGTAACATGGGATTATCAATATTTTAAGGGTATATTTGAAGTTGAAACTTTTTTTTCAGAGAAGGGTATTTTTGAAGCACTTTAGCCCTACGAGGGTATTTTTGAAGTTCCCCCAAGGAGATTGACACTACAAAAAAACACGACATTTGCAACGGATGGAGCAACAGATCCGTCCATTGATGACAAATGCCTATGGATTGCTACAGAAACACGAGAACTTCCAACGGGCAGCCATATGTTGCAATCCGTCGCAACTTTCAATGGACGGTCAACGGATATCTACCGCTGCTCCCGCCCGTTGCAATCCATCGCAAATTTCAACAGATGGTCAATGGGTAGATTCCGTTACCATCATTCATTGGAACCCCATTAGAAAACCACAGGAACAAATCCAACGGACATCTGTTGCAAATTGTAACGGATATCCGTTAGAAAGTGTAACGAATGCTCGTTGAAATTGTTAATTTCGAGGATTACCGGTTGAATAATTTCACGTGAACTTGCAACGGGCATCCGTTGATATTGCCAAGGGATGCCAGTTGTAAATAACACTATTTAATGATAACTATCAAGGTTTTAGCATCAAACCATCAAAAACAAATGTATTTTCAACAAAATATCGTATTCTTCACATAGAGATATATATAGATCGAGAGAGTGGATGTATAGAAGAAAAGATCCTATAACCGAAGAGATTACGCAAGAATTCTTACACAGATTGGAGTAATTTATGAGTTTTGCATCGATGCAACCTTTGTGTCAAGAACGCGGGACACTGTTATGTCCATACAAAAGATGCAAAAACATGAAGTATCGAAGTCAAGAAATTGTTTTCAAACATCTTTACAAGGTGGGTTTCGTTGAGAATTACGAAATTTGGTTATTTCACGGTGAAAATTGCAACGTTAGAGATATTGTGCAAGAAGCACAAGTAGAAAGAAATGAAGAAGTTATTTATGAAGCATCAATGACCAATCCATATGTAGAAATTGTGTCAGATGCTTCACCTGGAGTTGTTCATGATGAACAACCACATGAAAAGATGCCGAACATCGATGCACGCCGATTTTTAACCTATTGGATTCGGCAAAACATCCTATATATGAAGGTTACCATGAAGGATAGTCTCGCGTATCTTTATCTTCAAGATTGATGTGTATAAAAACAAACTACAATGTTACTGAAAATTGCATGGATCCATTAGCAAAACCATGCGTGAATATTGACCAAAAAATAATCAAGCTCCCGAGACATACTACGAAACAAAGAATGTTTTAAAAGATTTGGGAATACCACATGAGAAAATTGATGTTTGTAGAAACAGTTGCATGTTGTTTTGGAAAAATGATAAAGACTTGTTGGAATGCAAGTTTTGCGGTGCAAGCAGATTTCGGCCAAAAAAAACCATCTTCACGTAAAAATGTACCATACAAAAAAAATTTATATGTCTGTAGCAAACAGGTTGAGAACGTTATTTGAATCGAAAAAAGTCGGTGCGGCAACGAGATGGCAGGCAGAACACTCGACGGGCGAAGGTATAATGCAACATCCATCGGATGGTAAGGCTTGGAAAGATTTCAATGAAATATTTCTTCAGTTCGCGTATGAAATGAGAAATGTTTATCTTTGCCTGTGCATCGATGGTTTTTGTCCGTATGGATAATTTGGAAGTCAATATCCGTATAATTTGTCTCCCGATATGTGTTTGAAAAGAGAGGTAATGTTTCTGACGTCGCTGATTCCAGGACCAGAACATCCGAAAAAATGTTTGATGTCTTTTTGAAGCCCTTTAAGACATTTGTGGAACGAAGGAATTCTTGCTTATGACGTGAGTACGAAGAAAACTTTTACATTGAAAGCAGTCTTGTTGTGGACAATTAGCGACTTTCATGCCTATGGAATGTTATCTGGATGGAGCACGCACGAGAGATTAGCAAGTCCATATTGTATGGAGGATACAGATTCATTTTGACTAGTAAATATTAAGAAACCATGTTGGTTTGATTGTCATAGATGATTTCTTCCTCGTGGACATACTTTCCGGAAAGATAAAAAAAAAATTTCGAAAGAACGTGGTACAAAAAGAAAGGCACTGTGCATGCAAACCGGAGTGCAAATCCTTTATGAAAGTTTGAACACAATGGGCGATTTACAATAATCGGTTGAATATGGTGGAGATCGTGGGCATCGTAAACCAAAAGGCCAAGGTGAATGGCATAACTGGTGTAAACGTAGTATCTTTTGGGAACTACGATATTGGAAATCATTGATACTACGTTATAATTTAGATGTTATGCATATTGAAAAGAAATTTTTTGATAACATCATCAATACTATTTTGAATGTGGCGGGTAAAATGAAGCATAACATACAATCAAGAAAAGATTTGAAGACAATATGCCGATGACCTGAGTTGGAATTAAGAGATGGAAGGTCACCTGTCCCGGTATCCAGATTGTCTGGTCCGGTGAAAACAACATTGTTAAAGTGGTTAAAAGAAGACGTTAAGTTTCGAGATGGATATGCATCGAACATTGCTCGGTGTGTGGATATTGTTGGTTCGAGGATGATCGGGTTGAAAATCCATAATTGTCACGTTTTCATGCAACGCCTTATTCCAATTGCATTTGCTGAGCTCTTACCACGTAATGTTCACGATGTGCTATGCGAAATCAACATATTTTTCAGAGATATATGTTCAAAAAATTTAAAAAGGGATGACTTGAAATTAATGAAAACCAATATCTCTGAAGTATTATGTTCATTTGAAAAACTTTTTATGCCTTCAGTCTTCGATATCATGGAACATTTGCCAATACATTTACCAGATGAGACAATACTCGGTGGGCCAGTTCAATTCAGATGGATGTATCTTTTTGAAAGGTTCTTCTTTCATTTAAAGAAAAAAGCAAAAAACAAAGTAGCAATTGAAGGATCTATTGTCAAACAGTACTTGTTGAAAGAAATCACATATTTCAGCATAGTTTATTTCGAGTTGTATATTCAGACCAAAGAATGACGTGCAGCGGATGATCACACAAACTATTTGTATCAATATAATCCACACTTTGGCATAATTTCTAAGATGTTTTCACCGATTGGACGTATAGGAGGTATTTCCGAGGAATATTGGTTAATACTAGAGGAGTATAATCACGTCCACACATATATATTACTAAATTATCAAGAGTTATTACCGTTCGAAAGGTACACAATAATATTATTCAATCTTTTAAATATATATGTATATATATACAATACTAACGTATTTTCATTATACATGATATTTGATGAAGAAGTAATTGGTACATATCCTCATCTAAACGCAAATGAACTCACAGACATGAAAGTTCAACATTATGGCTCGTGGTTGAGAGATTACGTAAGTACTCGTGTACAGGTCTATTAAAATTAATTGCATTTATTATAAATTACTTATTCCTTTTTATGTTACAGGTGAAATTTTCTGATGAAAGACTTCCAACGTGGTTAAAAGATTTAGCTAATGGTCCTGCACGAAATGTTATGTGTTGGCCAATTTTTTTTATTCGCGACTACACGTTCCACACATACGAACACGGAAAACATAGAAGCAAACACAATTATGGCGTTTGAGTTAATAGTGAAATAGAGTGATAAATTCTCCGAAATTTTGCACTAAATCCTACAAGTGGAATATCCCGGTCTTGTTAGGTTGAAGGTAATGCTTTTTAAATGTCGGTGGTTCGACCCAACCGTAGGACGTGGAATACGGAAAAACCGATGGGGAGTAATTGACATCAATCCGGTACGACAATATGGTAAGTATGATCAATTCATCACAATAGATCAAGCAAATCAAGTATGTTATTTGCAATATCCAACAACATTGAAACGTCGAAGAGAGGAATGGTGGGCCATAGTAAAGATCAAGCCACGAGGAATTATAAGCTCAGATTAAAAAGAAGATCCGTTGTCACCCGATCATCTACAGCCAATTTGTTTACTTGATACAGACAGTCTCGAGGAGATTCTCGCAAGAACTGATATAGACGAATAGGAAGAGAACCGACTCTTCTTGAGCTGGAAGTGGAAACCCTTGCAAAGAAGAAACCTGTCGTCAGGGAAGAGAGCGACGAACATGAACTTGTCGACCCTCGAGCGGAAAGAGCCATGAAAGCTGTGACGAGTAAGATCACACAACAATCACAAAACTTGTGGTTCAACTCCCGACGAGCTCAGTCCTTTACGAAATGAAAAAGTTTATTTGGGGGTAAACATTTAATATTTATATTTCCATTACTAATAAAATATTTTCTAACAATTCTAACTCTAATTTTGTTTCTTTTGTACTCTGTTAGACTGTATAAGGGGCATCTATACGGTCTTGGTGCATTGCAAAAGGATATTGTCGAGGACGCCACAATAGTACCTCCTATGGTCCAAGAGAGCTACACGCAACAACGACGTATCGAGGATCTCGAAGCACAACTTCGAGATATTCAAGCCCAGCTTCAAGAAACTCGATCACAAATGCAGCACATGGATAGCGTCATAGAATTGCTATCCGGTCGGGCGAGGGAATCAATGCCGCGTCAATAACCGGGTATCGATTCGGGTGCAACGCCTTCATGTGGTGCTGGTGACCACGAGGATGACATCGGCCCCACAGATTTAGATGAAATGTAATAGATTAGGTTTGTAAGAACTTTTATTATATTAATTAAGGTTATTTTAATTTTTTTAAATTTATTATTTTATTATTTTTATTTTTTTTTAAAATTCCAACGATACTCGTAAATTCTAACGGGTATCCGTTGGAAATGAAATTTTCTGCCAAATGGTAACGGATGCCTGTTGCCATTTCTCGCCAATTAGTAATAGATTCCCGTTGCCATTTCTCGCCACTTTTTAATGGATTCCCGTTGCAAAATTTCAATTCTCGCTCATTTTTTCCTAACTGAGTGGCAACAGATATCCGTTACAAATGGGTAATGGGCATCCGTTGCGAATTTTTAATGGGCATCCGTCACTTTTTTGTAACGGGCATCCGATACAATTTACCAACGGCGTAATCCTTTGCGCATCTGTTACAAATTTGCAACGGATAATATTCGTTGAAACACTTTTGGGAATCGCAATGGATCTCGATTTGTAATGAGCGATTCCTAACGAATTTATAATGAAAGACCTTGGACAAACAAATTTTTGTCTTGGTTTACAAATGGAGCATCTAAAGAATGGTATATTCGCACATCAATCGAATTATACAAAGAGGGTATTAAAACACTTTGACACATGGATAAAAGTATATCCATTAAGCATTTCAATAGTATGTAAATCTTTAAATGTTGAAAAGGATCCATTTCGTCACTCAAAAGAAAATGAAGATATACTTGGACCAGAAGTACCATATATTAGTGCAATAAGGGCTCTCTTGTATCTAGCAAATTGCACTAGTCTTGATATAACATTTGCTACTAATTTCTTGTCACGATATAGTTCATCCCCTACACGTCGTCATTGGATATGGATTAAAAGTATCTTTCGATATTTACAAGGGATGATTTATTTAGGATTATTTTATCCTAGAGATTCCAATCGTGAGTTGATTGGTTTTGCATATGCAGGTTATGTATCAGATCCTCATAAAGTTAGATCACAAGCAAGATATGTTTTCACAATTGGAGGAACAACGATATCATGACATTCACAGAAATAAACACTATTTGCAACATCTTCAAATCATGCTGAAGTTATAGCACTTCATGCAGCAAGTAGAGAATGTGTGTGGCTCAGAGCTTTAACTTGACACATATAAGAGACATGTGGATTATCAACTGATATCAACCCAACGATACTATATGAAGATAATGCCGCATGCGTTGCTCAAACAAAGAAAGCATATCTCAAAAGTGATAGAACAAAGCACATCTCTCCAAAACTTTTCATGTATACTCAAGAGCTTGAGAAGAAGAAAAAAGTTGATGTTCAATATATCCAATCATGCAAAAATGTAGCCGACTTATTCACAAAGGTGCTCCCTACTTCAACATTGAGAAAACACATTCAGAATAGCAAGATGCATCACCTTTGAAGCTTGTGAAGAAACAAAGGGTTGAAAAATCGAGAAGGAGTTTTTATGGCTGCACTCTTTTTCCCTCATCATGGTTTTTAACCCAAAGGGGTTTTCCATGATAAATTTTTTAACGAGACAATCAATAGATATTCAAGGAGAAGTGTTAAAATATGAATGTACATTTTGGTGAATCAATTATATCATTTTTTATTCTTGCAAATTGATAATTTTTTTCCTATAAATAGACATTTCTTCTCTATATTTTAATCGCACTATAATAATAAAAAATTTCATTACAAGAGTAATTTCTTTTTTTTATTTTATTTTATATTTATATATAAATATTATATATATATTAATAATATACATACTATTACTTCTTAATTATATATATATATCATAATATATATTTTATTTTTATTATTAATAATATTATATATAAAAATTATATATATGATAATACGTAATGTGGGTTAATTTTAGGTTACGCATTTAGATCATTTCCGAATAGTTTGCATAGCACGAGTTACAAAACCGACATGAATTTTCTCTATCTAGTCCTTTTGTTGATTTTCAAGTTTTAAGGAGATAAGGCACAATCAACTTAAGGATGTTGATTCTTGGAGTCAACTGCACATACTTGGAGCTACAAATCACTTGGAGAAGATTCAGGCCAAGAAACCACACGGAATACCCGAGCATCAAGCGAAAGGAGCAAAAACACGACCGTGCCCCATGAAGAGCCATGAACCCGCACGTAATGTCCTCTTAGCCCTTGGGGGCTACACCTCCAACAGAAATAGCACGACTCGAACTGACCATTAACCCGCTCGGATTGGAAGAATGAGGAGCTCGTGCGGGTACCTCTTTACCAGTTTCATGCAAGGTCTCCAACAGATCACGTGTTTCATAATTGTAGCGGCAAGTGGTGGCTCCCTCAGCAACCTCACTTTCCAATAACTCGAGAATCTGATCGAGAACATGGCAAGGGAGGGAGGCAAGAATATCGGAGATTACAACTATGACCTTCCATCCAAAGCTGATGTAGAGGAGTTAGGTATCGCTAACCCGAATCTGATTGACATAAAGTAACAAGATCTACAGGATGATGGCGAGATTACATGTAGGGCGAAAAGATGCATCTATAGGTCGGGGGATAGAGGAAGTAAACTATGTCAATAATCGACCTTACCAACACAGCTACATCAAGAGTCATCCCAATCTCTCCTATGGAATTACAAGTAACGTAGCCAACCCATAGGACTTTCAATCGCGGGTGATGATAAGAAACCAGAACCAAGGTTTCTAGTAGAGGGGGAGCGACGAGGACCAAGGCTATCAGAACAATCAGGTGACTCCGATATACTTCCTATATTTCATTTGTTGCTGCATGAACAAAAGAATCCCAACTACACGCTTTGAGAAATCAAGGCTCAGCAAGATGACATGAGAAAGAAAATGGAGAGCTTCCAAGCACACCTGAAAACCTAGATATGCAAGTGGCACAACTAGCGCAAGGGTCCAACCGATAACGTGGACAGCTCCCTAGGAAGCCTGAGACAAACCATGGGAACAATTCAACGCCATCTATTTGAGGAATGACAAGACAATGGATCAACCTATGCCCTCCACAGCCATGAGAGAACAGCCTCTGAGTAATACAAATGAATGACCAGATGCTCAAGACGTGGAAGAGGCGAAGGAGCCGACATATGTGAAACCTTCCCCGAGGCCACCACCCCTACCATTCCCGTAACGCCAAAGGAAACAGAATAATGACGTTTAATTCGCCATATTCGTGGAAGTCCTAAGGAAGCTGTAAATCACTATCCCATTCTACGATGCACTCATGAAGATTCCATCTTATGCCAAATTCCTCAAAGAGATAATAACAAGAAAGAGGATCGTAGACAATGAGGTAATGATGGTCACTAGTTCTCTCATGCAACAGCCCACCATGGCTAAAAAGATGCCGATCCAGGTAATTTTGTCATACCCTATAAGATTTATGATTATGAGATTGAACATGCACTAATCGACATCGGAGCAAGTGTAAGCTTCCTACCACTATCACTTGTTAAGAAACTCAATCGAGTAAGAGATCTAAAGTCCACATGCATGCTGATTACCGTGGCCAATCAGTCCGTACGAAGTCCCATAGGCATATTGACAAATGTCACTGTACAAGTAGGAATATTTTGATTCCCAGTAGATTTCATAGTAGTGGACATGGAGATAAACCCAAATATTCCCATAATTTTGAGAAGAAAATTCCTTAACACGACGAATATGGTTATATATTGCACTGAAGATAGACTATGAGTCCATTGAGTTCAAGCTTGAGAATGCGCTCAAGAAGCCGTACATGACTGAACCCGTGATGCACATTAACATGATGGATGAAGTGGCTAAGGAAGTTCAACATGAACATCGAGACATCCACCCCGTGGAAATAGCATTGTCAGAATGCACTGGGAGCCTATTTCAGTCACCCCAAGACGTACGCATGCAACTCATGGAGGAGTTGACAACACTTGAGGTGAGCACTAACCGCGCATGCCCACACTTCATCCCGCACGAGCTACATATGAATTGCATGAACTGGGCGGGTTGGATCGTGCCCTACCATGGGTGGATTTCTCAGGGCTGCGAAGCCCAAGCAGGCTACTTAAAGAACTCGTGCGGGGTAATCGATCATCAAGTACCCCGCACTTGCAAATAGACGCCCCCTTTGGGCAAAAATCTCGGGGCTAATCAATGATTTACATAGCTTGTGCGGGGTGGAGGAAGAGCCCGCGCGAGCTATCTATCTGAACTCAAGCCCGAGCGGGCTAGGTGGAACCCCATCACGTGCATTATTTTTTGAGGTAGAGGACCCGGGTGGGTGTAAGGTGAAGCACGAGCAGGCTACATTGCTTTAGATGCAAACGTCACCTCTTACGCCCTCGATCACTCGCTTACGCACCAGATCTCGACTAGAGCACTGAGAAAGCACCCAAGATCAACCTCAAACCCCTTCCATAGGGGCTTAGGTATGAATTCCTTGGTCCTGAATCTACATACCTCGCGATTATCAATGACACTAAAGCCACAAGTCGATAAATTACTCGGTGCACTAAAGCGATACCGAGCCACCATCAGGTATACACTAAAAGACATCAGAGGTATCAATCCTGAACTTTGCATGAACTATATCCACTTGGAAGATGAGTCAAAATCATCCATAGAAAAGGAAAGGAGGAGGAAGAAGAAATTGGAGAAGGATCTTCAATTTTTCATCACGTTCTACGTGGGTGGAGTCTAATCGAGATTGTGGTAAATTTCTAGATAATTTGTTGTGAATATTCCCTTAATTTGAAGATTTATATTATGAAAATATATTAATTGAATGGATCTATAATAGGGAAAATTGATTAGTGTTGTTGTTAGCGATAATATCAAGAATCGTCAAGTCATTGGGAAGCTAAGGTGATGATTTTTCTCCATCCTAATTTCAGATTTGTGATTGATTTATAGAAGAGATTATATTTTTTAAAAACGAGGTATGATCACGATAGAATTTATAGGATCATAATGGGAAAAATGAGACGTTAAAAGTCAAATTGGATTAAGCCCTACATTTTTCGTATGAGATTTGATGACAAGTATATGAGTTGTATAAGTGACTAGAGATGATCTAGAGAATTGACGTGCGACCAAGAGTTGGGGTTGAAGAACGTCAATATTTGGGTTCGGTTTCAAGGCCGAGTGGACATCTTGTTAGTGTGCTCGATCGAGTGATTTCAAACTTGAACCTTCAGAAGAAGACGTGTGCGAGCGAGTCGGTGAGAGTTTTCACGTGAGGAGTTTTGGGTCGATGACATTAGTATTACGTCAATTAGATCTGGGCTAACGTCGTACTGTGTTGGGGTTGTGGTAACCTTTCGAGCGACAGAGCGTCGAGTTAGTGAGATCATTGGATCTGCCGGCGTCGTACCGTGTTGGGCTTGTGGTAACCTTTCGAGGCGATGGAGCGTCAAGTTAGTCAAATCAGTGGATCTTCCACCGTCGTGCTGTGTTGGGGGTGTGGTAACCTTTCGAGCGACAGAGCGTTGTATTGTACTGAATGGCTGGGGTACGTTGTGACCTCGCGAGATCTTCAGTATGCTGGATTCCTTTGGACTTTACGAGTGTATGCCCAAGCTAGAGTCGTGTGGACTCTGTGTGTTATGATCCAGTGTGGTACTAGTCTTAGACTTTGGATACTCAGTCAGGTTGGGTAGAGTTATCTGTATATCTTTAGTTTAGACTTTGGATATATCATTATTTATGTTATTCAATTTAGAATGGGAGAATACGTGGCATAGAGTATGTACACGTGTTGATCTCACTGAGTGCGTATTTCGTACTCACCCTATTGTGGGTTGTCGTGGATGGACTGGACAAGGCAAGGAAAAACAGTAACGAGGTTGAGCAGCAATATGAAAGCTCACAGCGAACTTATAAGAGAGCGTGCACGAGGTCTCGATGAGTTTTATTTTGCATTTCATATTTATTAATTTCATTTTCCTGACTCTGATCTTTATGTATTTGTTTTGCTATTTGGTCCGAACCATTTTATTTTGGAATAAATCATTTATTTTATTTTATAAATGCGTTTGAGTGATGACACGTGTAACCACCTCTTGGAGGTGATGGTGGACACTCCCAATCCTGAGGTAGTTTCGGGAAGGGGGATTTACAAATTGGTCTCAGAGCCTTGTTGTCATTTTCGTATTTATCATTTTCACTGGATTTCAAATGTTTTGCAAAATGTTTTAATAAAGCCACGAGACCGTAGCACACATGTCCTGAAATGTCTAGTGGGGTTTAGAGCTGTGGAAACTAATAGTAGTTCATTGTGTGTAGCAGATAGTACCGAGGAGGATGATTACTAGAGCTCTTGGTCGTGGAATGAGTGGAGGTTCTCGTTCCACTAGCCGTACGCAATCTTAATCATCTAGATGAAGATCGTGAAGTGGAATAGATAAAGATGTCATGATAGAAATGTTGATAAAGCTATTATCAGAAAGCCGACAACATGAGCAAGAGGAGAGTTCGGCGATGCCACAAGTACCGTTGTAGGCACCGACACCACCACCAGTATAGCAACTTGCTCCACCATAAGTACCGTTGCCACCACCACCAATGCCTCCTCCAGTGTTTAATCAGAGGCATGTGGAGATGTCAGAGTATTTCTATGTCATGGATCACATGGCTAAATAGGGTACAAATTCATTTCGTGGCGGTGCGATACCTCCCATGAAGGCGCAAGAGTGGATGTTTCGATTAGAGTGGAACTTTCATTGATCTAGATGTCTATTAGAGTTTAAGATGGATATTGCACTCCACTATTTGGAGGGAGAAGCGGTGTATTGGTGGGACGAGATTTAGAGGGAACGTCAAGATGAAATGTTTTCTTGGGATAATTTCAAACAACTTTTTAAGTTGAAATATATACCACACGTTGCTCGTGAAGAGATGGAGTTGGCATTTCTACAGCTCACACAAGGTGACCGTACTGTTGCTCTGTATTATGAGACTTATTTGGAGTTATCACAGTTTGGGTCCAAATCAGTAACCTCAGAAGTTCTCAAGGTCAACAAATTTTTGTTAGGACTACGACCGGAGATCAGACGCAAGATTGAGATAATCAAGCATGGATCATTGTCTGAGCTAGTTTAGACTGCTCAGTTTATAGAGAAGGGACTCATCGAGGAGGGCATTTTGAAGTCTTCGGATGCCAAGGAGAAACAGGTTATCCAACAGATTCGGGGGAGATCAGATCAGAGGAAATCAGTTCAGACATGTCCTATCGTAATAACATCGAGGTACTCATGTCATCGTTGAGGACCTGAGCATGTTGGGGCATGCCAAAGATTTGATAGGCGAGTAGGATGCTTCCCATGTGGAAGTTTAGAGCACCAGTTTCGTGATTGCCCTCAACAAGTGGGAGGAGCTATAAAGCGAGGACAATTCGACAGATGTTTCTACTGTTGTAGTATGGATCATTTTAAAAATGATTGTCCGAGGCCACCACCACCACCCCCACCAGCGGGTCTAATGCCACAGGTTAGAACTAGGAATCATGAAGAGCATGCATCGAAACGTAGAGCTATACAACCACGAGAATATGCCATGGGAGGTTACGAGGATGAACGTGAGGGCCAAGAAGGACACACTCAACCTATCGTTGGTATGTCATATTTTTATATATATTTATTATGTGTGTATGCCTTGCATATAATAAATTGTTTATGTGGAGGTGAGTTTCGCGAGATAATTGAGAAGTAGATTCTTTAAATATTCATATTATGTAGGATCCGTAATTGTGGGAGATCTATCTACTCACGTATTATTTGTCAGTCAATCGATGACTAATAAATTAGTTGTTCAACTTGATAAATTAGTTGTTCAACTTGAGGATTTAATGAGTATTGTCTGAGTGCATACTCCTGGAGGTCAGATTTTAGAATCTCAAGGGGTCATCAAAGAGGTACCCGTGGTGATAAAAGAAGAAGACCTAGCTGTAGAGTTTATCATCATTCCAATGGAATGCTATGATGTGATCCTTGGAATGGATTGGTTGTCAAGATATCGAGCTGTGATAGATTGTCATCACGGTCAAGTACGTTGCCAGAAAAGTGGCAAGGAGCTTAAGTACCAAGGAATGGCTTAGGTCAAGGGATTCATATCATCTCAGCATTGTGTATAGAACGATTACTAGATCAAGGATGTAAACAATATCTCGCTACCATATCGGTAGAAGAAGTGGGTCCATTTGTGCAAGTCGAGGAGATCCCTGTAGCGCAAGAGTTTGCAGATGTTTTCAGAGAAACTAGAGGGCTTACCACCAACGCGTTGGGATCCATTTGAGATTGAGCTAGAACCGGGTACTGCTCCAATATCAAAGTCTCCATATCGAATGACACCAGCGGAAATGGCAGAGTTGAGGAAGCAATTAGATGAGCTACTTGAGAAAGGTTTTGTACGACCTAGTACATCACCATTAGGTGCAACAGTCCTATTTGTGAAGAAGAAAGATGGGACTTTCACACTGTGCATTGATTATAGGGCTCTCAATAGAGTCACTGTGAAAAATTGTTACCCGTTATCGAGGATCGATGAGTTATTAGATCAGTTAAGAGGTGCGAGTTGGTTCTCAAAGATAGATTTAGCATCGAGATATCATCAGATTCCAATTGCAAAAGGTGACATTAGGTAGACCGCATTTCGCATTCGATATGGACATTATGAATTTGTGGTCATGCCATTTGGTTTGACTAATGCCTCTGGTGCGTTCATGAAGCTAATGAACAATGTGTTTCGGAACTACTTGGATCGTTTCGTTATTGCATTTATCGATGACATTTTGGTCTATTCCAAGAGTCCAGAGGAACACGAGGAACATATGCGCTTAGTGTTAGAGCGTCTCAAAGAACAACAATTATTTGCGAAGTTGAAAAAATGTAGTTTCTGGAAGAGACGTGTGGGATTTTCGAGACATTTCGTATTGGAGGAAGGGGTTTTTGTCGATCCTGAGAAGGTGTCAGTGATTGTAAGTTGGACACAACCGAAAAATGCATCAAAGATAAGGAAATTTTTAGGATTAGCAGGGTACTATCGACATTTTGTTATGAACTTTGCTAGTCTAGCGAAGCCAATGACGAGACTTACGGGAAAAGATGTACCTTTTGTTTGGAATGAAGAAATTGAGAAGTCCTTCAAGGAGCTAAAAGAGAAGCTAACGAAATCCCCAGTGTTAGCCTTACCACAACCAGGGATTCCATACATAGACCACACGGATGCATCAAAGATAGGATTAGGATGTGTACTTATGCAGGGAGATCACGTGATTGCTTATGCATCAGAGCAGTTACGTAAGCATGAAGAGAATTATCCAACTCATGATTTAGAGATGGCAGTTGTGGTCTTCGCGTTAAAGATTTGGAAGGCATATCTTTATGGGAAGAAGGTACAGATTTCTACGGACCACAAAAAGTCTAAAGTACGTATTTACGCAGTCAAAGTTGAATCTGCGTCAGAGAAGGTGGATGGAGTTTGTCGCAGACTACTAGGTGGACATCACATACCATCCGGGGAAGGTAAATGTTTTTGCAGATGGGTTGAGCCGCAAAAGGGTTAAGGTTTTGGTTATGCAAGAATTCGGTGATTTGATTAGCCAGATAAGTGCCTTGAGACTAGAGGCAGTGCAGACTGAGTCCGAGAGTGTTTTTTTGCAAGCCGTAAATCAGGCTAGTCTATTGAGTAGAATTCATACATAACAATTATCCGATGAGAGATTACAGAAGATTCGTAATAATCAACAAGACCCGAGGTACAGGTTGTATCAAATTAGGGAAGACGGTCTCATGATGATTAGTGGTCGAGTTGGTGTACCAAAGGATCTAGGGATCAGAGAAGAGATTCTAATCCAAGCTCACAAATCCAAGTTTTCGATTCATCCAGGATAAACGAAGATGTATCGAGATGTTCGCCAGATTTATCAGTGGCTAGGGATGAAGAAGGACATTGCTCGATGGGTAGCAAAATATCCAATGTGTCAATTAATCAAAGCAGAGCAACAAGTATCAAGCGGGAGATTGCAAAGTCTACCAATCTCTGAATAGAAGTGGGACCATATTACCATGGATTTCTTGACGAGTCTTCCAAGGATGCAAAGTGCCAAGGATGCTATTTGGGTGGTCGTGGATCGACTAACTAAATCGGCTCAAATTGTGAATCAGCTAGCAAGGATATATATTGCGCAAATTGTGAAGTTGCATAGGGTTCCATTAAGCATTGTTTTGGATCGTGATGAGAGATTCATCTCTCGTCTTTGGCAGGCATTTCAAAAAGAGTTAGGAACCAAATTGTGTATGAGCATTGCATATCATCCACAGACAGACGGACAATCTGAGAGAACTATAAGGACGCTTGAGGATCTATTACGAGCATGTGCGTTGGAGTGGCCTGGTAGTTGGGAGAATCATTTACCACTTGTTGAGTTCGCATACAATAATAGCTAACATGCTAGCATTGGGATTCCACCATACGAAGCATTTTATGGACGACCATGTCGTACACCCTTGTGCTGGACTTAAGTGGGGGAGAGATCTATCTTCGGAGCAGAGATTGTCGAAGAGACCATGGAAAATATAAGAATTGTTAAGGTGAAAATGAAGACAACTCAAGATCGTCAGAAGAATTATGCTTATCTAAAAAGTAAGGATGTTGAGTTTAACATTAGAGATATGGTGTATTTGCGGATTCAAGCAAGGCGAGGGAGATCAGGTGAGAGCCGAGTGAACAAGCTATCACCACGGTTCACGAGGTTGTTTAAAGTGATTGAGTGAATTGGAGTAATGGCCTATCGATTGGAGGTTCCCTCGTCTTTAGAGGGAATACATGATGTGTTTCATGTATCATTGTTGTGTAAGTGTCTATCAGTGCCAGAGAAGATACTTGTTGAGCCACCAAAAATCTTGAGGAAAGATTTAACGTATAAAGAACGTCCAATACGCATTGTGGACCACCAAGTGAAACAGTTGAGGCATAAGAAAATTCCGATGATAAAGGTTGTGTGGGAACATCATGGAGTGGAAGGAGCAACATGAGAAATAGAGGAGGATATGAGACATGAGTATCCTGAGTTGTTTAAAAGATGCGTGTTATGGTACTTCTATTCACTGAATATAAATGTTGCCGTAAGAATAAGAGATATAGAATTCAAGGACGAATTCCTTTGTAGTGGGGGAGAATTGTATGAGTCGTAATAAAGGGTAAGTCAGTATAACCGACTTACATATGTATATGTATAAATATATATTATTATTAAACACTGGGTTTAGAAAAAAAGGGAAGAAGCTGCACGGGTGATTAAGAAAGAGAGAGAGAACAGTGAAACGGCGGTGAGAGAAAGAGGAAGAAAAAAGAAGAAAAAAATAGGAAGAAGAGAAAAGGAGGGGGAAGAAGAAATTGGAGAAGGATCTTCAATTTTTCATCACGTTCTTCGTGGGTGGATTCTAATCGAGATTGTGGTAAATCTTTGAAGATTTATATTATGAAAATATATTAATTGACTAGATCTATAATAGGGAAAATTTGATTGGTGTTGTTATTAGCGATAATATCAAGAATCGTCAAGTCGGTGGGGAAGCTAAGGTGATGATTTTTCTCCATTATAATTTTGGATTTGTGATTGATTTATGGAAGAGATTATATTTTTAGAAAGAGGCATGATCACAATAGAATTTATAGGATCATAATGGAAAAAATGAGACGTTATAAGTGAAATTGGATTAAACCCTAAATTTTTCGTATAAGAATTAATGAAAAGTATATGAGTTTTATAAGTGACTAGAGATGATCTAGAGAATTCATATGTGACTAAGAGTTAGGGTCGGAGAACGTTGATATTTGGGTTTGGTGTCAAAGCCGAGTGGACATCTTGTTAGTGTGCTCGATCGAGTGATTTTACACTCGAACCTTCGAAAGAAGACGTGTGCGACATCGTCGGTGAGAGTTGTCACGTGAGGAGTATCGGGTCGATGATGTTAGTATTGCGACACTAGGATCTGTGCCGATATCGTACCGTGATGTGGTTGTGGTAACCTTTCGAGTGTCGGAGCGTCGAGTTAGTCAGATCAGTGAATCTGCCGGCGTCATACGGTGTTGGGTTGTGGTAACCTTTCGAGCGACGGAGCGTCGAGTTAGTCAGATTAGTGGATCTGCCAGTGTCATATCGTGCTGGGTTGTGGTAACCTTTTGAGCGACGGAGCGTTGTATTGTACTGATGGTTGGGGTACGTTGTGACCTTCAGAGATCTTCAGTGTGCTAGGGTCCTTTGGACTTTGCGAGCGTATGCCCAAGCTAGAGTCTTGTGGACTCTGTGTGTTATGATCCAGCGTGGTACCAGTCTTAGACTTTAGATACTCAGTCGGGTTGGGTAGATTCTCTGTATATCTTTACTTTAGACTTTGGATATATCGTTATTTATGTTATTCAATTTAGAATGGGAGAATACGTGGCACATAGTACGTACACGTATTGATCTCACTGAGTGCGTATTTCGTACTCACCCTATTGTGGGCTGTCGTGGATGGACATGATATGGCAAGGAACAAGAGCAACGAGGTTGAGCAGCAACATGAAAGCTCACAGCGGACTGATAGGAGAGGTGTGCACGAGGTCTCGATGGGTTTTATTTTGGATTTCGTATTTATTTATTTCATTTACGTGACTCTAATCTTTACGTATTTGTTTTTCTATTTGATCCAGACCACTTTATTTTAGAATAAATCATTTATTTTATTTTATAAATGCATTTGAGCGATTACACGTGTAACCACCTCTTGGAGGTGATGGTGGACACTCTCAGTCCCGAGGTAGTTCCGGGAATACAATTCACCTACCGCAGGATGCCATTCAGTTTATGTAACGCACCCGCCATATTTCAGTGATGCATGACTTCCATCTTTTATGATGTTAGTGGTGATATTATGGAGGTGTTCATGAATGACTTCTTAGTCTATGGCTCTTCCTTTGATTTGTGTCTCACCAATCTCTGTAGAGTGTTAGACATGTGCTTACAAGCGAATCTCGTGATCAATTAGGAGAAATGTCACTTCATGGTCCAAGAAGGAATTATTTTAGGCCAAATGATTTCAGAAAAAAAGGATCGAATATTGGTTTTAAGATTGAAATACTAAAAAACAAATAAACTACGAGTACTTAATAGTGAGACAAACGTTCTAGGAATCTGGTTTCACCACAAGACCACCAAAACCAACAATCAACGTATCTAATCATGCAATCCCGATCAAGTTATCTAAAACAGACAATCCTAATATGATATCTACCCTCTTTCAAGGCATAGACACGTGATCTAGTCAAGTTATCCCTTACTTTTGAGGCTGACACCTTAAGCTAAACCCATAAGTTCTGTGATTCATCCATTTTACCCTCAACCGTTGCTACCCTACTTTCGTGACCTAACCTCAGTTGTTCTAAACCTGATCTTCTAGGACTAGAATTCTCCTTTCGGTCCTTCTCCTAATCCCTAACACATGCAAGTACTTAGCCTTCGTAAATACAAGTCATTCAAGCTCTCAAACAAAGAATAGATAAACGAAAATGGGAAATTGTATTCAAAGATAAATCAAGGTGGTTCCGGGATAGCCATGGGCTAATCCCTTCTCTTAGAACAAAACAACTACTCGCTCATGCGTTCGAAAGAAAACATAATCGAAGTAGAAAGTCTAAAGAACATAAAAACCAAACGAAACCGAAATCTTGAATTGATCTCCAATGCCCCTTGAATGTCTCCTTCCCAAGAGTCTTCTTCTTCTCCGATTCTCTCTCTACTCTCTCTTTTTCGTGTGTTTTCCATTCTTGATTAAGTTGGGCAACGTTTTCATTCCTTTCTCCAGAAAAATATCTCTTATTCCTCTTCTCTAACCTCATTTTCCTTTTTGTATAAGTAACTAACAAGTTCCTTTTCGTGTTTAGACAAATATACTTTTCTAGTTTTTGCAGGTGACGGACACGACCCGCGTGGGCTGGAGTGTGTGCCCCGCACGGGCTGCGACGTGCTGTTAACGCTGGAAACAACCCCCCCTCCCCCCACGGGCTGATGCTCATAGTGAAGCTCGTGCGTGCTGATGGCTTGCCTAACCCGTGCTCATTTTGCTGGACCAAATGCTGAATCAAAGGCCCTGCGTGTGCTAGGGAGTGCCTCGCACGGGCTGAAGCTTGTCTGGAAGACCTGTGCGTGCTGAGGACCTCCTTGACTCGTGCTGAAGTTGCTGGGGGTCAAGCCCCGCGCAGGCTAGGTGAATTCCCAGCGTGGGTTGTGTTATTCCTCGCCGATTCTCATCTCGTTTGTTCCGTGATGATCCTCGATGTTAGTACTTTGTCTCGTGTACGCCTTTTAGCTCCGAAATGAACCGAATTTGCATTACAACCTGTAAGGACACAAAAACACGAAAACGAGTAAAACGAATACAAAATAATACGTAATCATCGTATCTATATCATAAACATCTCTTAAATCATGCGAGAAATACGTATAAAAACGAGTTGATCAATGTCGCCTTCCGGATGAGCTAGAGCACAAGGCATTTGGACTGTAAAGACATTGAACTACGATCTTAAGACAACCAAGGAGAAGTGGGTTCTCCAACTTCACCATCTAAAGGAGATTCGCAATGACGCATATGAGAATGCAAGGATCTACAAAGAACGCACAAAGAAATAGCATGACAAGCACATCCTCCAACGCTCATTCAAGGTAGACGACTGGGTACTACTTTTCAATTCCCACTTAAGATTTTTTTCAAGGACGCTCAAGTCGCGATGGTCGGGGCCTTTCACCTAAAAAGCTGTCTCACCACATGGAACCATAGAATTGGACAAGGAAAACGAGGAATCGTTCATAGCAAACTCATAAAGGTTAAAGCCATACTATGTTGATCACGTAGAGGACAGAAAAAACATACTTACTCTTTTCGATTCCACACACATCTAAAGCGTAAAGGTCAAGCTAAAGACCGTAAACAAACGCTTCTCGGGAGGCAACTCGAGCTTCGTATCCTTTCTTTTTTTCCTTTGTATATATTTTCTATATCTATTTGATTTTCATGACTTAACGTTTTTTCCTTTTTCGCATGTATGTGTACTCTACTAGGTACTATGATGTATCATTTTCTTTCTATTTTGGGTTGTGTAACTCTTTTCACAGGTTCTCCACTTTGATATCATCCACAATAGAGTAGACGCATATAACCTACAGTTGTACTACCAACTCGGGAAAGTAGAATACAACAGGTGTACACATTCTAACTTTCCTTATCCTCTCCCGTGTTTTGGTATGCGAGTTCTTCTCATAGATTTTGAACACCGGGATTGTGTTGCGTTCAAGTCTAGGGGTGTGGTACTCTTTGAGTGATATACTTGCGATCAGGATTAGATGTTTATTTCTTCTTTTTCTTTTAGCATTTTACGTCATTTTTTTCTTAGGATTTCTACCGAATATCTAGTATGAGACTTTGAGCTTTAGTCATTTTTTTGCGACTTTCTCTAATAGAAAACAAAAGTTTAGGTTTATTGAAAAATAAATTAAGGTATTGGCTAGTCTAGTAGCTATGCATGAATCAATGGCTTATAGTTGTATTCCACCCCTTAGGTTTCAGTCGTAAGTGTCTATATCTCTATGTATACCGTTCATTCTTTGCTAAGTCAGATACCTTATAGTTGTGCAGGTTCCACGCGTTTAACTCCGCTGTCAATCAATAGAATAAGCTTCTAGATATTTCTGTCTTATATTGACATAAGTGCATTGATCTCAATGGTTCGGATCTAAGTGGTGGGTTGAGGCGTTTTTCTACGTCCTAAGGCGTGATCTCATTGGTTTGGGTCTAAACGGTTTTCAATAACGTAATCTCTTCACTCCTCTAAGGTTACAAGACCTTATGAGTCTGCCAAATGGTAACATGAATCTAAGTAGAAAGTTGTCCTCTCTGATTCCGACGTCCTAGAAACCAACCGCGGACTTTGAAGAAAAGGAAGAAAATCTTTAGGAATGGTCTTTCATGTATGCAAAGCTAATTTGGTATGGAGATTGCTTGAACGTTGTCTAGGGGTTAGTGAAATAAACTTGGGTGATGTGTTGGATTGCATGGCTCATGGCTTTTGGTAGATAGAAGTCTGAACTAAGTTTGCTTAGGTCTATGTTCGTGTGACGCGTTGTTATGCATGATGGCTGATTTTTCAAAGTACTTGTGCTAGCTCTAGTTTTGTTTAAGGACAAATAAAGGTTCAAGTCTGGGGGAGTTTGATAACACGTAGTGTGGGTTAGTTTTAGGCTACGTATTTAGATCATTTTCGTGTAGTTTGCATAGTACGAGTTACAAAACCGATATGAATGTCCTCTATCTAGTCCTTTAGTTGATTTTCAGGTTTTAAGGTGACAAGGCATAATTGAGCTGAAGGATGTTGACTCTTGGAGTCAACTACACATACTTGGAGCTACAAACCACTCGGAGCAAATTTAGGCCGAGGAACCACACAGAATACCCGAGCATCAAGTAAAAGTAGCAAAAACACAACTGTGCCCTATGAAAAGCCATGAACCTGCGCGCGTTGTCCTTTTAGCCCGCGCGGGGCTGCACCTCCAGCAGAAATAGCATGGCTCGGGCTGACCAATAGCCCGCTCAGATTGGAAGAATGAGGAGCCCGCGCGGGTTGTCACCTTAGCCCGCGCGGGTTGTCACCTTAGCCCGCGTGGGACGCATGTCGGGATAGGAACCCTAAAACGGGTTAAAACGATGGAAATTGAAAGGGCTACCGCCAATAAATACAAAGGAATGGTTCAGAGCATGAGGGAGACGAAAAAAATATAGGAAAACTCAGGAGAAGTTGGAGAAGCAAGGAAACAGCATCGGAACATCGATGACGAGATAGGGAAGTCTGAGGCATCGTATTCCTTTCTCTTTATCATGTCTATTGTTGTTTTATCTTGTTTTATAGCAGAATCCATGAGTGAATAAACCTTTAGCTATGGGTTAGGGACACCGGTTTTGTAAGGGATGCTTATGTTTATGCATTAATGCTTAGATCTTTCAAAATTTCTTGTATTTCGGTTCTACGATCAATGCTATGAATGTTCTATACTTGTGCTGCCCGTTCAGTAAATTATGATTTCATGTTTAACTGGGTGGTTAGATTATGAATTCAGAAATATTGATTGTTGATTGAGTTTGATTAGTGAGAATCTGACCGGTTAGTTAATCGACTCAGGAATTAGGATTACATGCTTAATGCTATCGTAATTTGTGTTTAACGCTGCTGGGAGGTAGGATTGCATGTTATTGTGATTAGTGAGTTTAGATGTCGAGAGAACCATTCTCTACTTACAAGCATGAGTTTTCCATTATCAAAATAGTTTGATTGATTTATGATTTTTTTGTTGGTTGAACCCTTGCAATTCCGGTTAGTTCTATTAATTAACAAATTTTGTTCGCGTGTCCTCATCACTTTTTAGCATTCTTAGATTCTATCTCATATCTCTCGTCACTTTCGTCCGTCTTAATTTAGTTATGTTCCTAGCTTAATTTGCATTAGTTCTAGAATTCAACTCTAATATTACATCGATATGTATTGATACGCTAAATAAATATTAGATATTTTATTTATTTGATAGTTGGCAGATCAATATATATCTATATACATATTCATCTCGGGGAACTTCAAAAATACCCCTGTAGGGCTAAAGTGCTTCAAAAATACCCTTGGCTGAAAAAAAAAGTTTCAACTTCAAATCTACCCTTAAAATATTGATAATCCCATATTACCCTTGACGACAATTTTTCTCTCTCCTCTAGAGCACCTCTAATTCTCTCTCTCCTATGGCGCGAAAATTACTGTTCCCCCACACCACAACAGATTCGGCGAGAGTAGCTTGAAATCGGCATCAGATTCGCTGCCAATAGGTTGAAATCCTTTGTTGCCAATAAATAAGCTTGCAATTAAGCACGTTCCGCAGAAAAACCAGGTATGTATAGTGAGTTTTTCGTGTTTCTCTTGTGTTTATTGCAATAATAAAGGAAGGATAAATCTGTTTATTGCAATTACTGAAATCGAGTCTAAACGAGTCATATTTATTGCAATGTCAAAGGTGACAGAGTGGGTCACAGAGTCGTACGGTCGCACTGGGTCACAGAGAGAGGTAAAGGGGTCGCAGGGGTCCAAGGGTCGCAGGGGTCCAAGGGTCGCAGAGGGTTGAAAGGGTGGCAAGGGTCCAAGGGTCGCAGGGGTCCAAGGGTCGCACGGTCGCTGTGGGTCATGGAATTTACCCATCTTTTTATGTTTTTGTTACAGGTTTAATGGATATGGTGGATGAGAAAATCATACTGATTTATTTTTTGTATGATGGTAAATGGGAAAAAACCCCAAATGGAGAATTTGAATGGGTTGGTAGAGTTCAGGAAAACCAGATAGTATTTTTCTTATGTCCTCCGGTTAGTCTGACATACCAGCAACTGATTGATGAGTTATGCGTAGAGATGATGGTGGATAATAATACAACGAATTTGAAGTTAAGCTATTTGCCCAATATTTGTGAAAATAGGAAGCCGACATATATAATGAATGACAAACATCTTATTTGTTATCTGTTCGATCGCATAAGAGGAATTCGACCACTGCTGTATGTGGAGATAGAATCGGTAGGTGTGAATTGTGAAATCGAAATTGAGAGGGAAATTGAGCCTCTAATTCCTGCTTTTGGAAGCATTGCTAAAGAAGGTGAGGATCGAGGTGTTGTAGATTATGATGACTGTGTTATTGTAGGTCCAGATAACAAAAGTAGAGTTGAGAGTAATCCGGAGACAATAGATATTTTGGATTCGGATGATTCTGATAGTGAACATACAAGCGGGTTAAGAGAAGATGGTGGGTGTGCCATGAATGTGGTAGTTGATGGAGCTGTTTGTGGGAGTAATAAAGTTGATTCTGATGTGCCAACAGAGCATAAGTATGGTGATGGTAAGAACAACTCGCAAACGGTAGTTCACAATAGCGAAAATAATATCTTCGAGTTCGAAGATGGATTGGATCTTAAAATTATGCAAGAGTTTGATAGCAAGAAGGATGTACAGGCATTTGTAAGGAAGGGTGCAATCGAAGCTTCATTTAGATATACAACATTGAGATCTGATACGAAGCTGTGGGAAGTACGATGCAAGTTTGCCGGAAATGGTTGTAAATGGAAATTACGTGTGGCAGCAATCCCGAATTCCAAACGGTTTAGTGTGAAAACACACCATCCCATTCATAACCGTTCACCTGTATCTAAACGGACCGAAGCTACAAAGGGTACAACGCAAATGGTTAAGGATTATTTGAAAAAGGAATTTGTCGGAAGTTATGAAACACCTCCAGCAAAAGAATTGATGGCTCGTGTAAAAGCAAAATACGGTGCCAATGTATCGTATTTGATAGCATTAAGAGGCAAATGCGGTGCTCAAAAGGATATTCCTGGTAATGACTTTGAACATTATAGGAGCCTTCTAGGGTGGTTGCACATGTTTATAATAAGAAATCTCGATTCTGTCGCAGATCTTCAGTTCGATAATGATGGAAAAGCTTCAAATACCTTTTTATGGCTGTCGGAGCGGCTATAAAGGGATGGAAATACATGCCTAAAGTGGTTGCTGTGGATGCAACATTTCTGACATGAGTGTACAAGGGAGCATTGATTGTGGCGACCGCGCAAGATGGTGAACATCACCAATATCCTCTTGCATGGGGAATAGTCGACAGAGAGAAGGACGAATCATGGACGTGGTTTATGTCAAGATTGAAAC
>CM071868.1:38717770-38742772 GCA_036759665.1 Gynandropsis gynandra | reverse complement strand
GTGTTTGAATTGATACACAAACTTCGGCTTTGGGGCCACCTTCAAAATGACCAATTAATTAAAGAATACATTATACTTCTACCGACTCAAGCGACCCATGCGACTCCAACCGACCCTTTGACTCAACCGACCCATGCGACTCAACTAACCCATGCGATCCAAACCGACTCACTAAGACAACCGACTCAAACGACCCTTAGACCCCCTGCGACGCTCAAGCGACGATTGCGACCCAAACCGACTCACTGAGACAACCGACTCAAACGACCCTTAGACCCCCTGCGACGCTCAAGCGACGATTGCGACCCAAACTGATTCACTGAGACAACCAACTCAAACGACCCTTAGACTCCCTGCGACGCTCAAGCGACCATTGCGATCCAAATCGACTCACTCAGACTCAACAGACTCACTGACACTCACACCCATTTCAAATCAATAAACCATTCTGAGACTTGACAGACTGCAAAACCCTAGAAATCGACGCTCAACCGACCATCGCAACCCAAACCGACTCACTGAGACAACCGACTCTTGCGACTCAACCGACTCATTGAAACTCACAGCCATTTCAAATCAATAAACCATTTTGGGACTCGACATCCTGCAAAACCCTAGAAATCGATCTACTTACACTTATTGACGCCATTGAAGATTGACTCTTGTTCTCTTCTCCACCGCTGCTGATTCTAGTCATTTCCTTCTTGCCAACTTCGAATCGATCCCTCTCAAGTTCGAAATCATTTGTTCTTTTTTGGTTTTGACACGGTTTGACAGTTTTTCACGTTGAAAATACCCAGATTACGGGTTTTTTCATGTTGGAAAATTAAGGATAAATTTGTTTTTTCTCCAATTTTTTTTCCGATTAAATAATTATTTTAGAGAGTGATATTTTTTAAACCTTTTAACCCAACGAAACGAATATATCTGCTATTCCGCCTATTCATCTAACTTATTAATCTATATTTTTTTTTTTCATAGCCAAAGAAGAAAACAAACACTTCCGCCTTTGATCTACCCTCGCACATGCAGACGCACCCGTATAGGCACTTATATATATTATATACATATATTATACATACACATATATTCATCATTATACGCAGAGGTGTCCGGGAGTGAGTGAGCCACTTGTTAACATATTCGCTTGAAGCCCTAACATCCGTGCGTTTTCTTGGAGTTGGAAGAGACGGCGGAGCGATTATGGAGCGAAGAGAAAACGGTCCGGAGCAGAGGAAGCAATCGGGTCGGGTCGTTGACGGACCCACAAACCCGATGGTGACTCCTTTGCTCAACGATCTCTACCAATTCACCATGGCCTACGCTTATTGGAAAGCCGGCAAGCACAACGAACGATCCGTGTTAGTATCATCTCATGGTTTTGATTTGACGAAAGCGATTTTCATTTCCTAATTGAGTTTCGTTTGATTGGTTACTTCTCAGGTTTGATTTGTATTTCCGTAAGAACCCTTTTGGTGGTGAATACACTGTCTTTGCTGGTTTGGACGAATGCATCAAGTTCCTTGCGACTTTCAAATTGACTGAAGAAGAGATCGTTTTCATCCGTGATTCGTTGCCCGGTTGTGAGGTAGAAGAGTCTCCGTCATTTTTAGTCGGATTACAGCATTTTGGCGATGTAATTTCGATTTGGGTTTCCCACGATTTCTCTTGTATTTCGAAATCAGGAAGCTTTCTGCGATTATCTTCGAGGAATTGATTGTTCTGACGTGGAAGTGTATGCCATTTCGGAAGGATCTGTTGTTTTCCCAAAGGTGCCTCTAATGAGGGTAGAAGGTCCAGTTGGTGTGAGTATATGTACCGTCTTGTTTTAATCTTTGATATCATGCGACATTTTTCCTGATTATTATTGTGCCTTGAATCCTAGGCTGTCCAACTGTTGGAAACTCCATTTCTGAATCTTGTCAATTATGCATCCTTGGTGGCTACTAATGCAGCAAGGCATCGATTTGTTGCTGGAAAATCTAAAATTCTTCGCGAGTTTGGTGCTCGAAGGGCTCAGGTTATAATCTCTCTCTCCTCTCTCTCAATCTGTAGCCTTGATGCTGTATTTTATATTACATCTCTGATTTGTATTGCTAATGATTTTGTAAAGGGGCCCGATGGTGCTATAAGTGCATCAAAATATTGCTACATTGGAGGTTTTGATGCCACGAGGTAAGTTTTGTTTTCTGTCTTTGCACATTCTGCAAATTCTGAATTGACGGGTAAGCTAATTTATTCTTGATGACAGCAATGTTGCCGCAGGAAGGCTATTTGGGATACCTATCCGTGGAACACACTCCCATGCTTTTGTGAGCTCATTCATGGTCAGTTTCTTAAAGCTCAAAATTCAATCTGTATACGAAGCTTAATGTTCGAAATTTCAGTAAAAATCAAACACATAGTTGGATTTGAGTGTACACAGTTTTAAACTTGTAGATTTTAGACATTTAAGATGCTTTAGAACAGGGATTTCATTGTGATTTTTTTAATTCCTTACCAAGTTAGGGGTCCCTAAGAATGATGTTTCCAAGTGCTTCAATGCTGATTCTATCTTTGATTACTTGCATTCATCAAAGGTTTCAATCTGTAATCAAGCGAAAAGCCTAACTTTATAGATTGATATAGTTTGATGTTCATTTAAGGTTACAAAACTGTATAGATTGATATAGTTTGATGTTGATTGAAGTTAAGAATTAGTATAAATTCTCCTTGCTTTTATCTTCCAGAGCCTTGATGAGATTGTTGACAAAGTACTTCACAGTTCAGATGGAACAAGCACGTGTGAGGATTTTGTTGCTCTCGTTCAGGCTTGGCTAACAAAAATTCAGGTTTCGTAGTTAATATCTTGTTCTTCATAGTCGGCATGTTCAGTTTGAAAAGTCTCATCTCTCAGTAGCATATTCCTCATATCGCATCATTTGATCTGTCTGGATTACAGTATTCACCCTCTTTACGTGGCATTTTTTCTGAGACGAATCAAAGTGAACTGGCAGCATTCACTTCATACGCATTGGCATTCCCCAAGGCCTTTCTTGCCCTTGTAGACACATACGACGTGAGTGAAATCATGTTACCTCATGCGACTGAATTTTCTTCATATGCCCCTGTCTTTGTAAAAAAGAATAACTTAATTACCCGTCTTTTAGGTAATGAAGAGTGGAATTCCGAACTTCTGTGCAGTTGCTCTTGCATTGAATGACTTGGGGTGTGTATTCATTCTTAATTTTTCTCCATCAAGACATTTCATTTTCATAATTTGCATCGTCGACCACATTTCCGATTATTATTGCATAGAGGATTGCGAAATAATGTTATAAATCAATCTTACCACTCCGTGCTTCAATCATCGCTTTTGACATTCATTTTTGCATCTCGTCTTGTAAGAGTTGAGACTTAGTATGGTGTTTGCTGACTTTGTGCTATGCAGATATAAGGCATTAGGCATTAGATTGGATTCAGGCGACTTAGCATATTTATCTACTGAAGTGAGGAACTTTTTTTGCGTTATAGAGAGAGAATTCAAGGTACCCGATTTTGGGAAGATGGGTATTACTGCTAGTAATGATCTGAATGAGGAAACCATCGATGCATTGAACAAACAGGTATTTGCTCTTACGTTATAGAAATGCCGCTGGAGTCATATTTTGAAGTTTCTCTTAGCTTAATCATTCATCTTTGCTTTGCTCTCAAGGGACATGAAGTGGATGCCTTTGGTATTGGGACCTACTTAGTCACTTGTTATTCACAAGCAGCTTTAGGTTGTGTTTTCAAGCTTGTGGAGATAAACAATCA
This sequence comes from Gynandropsis gynandra, assembly GCA_036759665.1. Classification (NCBI taxonomy): domain Eukaryota; kingdom Viridiplantae; phylum Streptophyta; class Magnoliopsida; order Brassicales; family Cleomaceae; genus Gynandropsis; species Gynandropsis gynandra. The sequence continues at coordinate 38,738,977 of CM071868.1, read as the reverse complement.
ACCTCGCATTAAACTTTCTGAAGATGTTACGAAGGTTCACCCGTCCTCCCCTCAATGAAAGTTCGGTTATGAGTGTACAATTTTCACTTATTGTTTATTTACATTGGTTAATGATAGGTGTCTATACCATGTAAAAAAAGGTGTTACAGATTATACGGAAAAGAGGGTTACCCATTGGTGGACATAATGACTGGTGAGACTGAACCACCTCCAAAGGTAACTCCTTTCAATTATAGTTCATATCGTCAATGACTCTCGTATTGGAAAAGATAAAGTGTTGCCTTATTTTGATTCGTTCTGATGTAAGGTTGGTGAACGTTTATTGTGTCGTCACCCATTCAATGAATCCAAAAGAGCATATGTCGTTCCACAGCGTGTCGAAGAGCTCTTGAAGTGTTGTTGGCGCGGGAATGCAGGTATGAGCATATGGCGGATCTTGAATGCTATTCTGTCTTTACGATACGGATTATAATGAATAATTTTTTACCTTATCTTCGTTACGTGAAGACATAGCGATAGAAGAACTACCCTCTTACGAAGAGATAAGAGAACGATGCATAAGACAGCTCGAGAACATGAGAGCTGATCATATGAGGAGATTAAACCCTACACCGTACAAGGTAAATCCGGATTGAAAGTTACTGTTATAATCATCATATATGGTAAAATCTGTAATAATAGAGGAAGTGGTGTAATCTGCTGCTACAGGTTAGCGTCAGCGCCAAGTTATATGACTTCATTCACTTCCTATGGCTCAACGAGGCACCCGTCGGTGAATTGCAGTGAGGAATCTTGAAGGGCAATGGGGTTATGTATGTATATACCACAGCGTAGTCACTTCTTTTGTCTGAAATTCACTAAAACGATGTCGTTTCCATTCCTTTTTTTTTATACAGCCATTGTGATTTTGGCACCCCCCCATCAACTTTGTCTGGATAAATTAAATTTAAATTTATTTGATATATTTTACAATAAATTTGTAACAGTTAATTGGTAAAAGTCAGGATTTAAAAAGTCCTTGTTCAGACATTTAGAACGGTGGCAAGGACGATCTATTCTTAAATCAGATGAAGATGTCGAATTTAAAAATAAAAGATAAAATGTCATGAATTTTGTATTTATGACTTATATATTATAAAGTTTTATCTTTTGTGTATATAACATTTAATTTTTGTTGTTTTTAAAAATGTTAGAAAAAAAACATTTAAACACTGATCACTAATTGGACGTGCATTGATCGGTTTAGACGTTGGTTGATCAACTGACAGAAATCGGTAAGCCTGGTTTAATCGGTTTAGACGTTGGTTGATCAATTGACAGAAATTGGTAAGCCTGGTTTGCCAAGGTGGTGTATTGTAATTGTAGTTAATGCCACACATAGTTTTCATCGTTTGCTTATGTGACATTTGAGACACGTGCTACTCTTACATTACTACTACCCATCCATGCAAATCATTTTATTTAAAATAATAATACTTTCAATATTAAGCTAATGAAAACATTATTTTTATTTTGAGAAATTTACTTGGATTGAATGTTGGACGTTGGACAAAAATGAAGTGTAACGAATAATATATACTTTTAATAAAAATCTATAGTAATTTTCAAATTTATTTCATTGTAAAAAATATATTAATTACTTGTTTAATATATGTATACATTAATTTATTTATAAATTAATTCGTAACAATTTATAAAAATAATATATGAACAAATATATTAATTTTAATATCTGTTGATACTATGTTTGAGGATTGTGTTAGAAATATTTTAAAGTTTCAAGTTGTTGAGAATTTTAAGGAGAATAAGTAGAAGAAGGTGAAGACGAGATAATTTGTTCCTAGATTTACGTGAAAATTAGGTGTGGAAACATATTTTATAAAAAGAGTTGAAATATCTAGGTTTAGGTATCGAGAGAGTGCGATAATAAATGATATTTTATCATTGGGTGTTGCAAGTGCACTTTGAGAGATACATGATATATTTGTGAGAGATGGAAACAATAAGTTGGTTATTTACAGTCTAATTCAGAGGAGTTATCTATGGAAGTCTTAAGTACTTTTTATCGAAAAAAATGTACTTAAAAGACTGATTCGTAAATAAAACTAGTATGTTTTAGATATCCGTTTCTCAATTATTTTAATATATACAAACGTTGTCTTTCTATTGTTTTCAATTGGTATCAGAGCTGACAATCAAAGTTTAGTAAAAATCTAATTATTTGTTTGAAATCCTAGAAGACAACATGGAAAGACCAAGAGGTTTGTACTCTTTTCATGTTAAATGCTTCAAATTATGGATATTGGAAAGTAAAAATGAGAGCCAGTATAAGAGGCATTGACGAAGATGCGTGGAGTGCAGTAAAAAATGGATGGAATCCACTAATAGTGATAGATGAACATGAAAATATCAAGGAGAAACCTTCGGATCAATGAACATCAAGTGAGAAAAAGAATTAACATTCAATGCAAAAACTCTTACTACTATTTTCTCATCTGTAGACATCAATGAATTAAGCAAATTCAAGGATGTGAATCTGTTAAGGATGTGTAGGATGCAATGTAAACTATACACGAAGGCACTTCGAATATTAAGAGAATTCATCTTGATATTTTGGATTATCAATTCAAAAAAACTGGAAATGGAAGAATATAAAAGTGTCAAGAATTCAGCAGTATAATGAATGCAATTGCTAATGAAGTAACTTGTACTTGGTCAAGCTTTTGATGACAAGAGGTTGGTGAAAAAATTACTTAGGTGTTTGTCTAAAAAGTTTCACGCTTAGATATGTCATGAATATGTCACTGAATACAGACATCACAAGTAAATTGTTGGGATTCATACTGCATATGAACTGAAGCTTCAACTTGAACAAGAGAATACGTCGAAGGAGAGAAATAAAAGAGTTTTTCTTCAAGCCACAGGTGAAAGTTCAAGATTGAATAATCTTGAAGAAAATGTTGTCCTACTCACCATAAACTTTGGAAATTTTATGAAAAAATATTCAAGATTTACGAGTTCAAACAATGAAGATCAAGGAAATAAGAAAGAAAACAAGTCTAGATTTCAATGTCATGAATGTAAATGATTTGTACATTTTAAATCTGAATGTCCAAGTATTTCAAAGAGAGAAAAATTTTTGAAGGGATTACGAGAAATACAATATTATAAGTGCAAAGGGTTTGGAAATACCAAAAATGAATGTGCAGATTTGAGTGTGATCAAAGGAAAATCACTAATCACATACAATGAATCAAGCTTTGACTCTGAAGAAAGTAGTGAAGAAGATCTAACAAGTTTTGTTGCATTCGTTGGTATAATCGAAGAAAATGAAGTTGAAGACAAAAAGGTAGAAGAGAGTAAAAATGAAGAAGATGAAGTAGATATGAAAACTATCTACAATGAGTTGCTGAATATGGGCAAGATGAACATATAGCTAGTTAAAACAAATGAAAAATTAGAAAAACAGCTTCAAAAAATTCAAATGGAGTTAACTCTGGAGGAAGAAGAAGTAATACTAGTCAAGAGTCAGCTTGAAGAAACAAACAAACAACTGAAGAATGATCTCAAATGGCACCGAAACACTTGATCACTTACTTTCACTAGGAAAATAAAGAGCAAACAATCATGTCATTGGGTATATTGAGAATAAAGGAAATACTCAAAATAAGTTTGTATCTGGAGGAAAACTGACAGATCTTGCCTAAAAAATGTATAAAAAATCAGAAACAACGCTATTCATTTAAGAAGATTGTGAACAAAAGAAATTTTGGTTCAAACAACAGACACTATAGTCATGGTTATAACTCTGGAAGATGATTTCCAATGCAATATCATAGAAATAACTTTGTAAGATGTTATTTTTGTGGAATAAGAGGACACAAACAATTTAATTGCAACAAAAAATTCATATATGATGCATGTAAGTATTCACAATCCAAAATAAAACAAATCTGGATACGAAAAGCTAATCTCCATTGCAATGTAGCTTATATTTCTACTAAAAAACATAAATCAAACATTTGGTATTTTGACTGTGGATGTTCTAGGCACATGACAAGTACAAGATAATTTTTATCAAATTTTGCTAAAAGCAAGAACACTGGTAGCGTTATCTTTGGAGATGAAAACAAAGGCAAAATTCTTGGGAAAGAAGATGTGGAAACACCTGGACAACCCCTTCTGAAGAATGTGCAATATGTTGTTGGATTGACTGCTAATTTGATTAATTTTAGTCAACTGTGTGACACAAATCATAAGGTTTAAATCAATCAAAAAGAATATTTAGTAATGAATTCTGATGATAAATGTGTTCTTACAGGTACATGATTATCAAATAATTGCTATATCTACATTGAATAGCAATTTGTTTTAAAACAATGAATATAACTTGTCTTTGTAGGATCAAAGATTAAGGCATGTGAATTACCACTCACTGGAAAAGCTGTCTAGCTTAAAAATTGTCAGAGATATGCCTAAGCTAAATCTGAAACATGTAAACCTTGTCAATTGGAAAAACAAGTAAAAGTTCATTACAAGAAGATGTCGGATGTCAAGACTGAGATCAATGAAGGCAAAAATTTTTAGTGGAAAAAGATATATTTTTGTCATTGTTGATGATTTTTAAATGTATACTTGGGTCAAATTTTTGAGAGAAAAATTTGAAACATTTGAATTGTTCCATTACTTGTTCTTGCAATTGAAAAACATAAAAGGCAGTATAGAACGAATTCGAAGTGATCATGGACGAGAGTTTGAAAATGATGTTTTTCATAAGTTCTCTTTGAAACATGGTATTGTACATGAGTTTTCTACTCTATAAACACCACAACAGAATGATATAGTTGAAAGAAAGAATATAACTCTTAAAGAGATAGCTCGTGATATGCTTCACACAAAGTCTATTTCAATCCGTCTTTGGGCAGAAGCAATAAACACACCTTGTTATATCATAAAATTGAGTCTATGTACGACCAGTTATGTCAAAAATACCATATAAACTTTGGAAAGATAAAAATCCAAATCTGAGTTATTTCTATATTTTGGGTGTATTTGCTATGCTCTAAATGACAGGGAATATCTTGAGAATTTTGATGCAAAAAGTGATAAAAAATCTTTCGTGGATATGGAACTAATACAACTGCATATAGAATTTATAATTTACGAACAAAAGTAGTTGTTGAATCTGTATATATTGTGTTTGATGAAGATCCTCTAATTGAGAAAGTTGTGTTTCCTTTCTCTACAGATCTATTGCAAAGGGATCCTAGGACAGAAGGTGATAATTTCAGTGTACTTAATAAGCTGACAACAAACGGAAAAAGGATAAAAGAAGATAATGATGGAAATGCGTGTCAAATACATGAAAGGGAATTGATAACTGTTCATCGAAATCATTCAATTGATGATGTTATTGGTAACATTGGAGATGGTAGAAGAACGATGTAAATCTAAAGTAAATTATCATGACATGGTCAAATTTGCTTGTTTTACATCTCAGACAGAAACCTGAGTGTGTTTGTGATGCACTAAATGATGAGTCCTGGTAAAAGCTGAGTGTGTTAGTGATGCACTAATAGACGAAAGGAAAGTCCTAAATCAAATTCAGACGACAGTTATGGACCGAATGAAGCTGAGGACACATCAGACCCAAAATCTGATCACTAGAGTAAAAAAAATATCTTCAAAATCTCCAAATACTCAAGGTATTCCTAAAATGACTCCTTCAAAAGCATTTCCAAAAACATTTTATTCAGTAATAGGAATCTCTAGGTTCAATACTTTGAAAGAGAAAGAGAAACTTTAAGCGAACAGGGTATAAACGTTAGACAGTTTAAACATTTGCCATTGTAGAAACTACTTGTTGAAAGAAATCTTACAAATATGGTGACAAACATTGTTCCTGTATGTAAGGAATTGATCTATGAGTTCTATGTAAATTTGACCTCAGAAATAGATAAGTCTGGTTCAAAAGCTTTCGGACAAGTTTATGTTCGAGGGAAAATTATCGAGTTTAATGCAGAGACAATCAACAAATTTCTGGGAACTCCTAATGTTAAAACGTCAAAGGTTAAGAGTTGGAAATTGACGTGGATATGGATCTGGTTACACAAGAGCTGACAGGAAAAGAAATAATGAGTTGACTGAGACAAATTTCAAATTCTAAGCTCAACTGGGAATTCCTAATTGAGTTTCGTTTGATTGGTTACCTCACAGGTTTGATTTGTATTTCCGCAAAAACCCTTTTGGTGGTGAATACACTGTCTTTGCTGGTTTGGACGAATGCATCAAGTTCCTTGCGACTTTCAAATTGACTGAAGAAGAGATCGTTTTCATCCGTGATTCGTTGCCCGGTTGTGAGGTAGAAGAGTCTCCGTCATTTTTAGTCGGATTACAGCATTTTGGCGATGTAATTTCGATTTGGGTTTCCCACGATTTCTCTTGTATTTCGAAATCAGGAAGCTTTCTGCGATTATCTTCGAGGAATTGATTTTTCTGAAGTGTAAGTGTATGCCATTTCGGAAGGATCTGTTGTTTTCCCAAAGGTGCCTCTAATGAGGGTAGAAGGTCCAGTTGGTGTGAGTACCGTCTTGTTTATTAAAAAAAACAGATTACACACACTTAAATATTTAGAATTGGCGCCCATACCCTTATCGAAACATTTCGAATTTAAAAAAAAAAAAATAAAAAAAACAATACACAATATGAAACAGAAAGCCAGAGATTTCTGAATCTTGTCAATTATGCATCCTTGGTGGCTACTAATGCAGCAAGGCATCGATTTGTTGCTGGAAAATCTAAAATTCTGCTCGAGTTTGGTGCTCGAAGGGCTCAGGTTATAATCTCTCTCTCCTCTCTCTCAATCTGTAGCCTTGATGCTGTATTTTATATTACATCTCTGATTTGTATTGCTAATGATTTTGTAAAGGGGCCCGATGGTGCTATAAGTGCATCAAAATATTGCTACATTGGAGGTTTTGATGCCACGAGGTAAGTTTTGTTTTCTGTCTTTGCACATTCTGCAAATTCTGAATTGACGGGTAAGCTAATTTATTCTTGATGACAGCAATGTTGCCGCAGGAAGGCTATTTGGGATACCTATCCGTGGAACACACTCCCATGCTTTTGTGAGCTCATTCATGGTCAGTTTCTTAAAGCTCAAAATTCAATCTGTATACGAAGCTTAATGTTCGAAATTTCAGTAAAAATCAAACACATAGTTGGATTTGAGTGTACACAGTTTTAAACTTGTAGATTTTAGACATTTAAGATGCTTTAGAACAGGGATTTCATTGTGATTTTTTTAATTCCTTACCAAGTTAGGGGTCCCTAAGAATGATGTTTCCAAGTGCTTCAATGCTGATTCTATCTTTGATTACTTGCATTCATCAAAGGTTTCAATCTGTAATCAAGCGAAAAGCCTAACTTTATAGATTGATATAGTTTGATGTTCATTTAAGGTTACAAAACTGTATAGATTGATATAGTTTGATGTTGATTGAAGTTAAGAATTAGTATAAATTCTCCTTGCTTTTATCTTCCAGAGCCTTGATGAGATTGTTGACAAAGTACTTCACAGTTCAGATGGAACAAGCACGTGTGAGGATTTTGTTGCTCTCGTTCAGGCTTGGCTAACAAAAATTCAGGTTTCGTAGTTAATATCTTGTTCTTCATAGTCGGCATGTTCAGTTTGAAAAGTCTCATCTCTCAGTAGCATATTCCTCATATCGCATCATTTGATCTGTCTGGATTACAGTATTCACCCTCTTTACGTGGCATTTTTTCTGAGACGAATCAAAGTGAACTGGCAGCATTCACTTCATACGCATTGGCATTCCCCAAGGCCTTTCTTGCCCTTGTAGACACATACGACGTGAGTGAAATCATGTTACCTCATGCGACTGAATTTTCTTCATATGCCCCTGTCTTTGTAAAAAAGAATAACTTAATTACCCGTCTTTTAGGTAATGAAGAGTGGAATTCCGAACTTCTGTGCAGTTGCTCTTGCATTGAATGACTTGGGGTGTGTATTCATTCTTAATTTTTCTCCATCAAGACATTTCATTTTCATAATTTGCATCGTCGACCACATTTCCGATTATTATTGCATAGAGGATTGCGAAATAATGTTATAAATCAATCTTACCACTCCGTGCTTCAATCATCGCTTTTGACATTCATTTTTGCATCTCGTCTTGTAAGAGTTGAGACTTAGTATGGTGTTTGCTGACTTTGTGCTATGCAGATATAAGGCATTAGGCATTAGATTGGATTCAGGCGACTTAGCATATTTATCTACTGAAGTGAGGAACTTTTTTTGCGTTATAGAGAGAGAATTCAAGGTACCCGATTTTGGGAAGATGGGTATTACTGCTAGTAATGATCTGAATGAGGAAACCATCGATGCATTGAACAAACAGGTATTTGCTCTTACGTTATAGAAATGCCGCTGGAGTCATATTTTGAAGTTTCTCTTAGCTTAATCATTCATCTTTGCTTTGCTCTCAAGGGACATGAAGTGGATGCCTTTGGTATTGGGACCTACTTAGTCACTTGTTATTCACAAGCAGCTTTAGGTTGTGTTTTCAAGCTTGTGGAGATAAACAATCAACCTCGCATTAAACTTTCTGAAGATGTTACGAAGGTTCACCCGTCCTCCCCTCAATGAAAGTTCGGTTATGAGTGTACAATTTTCACTTATTGTTTATTTACATTGGTTAATGATAGGTGTCTATACCATGTAAAAAAAGGTGTTACAGATTATACGGAAAAGAGGGTTACCCATTGGTGGACATAATGACTGGTGAGACTGAACCACCTCCAAAGGTAACTCCTTTCAATTATAGTTCATATCGTCAATGACTCTCGTATTGGAAAAGATAAAGTGTTGCCTTATTTTGATTCGTTCTGATGTAAGGTTGGTGAACGTTTATTGTGTCGTCACCCATTCAATGAATCCAAAAGAGCATATGTCGTTCCACAGCGTGTCGAAGAGCTCTTGAAGTGTTGTTGGCGCGGGAATGCAGGTATGAGCATATGGCGGATCTTGAATGCTATTCTGTCTTTACGATACGGATTATAATGAATAATTTTTTACCTTATCTTCGTTACGTGAAGACATAGCGATAGAAGAACTACCCTCTTACGAAGAGATAAGAGAACGATGCATAAGACAGCTCGAGAACATGAGAGCTGATCATATGAGGAGATTAAACCCTACACCGTACAAGGTAAATCCGGATTGAAAGTTACTGTTATAATCATCATATATGGTAAAATCTGTAATAATAGAGGAAGTGGTGTAATCTGCTGCTACAGGTTAGCGTCAGCGCCAAGTTATATGACTTCATTCACTTCCTATGGCTCAACGAGGCACCCGTCGGTGAATTGCAGTGAGGAATCTTGAAGGGCAATGGGGTTATGTATGTATATACCACAGCGTAGTCACTTCTTTTGTCTGAAATTCACTAAAACGATGTCGTTTCCATTCCTTTTTTTTTATACAGCCATTGTGATTTTGGCACCCCCCCATCAACTTTGTCTGGATAAATTAAATTTAAATTTATTTGATATATTTTACAATAAATTTGTAACAGTTAATTGGTAAAAGTCAGGATTTAAAAAGTCCTTGTTCAGACATTTAGAACGGTGGCAAGGACGATCTATTCTTAAATCAGATGAAGATGTCGAATTTAAAAATAAAAGATAAAATGTCATGAATTTTGTATTTATGACTTATATATTATAAAGTTTTATCTTTTGTGTATATAACATTTAATTTTTGTTGTTTTTAAAAATGTTAGAAAAAAAACATTTAAACACTGATCACTAATTGGACGTGCATTGATCGGTTTAGACGTTGGTTGATCAACTGACAGAAATCGGTAAGCCTGGTTTAATCGGTTTAGACGTTGGTTGATCAATTGACAGAAATTGGTAAGCCTGGTTTGCCAAGGTGGTGTATTGTAATTGTAGTTAATGCCACACATAGTTTTCATCGTTTGCTTATGTGACATTTGAGACACGTGCTACTCTTACATTACTACTACCCATCCATGCAAATCATTTTATTTAAAATAATAATACTTTCAATATTAAGCTAATGAAAACATTATTTTTATTTTGAGAAATTTACTTGGATTGAATGTTGGACGTTGGACAAAAATGAAGTGTAACGAATAATATATACTTTTAATAAAAATCTATAGTAATTTTCAAATTTATTTCATTGTAAAAAATATATTAATTACTTGTTTAATATATGTATACATTAATTTATTTATAAATTAATTCGTAACAATTTATAAAAATAATATATGAACAAATATATTAATTTTAATATCTGTTGATACTATGTTTGAGGATTGTGTTAGAAATATTTTAAAGTTTCAAGTTGTTGAGAATTTTAAGGAGAATAAGTAGAAGAAGGTGAAGACGAGATAATTTGTTCCTAGATTTACGTGAAAATTAGGTGTGGAAACATATTTTATAAAAAGAGTTGAAATATCTAGGTTTAGGTATCGAGAGAGTGCGATAATAAATGATATTTTATCATTGGGTGTTGCAAGTGCACTTTGAGAGATACATGATATATTTGTGAGAGATGGAAACAATAAGTTGGTTATTTACAGTCTAATTCAGAGGAGTTATCTATGGAAGTCTTAAGTACTTTTTATCGAAAAAAATGTACTTAAAAGACTGATTCGTAAATAAAACTAGTATGTTTTAGATATCCGTTTCTCAATTATTTTAATATATACAAACGTTGTCTTTCTATTGTTTTCAATTGGTATCAGAGCTGACAATCAAAGTTTAGTAAAAATCTAATTATTTGTTTGAAATCCTAGAAGACAACATGGAAAGACCAAGAGGTTTGTACTCTTTTCATGTTAAATGCTTCAAATTATGGATATTGGAAAGTAAAAATGAGAGCCAGTATAAGAGGCATTGACGAAGATGCGTGGAGTGCAGTAAAAAATGGATGGAATCCACTAATAGTGATAGATGAACATGAAAATATCAAGGAGAAACCTTCGGATCAATGAACATCAAGTGAGAAAAAGAATTAACATTCAATGCAAAAACTCTTACTACTATTTTCTCATCTGTAGACATCAATGAATTAAGCAAATTCAAGGATGTGAATCTGTTAAGGATGTGTAGGATGCAATGTAAACTATACACGAAGGCACTTCGAATATTAAGAGAATTCATCTTGATATTTTGGATTATCAATTCAAAAAAACTGGAAATGGAAGAATATAAAAGTGTCAAGAATTCAGCAGTATAATGAATGCAATTGCTAATGAAGTAACTTGTACTTGGTCAAGCTTTTGATGACAAGAGGTTGGTGAAAAAATTACTTAGGTGTTTGTCTAAAAAGTTTCACGCTTAGATATGTCATGAATATGTCACTGAATACAGACATCACAAGTAAATTGTTGGGATTCATACTGCATATGAACTGAAGCTTCAACTTGAACAAGAGAATACGTCGAAGGAGAGAAATAAAAGAGTTTTTCTTCAAGCCACAGGTGAAAGTTCAAGATTGAATAATCTTGAAGAAAATGTTGTCCTACTCACCATAAACTTTGGAAATTTTATGAAAAAATATTCAAGATTTACGAGTTCAAACAATGAAGATCAAGGAAATAAGAAAGAAAACAAGTCTAGATTTCAATGTCATGAATGTAAATGATTTGTACATTTTAAATCTGAATGTCCAAGTATTTCAAAGAGAGAAAAATTTTTGAAGGGATTACGAGAAATACAATATTATAAGTGCAAAGGGTTTGGAAATACCAAAAATGAATGTGCAGATTTGAGTGTGATCAAAGGAAAATCACTAATCACATACAATGAATCAAGCTTTGACTCTGAAGAAAGTAGTGAAGAAGATCTAACAAGTTTTGTTGCATTCGTTGGTATAATCGAAGAAAATGAAGTTGAAGACAAAAAGGTAGAAGAGAGTAAAAATGAAGAAGATGAAGTAGATATGAAAACTATCTACAATGAGTTGCTGAATATGGGCAAGATGAACATATAGCTAGTTAAAACAAATGAAAAATTAGAAAAACAGCTTCAAAAAATTCAAATGGAGTTAACTCTGGAGGAAGAAGAAGTAATACTAGTCAAGAGTCAGCTTGAAGAAACAAACAAACAACTGAAGAATGATCTCAAATGGCACCGAAACACTTGATCACTTACTTTCACTAGGAAAATAAAGAGCAAACAATCATGTCATTGGGTATATTGAGAATAAAGGAAATACTCAAAATAAGTTTGTATCTGGAGGAAAACTGACAGATCTTGCCTAAAAAATGTATAAAAAATCAGAAACAACGCTATTCATTTAAGAAGATTGTGAACAAAAGAAATTTTGGTTCAAACAACAGACACTATAGTCATGGTTATAACTCTGGAAGATGATTTCCAATGCAATATCATAGAAATAACTTTGTAAGATGTTATTTTTGTGGAATAAGAGGACACAAACAATTTAATTGCAACAAAAAATTCATATATGATGCATGTAAGTATTCACAATCCAAAATAAAACAAATCTGGATACGAAAAGCTAATCTCCATTGCAATGTAGCTTATATTTCTACTAAAAAACATAAATCAAACATTTGGTATTTTGACTGTGGATGTTCTAGGCACATGACAAGTACAAGATAATTTTTATCAAATTTTGCTAAAAGCAAGAACACTGGTAGCGTTATCTTTGGAGATGAAAACAAAGGCAAAATTCTTGGGAAAGAAGATGTGGAAACACCTGGACAACCCCTTCTGAAGAATGTGCAATATGTTGTTGGATTGACTGCTAATTTGATTAATTTTAGTCAACTGTGTGACACAAATCATAAGGTTTAAATCAATCAAAAAGAATATTTAGTAATGAATTCTGATGATAAATGTGTTCTTACAGGTACATGATTATCAAATAATTGCTATATCTACATTGAATAGCAATTTGTTTTAAAACAATGAATATAACTTGTCTTTGTAGGATCAAAGATTAAGGCATGTGAATTACCACTCACTGGAAAAGCTGTCTAGCTTAAAAATTGTCAGAGATATGCCTAAGCTAAATCTGAAACATGTAAACCTTGTCAATTGGAAAAACAAGTAAAAGTTCATTACAAGAAGATGTCGGATGTCAAGACTGAGATCAATGAAGGCAAAAATTTTTAGTGGAAAAAGATATATTTTTGTCATTGTTGATGATTTTTAAATGTATACTTGGGTCAAATTTTTGAGAGAAAAATTTGAAACATTTGAATTGTTCCATTACTTGTTCTTGCAATTGAAAAACATAAAAGGCAGTATAGAACGAATTCGAAGTGATCATGGACGAGAGTTTGAAAATGATGTTTTTCATAAGTTCTCTTTGAAACATGGTATTGTACATGAGTTTTCTACTCTATAAACACCACAACAGAATGATATAGTTGAAAGAAAGAATATAACTCTTAAAGAGATAGCTCGTGATATGCTTCACACAAAGTCTATTTCAATCCGTCTTTGGGCAGAAGCAATAAACACACCTTGTTATATCATAAAATTGAGTCTATGTACGACCAGTTATGTCAAAAATACCATATAAACTTTGGAAAGATAAAAATCCAAATCTGAGTTATTTCTATATTTTGGGTGTATTTGCTATGCTCTAAATGACAGGGAATATCTTGAGAATTTTGATGCAAAAAGTGATAAAAAATCTTTCGTGGATATGGAACTAATACAACTGCATATAGAATTTATAATTTACGAACAAAAGTAGTTGTTGAATCTGTATATATTGTGTTTGATGAAGATCCTCTAATTGAGAAAGTTGTGTTTCCTTTCTCTACAGATCTATTGCAAAGGGATCCTAGGACAGAAGGTGATAATTTCAGTGTACTTAATAAGCTGACAACAAACGGAAAAAGGATAAAAGAAGATAATGATGGAAATGCGTGTCAAATACATGAAAGGGAATTGATAACTGTTCATCGAAATCATTCAATTGATGATGTTATTGGTAACATTGGAGATGGTAGAAGAACGATGTAAATCTAAAGTAAATTATCATGACATGGTCAAATTTGCTTGTTTTACATCTCAGACAGAAACCTGAGTGTGTTTGTGATGCACTAAATGATGAGTCCTGGTAAAAGCTGAGTGTGTTAGTGATGCACTAATAGACGAAAGGAAAGTCCTAAATCAAATTCAGACGACAGTTATGGACCGAATGAAGCTGAGGACACATCAGACCCAAAATCTGATCACTAGAGTAAAAAAAATATCTTCAAAATCTCCAAATACTCAAGGTATTCCTAAAATGACTCCTTCAAAAGCATTTCCAAAAACATTTTATTCAGTAATAGGAATCTCTAGGTTCAATACTTTGAAAGAGAAAGAGAAACTTTAAGCGAACAGGGTATAAACGTTAGACAGTTTAAACATTTGCCATTGTAGAAACTACTTGTTGAAAGAAATCTTACAAATATGGTGACAAACATTGTTCCTGTATGTAAGGAATTGATCTATGAGTTCTATGTAAATTTGACCTCAGAAATAGATAAGTCTGGTTCAAAAGCTTTCGGACAAGTTTATGTTCGAGGGAAAATTATCGAGTTTAATGCAGAGACAATCAACAAATTTCTGGGAACTCCTAATGTTAAAACGTCAAAGGTTAAGAGTTGGAAATTGACGTGGATATGGATCTGGTTACACAAGAGCTGACAGGAAAAGAAATAATGAGTTGACTGAGACAAATTTCAAATTCTAAGCTCAACTGGGAATACTGAACAAGATTTGCAGAACCAATTGGATACCAAACAAAAAAAACAGATGGTATTTGACACAGTACTACAGTCTTGTTATTTTGTGTGAATAATGGAATTCTTGTCAGCTTTGGGAAGGTATTTCTTGATCAGATCATTGGTCTTGGACTCTATCAAATGCAAAGAAATTCATCTTGTTATTTCCATGTTTGATCCAAAACATTTAAATCCAACAAGTCTCAGATCTTATCAGAGACGGGGAAAGAAGAGAAAAGATCATTCCCATTCTAAATTGCATCAACTTGGAAAAAAGGCTAGCTGGAGTGATTACTAAGATTCAACTGATCCAAAAGGAATTGAAAGCATTAAATAAGCTAACGCAGAGTAAATGATAGTAACACTAAGTCCATCTTAATTATGTTCAGTCTAATTTTGAACTAATATTTTGTTTTTTATTTGAATTTCCTATCACATAAATAGGGAGATGCAAGGAATACAATTGCAAGTGCAAGCAAAACAGCGAGAAAGATGCCGCAATAGAAATTTAAATTTTTTAAGTGCATTTAAAATGTTATGAACTCTTTTCTTATTTGTGAACTTTGATCTCTTTGTGAACTTTGAACTCTTGTTTTATTTGTGGATTTATTTGTGAATCAGGATCTTTATGTTTGGGTGAATTAGTATTTTCTGATAATTTGTGTTTGTATGATAAGAATTCAAAGGGGAGATTGTTGATGCTATGTTTGAGGATTGTGTTAGAACTATTTTAAAGTTTCAGGTTGTTAAGAATTTCAAAGAGAAGAAATGTGGCTTGGTCATTTTCAAAATTCAAACTCGACGAAAACGAGAAGATAAGAGAAGTCAAATTGGAAGAGGATAAGAAGATAGAAAGTAAATGAAGCTGAAGACGATTGAATCTGTTCTTGGATTTACGTGAGAATTAGATGTATAAATATGCTTTATAAAAAGAGTTGAAACGTCTAGATTTAGGTATCGAGAGAATACGATAATACATGATATCTTATCATTGAGTGCTATAAGTGTACTTTGAGATATACCTAATATATTTGTGAGAGAGAAACAAAAAATTGATTATTTATGTATCAGTGGAAGTTTTCGAAATTGTTTTATATATATGAATCAATTTAAAAGTTATTTTAAAAATATATATATATATATTATATTAAAGTTATCATATTAATTAATATGTTTATATGATGTAATAAATAAAATAATTAACATTTTTAATTTGAAAATTATTATGAAAATTTTTATAGTTTTAAACTCATAAGATAATAAATAAAGGTTTGGGTCAGATCTACCTGTACGTAGAAAGGGAGGAAACATGATGGAGACAACAAGATTTCACAGCCGAAGTCAATCTCCCACCACCTTCCGCTTCATTAAATACACACTCTCTCTCTCCCCCCACTTCTCACGCTCTTGAGATCCTCACTCCCTCGTTATAATACACTCACGAGACCATCTCTTTAAGCTAAAGCCAAAACAGCGTCTTACACACAAGCTACCTCAATGTCGGCCACGAATCTCTCCAAGACCGACTCTGAGGTTAGCAGCCTTGCCAACTCCTCCCCAGCTCGAGGCCCCAACATCTACTACGTTCAGAGTCCCTCACGCGACTCTCACGATGGCGAAAAGACCACTAACTCCTTCCACTCCACCCCTGTCATTAGCCCCACCGGCTCTCCTCCTCACTCTTCTCGTGACTCCTCCTCCACTCGCCTCTCCAGCCACCGCGTCCCTTCCTCTTCTAAGAACCGCCGGGCTCACAAGGCTGCTCCCCGACGAGGAGGAGGAGAAGCTCGCCGCCCCTGGAAGGAGTTCGACTCCATCGAGGAAGAGGGTCTTCTCGGCGGCGATCCCAACGACAATGCTCGTTCACGCCGGTTGTATTTTCTCACCTTTCTCGCCGGTTTTTTATTCCTCTTCACTATCTTCTCTCTGGTCTTGTGGGCAGCAAGTCGACCTCAGAAACCAAAAATCACCATGAGGGTAAGCTCAAGAAAGAAACACACACATACACACAGAAATTAATGTGTTTACACGTTTGTAATAAAGACGTATAAAGACAGTCCAAGAATCATGTTTTAAGATAAGTATGTTGTATTGTTGAGAAATGCAGAGCATATTGTTCGATCAATTTGTGGTACACGCCGGTTCGGATGGATCGGGTGTGGCTACGAATATGGTGTCCATGAACTGCACCGTCAGGCTGACATTCCGTAATACGGCGTCGTTCTTCGGCCTTCACGTGACCTCAACTCCTCTCGATCTCTTCTACTCGCAGCTCATAGTCGCCACCGGTTCGGTACGCTCTCTATAACAAAAACTAAACCGGGATCTCTCGGCTTAACCAGAATACTACATGCATCAAATTTAAATCCGGTTCGGTTCGTTTTTTAGATTAACAAATTCTACCAATCAAGAAACAGTCAGAGATCGATCGTGGTGTGGGTTGAGGGACAAAAGATACCGATATACGGAGGAGGGGCAGAACTGGCGAGCGAGAACCGGGCACCGGTTCAGCCCGTACCACTGACTCTGAGCTTCATGGTCCGGTCAAGGGCTTACGTGCTTGGGAAACTGGTTAAGCCCAAGTTCTACAAGAAGGTCGTGTGTTATGTCACTATGGACCCCAAGAAAATGAACATACGCATCCCTTTGAAGAACAAATGTAATTATGAGTGAGACATCTTTCAAAAAGTATCCATGTTCCCTTAATTTGCATTGAAAATATTCAATGTTTTCTTCTCAAGTAAGCTAATTTAGGTTGGTATTTAATTGTACTAATGTTTGTTTAACATTGCGTTCCGGCCGTAATTTAAAAAAATTAAATAAAAAGAATGAGGCAAAGGAGGATTTCATTAAAAAAAACTGTACGATGACAAACAATGACCAACGAACAGAGAAAGTAGTTCTACCAAAAATCTCTGTTCTACACACTTAGCTAATCAATGTGGAATCTGGACCGTTAGATCCGATGTTCCGAAAAACCTGTCAGAAACTTAGATTCCTCAAGGAAACTACTCCGTCACCTGACGTTGACCCAATCACATGAATCTGACCAATCGGGTGCTTCCTCTGTGAATATTCTCCTGATTCTCTCCGCCGGCGAAGAAGATTCCCCTGAACCCAATGGTGGGGACCGAACGATAACCGGTTCAATAACCGAAGACTGAACCGAAATCCAATCCGGAAAATCGAATGGACATTTTGGCGAAACGGAAGGTTCTTCTTCTTCGTCTTCTTCTTCTTCACAGCTCGACTGAGCCGTGCTATAATGATAGGCGGGAATTTCCTCTTCTTCTCCATTGCTGGACTGATCCGTACTATAATGATAGGCGGGAACTTCCTCTTCTTCTCCATTGCTGGACTGATCCGTACTATTCCCATCGACGGCTATGAATGGATGATCCAAAAGCATCTCAGCCGTCCATCTCTTCGCCGGATCCCTAACGAAACACTTTTGGAGAAAATCTTTGCCTTCCTCCGGCAACTCTGTCGGAATTATGGGAATTTCGTCTCCGACACCAATCCGAAACAACAGAGACATTAGGTTTGTTCCTTGTTCCACATCCCACGCCTTTTTCCCGCTCGCCATCTCAACCACCGAGCATCCGAGTGACCATATGTCCGCCGGAGATTCGAAGACGGAGTCATTTACCGACTCCGGCGCCATATACAATGGAGTGCCTCTGATCTCAGCTCTACTTTCTTCCGCGATCGATCTCGTTTCCTTCTCCGTCTTTTTCGCGAGCCCAAAGTCGGCGATTTTCGCTTCTCCGTCGCCGAATATCAGAATATTGTCAAGTTTTACGTCACAATGAGAGACTCCGTTCGCGTGGATATGACACAGTCCTTCGACGATTGATCTTGTGAATCGACGAACTTCGAATTCCGGCAATGATCCGCCAGATTTTCTGATACGGTCGGCTAAGGTGCCGCCAGATGCGTACTCCAGGAACAAATTGTAGATCTCCTCGCCGTTCTCCACCGTCCGTTCATCACCGAAGCATCGTACGATATTCGGACAGTTTCCGAGGTGGGCCAGAACTTGCTTCTCGTTCTGTAACGAGGCAGAGCAAACAGCCTTCGATGATTTCACGGCAATAACCGGTGGAAACGCGGAAGAGGAGTTTCCGGTTGTCGTCGTGGCTAAACTCACGGTGGAGAAGCTCCCGTGACCGATAATTTCCCGGCGAAGCCACTCCATGAGAACAGATCAATTTCGGTGTGTTTTTTCTTGTCTCGTGTGATCACTGACTAATTCGACGCTAATGCAAAGGTTTAGCTTTATTTACCGCAGATATATCTATCTTTATATACCGCAGATATATCTATCTTTCCATTTTTCTATTTCATTTCCAAAATGAAAAATGGAAAGAAAAAACCAACAGTTTATGTGCAATTAATGAACATGATATTTGCCGAATATATATGATATGATAAAAATACATATAATATAAACGTTATTCCAAATGGTGAGGAGGAGGAAAAAGGAAATAGCGGCCCTAAAAAAAACGTGGTATTACGAAGACCCTGAAATTGGAACTGTATATAATTTTTGTATGTGCCACGCGTTTTGGATCGTTTACGTCTCCATTTCTATTTTATTTTATTATTCTTTTTTATTATCATTTATTTTTGAATTGTACACGTTTTTTTCAAATCCATGCTGTTCAAACTTTCCGTATTTTTCTCAATAGAGTTGAGTAAATCTAGCGGTATATTGTTTTGATTTTATTATTTTTATAGAAAACCTATTATAGATTCGGATCACATATGTCCTTCTAGTATTCTTTTAAATAATTTTGAATTAAATAAAATAATATATTATGTATACAAAGTATGTTATTGAAAATGTATATTGAGTTGAAATTAATATATTTTGAAAAAACAGCGTTGACGGTTTCGTATAGCAGGATCTGTAATTGGTTAGAAAAATAAGGGAGAGTTCTTTTTTATTAATAATTCAATTAAATAAATAATTATTATTATTATAGAATAAAAATTTAAATTTAGCAATATATAAAAGATAATTATGGTAGATTTATATTTATTTTTAGTTATTGAAAATTACAAATAAAGTTTTATCAATATAGTAAAAAGGATATTTAACGAACAACCGCAGTATATAAAATAATTTATCAATAAAGGTAACACATTACATATTTATTCATGTAATCACTAACTATTATATCGATCCTTATTACATTCTACTTTGTCAATTTATTCATGGTGGTGTTCAATTTTGGAAAAGAATACAATTAGGAATCTTTTAGATAAAATTAATATATCAAGTAATTTAGTGAGTAATTGTTCCATAATATTATTTGATATAATTTTGTTTATCTAAAAATGATAATATTTCTATAAGGCCTAGATCGAGAAATCCCCAAATATGGAATTAGATTAATTTGAATAAGTTACGTGTAGAGGCTCATATAATGGTTGTTAAAGGTCGCTAAACACATCATTACGCTTAATTTAATATAAAATCTAGTGGAGAATAAATGTGATTTACAAGCAATGCACCTCTATATTAACATTGTTTTGGTAAGTTCACATCACTAAATATTGTAATTAGGAATGATTCTTGATTGCTTGATTATAGATGAGACAAATAAGGAAACTAATAACAAGACAATAATATTCAAAAATTATCTATGATCTTGTATACTAACACTCCCCCACAGTCGAAGCGGAGGCTGGGGTGACGCAAAGACTGGATCTGAACTCGTGGAATAGCACAGCAGGGAGTCCTTTGGTGAAGATATCCGCGAATTGTCGTGAGGACGGGACATGGAACACTCGAAGAGATCCGAGGGCAACCTTCTCGCGGACGAAGTGGATGTCGATCTCAATATGCTTCGTGCGTTGGTGTTGCACGGGATTATTGGAGAGGTAGACATCGGAAATATTGTCACAATAGACGATTGTGGCCGTAGAAAGGGGACAGTGTAGCTCCGTTAGAAGGTTGCGTAGCCAGCAAGTCTCGGCCACGGCATTGGCCACGGCCCTGTACTCAGCTTCTGCACTTGATCGGGATACCGTCGTTTGTCGTTTGGATGACCAGGAGATGAGATTATCTCCGAGAAACACGCAATACCCGGACGTTGAGCGTCGTCCGTCAGAGCATCCCGCCCAATCTGCATCGGAATAAGCCGTAAGGCCATGAGTGTGAGACGGACGAACCTGTAGACCATAGGTCGTAGTTCCTTTGACGTAGCGTAGCACCCGTTTCATGGCGTGTAAGTGAGGTTCACGCGGATCATGAAGAAAAAGGCACAATTGTTGGACTGCGTATTGGATCTCCGGGCGTGTGAAGGTGAGGTATTGTAGGGCTCCTACAATGCTCCGATAATGAGATGGATCATGGATCGGTGGACCGCAATCTGCCGTGAGTTTAGATTTG
>CM071868.1:38656177-38713749 GCA_036759665.1 Gynandropsis gynandra | reverse complement strand
TTGGAGGAGGAGGAGACTGTGGAGCATATGCGGCCGACGCAGAGGGTGGCACGGACCATGGAGAGAGAGATGGCGGACCATATCCGGGCGAGTATATTCCCGAAGGTGACCACTGCGGCTGGGCGTATGGGCCGTGGTAGGGTATGTTCCATGACCCCGGGAACATGTGGTTTGATGTTGGATACGTGGCTTGCCCTTGTTGCCACGCCCGTGATACCGATGTGCTCCCCCGCAGTTGCCCCGATGTCCACGTCCACGCGATCTGTTCCTCGGTTGATGGTAGGGTTGGGGCGCATGTGTAGGATTTTGGCCGCTCGTGAGAAGCACCGTCGGAGCGGATCCGTTGTCCGTATGGATCGGATGTGGGCGTCGATGGCGGGTGACACGCTGTTCCTCCAGCGAGAGCATAGAGCGTGCATCATCGAACGAGGGAAAGGGTTTCTGATGTTGGATAACATTGACAATGTTATCAAACTTTTCGTTGAGGCCGTTGAGTGTGTGCATGACAAGGGCTTTTTCATTCACCGGGGCATCGAGATTGGCAAGAAGATCGGCAATCTTTCGAATCCGTTGGCAATATTCGTGGACGGATTTGTCGCCGATTGTGTTGGTGCGTAACTCATTGTCGAGTTGGATGGTCCGAGCCTCTTTGTTGTCGCGGAAGAGGCGTTCGAGGCGCAGCCATATTGCTCGAGCCGTCGAGCGTGTTTTGAGCACTTCTTGCAGTAGCGGTTTGGAGATTGTTCCGTAGATCCAGAGCTTGACGATGCCGTCAAGACGTGTCCATGTCTCGGATGTTGCAGCGGTGGGTTGGGCGGAGCTGTCGATGTGGCTCAATACGCCGAAACTGAGACAGTGTGTCTCAAAAATGTTGCGCCATGAATCGTAGTTCATTTCCTCCATGTCTAGGATGATCGAAATGTGGGATTTGATGTTGGTAACCCCGAAGGGTTTGTCGGACGGTGCAGCAGCGGTGGAGGCCATGGGAACAACGGTATTAAGAGGCAGCGAAACTTCGATTTAGAGGTGGAGGCGCCACGGAATTGAGGCTGCCGGCGGTGAGATAGCCGGCCGAACGTGTTGGACCGGTGGGAGGCGCCAAGCAATTGGAGGCGGCCGAGGCTTAGTATGGTGGTGCGGCGCCACGCTAGAGAGGCGGCCGACGGTGGAAGAGAAAGAGGGAATTTGAAATTTAAAATTTGAAATCTGATACCATGTAAATAGGAATGATTCTTGATTGCTTGATTATTGTTAAGGTTACATATTTAAAGTACAATAGATGAGACAAATAAAGAAACTAATAACAAGACAATAATATTCAAAAATTATCTATGATCTTGTATACTAACAAATATATGATAAATTCTGAATTATACATATTTATTTTAACATTGAATTATGTATATTTATTATTACAGTGAAAATGTCATTTCATTAAGACACGAAAATTCCAAATATGGTTGACACTTGGAATTGCCTTGTAGTTGAAGAGTTCATGACATTCTAACAAATCCTTTAAACCTCAATTTATATGGAAATATGTAATGTGTTAATGTTAATAACCCCAATGTAATTAATGTCTTAGCTATTTAGATAGGAGACCATGAAAATTGGTTAAACTTTTGTAAACGATTGAACAAGTTAAATTTTAGAAAATATTTCGAAAAATATTCAAATTAGTTGAACAAAATTACAAACATATAAAAAAAAAGTTAATTTACTCTTAATATTTTAAAAAATTGTTGGAAGAGTATGGACGAAAAGAGAATAGTAAGTTTTATCATATGCTAAATATAAAACGTAATATGTTTCAGATATCAAAATTAAAGAACACATATTGAGAAGAATAAAATGATTGAATGAGAGTGTTTTGTTAAAAAAAATAATTAATGGTGTTTAAATGTATAATAGTACAATGGATGCAGGGGATATGGTGTGCCATTTCATGACTTAAATTTAAATTCACAGTACAATTATATATATATATAGTTTGATAATATGACATAAAGAAACTATATTACACAAATGAGTAATAAATGCAGGAAAGTGCACTAGAGGAACATTAATAAAAGTTGAACGCATCCTTATAAACATTAAATGATTGCAATTAGTGAAATCCATGGCATGAATAAACTTCATTCATTTCATTTGTAACCCGATCGCCGCCGACATGTTCACACACATATATTTATATATCCAATTGTGGATGTAAATACGAGAAGATGTAAATTTGGAGGTTATTAATGAATGGGAGTAGGTTCGCCACTCCGCGCACATGCGACGACAGATTCAATGGCTCCTCTTTGTGTTGTGACTTTACTCCAATATATATATATATATATATATATATAATTTTGAGAAAGATAAAGATTTCATCATTTATTCCATCTATTAATACTGTGGAGGAGTATAAATATAAACATACCACAAATTAATTATATCTGAAAAATTATTATTATAATAATATTATTTTTAAGACAACATATATTTTTTTATGTCATGGAGGTTCTAAAATAATGGAAAGCACAGATGGGCCCGAATGACCCAACCCGCCGTGTTCGATTTTTTTGACCCTAATCTCTGATCGGCTTCTGTCTGTTCATAAATTTTTTATAACTAAATATATTATCACACGTGTTTATATATACATATATATACATTTATTTATTTATCTATGTATTTACAATATTAACAAAATGTTAATATTGTAATAATATAACTTTGCGTCGTCTCTTCTTTAAGATGACTTTTTGCATCAAGAGATACTATATTGACAAATACTAAGGCCTTTGAACACTTAATCCTACATTAATTTGGTTGACTAAAGAAACGTCAAAATGTTATTTAATTATTAGTTGATATACATAATATATAAATAAATGTTCTATTATCTTCTAGCTTAGTCTCGTAATTTATCCTTTCTATAATTTAATGTTTTAAGATTTTACAACCCTAGCTTATATTTTACATTTTTTGCCATTTTTTAATATTGTCCTCCGACGATAATATTTTCTTTCGTGTTTGTTTCGTATAAATCAAGTTTACAATGCATGTTGTGGTCAGCTACATATTATTCAATTTTACATCAAAAGATAAAAAAAACTATTAAAAAACATTGAAGAAAAATTGAGAGTTTAATATTTAAACACTCTAAAAATACATTTTATTCTGTAATTTCATTCAATTTATTTATAGAGATTAATTATCAAATATATACAATATCTTATAATCCGACATACTAAATATCTATCCTTTATTATAAATAATCGGATACATCTAATTTATAAATATTTCGCAATCATTAATCCTATATCGTAAATATATAGAAATATATTTATATAAACTAATATATAAAGAAATTATTAAATTAATTATATAAATTGTAGGAAAAGAATGTTGAAAACATGGAAGGAGGATTGCTGAAGCGAAGCCCAGACAAGAGAGACACAGTTGTGTCTTATTGGGCTGTCTAAGCTACAGAAGCCCAATTAGTCTAATTATTGACACGTGGCGAAAATCTAATACTTTTTGAGTGAATTAGGGTTTTATTTCCGTCAAGATCTTCGTTCGATCATTCTCTTACTTTTCCCGACAGAACGGAAGCTTGTGGTAATTGGGTGTTCCCATTTTTGTTTCAAGCTTGTGTGAACCTTCTCGCTTTTCTTGCTTAATGTAACGTATTTGTAGGTTTTGGGGATATCTCTTGGGATGTTGATAACGATGAACTGAGGGAATAAAATACATGTCAAATTTTGGAGGTTCGGAAGAATTTTATATATTAAAATTCTGTTTCGCTGAATTTGAGTTGTTTCATTTTAGTTTTGACGTGTTAATTCAATATATCAAAATTATTATAATATAAATAAAACGACAAATATAATCATGGAAATCAATATAAATTATAATCATCCCAATAATTATTTATTATAACAAAATTATTGTAATATACATAAATAAATAATTAAAATGATACATGATTCGAAAAAATAGTTTTTTATTAAATTAATGTTTAAAATTTAAAATTTGGATATATTTATATATATATATTTAAAATATTTATATAAAATTATAATTTTTAAGACAACATATATATATTTTTATGTCGTGGATGGTTCTAAAATAATGGAAATGTGTTATTTAATTATTAGTTGATACATAATATATAAATAAATGTTCTATTATCTTCTAGCTTAGTCTCGTAATTTATCCTTTCAAGTGTACAATTCATGTCTTGGTCAGCTATCTATTATTCAATTTTACGTCAAAACTTTAAGAAAACTTAAAAAAACATTGAAGCAAACTTGAGTGGTTAATATTTAAACACTAAAAATAAATTATATTTTGTAATCCCATTCGATTTATTTATAGAGATGAATTATCAAATATATACAATATCTTATAATCCGACATACTAAATATCCATCATTTATTATAAATAATCGGATACATATAGTTTATAGATTATTTCGCATCATTAATCCTATATGGTGAATGAATATATAGAAATATATTTATATAAACTAATATATAAAGAAATTATATAAATTGTAGGAAAAGAACGTTAAAACATGGAAGGAGGATTGTTGAAGCGAAGCCGAGAAAAGAGAGTCCCAGTTGTGTCTTATTGGGCTGCCTAAGCTACATAAGACCAATTAGTCTAATTATTGATACGTGGCGAAAATCAAATACTTCTCAACACCAAGATTTAATAAATCAATAAAAAATACAAATAATTTTTTATTATTTTAAACATCGATAACAAGGTTAAGATGAATCATCTTGAGAATCATATAATTTTTCTGTCGATTCTTTTGTTTCGTAATTTGATTCAAATTATTCTTGTTATTTTTCATCTATATACTCATAAAGATCATCTTCATTTGTTTCGATTTCTTTGATCTCACCATGCGTAAGTTCTTCAACAGTAACTTCATAGCAACAATCTCGATGGTTTATTGCTGCATTGCCAATTGTTTCTTTTCTGTGTTGCCGATAAATTTACTACTTTGAAGTATCTTCATTGTGATACGCCAACCAAAAGATCGTCTAATCTGTGTATATAAAACTTAACAAACTTTATCGGCTTGGGACGCAAGAATAAAATGCTCGTATTTTGCATATCTTCGTCTCCAGTTAACTTCTACAAAGTTTTTTTTGCGACCGATTATTGGATCGAAGCTATCATATCAAAATAACATCATCCTTAAGCCGACATAACCTACAAAAAATCCCAAATATAAATCAATATAATCCAAGATGTCTGACATGATATGGATAACGTAGTTTTAGAGTAACAATGAAACCTCGATATTCCAATTGCAAAATTTCGTTCAAGATGCCATAAAAATCTGGTTTGTTGGTCGATTCACAATAGCTTCCACCTTTCACACATACACCATAGTTCATAGTTGACTTCAATTTCTCGTGTTCATAAGAATGAAAATTTTAAATACGTGTAAAATAAATTGGCCAACTCATAACTTTCACAATCGATCTTTTAACAAGTTCTCATAGCCGTAATGGGTGATTTCCCATCTCAATCTTAATTACAGAGGAAAAAATCGTCGACAAAACGTCGGAATATTATATAAAAGTAATTTATTTATATTTAAAATATCATTACTTACATATTTTCTGATCCATGTAGAGAAATATATTTCTTTAAGTTCCTAAGTTGTGATTCATCAATGTTCACACATGTATTCTTTAATATATCATCAAATATCGTGTAAAATATTACAAAATTCTGTAAATATTACAAATAGAATACATTACGAAATTGAATCCATATTTATTGTATATTACCTTTCAAAAGGCCTTAGATATTTACAGTTGAGTAAAATATACGTATGTGCAAATTGTCTCGTTGTGATAGTCATAGATCTTTTGTCTTACGAGTGGTTCGACCAATTTCGCAAAATATATCTAGAATATCTGGTACTGGATATAAAAATATCACACCATCATCAAAATATTTGTCTGTATTTCTACGTTGAATTTGAATATGTGGCTTGAAGTTGTAAGAAGTGAAGAATGATATTTTTTCATTCACGTATTGTTCCACATTTGAATTCTCCAGACGAGCTTTTTGTTTGGTTTTTTCTTTAGATGAAACATAAATCTTTTGAATGGATACATACAATGAAACTGAACTAGACCTCCTAAAGCGGTTTCATGCGGTAGATGAACTGTCAGATGCTCCATAACATCGAAGAATGATAGTGAAAAATTTTTCTCCAAGTTATATTGAAAGTATTATGCCTCTTGCGTAATATTTACTAGTCACATGGTTAATTTGTAATTATTGAAAAGTTTAATACTATTTATTTAACGAAAAACATGTTTTCGTTATCAGATTTCATTAGCACAAAACCAAAACCTTAAAACCTAATAGCCGTCAGAAAGAAAATAATGAAGAACGAAAACAGTTTCGTTAATCGTAAAATCCGCACCAACCGTTGATTGCAGAATACGATCTCGGCGTGGATACGGGTAGAGGACTTGCACTATCAAGTCTCACATTCGATCATCACTTTCAACGTAATAGGTATTATCAAAATCGTTTCGTTTTACGTTATTCGTTGAAACCCCAAAAACAATTCTTAAACATGACTAGATCGAATAACTGGATTGTAAAACACGCTTCCGCACTCGATGCAGTAACCCAACAGTGGTATCAGAGCGTATGATCGTCTGTTTAGGATTAGTTTTTGGATGTTTTTATGAAAATCGGATCGAATAAAGGCATAGGCGCGCACGATGAACAATCGAATGAACGACGCACGACCGAACCCTAGCAGATTGCGCGTTCAACGCCGATAACAAGCGAAGGGTCGGTGGGCGTGTTCCAGGACAACTGCGGGCATGCGACGGTACTCCATCACGATATCGAAGGGAGGCGATGCTTCGCACGATGCGATCGCGAGCGAGCGTTGCATAATCCCCCCGACGTCGACGAAATCCTACGCAGGCGCACCTGCAGGCGGCCGGGCGAGAGTCGGCGGGGAGAGGCGCGACGGTTTGGAACGACGTCAGGAGTGAGCAAGCACGAGCATCGATACAGAGGGCGAGCGACACGAGCCAAGGGTTTCAAAAACCCTAACCCCTCCTTCGAGCCCGAGGTGGCAGTTCGAAGGAGCCCGAGCGGACATCTACAGGGGCGACGGTGTCTAGGGTTTTGGAAACCCTAGCCCGTGCAGGCTCGTTCGGCCAGCCCGAACGGGCGGTTCCTCTAGCCCGACCGAGCGGTTCCGCGTGCTCCAAGCCGACCGAGCGGTTCCTCCAGCCTGATCGAGCAGTTCCTTCAGCCCGATCGAGCGATTCCTTCAACCCAAATAGGGTGTCGTGTTTCAGCTCGAGCAGACGTTTCTCGTGAGTCCGAGCGGGCGAACATGCTCGACCTGAGCGGACGAGCACTGCAACCCTAGCGGGCACAACATGAACAAGTTGGACGCTGAGTTACATGAGATGCACCACATGCTCACTAAGTATAAGAAACACATGTTCATAGGGAAGAGGGGATCGAGATCTGTGCTCATGGTTGGGCAGTTCTCTCATCAAAAGAGGAAAGGCAAGAAGAGGCCCAGAACCAGACAGAGTGCACCTAAGGCTGGTATGACGAACGTAAAGGGCGATACTGGTAAGGCCAACCAGTCAGATGCTGAGTGTTTCTTCTGCAAGAAGAACTAGCCAAAAAGAGGAAGCTAGATGATCATCCAAAAACAGACGTACCTTTGGCATTGTAGACTTGGTCACATCGGTGAGAAGAGGATTGACAGGTTGCATAAAGATGGTCTTTTAGGACATTTTGACTATGAATCATATGCAACTTGTGAGTCATATCTCGCTGGTAAGATGACCAAATCTCCATTTAGTGGAACCGGAGAGAAGGCTATAGAACTCCTAAGACTCATACATACTCATGTATGTGGACCTATGAGAGTTCAAACCAAGGGTGGATATTCATATTTCATCACATTCACTGATGATATGTCGAGATATAGATTTGTATTCTTGATGAAACACAAATCCGAATTTTTTGAAATGTTCAAAAGATTTTGCAGTGAAGTGGAGAAACAAACCGGTAAGAGTATCAAAGTGTTGAGATCAGACCGGGCTGTTGAATATCTAAGTCATGAATTTGTCGATTATCTGAGGTAAAATGGGATTTTGTCTCAGTGGACTTCTCCTAGAACGCCACAGCATAATGGTGTGTCTGAAAGAAGAAATCAGACTTTGTTAGATATTGTTCGATCCATGATGGGATTCATAGATCTTCCAATAAACCTGTGGGGTTATGCTTTAGAAGCAGTCGCGTACATTCTAAACAAGGTTCCCACTAAAGCAGTCTCTAAGACTCCATATAAGATATGGAAGGGACGAAAACCAAATTTGAGACACATCAAGGTTTGGAGTTGTCCGGCCTTCATTAAGAGACTTCAGCCATACAAGCTTGATGCTAGGTTTGAAAGGTGTAGGTTCATAGGTTATCCCAAGAAAACTATGGGATATTATTTCCACCACCCGTCTGAGCACAAAGTATTTGTGGTCAGAATGACAACCTTCCTTATAAGGGAATTCCTTGAGGAAGGAATTCATGGTGGAGAAGTAGTTCTTGACGAGATTCAAGAACCCGACGAACCAACACAAGCTCATGGACATGAGATGTCAAATGAGTTATCTTGTCTGAGTGATACGTTGTTAGGCACCAGGGCTTCATTTTCAAATGTTGAAGTGACCGAACCTATTCAAGAACAAGTCCAACAAGGTATCCCAGTGCAGATTGAACCTACTGCACATGCTCCTTTGAGAAGATCAACATGTTCTCATCGTGCACCTGAAAGACTCAATCTGATGGTGCAAGAGGACGTGATCGGTCACATAGATGACGACCTGTTAACTTTCTAAGAAGCTATACAAGGCCCAAATTTTGAGAAATGGTGAAAAGCCATAGAATCCGAGATGGAATCTATGAAGATCAACAAAGTGTGGACTTTAGTGGACCCTTCAGAGACTTCCAAACCGATTGGTTTTAAATGGGTTTACAAGAAGAAAATTGGAGCAGACGGGCATGTAGAGACCTATAAAGCTCATCCAGTTGCCAATGGGTATAGTCAACGAGAAGGGATTGACTATGAAGAAACGTTATCCCCTTTGGCAATGCTCAAATCTATTTGGATTCTGCTTGCGATAACGGCGTACTATGACTATAAGATTTGGCAAATGGACGTGAAAACAACTTTCCTTAATGGAGAGCTCCGCGAAGAGTTTTCATGGCTCAACCTAAGGGTTTCACGTTGCCAACTCAAAGTCATATGGTATGCAAGTTTCAGAGGTCCATTTATTGACCCAAGCAAGCTTCTCGAAGCTGGAACATTCGCTTCAACAAGACAGTTGAAAAGCTCAACTTTGTTAGATGTGATAAAGAGCCTTGTGTGTACAAGAAGTTTAGTGGGAGCACGGTTGTCTTCCTTGTGCTTTATGTGGATGACATATTGCTCATAGGGAATGATATTCCGGCGTTGCAAAAGACTAAGTCATGGTTGTCTGATCAGTTCTCCATGAAGGATCTAGGAGAAGTAGACTATATTTTGGAAATAATGATCTATAGGGATAGATCGAAGAGGTTGCTTGGATTTTCATAATCCTAGTACACTGACAGTATCGTGAGACGATACAACATGAAAAGTTCCAAGAAGCGCTATCTACCGATAGGTACTGGAATTTCTCTTTCTAGGGAGGATTGTCCTAAGACCCTGGATGAAAGAGAACACATGAGTCGGCTTCTCTACGCTAGCGCAGTGGGAGCCATCATGTACTCCATGACATGTACTAGGTCTAACGTAGCCTACGCACTAAGTGTAGTGAGTAGATATCATGCTGATCCTAGTGAGGAACACTGGAAGGTTCTTAAGAATATCCTTAAGTACATGAGAAGGACTAAGGACCAGTTCCTCATATATGGTAGTTCTAACTTCGAGTTAGAAGGATTCACTGATGCAAGTTTCTCGACAGGCAAGGATGACAGTCGGTCCATTCCAGGTTGTGTGTTTTGTCTGAATGGAGGCACAGTAAGTTAGAAGAGTTCCAAACATGCTACTATAGTTGATTCGGTGACTGAAGCAGAATATATAGCGACTTGCGAAGCAGTTAAGGAAGCGGTTTGGATGAGAAGTTCATAGATGAACTTGGTGTGGTACCTTCGATAAAGGAAGTCGTTCCTTTATTGTGTGATAACACCGGGGCTATTGACCAGGCGAAGGAACCAAGGTATCATCAGAAATCGAAACATGTTCTGCGGAAGTATCATCTGACACGAGAGATCATAACGCGTGGGGACGTGCAAATCCAGAAGTGGATGGAAAGGAAAATGCAACAGATCCGTTCATGAAGGCACTTGGTTCAAATGAGTTTGACAAGCAGAAGCTGAGGATCAGATTGAGAGGATGACTAGCTGGCATTAATTTATTGACTTGTAACGAGTTGTATATTTTAGACATCGATTTTATTTTAATAATAGTATATGGAATTATTTTTCATATGATGAGTTTCATAGTTGTATGATAGAGTCTAAGATTAAATCTTAAATTTGACATTATGATAGAGATCATAATAAAGAGAATCAAGTTTTTGGTATGATTTAATCTGAACTGTTCTTGTTCATAGGATCACTACCTGGACTATAGTGATCTGGAAAGAACAACATATATGTGATAAGTTTCTATATTGATAGAAATTAGTGCATCTCTTTTACTAAATCAATGTGGGCGATACACATAATGATGTGATCACTGAACTAACCTAAAGGGAGAAATGCTTAATGGTTAAATAACCAATAAACTGTCATTTAAGATTTCTCCAGATAGTTAGATAATTAGTTTTTTCTTAGACCTGAGATCAACATAGTAACTAGTATCTCATCTATTATTCTTTGATTCTGGACATCTAGTGTCTTAGATTACTAGTTGAATAGATATTGGGAATAATTAGATATTTGCGTAATTAGTGACTGATCAAGATGGAATCCGTCAACTCTTGGTAAGAGTTTGAGCTCTATGTTGTCAGTATCACAATGATTGTACGAATCTCTGGCGAGAGTGCAATGAATGAATGAAGAAAGGTGTTTCTTAGGTTCATTAATCAGTCATTTGTGATTGACATGAGACATAGTTGATAATCCGTAAGGCTGACAGTTATGACCATGCCTAGGATGCGTCTGGAACTGTAAAGATGGAAGGAAATACTAACGTCAACTTCACCCTAGTTCGCTTTGGGTAAGATTGTTACTCAAATGAGTAAGGATGTTTCTTCACGCTATCCGGTCGTCGAGGTGTGTTGCTAGACGTAAACCTCGATTAGTTAATTAATGGATACTAATTTGCTATCGGTTTAGTGATGATCCTACAAGGTCACACGTATACGAGTGTCTCGGTATCTGCTTGTGATTGTTAGAAAATCATTATGGAATGAAATTATATTTATCCGCCAGTACCGAAGAATATAATTGTATTTGGTTTTCTTTTGGGGTTAGTACATCAGATGTACGAGCAAGTATGTGTATGGAGATACATGTATTTCGACTATTTGAGATATTACGTAAAGGCAAGTGGGAGGCTGAAAGTATTATGCCTCTTGCGTCACATTTAATAGTCACATGGTTAACTTGTAATTATTGAAAAGTTCAATACTATTTATTTAATGAAAATAAGTTTTCGTTATCAGATTTTATTAGCACAAAATCAAAACCCTAAAACCTAATAGTCGTCAGAAAGAAAATAACGAAGAACGAAAACAGTTGCGTTCATCTTAAAATCCGCACCAACCATTGATTGCAGAATCTGATATCGGTATGGATACGAGTAGAGGACTTGCACTATCAAGTTTCACATCCGATCATCACTTTCAACGTAACATGTATTATCGAAATCGTTTCATTTTACGTTCTTCTTTGAAACCCGAAAACAATCCTTAAACATGACTAGATCGAATAACTGGGTTGTAAAACACGCTTCCGGACCCGATGTTGTAACCCAACATATATAGTATAGTAACTATATTACTTTCAAATCTACGAACCACATCTACACTCAAATTTCTCATACATAAATCTCAAAAACATATGTCAATACCTGAAACATGAAAGTATTAGTATATTTAACAACTAATATATTTAAAGTATTAATCATTATACTATTCACAAAATCAACCATACCTCCAATTATTTCGTGTGCATATTTTTCCAAATATTCAGATAAACATATGAAAAGTATTCTTTGCATGAATACATGACAATAATGACTTTTTATCCGTGATAACTTTCCTCCATGAATATCGACACACCTTTCGATGTTAGATGTATAACCATAAAAAATTTTCACGTCTTCCTTATTTCAACAATTTAATTTCTCCTCATTCGACAATCTAAATATCAAAATTAGATCTTTACCGTCATGACTTGTATGTGACCCCTTATGTGAGTAATACTCTTCTAGATCCTTATGTAATTTAATGTTATCTTTCGTCTTTCCTATAGCATTAAGTATCGTGTTGATGATATTATCAAAAATGTTTTCTCTATGTGCATGGAATCAAGATTATGTTGAAGCTTTAGATTTTCCGATACGATAGATCCAAAAATATGCTCTTTTGTACCAATTATGAGTAATTCCACAACCACCAATTCTGGGATGATTGTTCTCTTCACAATCGATACTCCTAAGAATACCCAAAGCAAGAAATCGTTCATACAAAATATTTTTGTTGATCAAAATTGGAGGATGAGAATTTCATACAACTATATTCCTTTTAAATTTCCTCTTATTGCGCCGTAATGTATCATTAGTAGGAAGAAAACGACGATGACAATCAAACCAACTCCTCTTCCATCCAGATTTCATCTGAAAATCATATGTTTTGTCCATGCAATATAGACAAGCCAATCGACCATACATTGTCCGTCCAGATAACATACCATAAACAGGAAAACAACTTATTTTCTACATAAGAGCACCTCGTATATAAAATTTTATTGCCTCGAGACGTCGTATGTTTGAAATCTCTTCCACAATTCTTTGAACTCTCTTCCATAATTCTTTTAATTCATCAATCAATGGTTGAAGAAATACAAATTCCTTCGATACATATTGAGTTTTTGGATCAACTATTCTATACATCCATTGTCTAGAAACGAAAGAATTCGATATGGACAATGATGCCATTATAATCAGAAACATAAGAAGATATGTAGTGAAATATATGATAATTGCGTGTGAGAAATGGATGAAGATATAAGGGATTAAAATAGATAATTTCTAGACTGATTAAGGACGGATTACAGGCCAGAACTAATATTTACCGACGAGCCATCCAAAAAATATCCCTAAATCTAAACGGTTTCCCGTGCCCATCCGAAAATTGGGGACGGTCTTGTTCTCCGTCTGTAATCCGAAACGACCCACTTTTCCGTCTCTACTCCGTCTGTAAATACAGACGACTTGTGGACTGTTCATCCGTTCGTGAATTTACCGATGTATTACGAACGAAATTATCTTGTTATCGATATTTCGTCCATAATCCGTCTGACAATTTGTAGACGGATTAGTCCGTCCTGAAAATTCATTTGGAATTTCTAAATTTCTAGTAGTGATGATGCAAGTAACATATGATAGGACGATTTATAAGGATATGGAAAGAACACAATCCATTTCATTAGACTTGGTTGATCGGTAACATGGTTTTAATTATCGACGACAATGTTAATTATTATAATCTTTCACTTATACTATATTTAAATTGAATACTAATCATTTAGTATACGACATGTTACAATGAGCAATTATGGAATGAAAGATTTTCAGAAAAAAATATTTATCTTAAAATAAGTTGTAGTAAAATTAATAAAAAATATCATGAATGATTTATAGTTGACTAAAATATTCTATTTAATAATATTTTAATTAGTTGTAAAATTTTATTTAAATATAAATTACAAAATTATTAATCTATTTTATAAAAAATACAAGTATTAAATAATATAATACTTAATTGATTTATGAATTCATGTGAAATATAATTATATTTTTATTATTATAATCTAACATATAATATCTAATACTAAAAATGACAAAAAAAATTTTGAATAGGTAATGAAATGGGTTGAGAGAAACAGTTGGAGAACGCAAAAATAGTCATTCTAAGAGTTGTTCAACGGTATCTACGATATCCTAGCTTTAGAAAGCGATTCAGATGGAGGAAAGTTTGAGAAATAATCATTTAGAAAGTTATTCAACGATATTTACAATGTTCAGATAAAAGATCTCCGTTAATAACATGCAGTTTTAATGAAAGTAGTTGAAAAACATCTTCAATATTATCTTGTTGAGTTTCATGTCTTAGTATATATATGTGTTTGTTGTTTAGACGATGAATATTTATCGCAATTTCACATCAATATTTGTTTAAATACATTAAATTTTTCTTTAATAAAGATATATATTGAAATAAAAATTCAAAATTTAAGTATCTAATTATATAACAATTATATATTTGTTTATATTAAACTTTTAGAAATGATTTGTAGTGATTCTATTTACTTATATTATTTATATCTTATGATTTATATAACAAAATAGATAAATTTAGAATTAAAATATTTTTATATATAATCATTCATTTTAGTTAAATGAAAAATATAGATCGAACACTAAGACCTTCCTTACAATACACTAGGAATCATATTATGTGATTCCTAGTGTATTGTAATGAATGATTTGGATAGGGGTTTTGCAATTTTGGTGAAGGTCGTATTTGTATGAAACAGTGGTAGACGAATTCTGTGAAACAGAAGAGAGGTTTGCATTGGAACATAGGTGTACATTTCTGCTACTTTGTTTAAAAAAAGTTCAAACAGCCTTTGAAGTTCTGCAATCAATACGAGGAGCAAAGCAACTCATGAAGGGATTCATGAAGGTATGTCTGCGGACGACATGTGTGATCTTAAGTGGCTTTTTGGATATCTCATTTCCATTCTTGTTCGATATTGTGCTTCTCATCTCTTTAGCCTTCATTTGAGCTGTTTGCAGCTTGTTCACGATCTTATCCATCGATTCTGATTTCTTCTTCTCTAGCTTTACCTAATCCAAACCAAAGATCATCGTTTCAGTAAACACGATTTTATCAGTGGATTGCGAGGCTAATATTTGGATTGGACCTCGAGTTTTTTTATGGCCGCCTCTGCTTTTGCCTTCTGCAGATTCTCCCAAGCTGCAATCCGAGCTTCCTCTCGTTGCAACCTGCAAGCATAACATCATAGATTTAGCCAAATCCATCAGGACATGTTCGAGGAAAGAGATGAAATCACTTGTTATGTACTTTGAAAGACTCATGGCAGGTTCTGACATATCCCATGAAGCTCCCGATGATTTCATATAACTATCTTCAACCTCAGGTGGCTCCCTCTTGCTTAGCCTAGAGACTCGTCTCTTTGGACGCTTGATCATTCTTGCTCGTCTGTCTATCTTCACTTCTCTCACTTCTTGTCTGCAAAGGCTTTCATTCTCAGGCTCTACGATGGAAATCACTACCGGTGGTGAAGGGTAGAGAGGTGAATCTTGTCTTTCTCGCGAAGACTGATTAGGACTGGTTGCATCTGGGCTCATTTGAGTAGCCATATCCCTTCTTGATATCACTGCAGGCCGCGCCATCTCTCCTCCCATTGTGTCCTCTGGGTTCTCCTCTGCACATTCAAACCTCAAATCAAGACCTTCAATTTCCAGAACAAGCTGTACAAGGAATTCAACAAGCGATATATATATATATAACATTGCCGCATAAATCAACTCATCTCTGCTCTGTTCAAAGTACTCCCACAAGATTACTCGAAGGGAACCTGCAAAGCAGATGTACTACTACTACTACTACAAGGAACCGCCTTTATGGACAAAAGCCCCCCTAAGACTGGAGATTCGAAGTGTCAGATGAGACATTCATCTTAAAAATCCAGGTCCTTTGTGATACCTTAGGGTAAAATCAGCAATATCTTCTGACATATCTGAACACTAAACCCATCTAGTTGCAGATCAACATTCATAGTCAAAGATCAGGAGAAGATGAAGGAAGATTATAACGTACAACTTGACCCACTTTTCTGATTTACCTTTGGAACTAGAAGATGAACTTTCACTGACCAAATCCATCCAACTATGGCCATGTTCATCACACCCACCGCCACCAACACTTCCCCTGAAAACCCTATCAGCCTCCAAAACCCCCGTCGAAAACGGCGAACTCACCACCATCATACCCTTCATGCACCCCGGCGGAGCCTCCACCGCCCGCATCGCCGACTTCGCCGCCGCCTTCGTCGGTGAATAGTGGTAGTACCCTGTCGCCGACGACGAAGAGGACGGCGGCATCAGTGGAGGCGGCACAATGGGTCCGCTCTTGGATTTGGGCCTTCTATGTTCCACAAACTGAGAGTTTACACCAGAGTTTTTGTAAACACCTCCCGGGTACGAAGCCACGGGGCTGCAAATCCAGCGCTCGGCGTCTTCCCATTTAGACGGAAGAGCTCTGCCGCTGTAGAACGGAGTGGCTAAGGCGGAGGCAGAGGAGATATGCCTGCGGCCATTGATTCCAGTGGTGGAAGGGTGAGGTACTCGCTCCGAGCTCCAACCCTTGCTGTAAATCGCACCGTTCTCAGCGTAACTCGGAGCTCCGGGACTGAGAAATGCGCCTAAACTGTTGGAAGAAACAGAAGTCTTCTTCATTTCAACTGGGTTTCCGATTTTTGGGAACGAAAAAAAAATACAACTTTTTAAGAAAGGAAACTCATTTTTTTAATCTCCGGCGGAGGAGTGACTTTTTGCCGGTTAGAGAAGAATGCGTGAAAAGGTGATGGGTGAGGAGAGAGAGAGAGATTTTGTCGGCATTAGGACAATTGTCGTGACTGGTCCGATCATATGCCACAAAATTTTGGGTAACGCCAAAAAGCCAACTTTTTTTTGGCCAAATGCCAAAAGGCGAATTAAATAAATGAAACCGACTGCCTTGAAGATAATGCCATTTATTTTATTGGCTTCCTTCTTTCTTCTTCCATATTTTTACACATTTATAACAAGGGTCAAATATCAGCTCGAACCCCCCAGGTCGATCAAATCCGTCCATTTTTAATTGGTTTGAGTCTCCGGATCGAATTGAAGATTGGTTTCCATATTTTACGGGTCAGTCTAAATATCATGTGCCGGCTACATACTTTGATTTTAATACGATATTAAAATTATAACTAATTATATTTTCTTTTAATGTTTCGTAGAAATAGTTTAGATTGGTGTCCGTAATTTCTAATTTTAGAGGATATGGCTTCAAACCTTCTACCTTGTATTTATATTTTATGTTAAATTTGTCTCTACTGTTATACTATATTGTCGAAAAATATATTTAAAATTAGGAATGTTGTTAGCCTTTTATTATTATATGTACATGTACTTCAAGATTTCAAGACTTTAAATGTAATATCCCTTAGTGTGAAAAATAGCTCCGCAATGGTGAGAATTCTGTTTCGTTATCAGAACGCACAACCTTTACCAACTTAGAGAATTATCCGTTGACCATGGAGCAAAATGTAGGAAATATAGAAGCAGCCTCTGATTTGGAAAGCCTCTGATTTGGAATGCAAAAGATATATCCCAGTGGCTCGTGTATGATCATCAACAATCGTTAGAAAGAAGCGTTCGCTAATATGTGTTGGAACCAGGTATGGTCCCCACATATCGCAATGAACCAAATCGAACGGTGCGAAAGCTCTATTATTACTCTCAGGAAAAATAATCCGTGTTTGTTTGGAAAGAAAACATGTATCACAAGGACGTCCCTTATTCAACTGAGATGAAGTAATATCAAGTACACCCGATAAACCAGAAAGAATATTGTCTGAAGGATGTCCTAGTCTCCGATGCCAAAGATCAATGGAACCCAAAACTAAACTCGCAAATGCCGTCAATGATGGAACGAAACTTGTAAACCCCACTGCTCTCTTTGTCGACTCCAATCAGGATCTTCGGGGAACGGTCATGTATCACACATAGCTTATTAATAAACGTTACATAACAAGACAATTGTTGTGATAACTTCGATACATAAATGAGAATGCATGTTAGAGATGTGATAAATAACACTTCACGAAGTATGAATGATTCCGAGACATGGATATCTCCTGTATGTTGTGCAGCAATATTGGAACCATTTGGAAGATCGACGGGATTCGCAACAATAGATTTAACATTAATCAATAGGGAAAAATCGCAGTCATATGATGCGAAGCACGCGAGTCGATAATAAAATCAGTAATACTTGTGTTACTCATGGTTAGGTCAGATGAAAGCTTCTGCACACTGAGAAGTGTCATGAGAGCATGATATTGGTCCGTATTCAATCCCGGAACAACACTGATGCTGGAGGAGCTAACTGAAGATAGTGATCCCTAGGAAAGAGAGGAAACCTGGAAACATTGGCAGTTGCACGTCCGCAGCCACGAGTCCCCGTAAATGTGGAGGGTCCACGGCCTCGACCGCGAGCAGGTCTTCTATTCTCAGGCCACCGGTCTGGGTAACCGTGAAGAATGAAACAGGTCTCTGCGACATGTCCCTTTCTTCCATAATGAGAATAAAGTAAGGATGGATCTCGGATTCGTGGTTGAGAATTCCGGGGATTTTGAGTACTTTGAACAACAAAGCTCATAGCAAGTGGTTTCTCATCGTATTTTTCAATAACAATAAGTTGAAGTTCTGCTTCAATCACGATAGCATAAACCGAATCCAAATCCGATAATGGTTTCATCGATATAATACTGGTTCAAATATGACCAAACCTCAAAGTATCGAGACCCATAAGAAACTGTTACAACCTCTTCTCTTCACGTTCTTATGCTAGCTTCACGGTTAAAACACCACAAAATTTCTTTCGGATTTGATTTCTTTGCATTTGATCTTGTTCTATGAAGAGAATTACCCAGAATTTCTGAAACAGAATTTCTGAAATTTCTGAAACAGACGTTTCCTCCTCTTCTACCCTAACAAAAAAGCTTCTTTTCTTGCACCTAGAAAAACCGGCGCTTACCTAGAAGATATTACCTAGAAGACATTACCCATGAGACATTACCCAGAAAACTACCCAGAAAACAACATAGAAGACATTACCTAGAATTACCTAGAAAACTTTTCCGACGAACACGACGAACACAATCACCGCTGAATCAGACATTCCGGTGGACTTCAGATATTCCGGCGAATTCCGACAAAGACCGAATACGAACATAACAAGACGACGGTTGAATCAGACATCTTCTCTCGAATACTGGAATCGATCTGGGATTGCGATTGCGATACTAGAATCAACCGATTATGATACTGGAATTGACAAAGAAATATCTTCTTGATGACCAATTGCGATTCTTGACGACCGATACTGGAATTGATTTGAGATTGCAATTGTGATACTGGAATCGATCGATTGCGATGCTAGAATCGATCGATTGACGACATGAACGACTCTCGTCACTGATCCTCTTCACGCTGGGACAGTTGCTCAGCTTGCTCTTGTTGCCGCAAGGAAAGACACGGTTGCGACTGCTCATGCGGATGTCGCTTCCGCTTCACCGTTCTTCCTCAATCCTGCAGACCATCCCGGTATGGTTCTATCCACGATTGAGTTGATGAAGGATAATTACGATAGATGGGCTGAGGCAATGCGGAACGCTTTAATCTCGAAGAAGAAACTGTTTTTTTTTTCTCGGTGGTGCTATGACGCCACCGACTAATGATTTGCAGGAATATGATGAGTGACGTACCGTCAATTCGATGCTTATGGCGTGGATCATTAATACCATCTCGTTGTCTCTTCGATCCTCCTTCGCGTATGCCTCTACCGTGAAGGACTTGTGGGATAATATACGTCGTCATATGTCACTCGGGAATCCTTCTCGAGTCTATCAGCTCCATTGCTCTATTGCGACTTGTCGTCAAGAAGGGCTATCGGTTTGCGACTACTTTGAGAAAATTCAACTCCTTTGGAGTGAACTTGGTAACAACATTCCTAATTTTAAGTATATTTTTCTATAATATACTATTATATATTTATTTCATTTGTATGGTTTGCATATTATTGTATAGGTCTAGAAGTTTGTTCAGTACACACTTAAAAATAATTGTTGCAGATTTATATCATTATAATATAATAGAGTAAAGGTATTTCTAAAAATATTTTGTCTAGGATATATATATATATATGTATATATCATTTGTAAGTTAATTGGGATAGAACATTAATAACATTTATATGAACCGTCGTGTTTTTTTATATGGTATCAGTGTGTTTTCAATTTCATAAATTTCATGTTTTTGTCGTTGTGCATTTTTCATTGTTGTAGTCGTAGTGGTGGTTCATTGTTGTTGTCGGTGTTCTGGCGTTCACACGTGTCTCTTTCACCAGTTTAGGTGCAGTTTCCAGGAGGAACAGATCTAGTCATTCCAGATATCTTCACTCAAAACAGGTTTGGTTTTGTCCTGATCTGCATCTTCAACCTTCGTCCGTTGCGTTTTACGTTTCAACCTTCATCAGATCTGGTTCACATTTCGATGAGTAGCGATTTGTGTTGATTTTGCATTTCCCGAACTCCTCGACGAGACCTGGTCAAGCTCCTCGGCCTCCGTCACTTTCCTCTGTTCCTCTAATTCTTCGAGCTTCGAGTGTCGCTCATCGCCAACAATCTCTCTATATGATCTCTTGGTGAGTGATAATCCCGACCGAGTGTTTAATTTCTCAGATGATCCTAATAAACCATAATTATGTGGATTGGGCTCAAGAGCTTTGTATTGTTTTTCGCTCCTGAAAGAAGTTTGGGTTCATTGATGCAAAACCATTAGAAGACTCAGATGAATTGGAAGATTGGTGGACCAATAATTCACATTTGGTCTCTTGGATTCGGAACACGATATCTTCGGAGCTTCACTCTAATGTCTCTCATATCGAGATAGCGAAGGAACTGTCGAATTATATCAAACTGAATTATTTCGTTTACAACGGTCTGTGTATCTTGTGTTTGAAAGCGAAACTATATTTGTGCAAACAACAGGGTCTCGAAATTCAAGATTACTATAATAAAATTAAATGGTTGCGAGAAGAACTTGTGGTATATGATGTATTTCCGGTATGCGAGTGTAATGGGTGCTCTTATGGTGGTTGCAAGTGCAATCCGGTGGCTAAGCTCGAAAAAAACAGAAGGATGACAAAATTCATTTGTATATTCTTGGGTTAGATGATGTTTTATATGGAACTGTTCGGTCCAATCTTGGCCTTTGGTCCTCTCTCGAACCTCAAACGGGTGTATGCGATGGTAATTCAAGATGAAACCGCGAAACCAGACGTGAAATCTCTAAATACGCGTCAGGA
Source organism: Gynandropsis gynandra (assembly GCA_036759665.1). Classification (NCBI taxonomy): domain Eukaryota; kingdom Viridiplantae; phylum Streptophyta; class Magnoliopsida; order Brassicales; family Cleomaceae; genus Gynandropsis; species Gynandropsis gynandra. Next base: position 38,692,305 of record CM071868.1, on the reverse strand, counting down.
GGTGATGGCATTTGCAGTGAAGACTGAATCCAAATCAAATACTCGTATTGATGCTTGTGACCTTTTCATGGTCTGTTCTTATTATGGATGTAACAGTCATGTTGTTGACATGTGCTTCCAACTTCATGGATATCCAGATTGGTGGCCCAAATGTACATCATAAAAGGGCTCTGAAGGGGGTTGCGGTAATTCCAAAGGTCGTGGCAGATCCTCTTCAGGAGGTCGTGGTCGTTCCTAGTCGTGCATGTGAATGCTATCACTACACAATGTGCCTTTACCACCAATTCATCCAAATCATTATCCACAGCATTCACAGATCATGATGTGATAGCACTCGCTGGAGCATCGTCTAATCAACTGAAATTGTTAGTGGATCTGCTCTCACACAAATTTGGTGGGATGGAGAATCTCACGGATAAGGAAGTCTCTGTGCATTGGATTCTCCACTTCGAAGCTAGGAACCATATGATCGATTGTAGGGATATAATAATCAACATAGTTGATATCCCAGCGTGCTATGTTGGAACAAGATCGATCCATAAACGAACAATTGTCATTTGTGGATCATTTGTGCTTCATGATGTCTTTTAAGTTCCTGCATTGAGTTTCAACTTCATATCTATATCTCAACTTCTTCGTGAGGTAGATTGTATTGTCAAGTTCACTGATAAACTTTGTGTTATTTAGGACCACATTACGAAGATATGGATTAGAACGGGTGAGCATCGTGATGGGTTTTACTTCTTCAAAAGGATAGTGAATGCAACATCAGCTCGAACACGTTTGTCATCTGATCTTTGGTATGCACGTATGGGTCATCCGTCTTCTTAAGTTTTGAATTTAATGTTCGGTATTCAGTCATCTATTGTGCATAATTAGACCTGTGATATTTATCTTTGAATCAAACAAACTCAGGAATCTTTTCCGTTGAGTACTAGTAAAACATTGAGAACTTTTCAATTGGTCCATTGTGATGTGTGGGGATCGTATCACACCTCTTCATTTTTTGGTCCAGGATATTCTTGATCATTGGAGATGATTTCTTTAAAGGCGTTTGGCTTAATCTACTTCATACTAAATAAAAGTAACAATTTTTTTGTATGGAATGTTGCAATGGTAGAGCGTCAATACAATGTTCAAGTACAGTGTCCGCAATGATAATGGAACGGAATTCATGAGTCTTACCGACTACTTCATTGAGCATGGAATTCTTCATGAGACATCATGTGTTGGCACTCCACGACAAGATGGTCCGGTGTAACGCAAACTTCGTCATATTCTCAATGTTGTTCATGCTTTGCTCTTCCAATCTGGCTTTTCTATTAAGTTTCGGGCAGAGACTCACATCGGTATATTTTAGCAACCGTACCCCATGCCTATCCTCAACGAGAAAATACCATATGAAATCCTGAATGGTGTAGTGCCTCCCAAGGTTCATCTCTGAGTCTTGGGTTCGTTATATTACGTTCACAATCAAAAGCTTCTTGGAGATAAATTTCATCTCGTAGTCGAAAATGTGCCTTCATGGGATATCCTCATTCCAAAAAATGTTAGAGGGTGTATGATATTGAACGATGCATTTTTTCGTATCACGAGATGTTGTTTTCTCAAAAATTGAGTTTTCGTTTCTTGAGGCTTCACCGAGAACTTCTAATGTCACACCTTATTCTACTCCATCGGCTACTCCTTTTCCTACTACTAACGATGAGGAAACTCATCATGTGTTGTTGCCCTCGGTGGTGTGGGGAGCTTTAACCATAACTATTGCATCTCATGATCCTCCAATCTTCATTTTGTATCCCACCTAAGTACGTGGGACTTTGTACATGCTTTTCCTATTCATTATATGTATATTGAGTATACGGATAGTTCTATTTTGGGTCATGGGTTACGAGCCAGACAATAATTCACTAGATATGTGATTATATTATTCACATTGTCTAAGTTTTGAGCCCATCACACGTGATTTCCGCCTCACCTGCCTTCATCACATTCTTAGATACCTCGTTTCCTATTTCTCACTCAATTTCATGTGGTATATTTTTATAGGCACACCATAACTTTCTTGCAGTTGTTATGATCTATGAGGAATCATCTTCTTTTGCTGAAGCCCTCCGAGATCCCAATTGGCACTCGACGATGAAATCCGAGATTGATACGTTGGACAAAAATGAAACATGGGTATTAGAGCACATTCCTCTAGGAAAGAAATCCATTGGTTGTAAATGGATATATTAGATCAAATTTCGTGCAGATGGTTCATTAGATCATTATAAAACTCGATTGGTGGTCATGAAAATATGCAAATTATTCCTTATTTACATACTTCGTGGGACGTGTACAACTTCATGTTTTGATGTATGTGGATGATCTCATTGTTTTTGGTAACTCTTCTCTTGTTCTCCAATAATTTAAGAAATATCTTGATTCTATATGAAGGATTTGAGAGTTTATAAGTACTTTCTGGGCATTGAGATTGAACGACGTCCTAATGGTATATATTTATGCCAACACAAATATGCTTTGGATATCATCTGTGAAGTCGGTCTCCTTGGTACCAAACCAAGACGTTTCCATTAGATCACAATCATCATCTTGTATTATCGGAATCAGAACCATTCTTAGATCCCGAGAAATATCGCCAATTGGTTGGTAGGCTCATCTATCTTGGTGTCACTCGTCTTGACTTGTCATACAATATTCATATATTGATAAACAACTCTACGTGTTGTGCAGTATATCAAGTCCAATCCTGATTAAGGTATACTACTTCATGCACATCGAGACTTATATATAACATCATGGTGTGATTCAAATTGGGCAGGTTGTTCCATTTCACGAATAATCATTTACAGGGTGGTTCATTCAACTTTTTATGTCACCTATCTCGTGGAAAACGAAGAAGCAATCTACCTTGTTTGCATCGTCTATGAAAGCGAAATATCGTGTTGTGGCAATGACGGATCGCGAACTATTATGGTTTAAAAACCTTATTTTCAGTATTGAGATTTGTCATTCTCTCCAATGTTCATGCATTGTGATAGTGAGGTTGCGTTACATATCAACGTCAATCTAGTCTTTCATGTACGCACAAAACATATCGAGGTAGATAGTTATTTGGTACACGATCAACTAGTGGCTAGAGTTATTGCAATGTGTCATATTCTCATCAAACTCCAACTAGCTGACATTATTACTAAAACTCTTGGCCAAAAGAAGTTTGAATATTTGTTGTCAAGTTGGGATTGCACAATTTGCATGCACCAAACTTGAGGGGTAATAGAGGAAAAGTATTTCTGTAAATATTTATGTCTAGATTATATATGTATGTATATATATATATATATATCTTTTAACCTAGTTGAGATAGAATGTTAATAACACTTTTTAGAGTCGTCGTGTTTCTGACATAATGTATACATAATATCGTCAAATAGGTATAAATTTATCTCAATGAACTGCCGACATCTTCGGAGCTTTCCAGTCATCGTCTTCTGCAAAGCACAACATCATATATGAATAAACATTTCATTGCATAACACTTTCCCTGGGTACAAATTAAATCTTGAAGTATATTCATGGCAATCAATAATTAATAGTGACATATTCAAATAAAAAAATTAAATTTTGAATACATATCAAATGATTTTGTATATAAATAAATTCAAAAGATAATTTTAAAATTTAGGTTATCCAACATCATAATTATAAATTTATGATAAATATTTTAATCTTACGTAAAACAATACAAAATAATATATATTTTGAATCAAATTGATCTTCCTATATGTATATGGATGTATTTATGTTTAATGTATCTCTTTTTTGTTTGCTTCGATCCTATTATACTCTTATTCTTTTTCCTCTTATAGCAAAAATTTAGACCAAAGAACTTTTAAAAAAATTATCTACCAACTTTAAGTTTCGAGTTGACCCTAGTTGACAATGTGAAACAGATTGACATCACTAATATAATCCCATACTATCTTTTGTTTAGTCGAGTTTTTAAATTTATAATTGTCACCTCTCAAACTAATAGTATAGAATATCGTCATTTTCTGTGTATTTTGTTTACATTTACGCATTTATGGTACTTTTCAATATATCATCTATGTTGAATTTTAACTAATTCAAACACGTTTAACTGTAAAGTTCTATTTGAAAAGAAAACATTCTAAAAAATACTTTATAATATCATAGATAATCTATAATATATTTAAATCTTTTTCCACCATCAAATTTATAACAATCTAAAATATCACAAAATACACATTTGTTGTATTTAAGTCATTATTATTGTTGATGTGAATCGAGAGCGAACTTTGAGGTAACTCCTGTATTTTTTTGTCTCATGTAATACGAAAGAGTTTAGTCAATTATAATCATAAACAATTAATATCGACATGAATCAAACGTGATTTTTATATATAGATTAGAAAATGTGTAAATATTTTGACTGGAATCAAAAGTACAAAAAGGAGAGGAAAAAAGAGTTTCACTCAATGTGTTGTTAGGTTTTGGAGCTTTCTTCATATGTGATGTTTCATACAGCGAACTCCCATTTGTCGTGTTTCTCCTATCTTTCATTTTTAGTTTATAAACATTCTATTACTCGAAGGAATCGTAAATCCTAAAGCCAACGGACATAAACCCTGCGACAAACACACTAATTTAGCATCTATTTCTCTTTTATTAATAATAATAGTAATAATAATAATGGTGTTGAAAATTAATTATTAATCTGTAAATGAATATATATTAAAAATATAAAGCATATATTATATGAATATAATATAATTATTAATAGTGATTTGACGTACACGTATTTAACTGCATGTATATACATATATTATATGTATAATATATATAATAATAATACGCACATAAGTTAAATACATATATAATAATATTAATAATATATATTATAATATATATATATATGTGTGTATTGATATATTAATACGTATATATATTCTAAAAGTTAACTAGACATATATATAGATATATATAATATTTTATTATATATATAATAAAACATATAAGAAAATAAATAAAAATAAATAAATATTTATCAAGAGAAAAAATGACTTCTGTTATTGCAATTTTTTTAATGTATATACAAGGAGAGAAAAATTGTTTATTTATAGACAAAAATCTTCTATTTCTTTAGAATAAAAAAGTATTAATAAGGATTGAGCTTAATACTACTTTTTAAATATCTATTAATTACTTTGAAAAAAAATTTAGAAAAATATATTTTGTTCTATCATTTTTTATATATATTTTTTGTTTAGGCGACACATGCTATATTATCTTCATAATATTGTTGGATCAGTATTAACCGGTAGATGAATCTATAAAATTATATAAAATAAAACATGTATTATATGTTTGTTATTTAGTTCATAATGTATTGTATTTATCCATAATATCCAATAATCAGTCTATAATGTCAGTTATTCAATCCATGATATTCAGTTTATTATATTCGTTATTTAGTTAATAATATTCATATATATGTTCTAAAACGAGTCCAAATTAAAATTAAAATAGGTTGAAAATAAATTTAAAGGATTTTTTACAGTGAAAATGTTTTTGCAACCTAATTTTTTGGAATGGTGTGAAATATATAAATTTTATTTTTTATTGAAAACGATCATACGAAATAATTTGTTAAAAATTAATTATTAATCGAAGTAAGGTTCGCCACATTTCAGTGAGTGCTCTACCTTGCTATGGTACCGGAAGCACTTGGTATAAATATATATAAATGTATATTAAAATATAATATAATAATTATTACAACCGTGCGTGTATATATATAATATGTATATAATTTATATTATATAATATTAATAATAAATAGTACCAATAATAATAATAATTGAATTGGACGTAACATACAGCTAGCTGTACCAAAATCCTGCTGGAAATTACTGACGCGTTAAATAGTCTCTTGTACGAAAAACCCCCACATTATTTTTTCTCTTTTAAGATTCAGAAATGCAATTTAACGAAAAGAAAACATTCTAGATTATAGTTAGATAGATATCCATCATCTAACTTGTGCATTCTCTGTTAATTTTTCATAAAATAAACATACGATTTTATTAGATGCTATTATAAATATATATAATTTAGTTAGATAATATCTCATAATATTATATAAACATATATATTACGAATATAAGGATTTTTAATAAAAATTAATATATTTAAAAAATTATAGTAAAAATAAATAAATGAACTTATTTCATTAAATAATATGTATTTAAAAATTGTTTTCAAATCACCGCCAAGCAAAGCAATTATAAGCCTTACATTAGAAACACGGAAGATTCCATTATTACCAATATCGGTAAAACCATAAAAAGCAATTAAATAAATCACAAGTGATAAATTGTATAAATGTCGGATGAGAGACGAATCTACTTTGTCCAAACAAACACACACAACACAACATACAAAAAAAGCTCCTCCTTCAGTCCGTACAAGTCCTTCAATGCCTTGACCGGCTTCTTCGCCTGCATTCTCATCACGGTTTAGCCGTGAAGTCCCCGAAAGATTCTCCGATTATGGCGACAACATATGAACTGAAGCAGACTTATCTTACCTGGGGGACCGGGAATTCGAGGGCGAGCGTTTTCGTGAACGGCGTGGCGAACGTGAAGGTGATCTTGACCGAGAGGGGGATCGGGACCTTGACCATGACCTTGAACGCGAACGAGAATAGTGCCTGCGAGATCTCCTCCTGCTACCACTACGGCTTCTGCTTCGGCTGCGTCTGTATCTTCTGAGGACACAAGCACATGTTCAACAACACATCAAAAAGTGAGTATAAAATGATATTCAGAAACAGTGTTTGAATGTATTTCTTATAACTTCACTCTTCCATCCTTCACCCTCTTCCCAACCCAACTCAAAGCATGAAGCAAAATTAACTTATTAACAACCTCGAAGGTGAACGACTATAACTCCTACTACGGCTGCGATGCCGATTCCGATTTAACCGGCTTGTTTCCGCTAGTTTCTCCAGCCTCTGACGCTCCTGTTCTCTCTTTTTAACCGTCTCAGCAGCAGAGTCTTTCTTAACTGTGACCAGCATGATATCTAGATCTCAGTTTCTAATCAAACAAATGATGTAAGATGGCATGGAGTAGAACATAACGCTCAGGGTCTTTACTTTGTTTACTCAGCTGTTTGTTCATAATTCTTTTCAGTCGCTCCTGAGGTGTTTCTTTCTTCTCCACTTGCGTCTGTTTCGTAAGCCCCCCAGAGGTACCTGCTTTGGATAGCTTTGCTAGTGCTGCAGATGTGCTGCAAGAGTAAAAAACATAGTGTAAAAGCAATCAACGCTAAATCTTTAATTCAAGAGCACACAAGAGAGCAAATACAGATACCCAAAAGAAACTATAAGTATGACCAAATACACCTTTGCATTCATACCTTACTGCTGGTTTTGCTGATTCAGCACTCTTTTCCTTATCAAGAGACACACCAGAGGCAGGATCAACATGCAGTGCCTCTAGAATATGGCCCCGTGGAGGCCTGCAGGAACATACAATATTATAATTATTGTTATCAAGTACTCTGATAAAAGCTCAAATCAAAACGTGTTCCAGAAAGGAATGATCCTCTCCCCCTCTTTGCCAGGGTAGTCTAGTCCTGAGTTAATATAGATCCACAAAAGTTTCTCTCAAGCAACAAATCAGGTTTTAAACAGCAGCAGAGTAAAAGACTGTCCAATTTATCTTTGCAAGAATTAGAGGTTGAGTTCTCCGACCGGGTGAAAGCATCAGCCTGAGATGGTGGTGAACGTGGAGGGGAATATCCTTCAAACTTTGGACTTCCAACATCTCCCGAGCCTCCAAATTCAGTAATAAACTCAATTTTTGGTTTGTTCAAATCATCAGAATGGCTTCCACGCCCATGGCGCCTAGAATGTGATGGAGAATAAGAACGGGATCTAGATCTGGATCTGTAAATATAAGCAATGCTAAATAAGAATCGAACCCAATATGTCTCATTAAATGGTAGGACACAAAAACCACCCTATAATGACAAACCTTCTTGCACGGGAATAAGCCTCATAAGTAGGACTCCTTCTAGACTCCCTGCAGGTTAAGAAACACCATGTTGAGAAACAAGTTCATTAACATCTAATTCTATTAAAGTACTTTACCTGTAGGGATCACGGTTAATCATTTGTCTTCCACTTATCCTTGCAGCTTCTTTTTCTTTCTCCCGCTCTATCCTGGAAACTTTTCGTCTTTCCTTGCGACTCAATTTCTTCTGCGGAATTGCATAGATTCATTTACTTCATTCAGTACCTAAACAAAGAGGAACGACAAGATTCACGCCAATGCACATGTCAACTTACAATTAAAGGATCGCCTTTGATCAGTTCCTTTTGCCTTTTCTCTTCTTCTTTCGCTCTCTTGTCCATGTAGACCAGCCAACCATAACGTTTTACTCCAAATTGTTTCGCAATTGTTTCCATTGCTTCGTCATCACTGTCATTACTATCAAAGTTGTCCTCCTCGTCATCATCCTCATCATCATCGTCAACATCATCTTCCTCTCCATCTGAGGAATCCTCTTCCTCCTTTCCATTTCCAGTATATGAAAAGCCTACCTGTGAATATGTACCTCTGTTCCCCGGTGGTTGGGCTGGTTGAGACCTGTAGAGTAAACACAAAAATGGGAAAAAAGCAAGCAACTAGGTCATACTTGATTCATGCCTATTCAACAGCTCAGTGTTCATAGCAAATATAAACAGAAAGCCTTAACATTTTCATCTATATGAGACCAACCATCAGAAAGATGAGGATTGTACCTCAGTGATAGGAAGGGTGCATCTAGTTTGGCATCGAGTTCGTGATTAACATGTTGCAAACCGTCCTCGTCCGAAACTGTTAACAGCATGAACCATACCCCAGTGACTCTTATCTCAAATACGCATTTCGATTCAAAGACCGTTTCCACACATTGTCTTTCCCATTAACATGATCAAATAAACGAATAGGAAACACAATGTGCGTATCGGAACACAATGCACAATCAGGAAAATAGAAAAGGTACCGACATCCTCTACGCCGATGCTTAATTAAATCCCGATAACGCTCAAAATTAACAAACTCTTCTAGTTCTTCCTCCTCCTCTGACTTTTTTTGGGGCCGGAAGCTCCTTGAACCAGCCTCACGTACAAAGTCGAGAAGAGCACGGCCATCAAATCTACACAATCGAGCATTCAACAATAATCACTAAACCAATCTCGGGCGGATTCCTAATTATCAACCAATTCCAGCCAAACAGGCAAATCTAGATGAAATCGATAAAACCCTACCTATCAATCAAAACATCTTGCTTCCCGTTCCAAGGAATCCTGACATGGTAAACGTTTAGCAATCAACTCGAGCAGGAGAAATCAGCAGAAATTGGGAGAAGAGAATAGAAGTCGGATCATTACAGGCCTTGCTGATCTTCAGACGCTTGATAGAGACCGTCGTCGCGGTAGATGCGGCAGCGAGATCCAACTACTTGGATTGACTGGAGCGGATCTCCGCGGCGTTTCGCCAGATAAACGGCCCGTCGCTGCGCCCGTTTCCGAGCAGCGTCCATCATGTCGTGCACCTTCTTCTCCGATCTCCTCGCTTCGTGCCACATCTTCTCCTCCTTCTTCTTCCCCGGTGGTCTACTTCTCTCTTCGTCTCGAAGCGTAAAAAACCCTAACCAACTCTGTTCAGACAACTAGAATCAATTAATGAAACTTTTTCTCTCTCCTAATATCTTACCTTTTCTTTTCGGAAAAACAGCCTATTCCCCCTTGATTTTCATGCTTTAGTCCTATTTCCCCCTCGATTTTGACCCTCGTCCTATTTCCCCCTCGATTTTCACTTTCAGCCTATTTCCCCCTCGATTATCATGTTTAGTCCTATTCTCCCCTCGATTTTGATCTCATCCTATTCCCCCCTAATTATCACAAATCTGCCTAAAACCCCCTCCGATTTTGACCCAATTTTGACCACATTTTGATTTCAGTTTTGACCCAATTTTGACCCAATTTTGATTTTAATTTTAATTTTGGTTTTAATTTTGATTTTAATTTTAATTTTAATAATAATAAATTATTAACTCAATTTTGACTTGATTTAATCCTAATTAATTCGAATTAAGTATAAATTGAAAATCCGATTTAATCCGAATTAAGTTAAATTGAGTCCAAAATTGAGTCAAAACTATGTCAAAATTGATTTTAATTTTGATCAAATTTTAATTTTAGTTTTGATTCAAATATAACTCAATTTTGACTTGATTTCATCCTAATTAATTCGAATTAAGTATAAATTGAAAATCCGATTTAATCCGAATTAAGTTAAATTGAGTCCAAAACTATGTCAAAATTGATTTTAATTTTGACCAAATTTTGATTTTAGTTTTGATTCAAATATAACTCAATTTTGACTTGATTTAATCCTAATTTATTCGAATTAAGTATAAATTAAAAATCCGATTTAATTTGAATTAAGTTAAATTGAGTCCAAATTTGAGTCAAAACTATGTCAAAATTGATTTTAATTTTGACCAAATTTTAATTTTAGTTTTGACAAAATTACAATCAAAATTGGGTCAAAATCGGAGGGAGTTTTAGGCTGATTTTTTATAATTGAGGGGGAATAGGATGAGGTCAAAATCGAGAGGGAAATAGGATGAAAACATGATTTTCAAGGGGGGAATAGGATGAAAACTGAAAATCGAGGAGGGAATAGGATGAGGGTCAAAATCGAGGGGGAAATAGGACTAAAGCATGAAAATCAAGGGGGGAATAGGCTGTTTTTCCTTTCTTTTCATTGGTATCAGTTTTGCAATGATCTCCACCGTACAATGCTAAGGACTGTATATCTGTGCCGTCCACGTGTTTTTTTACGAAGTAATTTAACATTTATTATTATAAGTTAATCGTTCTAATCCGGTCTAAATAATCCGTGTTGGAATAAAAACACGAAATGGAAATTTGGATATAACAAATCGAAATCGAGAGAATGGTTGTGATTACGACTTTCAAAGCTAATAAAATTATATTATTTGGATGTCCGTCGTCAACTTATACTTTTTTGTAAAAAAAAATCGCTCCTATTCCAACTTTCCAAATTGATCAACAACAACATTTCTATCATTTCTTTTCTCTACATGTACTGGGGTTTTTGTTATTATTTCTAAGTATTTTTGTAATTTTTTTATAATGCAATTCATTTTATCATTTTAAATTCAATATGATATCAAGAGACTAAGAAAGTCAAACGACAATTTTACCTTCTTTTTTTTTCGGTCGCCCTACTCTCCCTTCTTTTTTGAATTTTTCGGCCGCCGCCAGCCATGCTCTGCCTTCTTTTTGAATTTTTCGGTCGCCGCCCACACTCTTCAGCCCTCTCTTAAACCATCAGCCGCCGTCGAACCCTCCTTTTGTATCCTTCAACCGCCGCTGCACCCTCTTCCCTCTTCAACGATGGCCGACCACACCAATCCTTCCACAACACGTCTCTCCGACGCTGCCCCAACGTTAGATACTCAACATCCTCTCACCACTCTTCTCACGGTGAACATGACCAACATCACCAAACTGACGTCTACCAATTTTCTCACATGGAGCGTTCAAGTTCGAGCCCTCCTTGAAGGACACAACCTCCAGTGTTTCATTGAGGAAAATTCCATTGTCCCTCCAGCCAAGATCTGTCGCGACGGTGCGTCCGTCGACAACCCCAATTTCTAGCCTTGGAAGCAACAAGATCGCCTCCTCTTTTCGGCTCTCTTTGGAGCCATCTCGGTTACCTTTCAGCCGCTTATTGCCCGCGCGCCGTCTACCTTTGAGGCGTGGAAAACCCTCGCCAACACCTACGGCAAAGCATCTCGGGGTCATCTTCTCCAACTCCGCGACAAAATCGAACGGTGCTCCAAGGGATCTCAATCGATTGATGACTATTTGCGGGCAATCACATCCACCGCCGATGAACTCGCCCTCTTAGGGAAACCGCTTGACCATGAAGATCTCCTCGATGTCATCCTTAAAGGTCTTCCCGAGGAGTACAAGCCCATAGCGGATGTAATCCGAGCGAAAGACACCGCTGCATCCGTTGAAGAAGTTCATGAAAAACTCCTTCACCACGAAGCCAAATTGGCTACTACCGAACCGTACTCTCTCTCGGCCATTGCCCCGATCACAGCCAATCCTACGGCCACCCGCTCGCGGCCAAACCCATGACCAAACCCTCGGTCGTCCGGCTCACAGAACTGGTCTCGCCGCACCTGTCAAAACTCACCAACACGCTGTGGATATCAAGGCCGGTGCCAAGCTTGTGGCGTTCACGGCCACAGCGTTCAACGTTGTCCGCGCTTCCGCCTTGTCTCCTCCCCCAGTATCCTTGAGAATCCGCCGATGCAACCATGGCAAAATTCTCCACACGACTGGCAGCCACGCCCGCAAGCACATCACGCCGTTGCCTCCTCCTATGATGCAAACTCTTGGCTCCTTGATAGTGGCGCATCTCATCACATTACATCGGATCTCTCCAACCTCGCCCTTCACACTCCCTACCGCGGCAACGATGATGTAGTTGTTGGTGATGACAACGGGTTAACTATCACACACATGGGTTCCATTTCTATACCCCTGAACACTCGACCGTTATCTTTACGGAATGTTTTATGTGTGCCTAAGATCTACAAGAATCTAATCTCTGTCCATCAGTTGTGCAAAAATAATGATGTGTCTGTTGAATTTTCTCCGTATGATTTTCAGGTGAAGGATCTCAGCACGGGGGCGCCACTTCTGAAAGGAAGCACTAAAGATGGAGTATATGAGTGGCCCGTACAATCTAGTACTCCGTCACCTTTTTATGCCTTCCATAGTGTCAAGACCATTTCGTCCGAGTGGCATTCTCGTTTAGGTCATCCGTTGTCTTTTATTTTAAATAAAGTCCTCACACGTTTTGGACTACCATTGTCTTGGGATTCCCCTCACTTGTTTTGCAATGCATGATGTCATAATAAAAGTCATAAATTGTCTTTTTCCACTTCAACTCTTATCACATCTCATCCCCTTGAAGTGATATTTTCCGATGTTTGGACGTCTCCTGTTTACTCCATTGATGGATTCAAATACTATGTCCTTTTTGTCGATCACTATACACGTTATTCTTGGCTTTATCCACTCAAAACCAAATCCCAAGTCCGTGACACATTCATTCAGTTCAAATATCTTATTGAAATGAAAATTCGAAACACGCATTGCTACACTTTATTCAGATAACGGGGGTGAATATATTGCCTTGCGTTCATTTCTTGCCTCCCATGGCATTTCTCACTATACATCTCCACCACACACCCCCGAGCACAATGGTATTTCCAAAGGACGACATAGGCACATCGTAGAAACAGGTCTTTCCCTCCTCCCGCATTCTTCCATGCCCCTATCCTATTAGTCTTATGCGTTTTCCGTAGCGGTTTATCTCATCAACCGTCTCTCGACACCCAACCTTAATATGTCTTCTCCTTACGAGTGTCTCTTTCAACAACCTCCAAACTACACTAAACTTTGAGTCTTTGGATGCCTATGTTATCCATGGCTACGTCTCTATACCGCACACAAACTAGAACCCAAATCTGATCCATGTGTCTTCCTAGGGTACTTATCCACTCAAAGTGCGTATGTTTGTCTTGATCCCTTTCGGTCCCGCATCTTCCAGGCACGCCATGTTCAGTTTTTTGAGTCCGTCTACTCCTTTGCCAACACTACCAAATTCTTCCCACAACCCAAACCCGGAATCCCAATGAACACCATCAACCCGCAACCATGTGTCAATCCTACTCAATCCTTTTCTCCGCCACTCATTGCTCCACCGTCGTCTCAGCCCCTATGCTCGGATCCTTCGCCGCTGCTACCATCTGATGTTGTCTCTTGAGCTCGGTCTCCTCCAGCTGTTGCTCCATCAGCCTCACTGTAGGCTCCCAAGCCCGTCCTCATGGACGCCTCAACACAGCTTTCTCGGACCAATTCACATCCGATGGTCACCCGTTCGAAGAGCAATGTTGAAAAGAATAATAACAGATTTACCTTTGTTGCCCAGGTAGACAGTGAACCCACAAATATCACTCAAGCTCTCAAGGACACTCGATGGCGTGAAGCAATGGATGCTGAATTACAAGCCTTGCATCGCAATCAAACTTGGCAACTTGTTCCAGCCTCTCATGCTAAGAATATTGTTGGTTGCCGATGGGTTTTTTGCATCAAACAAAAACAAGATGGAACTGTGGAATGATTCAAAGCTCGGCTTGTTGCAAAGGGGTTTCATCAAAGACCGGGCATAGACTATCATGAAACATTCAGCCAGTTGTGAAGCCTACCACCATTCGCATTGTTTTGAGTCTTGCGATCTCTCGCTGGTGGTCTCTACGACAACTTGACGTTAATAATGCTTTTCTTTAAGGTCGTCTATCGGAGGATGTATACATGTCTTAACCCCCGGGTTTTCTTGATAAAAATCAATCTCATCATGTGTGCAGACTTCAGCGAGCAATATATAGACTTAAACAAATCGTGTTCCATCATTTTATACGGATTTGGGATCATTCGCGGGTGATAAAAAAAGGTAGCAAGCTTAGTGTGAGGGCCAAGCGCACAATAATAATAATAATAACAATAATAATAATAATAATAATAATAATAATAATATAATATATATATACACACATAATTAGGTTAACTGAAGAAAGAAGGCAATAAAAAAACGGTCGTACGGCTAGAAGAAAGAAGAAAAAATGACAGAAAAAAAGAAGAAGAATAAGAAGAAAGATTCTTCTATTTTTGTCGTGTTTTTCGTGGATAAGTTTTAATCGAGATTATGATAAATTTCTAAATATATTTTTGTGATTATTTCTTCAAACTGAACAGTTATATAGTGGAAATTGATTAATTGAATGAATCTGTAATAGGAGAAAATCTGAATCGTATTGTTGTTGGTAACACCACCATGAATCATCACATTGTCGTGAAAAATTAAGATGATGATCTTTTTTCATCAAATTTGGTTTTGTGGTTGATTATGGAGAAATTCTTACGTTTAAAGTGAGATATGATTACAGTAAAAATTTTAGGAAAATTCATATGAGGAATTGAGACAATATAAGTGAAGCATGAACTCGAGCCTAAAATCATCAAATTATGATTGCTGGCATATATATGAGTTGATTTTGGTGAAATTAAAGTGGTTGGATATATCTGGAAAATTGACATTCGATCAGGTGTCAAGATCAAAGAATGTGGATATTTTGGGTTCAGTGATAGAGTCGAGTGAACATCTTGTCTAGTGTGCTCGTTCGATTGATTTCACACTCAAACCTTTGAAAGAAGGCGTTTGCGAGCATGTTGGTGAGAGGTGTCACGTGAGGAGTATCGAGTCGATGACGTTAGTATTACAACACTTGGATCAGGGCCGGCGTCGTACCGTGTTGGGGTTGTGGTAATCTTTCGAACGATAAAGCGCTATAGTTAGTCAGATCGATGGATCTATCAGCGTCGTACCATGTTGGGGTTATGGTAACCTTTCGAGCGACGAAGCATCGAGTTAGTCAGATCAGTGGATCTGCCAATGTCGTACCATGGTGGGGTTGTGGTAACCTTTCAAGCGACAGAGCGTTGTATTGTACTGATGACTGGGGTACGTTGTGACCTTGCGAGATCTTCAGTGTGCTGGGGTCCTTTGGAATTTACGAGCGTATACCTGAGCTAGAGGCGTGTGGACTCTATGTGTTATGATCTAGTGTTGTACTAGTCTTAGGTTTAGGATACTCAGTCGAGATGGTAGAGTGTGTTGGTGAGAGTTTATACGTGAGGAGTATCATGTCGATGCCATTAGTATTGCGACACTCGAATCAGTGTTGGCGTCGTATCGTGCTGGGTTTGTGGTAACCTTTCGAAAGACGGAGCGCCGAGTTAGTCAGATCAGTGGATCTACCAACTCATACCGTGTTGGGGTTAGGGTTACCTTTCGAGGGACGGAGCACTATATTGTACTGATGGTTGGGGTACGTTGTGACCTTGCAAGATCTTTAGTGTGCTGGGGTCCTTTGGACTTTACGAGCGTATGCCCGAGCTAGAGTCATGTGGACTCTGTGTGTTATGATCCTTGTGGTACTAATCTTAGACTTCGGATTCTCAATCGGGTTGGATAGAGTTGGATGTATGTCTTTAGTTTAGACTTTGGATAGATCGTTATTTTATGTTATTTAGTTTAGAGTGAGAGAATATGTGGCACGAAGTGCGTGCATGTATTGATCTTACTGAATACGTCTTCGTACTCACCCTTTTATGGGCTATCGTGGATGTGCAGATTATAGCAAGGACGAAGATCACAGAGGTTTAAAAGAAATATCAAAGGTTACAACGGATTTATGGAGAGGTGTGCATGAGGTGAGGTCTCGATAAAATTATTTTACATTTTGTATATATTTTGATTATGTTTTTACACGTTTTCTTCCGCTATATAATTCAAACCATTTTCAATTCAAATTAAAAGTATTAATTTTATTATGTAATCGTGTTTGAGCAATAACACATGTAACCACCTTTTGAAGGTGATGGTAGACACCTAATCCCGAGGTTGTTTTGGGATGTGGGTGTTACACCTACCTAGTGATACGACTTTGGAATCCATCAACAGAGTACAAAAAAGAGAAGAAAAATGTTCATACTTTTCTTTTATCGTGGCTCAACAAATACGATCGTCATCTTGGCAAGAATTCCTTTAAAATTTGAAACCCTCGGTCATGATCTATATGACCTTTTCCCTTGTTTCCATATATTTTAAAAAGTGAATAACTTTATTAATAAAAAGGTTCTTTCACTATATTTTTATATTAAGAACATGATTTATCACACGAAAGTGGAGATTAGTTATTTCTTCCTTTCTTTATCTTAACACACAAATATACAAAAAAGTCAATGAGGTTCGAGTCTTATGGATGAAGACATGGTTTATGGGGTCTCATTCAATTTCTCATATCATATTTCTCTTTCAACTAAGAGGTAAGTCATTCTAACTAATTACCTCTCAATGAACTGCGTTCGGAAAAGAGGGTGACCTCGCTTCTTTTCAAATAGCAGTAAAAAATTTGTATCTATTTTTCCTTTCAATAGCCATCAATCGCTACCATCACATTCCATAATCCTTCTTATCAATGGAATCATGACATACTTTTATCTTTATCGAGCGGTCTGACATACTTCATTTCAGCGTACTTCCATTAGTTTTAGGAAGTGCATTTGAAGTAGAGTCGTATTACTAATTCAATAGTTGGCAATTTAAATAAAGTTAGTACAAATATGGTTATTTTCATACAAAATAGTAGGTTAGCACTTTGGTTTTCAATAAGGAGAATTCACATTCATTAAAAACAATATACTCATCTTTCGAAGAAGGTGATGTTACTGAAAACTATCATAACCATGATTATATGATCAATTATATACCCAATATGTTAGTTTTTCCCACATAATTCTTTTGAACCTCAGACAGAGGCCGATAAAAATTCTGACTACTATACCATCACCGTGGATGAAAACCTCAACAAAGCGATGTTAGTATAGTGAAGTACTAATTTAAAGATGCTTCTAAATCTTTTATTCTCTAACTATCTGATCCCATCTTAGTTCTTTATAAACGAAATGAACTAGTCCAATCACATGTAAACTGGTCATTTTTCAAACTTGTCCAGATGTTATTAAATATATAGGGATCTTTCCTTCGTTTATCGTATATTTTATGTATCGACTTGGTTTCATTCAAAACTAACAACTCTCATTCTTTATATTTACAAACCAGACGTTGGTAATCGATTGAACACCAAGTTATCGCGGCTAACATTTGGAAAATATACATTCATTTTGGTTATATTTTATGTAGCATAATTTTTTTAAGTAATATGTTATTGCTTGCATGTGTGTATATATACATATGTGTTGGTACCGATGACTTAATCCAAATATATCCACATCAAAGTAAAAACACGAGGGAGATTGAGAGACATAATCTCTCATCGGCTTGGAAGATATTAGATTACCATAAATAGTTGAAAAAAGTGCAGGCATGCCCCTCTGATTTCGTACGTATGAGATCGAGACACAACCCTAAAATTTCATTTCGATAATGAGATGTTCGTAAGATCTCGACTAAAGCGAGCAAATAGGATACTCAAAATTCGATCCAAGATTTTTCTAAAACGTTCTTGGTGAAAAACTTATTAATGAAAGTTTTCACTGAATTGAATTGGATCCATGAATCTAAAAAATAATATTGGTGGACAAACAAAAATCAACAGAAGTTGGGTTTCAAACATTAAAACATTTCAAATAAATGATAAATAAACAAATAAATTCTTAAAATTTCTAATCTCCTTCTGGTTATGAATTCCAATCTTTAACATTCTTTTAATTTAATTATTTTTTCCTATTTTATTAATTATTATATAAAATTTATATTTTGTATCTAATATATAAAAAATGATGATAAATATATTACGATAAATATATAAAAATATTCTGGTGGTGATTATAAAAAATAATTTAAAACTACTTATCACAACAACTTGGTAAAATTATATATATAATAATCTTTGCAAGGTTGCTTCTCCTGAAATCCACTCAACAAAGATTAT
This sequence comes from Gynandropsis gynandra, assembly GCA_036759665.1. NCBI lineage: Eukaryota > Viridiplantae > Streptophyta > Magnoliopsida > Brassicales > Cleomaceae > Gynandropsis > Gynandropsis gynandra. Next base: position 38,673,597 of record CM071868.1, on the reverse strand, counting down.
TATTTCACTTCGCTTTCAAATCTTAAAAAAAACTTTCTAGCTGATATGAGCATGGACAACGTCGAGAAACTCGAGCATGAAGAGGACGCGTTAACATTACAAGAAGGTCTCGTGAACCGCGCTAAAGCTAGAGAAGAGGACGTCGGTCCCGCGACCCGTGCTAAGGTGAGAGAAGAGGAGACCAGTCCTGTGACCCGTGCTAAGGCGAGAAAGGAGAACGTCGGTCCTACGACCCGTGCTGAGGCAAGAGAAGAGGACGTCGGTCCCGTGACCCATGCTAAAGCTAAAGAGGGGAACGCCTTAACCATACTAGCAGGTCTCGTGGCCCGTGTTAAAACTAGGACGCTCAAGGTAGCTATCATCGGACTACTTGCAACAGTGCGAGTTCAAGACGAATGCTCGAGTCTACAAGGAAGCTCTAACATTCGAGTCGTACTACATGACAAAGCTCATCTTGGAACGATCAATAACAATTAGGGCAAGTGTTTCGTGTGTACTCTTTTCCGACCGTTGGTTTTGTCCCACGTGGTTTTCCAACGGTGAGTTTTTAACGAGGCCAAGAATCACTTCTGTCCTCCTAATTATTGACACGAGGCTTCATACATCGTTCTTTCCATTTAATTCACAAGTCTTACATGGCTTGAACTTTTATTTTAAACCATCTATTCACGTTTACGGAACTGAAAGGTCATGTGAAGCATTTACCGAGCACCACTTTAATGAGAACTTGAACTTTCATGCCACGAAGGAAGATGCCAGCAGGCACACCAATACCATCATACCCGTCTTCAAAGAGGCACTACTAGAAATTAACGGTTTAAGGATGGAAAAGTGTAGTTCGCAAACGAGCATCGCCAAATAAAAACGTCTGCAATCCTTCCGCAAATATGGACGCAAATCTCAGTCCGTAGATTGTCTGTAATTCTGGATTGCAAGGTCATCCGCAAATTGACGGAAAGGATGACCAATATACGGACAAAAAAAACGTTGGGAAAACGCCATAAATTTACGGATGAAAAGGGACCTGTTCGTAAAATTTAAGGATTGATCGCAAACAGTGTTTTTCGTCCATAAATTTTTAAAATAAAAAATAAAAATTTAATATTAATTATAATTACAATTTATAATTTTAAAAGATAATAATAATTAATTCATGTTTAAACATAATTAACATATATTACAAATTTGTCGATGATATTTCTGAATTTTCGTAATCGGAATCATCGTTCTCGCACACAGTCCAATCGACAGAAGGCAGTTTTTCCTTCAGCATGCTCATCAACCGTTGATGTCGTCTTTCTGACCGTTGTTGCGACTTGAGCATATGAGATACAATATTTCGCATCTCGTGTTATGTCGCTTTTGCCTTTCCTTTGGAGAAACTTGAATGTTGTGATACCATTCTCCCAAGACCAAAAATATGACCTTTATACAGTGTAACATGATGTGAAAGAAATTCGAAATTTATTTATAATTATGAATAACAAATTTATATAAAATTGTAATAAATTTACCTCGAGATATACAATTCGTTGTATTCTTTTTTACTTATAGAAGGTTGCATTCCGTCTTCTATCGGCGAAATCTGGGACACTCGTTCTGATGCCATATTGTAAACATCATCATGAATACATTTTCCTCAGGCATCTACCCACGAACAGTCAGTATGACGGTTCAGATCTATTCTCTTTCGTCGAAAATAAATTTCAAATATATATTTTTAATATTAATCAAATGTCAATTTTATAAAATTCTAAACAAAATTATAAATCTTACCAAGTATCCGTAAACTTCCGCGAAAAAATTATAAATCTTACCAAGTGCACTCATCTTGTATCCTTCTCTATCAGGTTGACGAGATTGACTTGTTCGTTCGCTTCTTTACTTAAAATTGGGATCATCCCAATAAGCGCACATTTGTTCCCAGACATTGTCTGCCATCCAAATGAGTTTCCCTTTTATTCTCTCGATCTTTTTTCAATAGTTTACGAGAGCTTTAAGACGAACTCCCGTAACCCATTCAAATTATGAATTTACTAGTCCGATAATCTCGGGATTCCAATAAAAGTTTTGTTGAAATAATCAAATTATTATTTTATTTAAACTATTATTTGAAATTTTGAATAAAATAAATATTATTAACTACATACCACAAAAGATTTTCATCAATATTCCTTAATATCAAGGTCGGTCCGTGTCCAATTATGACATGGACGATCGTAATTAACTTTCATCGTCTTTGTTATATGATGAGAAAGTTGATCGTAATCAAACCTATAAATCAAAATTAAAATAAATTAACACTTAATTAACTAACTATTTACAAATTTACATTTGAATTTAGTGATATGTACCACATTGTTCATCGTTTTCACGAATCAGGTCTAAACGAGGAACTTTACGCCTTTTCTCATTCATTGATATAATTTCTTCCACCTTTGCTTCGTGATGCATCATTGACACGGTCGGTAGTGGCATCTATTGATAATAAAGGTACGACATATATTGTGCCGATCTAGTGTTCGATAATAAATTCGTATTCATAAAATCCAAAAATACCGAATCAGATTACCGTGTTTGTTATGAAGGAGATGGACCATTAGCTCTTTCCTCCAAAGTAGAATGGTTTCTCGTGTTACTGTCTCTTCCAATGCTACAAGACATACTAAAATTTTGAATTGAAATTCTGTAATCGTTGTTAATTTAGATTTTTAATTCACTACTTGTTTTAAAAAAATATACAAAAATGATTCTATAAAAATTTAACACGCTCATTAACACATATAATTTAATACAAGTACTATTACCCTAAACTAATCAAATTTTCAACTACACTTAATTCATAAAATTTTAAATAATCAAATTTCCACTTAATCCATAAAATATATCTTGTAGATATTTCAACAAACACTTAAACTATACATTCCAAATTTAACTAAAATTATTCCAAAACTAACTAAACTTTTTCTAAATCTAACTAACTATATAACAAATCTTAGCAACATATTCCATATCTAAAAATAATATTAAGCTTAACCTGCCAAACCGACGAATGGAGGATGAGGACGGACGGATAGCCGGACTATGACAGACGAATGGTCGGACAGAGAGGCACAAACCGAGGGATAGACGAATGGAACAAGGACGGACAGATGGACCCGGATACATAGACGGGCGGACAGTTATGACTTGGCTGGCAGTGAGAGAGAGTTAGGTAAATTTGGAACGATGAGGAAAGAGTCGCGCATACGAATTTATAAAAATTTGCGGACGACGAGAAAATCCATCCGTAACCGTCCCTAATCATGGATGGGAAAATGTGCCATCCCAAAGCCGTTCGTAAATAGGGATGGACTTAGGACGGTCTTCCGTAATTTCCGGAAGGAAAAAATGTCATCCTGAGTCTTTCCTTATTTACGGACGACTTGCAGGCGGACAAAAATGTTGTCTTGAGTCCGTAGATATTCACAGTTGAGTAAACACATATATATGTGCGATGTGTAGATCTTGTTGTGATAATCATAGATCTTTTGCCTTACTAGCAATTTGACCAATTCTGCAAAATATATCTAGAACATCTGGTACTAGATATGAAAAATTCATATCACCATAAAAAAATTTGTCTGTATTTCTACTTCGCGTTTGAACATGTGGCTCAAAGTAGTAAGAAGTGAAGAACGATATCTCCTCATTCACGTATTGTTCCACATTTGAACCCTTTGGATTAGCTTTTTGTTTGTTTATTTTCTTCCGATGAAACATGTTCGATCTCGACATTATAATTAGCTTTTCTTCTCTCATTAAAAAATTTTTCATTTTTGCATTTGACGCTTGGACAAATCAACTTACCGATTTCTTTATAAACTTGTTGATTTGTCGCCATCGTCATAAACTGTGTAACACCTTCTATAAAATCATTCGATACACCTTGAGTTTTTGGATCAATTCTTCTTAAAATCCATTATCTAGAAACGAAAATATTTGATATTGATGATGATGTCATTATAATAAAAAACAATAAAAATGTATTTAGTGAAATATACGAGAATTTCGTGTGAAAAAAGATGAAAGTAGGAGAAGGTTATAGATGATTTTTTGACCAATTAAGGACGGATTACTTACAGACTAAGACAAATATTTTGCCAATGAGTCATCCCGAAAATGTCCTTAAATCTAAACGATAAACCTGTAACTGTTTTTAAGTTACTACAATCCATCCGCAAATACGAACGACTTTTGGATCATGTTTTTGTCCAGAAATTCGCAGACGGATTACGAAAAATATATCTTACCGTCCCTATTCCCTCCGGGAGCAAATTCATTTGGAATGTTTAATTTTCAAGAAGTGATGTAGGACCATTGTGAAGGAATCACGAGATCTGTTGTGGTATGCGGAGTCCATTTCTCCAAAGTGGAAGCTGAAGCAAAGAAAGAGGTAGGTGTCAATGAACCAAAATTTTCCAGTATATATAACGTTTTTGTAAGTTGTTTCAAATGGAAATTGTAGGATAAGAAATAAAAGTTGGACGGTGATGTAGCTCTAAACAAATTCTTCCAAGAGATCTACCATAACGGTGACAATGACATGATGTAGGCCAGGAGAAAATCCTTTGTGAGTATATCTCATTTTCACTTTCTATACTATGAACTTTTAGTACATACAATCATATAAACTGTTAAGGATAAAACGGTAATAATGGGAAGAATTATATGTATTTGACATGCGAATGGTCCATGATAGGTGGAGTCGAAGGGGATAATGCTCTCAACGAACCATATCTAAAACCCATGCACAAACTGAAATGTAGATATCTTTGACAAGAAGGTGCCTATACCTCATCAATGATTAGCAAGATATCATATTTCTGAAGCATAGGTTGGATCGAAAACATAGAAAAACCTCTGATGAGAAAAAGAAGTAGAAGAAAATAATAGATACTCTATGTTTCTTGGATAAAATCAACAAATCTAGCGAGAGCAATAGATAATTCCTAAAAGGTAGAAAAAATCCAGGGAATGTGGTTTTGATTATGTTTTGTTGTCGCAAACGATATAAATGGGTCAGAATGATATCTACATATTTTAGTAGACAACTATGGCAGACACAAAATCTCCGAAACTCAGATTTTCAAAGTAGGTTGCAGGTGGAAAAAAACAACAATAAACTAATGCACTCCTAAGGTAAAAAAAATAGAAATAGACTAATTTACTTAAAAAAATGAATGTGCGAAGAATAATGGCCTGGAAGATGATAACGCCAAAAATATGGTAAGTTTGCCGCACAAATGATGCTGGTAAACCAAGCTTTTGGTGCAAGCTGGAAGGATGGAGTAACAAAGTATTATTTCTTAGAGAAACAAGTCTATCATATTAAACAAAAAACATATATGTCAAAGAAAAAAAATATGTTGAACAAGCACTTCTAAGGTAAAAAAAAAATAACAACAACAATAGACTAATTTACTTAAAGATAATGAAAGTGCAAAGAATAACGACCTGGAAGGTGATGCCGCCAATAATATGGTCAGTTTATAGCATAAACGGTGCTGGTAAACCAAGCTTTTGGTGCAAGGCTGGAGCAACAAAATATTATTTCTTAAAGAAGCAAATCTATCATACTAAACAAAAAACATAGATGTCAAATAAAAAAATAATTACATATAGTTTTTTCATACCCAAAACAACCTAAAGACTTTCAAAATTGTTACAATTATGCAATAATGTATAATAAAAATGGGATTAAGACACTTTCCACTACCCGTATGTTCTTTATTCCTGCTAAATAACTGCAAACATATAAATTAATTGGTGAACAATAGCATACTTTCCATCCACATACATATATAGAATTTTAAACAGCACTTTAACTATTCAGCCCATTTGTACCAATCATATTCAAGATAAATAATGTTTTTAATAACTATTATAATCGCGTACAATAATATACATTGAAATCAAAATTAAAACATCATTTAAAAGTGGCATTTATCTTTTGTTCCTATCAATAATCTGCCTCCAATAATTTAAAAACCCTTGTTGTCCGTTAATTTTTTACAGAATCTGCATTTTTTTTACAGTTTTCCCACTTTTTATTGAATGTCTACAGCACAAAATACACATCTCATTTCCAACAATTCTTTCATATTTTTCCTGAATTTATGGTAAGGTACAAAATCCCAAAGGTTATTGCACAAGTATTCAGGATTTGGGAGGCACACAACACAAAAAAAAAGAGACCAAATTATATGGAACGAGTTCCTCTTGATTGATGAATTTGTGAGTGTTTTTTTAAATATCAAATTTTGTTTTTCCTTCTTTTTAATATGGTTTCATCTTTTTTACAGTCCAAATTATTACATGGGACTTTGAGTTGCGCTCTCTTTACGCGTTCCAAAAACAAGTTAGTTGAAGGAGCAATTCTGCATTTCCAAGGATTTGATGTTCTTCGCAGTAGTGAAAACTACAAATTATCTTATACCAAAGTTTCTATTCGTTTAACAAATACTACAAAGTTGGTTCCTCTTTTGGCCAACTTTGTTAGTATTTTAGAGGAGGTGTTTCGATTTAAAAGTTTGGAGCATTTTTGTCTCTCGCCAACTGAAACATTGAATTACGAGATTTGATTACATCTCTAAATCTTCATGTTTACCGTTTGTTCTAAGTATTTTCTTCACAAATTAACTGCTCTATTGTTTTTTTGTTAGATGTTATAGTTCGCCTAGCAGCAATCAAAGATTTCAACAATGAACTCATATCTTCTCATGACCGTTTGATATTACGTTTAAAACTTGCTGGGGGACTATATTTCTAACAACTTATGCTACAAGACATAAAACTGTTTATATGGTCTTTATTTTTATTTCTTTTTTTAATTTTCAGTGGAATGGATGTCAACGTTAGAGCTTGAAAAAAATGGCATTGGAATTTCGTGCCAAAATATCCAATACAAGTGTGAAACCTTCTGTTGTGTTGGTAACGAGTGTTAACCTGAAATTAGGTGATGGTTGGTTGATTTCATGATGTTTATTAATTTTTTATGACCATTTGTTATTTTTTGTTATATTTTCGGATATAATGACTTTGACCTTAATTTATATAGGCCAATTGTATCTCATTACCATCTTCGCCACTCGCTTTTATTTCGATCATGAAACTTCAGCTGATTGTGATTTCATGGATTGTTTATATAAGTATGTATTTTTTTCAAAGTTTTTAATGTTATAATGTAAGATAACGATTCCCACTAATGTCATATTAATGTATATGTACAATGTTAAGGATGGAACCGACGATGTTGTCATTATTTTTGAGACGTTCAAGAGTGGTGTGAAGATAAAAGTGGTGTCAATTTTAGACTTATATATTATATTTTACAATCTATCATCAAGTATATGGTTAATAATCCTCTCTTAAAAGCTATTTCTTTGATTTCTTATAGCTAATTTCGTAATCCTCTAATTTCAGGAAGCCAAATTATTTTGTATTGAGGGAGTTGTAGAGATTTTGCCTAACAACGGATGGAGTTATGTTGCTTGTGGAAAATGTTCTTGAAAACCGAGACAGACATCGGAATCATTGGTTTGCAGACATCGTAATGATGCGAACACGGTTGGTGTGTCGAGGTATTCATTGCACAATTTGTTTTCATTTGTTAAGATGATTTATATCTTAAAATAACATTTTTTAAAGTGGAGTGAAGATAAAAGTGGTGTGTCGAGGTATTCAAGAGTGGTGTGAAAATAAAAGTAGTGTTAATTTTAGACTTGTTACAATTATATTTCACAATCTGATCATCAAGTATATGGTTAATATTACTCTCTAGAAAACTATTTCTTTGATTTCTTATATGATAATTTAGTAATCCTCTAATTTCAGGAAGCCAAATTCTTTGTATTGCACAAGTTGTAGACATTTTGTCTAACAACGGGTGGAGTTATGTTGCTTGTGGAAAATATTCTTGAAAACTGAGGTAGACATCAGAATCAATGGTTTGCACACATTGTAATGATGCGAACACGGTTGATGTATCGAGGTATCCAGGTTTAGGTTCGAATTAATCGTTGATCATGGAGAGGAGGTATTGCAACTTTCGTTGCATTTGATCGTGATATCAAGAAACTTGCTAATGAACAAGCAATAGTCTACTTTTCGTTGACTTTATATCATGATAAATTTGTCACCATTTTTATTTCATTTTTTAAAATTGTTATTATTGAATCTTTCTAATATCTATTTGCATAAACAAGATGATGGATCTTTAATGACAATTCCCCAATTTTTAGTTGATATTGTGGAGAAGACTTACACATTCCAAGTGAAGGTTACGTCATATAATTTTACGCCAAGTCATCAAACGTTTACGGTTACACGGATTGATCCACATATTCCTTTAGCTGATGAGGAACTACCTAATACTAATACAGTTGTGGATGAAGGCAATCTGACAGCGAAGAAAGTAGATCGGGAAAAGAGGGTTTGACTCAGTTAGATTATGGATTTACCTTTTATTTTCAGTGTGTTTTAGTCATTTTAGGCTATGTCAGACATTGTTTTAGGCGTTTTTACTTATTTGTTTGTTTAGTTTAATACTTTTACCATTTAGTTATTTAAACAGCCTGTTTAAATTTTAAATGTTATTATCTTACTATTTTCAATCTATTTAATCAATGAAATCTATTTTCGATTGGTTACTTTCTACAACATCATGGTTGCACACTGTTTGTATAGTTGTTCAACTCCTTGTACCTTAGTAATGCCATTGTAAAAAAAAAAACTGTTAATCAGAAAACCATTGCTCACAGACTACAACTTAAGTTACGAAAGGTTTCTTAAATTTATAAGCATATGAAATTTATTTACATAACCAATCAGTACTTAACAAGTTATATTTCTATACATATATGGCACTTAAAAAATTTTCTCCACAAATTCTCCTTCAACGTGTTACAGCTTTATATCATCTTCTTCTTGGTCAGAAGATTCAATATTTATCTATCACCCATATTGAGAAAAATTGGCAAATTAAACCTAAGATAACTGGAACTAAACTAGAAATTGAGTAATAAGTAAAGGTAACCAGTAATACAATAGACAAGTTGTACAGTTGTGACAGACTACACTATTCTTTATTAAAAAAATTTGTATTACAAGTGTGTTTAGTTTTAGATTTCACAAATACTGAAAGACTGATTGGATCTCATGGTGTTCCTTGATGTATAAAAAGAGATGTATGATCTGCAAGAAATTTTGGTCATCAGCAAAACACATAATGATGAAACTAAAAAATACAAGAACAACTTCTCACAACATAAATAATTCAAATACAAACTATCGAGAACAAAAGCCTAGATAATAAGGACAACAAATTCCAGAGTAGATATGTCCTCTTTGAAATGGGAATCATTCATTGTATCAGAAGAAAAGATCTTACCACCAATCTTCTCGATTAAGTTTGTTGAATATAATAGACTCACAGTGAATTTTTTTTCATGTAGTGATATGATAGTGTTGATGGACTGCAAGATTTCAAAAATAAGATTGGTCCAAAAATTCGGACACGTGAGTAAGAAAACAAGAACCAAGAATGGGAAAACGTGGCAAACTGTTTGTTTAAATTTCTAAATTTATGATCTTGTTATTTTCAATCTATTTAATCAAAGAAATATATATTCGACAGGTTACCTTCTACAACATCATGGTTGCAGAATGTTTGTATAGTTATTCGACTCCTTGTACTATAGCAATGCCATTGTAAAAAAAAATTGTTTAATCAGCCAAACCATTGTTCACATGTCGGAACTTAAGCTACGAAAGTTCTTTTGAACTTAGAATCATATGAAACTTCTTTACATGAGCAATCGGTAACCAACAAGTTAAAATATGAATATTATCTAAAACCAAATGGATTTCAAAACGCAAACAACTGTAACACTAACATCAGGTTCAAGTTTCACAAGTGCTACACACCTCTTATGTCAATTCCGTTTTTTGGCAGCTCTTGGTGTTCCTCTTCCTAAGTTTCTTGGAGTTCTTAGTCATCTCTTTTTTGGATTTTGTTAGCTTAGCCTTATCCTGTAGTTAGCCAGCGAGACCAACTCGCGTCGCAACACTTTCAAGTCATTACTCTGTCGCCTCTATAAAAGTTTAATAATTATATTAGGGGTTATACAAACATAGATATTTTTAAATAGATGTAACCAAGTCTTAATTAAAATAGAGAAATTGGTATGTGTGAAAGGTTAAAAATACAAGGTACGAAATTTTTTATATTCTCTCAAATAGTGTAGTATTTTTCACGCTTAACAACATAAGCTATTTAGTTTATCAACATGAAACAATCAAACCTTCACAAGGTCCACGTTGTTATCCATAGCGACAATATGCAAAGTTCTCCATGTTGAGAATCTTGAGTAGTTGGATCTACTCCCGCAAGCAAGCAATATCCGGACCAGGTCTCTCCCTTCTCTTGTATAATATATTGATAATAATTGATATATTAACAATATCTCTTTACTATTTAATGTTAAACGGTTAAATCAATCAAAAAATGAATTATTTATGAATATAGTAGACTATGTCACTTGATTATTATATAATCATTTGTTTATTTTTTTCAATGTCATAACATGTATTTATTTACTCTTTTATTCAATGATAACAAATCTTCGTATGTCGAACCTAGAATAAAGTCTACCAATATGAGTACATCTTGCATGTGGTTTTTTACTTCAACAACATCATCTGGATTTCTAAGCATCACAACAAGTCAATGTTTTCACGAATTATCTTTGATGTTCTGCTGCTATATGGAATGCATTGTCTCCTGCATCATCCTGGTGAACATACAACGTAAAGTAAGTACTTGGAAAAAAAATATCACCTATAAAGGTAGCTGGAACTGAAGACTATTGAATTCTTTCAAAAAATTCAGCAAAAATTGAAGGCTACAAATTGTGCCTATCTATTTATATCCATCAAGTTGATTATCACTGTTTATGTACCAAACTCACAGTAAACTCTAAATGATATCTTGGAACCTTTTTAGTTTTTTTTTTCTCATGGATCGACACATGATAGGTGTAAATCTATGTTAACTAAACCACCATACTAAGGTATACTAGATATGGCTATTCGAATTTGAAAACAATGCATGTTCAAACAGAAAAAAAAGTTTTAGAAATATTGAACTTAATTCTTAAATATGTCTATAAATGTAGTATCTATAACTTCAAAAATACTTTATTTTCCCTTATCTAGATGTGAATTGTCTATTACCATTAAATAGCTATAAGAAAGAGTAACGAATCTTTGAAGGTAGAAAGGAGAATCAAGCACAAATACACATTAAGCACACATAAAACTGCAACACATTATTATAACTTTTTTTATACAATTCAGCCTTAAAAAATAATTAACTATTAATAATCTTCATAAAAAGGAGAAGCATGGTTCAGAGCATTCACTACAAAAAACAGGCATTTTCCAACGGACATATCCGTTGAAAAATGCCTAAATTCCGTTGGAAAGGGCTCTTTCCAACGGATGGCAACGGATTTCCGTCCGTTGGGAATCGGGCGTTGGAAATTCGGATCCGTTGCAATTCACAACGGTCTTCCGACGGATAATATCCGTTGCAACATTGTAACGGACATTTCAACGGAAGACGCCGTTGGAAAAATGGTAACTGACGCCCGTTGGAAAACTTTGTAACGGATGACCGTTGCAAATTTGCTACGGAGGGACGTTGGAAAAGGGCAACGGGCGTCCGTTAAAACTTTGAACAGACGTGTGTTGCCATTCACGCGGGGAAAATGAGGGGAATTCAGCCTTCCAACGGGCATCTGTTGCTATTTACGCGAGGAAAATGAGCGGGAATTTAGATTTCCAACGGGCATCCGTTGCAAAATGGCGCCAAATGTTAACGGACGTCCGTTGCAAAGTGGCGAGAAAGGGCAACGGACATCCGTTAACATTTGGGGGGAAAATCGAGTCCAACGGATGCCCGTTAGATTTTCCAATGGGCATCCGTTGGAAAGCTTGAAAAAAATAAAATAAATTTTTTAAAATAAAAAGTTTTTAATTAAAATATTAAATTTTTCACAAAAAACTAAACCTAAAACTACGTTAATCTACCCTATTACATTTCGTTTAAATCGGCAGAGTCGATATCGTCTCTGTGATCGCCATCACCTCGAGATGGCGTTGCATCTGAATCGGGACCCGGTTCTGGCTGCGACGTTGATCCCCTCCCTTGCCCCATCAACTCGATGACGCTCTCCAAGTGCTGAACTTTGGCTTCGAGCTCCTGGATACGCCGTTGTTGCGGAAACTCTCTCTTGCACTACGGGAGGTACCGTCGTGGCGTCCTTGACGATATCCTTTTGAAGCGCCCCGAGACCGTATAGACGTCCCTTATACGGTCTCACCGACTACAAGAAAATCAAAAGTAACGTTAGGTTTTCACAAATTGTTTTATTAATAATCGAGAAATAAAATAATAAACTTTTACCTCTAAATAAATTTTGTCCTTTTGTAAAGGACTGAGCTCGTCGGGGCTTGAACCACAAGCTTGAGATTGATGTGTGATCTTCTCCGTCACAGCTCTCACGGTTCACTCCGCTCGAGGATCGACGAGTTCGGGTTCGTCGGCCTCTTCCCCGATAACCGGCTTCTTCTTGGCATGGGTTTCTAATACCAGCTCAAGAAGAGTCGGTTCTCTTCCTATCCGTTGCATCTATAATATAAAATAAATGTAGTTAGATAAATATTTAAATAAACAAAAAATTTAAATAAAGAAAATTTTACCAATTCTTTTCTTAGTTTCGGGAAGGATTTTGATCCCGAAGTCTGGCGATGCGGACCATCTACGGGATTCTTCTCACCGTAGCGACATTTTTGGCCTTCTCGCTCTTGGCCTTGAAATCTGCGGACTCCCAAAGCTGAATCATTTTGCTGAAGACCGCTTTTGTTGCCCATCTCGGTTTGCTATTGCTGGCGTAGTAGTTGCGTTTCGCACCGTTCATCATCAGGTGCATCCGAACCTGCATGTCACGCATCCATGCTGTGTAGATGCGCAACGTATCATTTCGCTTCCATCTGTATGAGCGCTGCAAACAAAGTTATAAAATTGTTAGTTTTATAATATATATATATATATATAACTAAAAAGTTAAAATTTAATTAAAAAACTTACAATAAAAGTGCGCCACCATCGCTGGCACACAACTTCTGGTGTAACTTGTCAGGAATAGTACAATTCGTCCTGTAAAGACCCTTGGATAATGAGGTTGTTGGTGTGTTTCAGTACATCATCAACATCAAACCTGCAAATCAACAACACGAAGTTAGATAATATTTATAACATATAATAAAACAAATCAAAATAGTAATTTTTTTTACCATAACGTCCTAGGAGAATGTTCTGGATCCATGATCGGAACGGTTGGACGCCCATCGAAATCATCGATCAACGAATCAATATCTATCATATCGTCATCGTCATCAAATATCGGCGGTGCCGATTCTGGTGACGGAGGACGATATGGTGGTGGTGGTGGCGGCGGGGGAGGAGCTCCCGCGGAACCAGCCAATAAACCACCCAAACATATGAAACGTCTCAGTCTCATTGTTTGTCTAAGAAAACTACGTATTTGTGGGTGAAATGTGAATTTCAGAGGAGTTTTTGGTTTGTGATGTGTTGAAATATGAACTGTTCAACTGGTATATATATATCAAAATTTCCAACAGGCATCAGTTGGAAATCCCAACGGATGCCCGTTGGAAAACACGTCATCGCAACAGAAGGATTAAATTGACGTGACGTGATGTATTCTCAACGGGCGTCCATTGAGAATTCCAACGGATGCCAATTGGGAATGGGTGTTCCCGAGGCAACGGACGGTTAAATGGCGGCTCGTCTCCCCTCGCAACGGGCATCCGTTAGAATTTTCAACGGATGACCGTTGGAAAACTCTGCAGACTAGGACAGACATCATTACCTAGACTAACGAGCATCCGTTGGTATATTCGAACGGATGTCCGTTAGAATATTTCCAACGGGCCTCCGTTAGAAAGTTGTAATGGACGCCCGTTGGAAAATTGTTTACGGGCATCCGTTACAACTTACCGACGGATGCCCGTTGGAATATTTCTAATGGGCATCCGTTACACATTACCAACGGATGGCCGTTGGAAATGTGGAAAACTTTGAAAACTTTTCTAAGTGTCGGGGGCTAATTCGTGTATCAGCGGGCATCCGTTACCAATTTGCAATGGATGCCCCTTGGTATTAGATAATTATATGTTTTAATACATCGTTTACATAACCTATTCGATTGTATTAACATTTCGATTGTTCGATTACACATTATGAACGTTACAATTTATTTACATCACATCGTCTACATTTATTACACATAATAGACATTATTGTATTTAAATGTCCGAGTCTTCCTTCGATTGTTCATTGAATTCATCACTTATTTCATCTTCAGCATCTTCCGATTCAACTTCTTCATAATCGCGTATGAGTTCTCCGTCTATGTCATTTCTCGTAAGAATCTCCTCGCGATCTGTATTAATTAAGCGAATCGGCTGCGGATGATCGGATTGCAATGCATCTTCTTTATCATCAGATCTTATGATCCCTCGTGGCTTGATCTTTACTACGGCCCACCACTCCTCTCTTCGACGTTTCAATGTTGTTGGATATTGCACGTAACATACTTGATCTGCTTGATCTATTGTGATGAATGGATCATACTTACCATATTGTCGTGCCGAGTTGACGTCAATTCCTCCCCAACGGTTTTTTCGTATTCCACGTCCTACGTTTGGGTCAAACCACTGACATTTAAAAAGCATCACCTTCAAACCAACGAGACCGAGATATCCCAGTTGTATGATTTGGTGCGAAATGCCATAGAAGTTATCACCCTCTATATCACTATTAACGCAAACGCCATAGTTGTATGTGCTTCTATGTTTTCCGTGTTCGTACGTGTGGAACGTGTAGCCGCGAGTAAACAAGATTGGCCAACACATGACATTTTGTGCGAGACCATTAGCCAAATCTTTTATCCACGTAGGAAGTCTTTCAATAGAACATTTCACCTGTATGTATAAAAAACAAATTAATACTCTTATATGCAATTAATTTACATAGATGTGTACACGAGTACTTACGTAGTCTCTAAACCACGACCCGTAATGTTGAACTTTCATGTCTGTGAGTTCATTTGCATTTAGATGAGGATATGTACCAAGCAATTCTCGTCAAATATCCTGAATAATGAAAATGTGTTACATTTTAATATATATATATATATACATACATATATATATACATACATATATATATATATATATAAAGATTGATTATAATATATGTACCATGTACGTACCTTTCGAACGGTAATAACTCTTGACAATTAAGTAGTATATATGTGTGGACATGATTATACTCCTCTAGTGTTAACCAATATTCATCGAATTTACCTCCTGTACGTCCAATCAATGTAAACATTTCAGGAATTGTGCCAAACTGCGGATTATATTGATACAAATAGTTTGTGTGATCATCCGCTGCATGACGTTCTTTCGTTTGAATATGCGACTCGAAATAAAATATGCTGAAATATGTGATTTCTTCCAACAAGTATGGTTTGACAATAGATCCTTCGACCGCTGCTTTGTTTTTTACTTTTTTCTTTAAATGAAAGAAAAACCTTTCGGAAGGATACATCCATCTGAATTGAACTGGTCCACTGAATTGTTTTCAATACTTCCAAGTCATCACCTTTTAAATTCCTTGAACATATATCTCTGAAAAATATGTTGATTCCGCATAACACATCGTGAACATTCCGTGGTAAGAGCTCAGCAAATGCAATTGGAATGAGCCGCTGCATGAAGACGTGACAATCGTGACTTTTCAATCCGATCAGCCTCGAACCAACAATATCCACACACCGAGCAATGTTCGATGCATATCCATCGGAAAACTTAACGTCCTCTTTTAACCATTTTAATATTGTCGTTTTTGCCGGACTAGACAATTTGAATACCGGGACAGGTGACCTTCCATCTCGTAATTCCAACTCAGGTCGTTGGTATATTGACTTCAAATCTTTTCTTGATTGTATATTATCCTTGGTTTTACCCGTCACATTCAAAACAGTATTTATGATGTTATCGAAAAAATTCTTCTCGATATGCATAATATCTAAATTATGACGTAATATCAATGATTTCCAGTATGGTAGTTCCCAAAAGATACTACGTTTATACCAGTTATGCCATTCACCTTTACCTTTTGCTTTATGATGCCCACGATCTCCACCGCATTCAACCGATTTTTGTAAATCACCCATTGTGTTCAATCTTTCGTAAAGGATTTGTGTTTCGGTTTACATGCACGTCGCATCTTCTTTTTGTACAACGTTCTTCCGAAAATGTTTTTTTATCTTTCCGGAAAGCATGGCCACGAGGAAAAAATCTTCTATGAAAATCAAACCAACATGGTTTCTTACCATGTACTAGTCGAAATGCATTTGTATCCTCCATACAATATGAACATGCCAATCTTCCGTGCGTGCTCCATCCAGATAACATTCCATAGGCAGGAAAATCGCTAATTGTCCACAACAAGACCGCTTTCAATCTGAAATTTTGCTTAGTACTGACGTCATAAGCAAGGATTCCTTCGTTCCACAACTGTCGTAATTCATGAATTAAGGGCTGCAAAAAGACATTAAAACTTTTCTTCGGATGTTCTGGTCGTGGAATCAACAACGTCAGAAACATTACCTCTCTTTTCAAACACATATCGGGAGACAAATTATACGAGGACAAAATCATCGGCCACAGAGAATATTGACTTCCAGATTGTCCATAGGGACTAAAACCATCCATGCATAAGCAAAGATAGACGTTTCTCGTTTCATATGCGAACTCGGGAAATATTTCATTGAATCTTTCCAAGCCTTACCATCCGATGGATGTTGCATTATACCTTCGACCGTTGAAAGTTCTGCGTGCCATCTCATTGCTGCAGTAGTTTTTTTATTCATATAACCTTCTCAACCTGTTTCCAACATGCATATAGAACATTTTCTTGTATGGTACATATTTACGTGAAGATGGTTTTTTAGGCCGAAATCTGCTTGCACCGCAAAACTTGCATTCCAAAGAGTCTTTATCATTTCCCTAAAACAACATGCAACTGTTTCTACAAACATCAATTTTCTCATGTGGCATTCCCAAATCTTTTAACACATTCTTTGTTTCGTAGTATGTCTCAGGAGCTTGATTATTTTCCGGCAAATATTCTCGCATTGTTTTGCAAAATGAATCCATGCAATTTTCAGCCACATTGTAGTCTGTTTTAATACTCATCAATCTTGAAGATAAAGATAAACGAG
>CM071868.1:38600696-38645812 GCA_036759665.1 Gynandropsis gynandra | reverse complement strand
ATATGACCCTTGTACGACTCATGCGACCACATATGGCCCTTTAATAACTCATGCGACCCAATATGACCACATATGACCCATGGACGACTCATGCGACCACATATGACCCTTGTACGACTCATGCGATCCAATATGACCACATATGGTCCTTTTTCGACTCATGCAACCCAATATGACCACATATGACCCATGGACGACTCATGCGACCACATATGACCCTTATACGACTCATACGACCCAATATGACCACATATGACCCTTGTACGACTTATGCGACGCAATATGTGACTCATGCGACTTGTCGTTTTGCTGTCAGACTCCTGTCTTCTGACCCATGTGACCCTTCCAACCCATGTGACCCTTCCTACCCATGTGACTTGTCGTTTTGCAGTCAGAATCCTTTCTTCCGACCCATGTGACTTGTCATTTTGTTGTTAGACTCCTGTCTTCCGACCCATGTGACCCTTCCGACCCATGTGACCTTTCCGACCCATGTATATAAGTTAACGTCTACGGCTCTTCTCTTAGTATGCGTATCTAACCCATATTTCTATGAAAGATCTTTTTTACCTTTGTGACCTACGTGCCGCAGTCACCATTGTCGACACAGGGCATCGTGCTGTCTATGTGTTACTCAAGGTCTTGGTAATCGACGGACTCAAGCTCTATACAGTCACTGACGAGTTGCGGGGGTGACTTAGGTGACGGTGTTGGGCCACTCTTCAAATATGACTAGAAGACGAAGTACATGGCAGGAGATGACATAGGTGTCGGTGTTGGGTCACTCTTGGGTCACTCTCGGCTAATGAACTATCTCTCTAGTGAACCCATACGACCCATGCGACCTTGATTTTATCATTATAAACCTGTAAATTCGTAGAGTTCGCATCTATCCATCCATATATGCGACCAAGCGACCCATGCCATTATCAATATATTTGAGTTGTATATGTCTAATTTAGAATCAATATAGATAATAATATAAATAATATCGACATTTGAACAAAATGTTAAATGTATTGTTTAATCATCCGCCGAGTTCTTAAAATACTACTATCACTTTTGAAACACAGTCATTGGTTATACACAACTCAACTAGGTACACATGGGTCACAATCTGTTTTAACCGTTGATTGACGTTGTAAATGTATTGTTTTGATCGGTTTTTGTCATTTTATCATCATAAACCCGTAAATTCGTCGAGTTTGCATCTATTCATCAATATATGCAACCATGCGACCCATGCGATCCTCATTTGGAATTAATTAGTTTGACATTGTAAATGTATTGTTTGATTGGTTTTTGTCATTTTATCATTCTAAACCCGTAAATTCGCCGAGTTCGCTTGTATTCATCAATATATGCGACCATGACCCAGCGACCCTCATTTGGCATTAATTAGTTTGACGTTATAAATGTATTATTTTGATTGGTTTTTGGAATTTTATCATCATAAACCCGTAAATTCGTCAAGTTTGCATATATTCGACCCATGCCACCCTCAATTTTGATTGGTTTTTGACATTTTATCATTTTCACCAGAATTCCCGCCGAACTTTTCACCAAAATTTGAAAAAACATTTCGAATTCCATCTGACGACGATTCGATGTCAGGGTCATGTCTTTTTATATTCTAGCCGTTTCCTTTTTTCTTATAATGACACACACACTCTCTCTCTAACTCTCATCATCATCATCATCATCATCATCTTTCCGAAAATGCAAACGGCTGTTGACGGTGATTCGATGTCAGGGTCATCTTCTTCTGGTGAGAGGATATTCATGGTACCAGTCACGCGTTCAAATCTAGCCGTAGATGCAATGGTAAGTGAACTCAAACCGATTTATTCGATTCATCAAATCTGGCCGTATATGAATTAGTTTGGAGTTGTTGTAAATTTATTCGGTTATCGCACACACTTCCGATAGAGTTTGCGAGGTTGATTGGTCTTTGCGGTAGATGATGTAAGGTTGAGCTGATAACCAATTACACAGACATTTGGGAGGCAGATCTAAAGCCCGTGAAACGCGGTGGCGCTAGCATCACCAGGGGTTGGACAAAGTTTTTTCACAATAATGGCTTTAACGTGGGTTGTACCCTCAAAGTCGAACTGGACACCGTTCTTGATGATGTAACTTGTCTACTGCGTGCTCTATAATCTTCATAGATTGAATTCCATTGTATTTTGATTGCTTTAAACCTCATTTAAACAACAAAATTTATGTTTGTATTTGGTTGGTTTTTTACTATTATTCAATAGAATGTATTATTGTTAGTATCGATGTTTTTGTAGATTTACTATTATTGTAGTAAGGGTCGCAGAGGGTCCAAGGATCGCAGGGGACAAAGGGTCGCAGAGGTACAAGGGTCGAAGGGAGATAAGGGTCGCAGAGGGTCCAAGGGTCGTAGAGGGTACAAGGGTCGCACGGTCCAAGGGTTGAGGGGAGACAAGGGTCGCAGGGTGTACAAGGGTCGCACGATCCAAGAGTCTAAAAAAATGTTTACTCGTTGATTCAACTTGTTCCTTTTTTAACAGTTTATTTGTAACATAATTTTGGGAATGGATAATTCAAGGGCTGCACCATTTGTCCCTTGCGAACCTTTTACCCGTTCGACCCACCCTTGACCCTACGAGGGAGACAAGGGCACAGGGGTCCAAGGGTCGCAGAGGGACAAGGGTCGCAGAGGGACAAGGGTCGCAGGGGTCCAAGGTTCGAAGAGGTACAAGGGTCGCAGGGGTCCTAGGGTCGAAGAGGTCCCTCTGTGACCCTTTTACCTCTTCGAAAGTGTCGAAATGGACAAATAGGTCGCAATGGCCGAAAGGGTCGCAATGGTCGAAATGAACAAATGGGTCGTAAGGGTCGCAGTGGTCGCAATGGCTGGAAGGGTCGCAATGTCCACATGGGTCGCTAGGGTCACAAGGGTCGTTGAGGCTCTGTGACCCTTGGACCCGTGCGACCCTTATACCTCTACGATCCTTGTATCTCTGCGACCGTTTGACCCCTGCGACAATGTAACAAATATTAAAAAAAAAACAATGTACCAAATGTTTACATCTACCGTTAAAACAAACAATGTACCAAATATCAAGTTAGTCTTCTTCGGGTTCATAGATACGTTCTCTATTACTAAATATATCAGCCGCCATCTTCTCACGCATGGAAGTAACATTGTCGCCGCAAATTTAATAACGAGGCTTCTACGAATTTATAGGAGAAAACACCACAGTTATTCCTGCTTTGGTTCTGTGACAGACCATCATAATACACATACTTCCATTCATCTTCTCCAGAAGCCAAAGAAGGAAACCCTCCACGAATGAGCATCTTGGGGACAACTTTTCTTATCTTCTCAATCATCGGATCGATATGTGTTTCCTTAAGCTTCATCTGGCAGTCGTATACCGTGATGCATTAGGTTTTGAAATCCGCTTTGATGGCTACTAATTGGTGTCTTCCTACTTCTGAATGGATACTTGGCATTCAAAAAATTACTAAGCATTTCCGGAAAAATTTTCATTTCCTCGTGCATCCACATCGAGAGCGTCTGCATGAAAGCAACAGGACAAATGAAATAATTCTGATTCACGCCGGGATTCAATACTGAGCGAGAAGACAACACCATCAACGCCTCATCCAATTGCTGCGAAAAAAAATTAACACACATGAATACATATATGACACAAAACTCTGTGAGACTAAGGATTTAAAAAAACTTACATCATCTTCAAGCCATACGTTGGCCTTTAATATAATCTCCCAAAACTTTGGCCCCGGGGGATATCTAGCTCAGATTTCAACCATCGCTCGTGTCGAGGTGCTTTCAGGAACCAATATAGTTTAGTAAACTTTTCACCGCTAGCGTCAATGAAGGAAGGAAATCAACTTATCAAGTCCTTTGCTAATCCCTTGGGAATCAACACAAGCTCCTCTTCACTTTCAGGTTCTTAAACCACTGTTTTTGCTCTTTTCGCCGGCGGAGGTTCAACATATGCCGTCGACTGATTCGATAAATGTCCAGCACTTGCATAAAATTTACTTCATTAAACATATGGTGACCAATGCGACCAATGCGACCTATGCGACCCATGCGCCCCATGCGACCAATGCGACCTATGCGATCCATGCGCCCCATGCGACCAATGCGACCTCAAATGATCGTACTTACTTGGTGGTGCTGGAGTATCCTTGGCAAGAACATCGTCGGCGACGTCATCGACATGACCCATTCCCACTAAAGTATCTTTAGTGTGCGACCAATTCGACTTTAGCGACCCAGTGACCCATGCGATTCTAACGACCTTACGGCTTATGCGAGCCTACGACTCTAACGACCCTACCACTTATGCGACCCTACGACTTATATGTCCCGATGGAAATTAACACTCAAATGACCTTTTCACTAAATATTACTTACTTGGTGGAACTCCATCAGGAGCAATGTTTGCCAAATCCTCTTCTAAGCCATCTCCGCTTGGCTCTCTTCTTGACACTGGATTTGGACATCGAAGGACTTCAAAAGCAAAATCACCAACAGTGTCAGAAGATTAGTTTTCGGTGATTGAAACTTTCTCGGATGCCTTTGATTTTGGATTAGGCATATGAATCCCGACATCCCTTCAAAGGTCTCTTATGGCGTTGATGATTCTCTTCTCCGACTTCCTTATTTCCCCTATTAGTTTCTACTCCAGTGTTAGAGGGACTGCAGCATCAGCATCAGCATCACTCACGCTCTCCTTCCTCTTAGTCCCTTTTTCCTTCTCTTTTTTTTGATCACCAAGAGCTGCTTTTCGTGTCAGCAGTTCTTGCTTACAGATATCCTCCCAAAAAATACCCTTCGGATTTCTACGAAGATGTTTCATCCATATCTGAACGTCGGGATCGTCACATCCCTCGTAATCCTCCAGATCAGAAAGTAAAGCTTCCTCTTCGTGTTCAGAACGAAGAATACTTAGAATATCCTAAAAAACAAAAAATAACCATTATTACCCTCTGTGACCCTTGTTTTCATAGTGAACCTTGTGTAATTGTTACCTTAGAATCTTCAATCTGCCTTATCACATCTACATACTTCGGGTTAAAATTGGATTTAACCATCTTCTTGCACATTCTTGGGCATGATCGATGCGCATCCACAACCTCAACATACCATCCCTTTCCGCCCAAACTAAGGATGGTTTCAAATGGAAGTAACTGCAATATTAAAACAAAATGACAAGAATGCAAAAAGTACGTAATTATTCAAGTTATTCGAATAATATATACAACTTACCATTAGTGGGATCATGAAACTGCCACATTACCCCATTAGTGAGATCATGAAACCGCCACAATACCATTTTGGTTTCGGTGATTCCCCGCTAACGTGCTTGTGGCAAGTATCCACAATCTTCTCGAATGTGTAACGATTCCATGGAAAGCCTTCACAAAATTCCAAGTCATCAACCATGTCAATGAGATCATGGCTGATAGAGTTTTCTGCTGAAGGCTTGTGAGCCATAACTTGTCCCAACAACATCAAAGTTCCTAACCTCTTCCGGTCGTCAGAATTCTTCGCCTTCACAAGTTTTTCACTGACTTGTTCAGGGGTCACCTTTCCACGGCCGAAATTCTTCAGCCTGAATATGACACCCATGATGGACTCCCATCCTTTGGGATATGGTCCGCATTTCAATCCGGAAATTAGTGCGTGCTCCACTATAGAGTATTGGAATGGAATGCCGTTTATGATGAACCACAACTCCGTCTTGTCACGTATAATCACAGAGTGATTTAGTAGGACAGACATTTGAACCTTCGTCAATGTGGAGTCACATTGTAAATGGAATAAATGCCTAAATTGTGACTCCTTCTCGAAGTAATGCAACTCGTGTTCATCTGAGATTTCTCTCAGCGTCCTTATTGTCTCGTGAGGATAACACTTGGTGGTGATCTCTGACATTCTGTCCATGTGCTTGAATTCATACACAAACTTCGGCTTTGGCGCCACCTGCAAAATGACCAATTACAAATACATTATACTTCTACCGACTTAAGCGACCAATGCGACTCATCCGACCCATGCGACTGAACCGACTCAACCAATTTGTGCGACCCATGCGACTCAGTTGACCCGTGTGACCCATACGACTCAAACGACCCTCAGACACTCTACGACACTCAACCGACTCAATGAGACTCAATCGACCCACGCCCCTCAAACGACCATTGCGACCCATCCCACTCACTGAGACAACCGACTCACTGAGTCAAAGATGGTCATGCAACTCCTGCGACCCTTGCTACTCAACCGACTCATTGAGTCGAAGATGTTCATGCAACTCCTTCAACCCTTGCGACCTAACCGACTCACTGACACTCACCCATTTCAAATCAATAAACCATTTTGTGACTCGAAAGCTTGCAAAAACCCTATAAATCGATCTACTTACACTTATTGACGCCATTGAAGATTGACTCGTGCTCTCTTCGTCACTACTGCTACTGATTCTAGCCATTTTCCTTCTCGCAAACTTCAAATCGACCCCTCTCAAGTTCGAATCACTTATTTCTTTCTTGCTATAAACTTTTAAACAGGTTTCACGTCGAAAAATTGTTCGGTTTTCTCGTTTTTTACACTTTTTCACGTCGAAAAACTGGCGAATGTGAGTTTTTTCACGTTCGAGTATTAAGGGCAAATTTTTCTTTTCTTCAGTTTTTTTTTGGATTTAATAATTATTTTAGAGAAGGGTATTTTTGAAGTGGTTTAGCCCTATAAGGGTATTTCTGATATTTCGCCCTCTCACATTTTGTCACTATTTACTGTTAAAGAAGAAAAAAAACAATAAATAAAAATATTAAACAAGAGAACTTTGAATTAATTTATTCTTAAAAAATCAATAACGATCTTAAAAGAATAAAATTTTTTCAAATAAATAAATAATAATAAAAATCTGCTGTAAATATATCAATTAGAGTGATTATAAAAGAAACAAATCGTTATAAAAGAAAGAGCAGACAATAGCATTTGGTACAATTTATAAAGAATAATAGTTATTGAACATAAACATCGAACATGAGTAAATTTAAATATAAATATTATCCGTGTTGGGTTGGTGTGTGCGAAGAATCATTTGTAATGTCATATACATATGGTATGGTGAACTCAAAGGAAGCAAATTATGAGGAGAATCATTTGTTATTATTTTTTTCAAATAAAAATTAATAAAAAAATCTGCTGTAAATATATCAATTAGAGTGATTATAAAAGAAACAAATTGTTATAAAAGGAAAGAGCAGACAATAGCATTTGGTACAATTTATAAAGAATAATAGTTATTGAACATAAACATCGAACACAAGTAAATCTAAATATAAATATTATCCGTGTTGGGTTGGTGTGTGAAAAATCATTTGTAATGTTCATATACATATGGTGTGGTGAACTGAGGGGAAGTGAATTAGTGAATTACGAGGTTTACAGTTGAGTATAACCTGAAAATAATTCAAGATTGTGAGGTTTATTTCGGGTGTGTTCAGGTGTATTTGGATGATAAATATTTATAGCTGAATATATTGCAACATAAATAAATCAGTTTATTTTGTGTGGTGATGGAAGTTCATTGCGGTTTATTTTTTGTTGATATTCATACAAACTTTCATTTACATTGTTTGACCCTGATAACGAAGTTATTTATCATATCCAAATATATGTTAATCTGGATAGTTATTATATAAATTATAAATTTTTATATATTATATTGGATAGTTTTAAATTTGTAGTTTTTTTTTTGTGAAATTTGGTTCAACTTTAACATTATATCATAATTTGAATACTCTTTAGACCTGCGATATCTATCTTCCAAAATTGCATATGTTAACACCAATAAGAAATGGGAGAAAGTATGAATAAAACTTCAGTTTTTCATTGATGAAATTCATTGTTTACAAAGGTTAATGAAGACTACTTCTTATACATTTTTCATTAAACTAGAAGACAAAGAAATATTATGTATACAACCAACTATAACAACCTAAAATAGCAAAGGAATTGCAAAGGAAAATGTTGTGTTTTGTAGTCGTTGTGCTTGGATTTATTACTAACGTGTTTTATGTCTTCGAGTAAGTGAATGCACCACGAGTTACTAAAGCAAGTAATATAGAGGACTCATAGGTGAAGGCATGGGACTTAGATGCTCTGATGTAATGGCTCGGTTCCAACATCCTTCTAGGTTGCAAAGGATCTGCAATCTGGTTTAGAGGAAGGGATGAACACTCTCTCGAAAATACCTAAAGTAGAGTATGAAGAAATTTGTCTGATGGGCTATCTGAGTGTTTCAACCCTTTGGTGGATGATTTCATTTGGTCGGTTGGGGTTGTTGTTTATACTCTCCCTCAAACTTGTGTCGGGTTTAAACTTAAGACCAAGTTTGTAGTGAAGATTGTAAAACTGACCACTGGATAATGTTTTTGTAAATATTTCAGCCACCTGAGAACCAGAAGAAATATGTTTAATAACAATGGATCAAAGTGCAACTTTGATAGTTTATGAAATGCAAGATTAGTGAAATGGTAAACGACACTAAGGTTGTCATAGTAAAGAGTAATTGGTTGTATTTGTGGAACGTCAATATCTTTTATTAGAAAAGATAACCATGTTAATTATGCAGTAAAGGAAGTTATAACCCTGAATTTAGCCTCAGTTGATGATCTAGAGACTATAGGTTGACGTTTGGTTTACCACAAAATTAAATTACTACCAAGAAAAATACAAAAACCTGTGGTAGACGTCTAATGTCTCGACATTCTATCCAATCACTATCACTAAATGAATGCATATGTAAGTTGTTGTGTGAATGTAAGTGAAGTCCTAATTACATAGAATATTTGATATACCTTTAGACATGTGTAAGGAGTTTAAAATCACCAATGGATGGAGCATGCAACAATACTACGGCCATGCCTAGTTAGAGTAAGATATTGCAAAGCTCCTAAGATGCTTTTAATGACTGTATAATCTGGATAATGAGATGAATCAATAGGGTGGGTCGAGTGTTTGATAGGTAAAAATGTAGATGAAGTCTTACGATTTAGTATATCAATTCTATCCAAAATATCATAGTGAGATTGATACAAAAATAAATCAATAAAAAGATGTATTCCTAAAAAGTAATGAACCATGCATATATCTTCCATGAAAAATCTAGAGTTTAGTTGGAAAATTAACTGAGCAATGAGAATGTTTGATTTACCAATCAACAAAATGTCGTCCACATATAAAAGAATACCAATGTTACCTTATCATGGTTGTATATGAAGATATATGAATTTGCTTTGCTAGAAAGGAAATTAAACTCGGGGAAATATGAACTAAATTTATTAAACCAAGTTCAAGGAATTTGTTTTAAACCATATAGGAATTTCTTTAATTTGCACACATGATGAGAAAAATATTTGTTTATGAAACTAAGGGGCTTATACATATAAATTGTTTCTGATAAGTTCCCATGGTAAAAGGCGCTCACATAAAGTTGTTTCAATTACCAGTTTTGTGTTATTGCTACAGTTTCTTATTGTTGATGTTTTGAACACATGATTGAAAGTATCAATGAAATCAATACCAATCTCTCAGGCCGAAGGTAGGGTTAACAAGAACATCCAAATATTCGTAAAAAAAATATATTTAAGTTTTTTACCATATAAAAATTGTAGGGACTATGTTTGTTTAAAACAGATGCAGGTAACAAATTGATTAAAAAAATTAGAGGTATGGAAGGTTTCAACACAGTAGAGTAGATGTACTTTACAGTGAAAAATTATTGAAAGTTCAAGCTCCACAAGGTGTCGATGCTTTTTTTAGATGCCCCATTTTTTTCTCAGGTTTATAAGGACACAACATCATTATTTTTATTCTATAATTAGAAAGGTGGTTTCTAAAGAAATTGTTATCAAATGCTTTTAACCATCACATTGAAAGGTTTTTATTTTCTTATTTAAATGAAATTTAATGAAAACAACAAATAATTCATGTTTAAACTTGAAAGGCAAAACCCCAACAAAATTTAGAGAAATTATCAATTAAAATAATATAATATTTAAATCCTTGATTTAAGATACATGAGAAGTTTCTTATAAGTCACAGTGCAGGGGTTCTAAGGGATCAAAAGGTTGACAAACAAATCACTAAAATGTATTTCAACATTTTTTTATAGAGAACAAGATTGATTCTGATGTGCCAATAGAGCATGTATGATGATGGTGAGAAAAACTCGAAAATGGTAGTTCACGGCAACGAAAATAATATCTTCGAGTTTGAAGATGGATTTGATCTTAAAATTGGGCAAGAGTTTGATAGCAAGAAGGATGTACATGAATTTGTAAGGAAGGGTTCAATCGAAGCTTCGTTTAGATATACAACATTGAGATCTGATACGAAGTTGTGTGAAGTACGATGCAAGTTTGCCGGAAGTGGTTGTAAATGGAAATTACGCATAGCAATAATCCCGAATTCCAAACGCTTTAGTGTGAGAACACACCATCCCATTCATAACTGTTCACCTGTATCTAAATGGACCGAAGCTACAAAGGGTACAACTCAAATGGTTAAGGATTATTTGAAAGAAGAATATGCTGGAAATTATGAAACACCTCCAGCAAAAGAATTGATGGCTCGTGTACCAGCAAAATACGGTGCCAATGTATCATATTTGATGGCATTAAGAGGCAAATGCAGTGCTCAAAAGGAGATTTGTGGTGATGACTTTGAACATTATAGGAGGCTTCTAGGGTGGTTGCACATGTTTACAAAAAGAAATCCCGCATCTGTCGCAAATCTTCAGTGATGGGAAAAGCTTCAATACCTTATTATGGCTGTCAGAGCGGCTATAAGAGGATTGAAATACATGCGTAAAGTGGTTGCTGTGGATGCAACATTTCTGACATGAGTATACACGGGAGCATCGATTGTGGCGACCGCGCAAGATGGTGAACATCACCAATATCCTATTGCATGGGGATTAGTCGACAGAGAGAAGGACGAATCATGGACGTGGTTTATGTCAAGATTGAAAGAGGTGATACCGGACGGACGTGATGTCGTTGTGATATCTGATCGCCATAAAAGCTTGAACAAAGCAGTCAAACAAGTGTATAAACAAACTGATCATGGTTTTTGTGTGCGTCATATATCGCAAAATATAAAGAGCTATGTCAATAAAGGCCATGGTAGAAAGACTTCAAAGGGTGATACTGTGGCGGAAATGTTCTTCAAATGTGCAATAGCATACACAAAGAATGAATTTGAAGTGCTATTGAATGATTTGAAGGCTAGTTATAAAAATGACTTTTGTGACCTCTACGACCCTTGTACCCTTTGCAACCCTTGCACCTCTGCCACCCTTGTACCCCTCTCGGACCCTTGCACCTCTACCACCCTTGTACCTCTCGCCGACCCTTGCATCTCTGCCACCCTTGAATCCCTCTCCGACCCTTGCACCTCTACGAGCCTTGTACCCTTCTGCGACCCTTTGACCCCTGCGACCCTTTGACCCCTGAGACCCTTGTGCCATTGCGACCCTTGTACCCCTACGACCATTGTACACCTTCGACCCTTTCACCCCCTGCGACCCTTGTATCTCTGCGACCCTTGTACCTCTGCCACCCTTGTGACTGTTGTGACATTTGTGGCCATTTTTGACCTTTGTGACCTTTGCACATGTATCCTAATGTTGCAAAGTATTTAGAGAAAGAGGAACTTGATCCCTTAAGTGGGCAAGATGCAAATTTAAGGGGGAAATGTACAACTTATTAACCACTAATGGCACCGAATCAATAAATTCTACGTTGAAGAAGTAAAAAAAGTTTACAATCCTAGGGCTGTTAGATATTTGTTTGGGAAAGACAGTGGAATGGTTCAATAGGTATAGGTTGGAAGCAGCTACCGGTGATGATTCTCAAAAGTTAACACCTTACATTGAGAAAACGTTACATTAACGGTTTGGACAGGCATCCAAGTATGATGTTATTGAATTGAACAATTTGAGTGATGAATATGAGGTGAGAAATGAGATGAGTAGAAGATTTGTAGTGAGTCTTCAAAAAAGAACGTGCCAATGCAAAATGTTTGATGTGGATAAGTATCCATGCAGTCACGCAATTGTGGCAACACATAAGGTTAGTAAAGGTCACAAGATACCAGATCTATGTTCAAAATACTACCTTCGGGAGACATGGCGTTCGACTTACCAAGAAACCGTGTATCCGGTTCCTGATTGCAGTGATTAGGACATTCCTCCTCAATATAATGAAGTTACGGTTCTACCTCCTATACTGGCTGAGAAAAGGCAATGCGGGAGGCCTAAAGAGAATCGTTATCCTGAACCCGGTGACGCTCAGAGAAGTACCCCATCTTCCTCGAGACAAACCCCATCTTTGTCGAGACAAACCCCATCTTCTTCGTCGATACAAACCCTATCTTTTTCAAGACAAACCCTATCTTCTTCGTCGATACGAACCCCATCTTTGTCGAAACAAACCCCATCTTCTTCGTCAAGAAAAACCCCATCTTCAAAAGCCAGCATCACTGACAGTGTTTGGAATGTGATAACCGAGACAACGCCGACTTCAAAGAAAGAGAGGTTTGTTAGTTAGTGATTGTGTAATACTATATTATTTGTATTATTTTGATTAAACCTTTTGTGACTTTCATCATTATAATTCAATAAATTCTTCATTATAATTCGACCCATGCAACCCTCAATTGGATTAAATCAGAACCTATCCGACTCATGCGATCCAATATGATCCCTTGTGCGACTCAGCCGATCCATGCGACCTCATGCGAACAAATATGACTCATGCCACCAATGCGACCCTTCCGACCCATGTGACCCTTCCGACCCGTATCTAATTTAGAATCAATATAGACTATAAGATAAATAATATCGACATCCCATAAGTTCTTAAAACACTACTATTGCTTTTGAAACACAAACATTGGTTATACACAACTTAACTAGGGACACATGGTTTATAATCTGTTTTAACCATGTATTGACGTTGTAAACGTATTGTTTTGATTTGTTTTTGTCAATTTAACATTATAAACCCCGTAAATTCATCGAGTTCGCATCTATTGATCAATATATGCGACCAAGCGACCCATGCGACTCATGCGATCCTCAATTGGCATTAATTAGTTTAACATTGTAAATGTATTGTTTTGATTTGTTTTTGAAATTTTATCATTATAAACCCGTAAATTCGATTTCGTATGTATTGATCAATATAAGCGGCCAAACGACCCATGCGACCCTCAATTGGCATTAATTAGTTTGACGTTGTAAATGTATTATTTTGATTGGTTTTTGACATTTTATCATTTTAAACCCGTAAATTCTTTGATTTTGTACGTATTGATGCTCATATGCGGCCATGCAACCGATGCCATTATCAATATATTTGAATTGTATATGTCTAATTTAGAATCAATATAGACAATAATATTAATAGTATTGACATTTGAAAATAAATGAATGTACTTTTTGAAATTTTGTCAAACTCATCCGACGAGTTCTTAAAACACTACTATCGCTTTTAAAGCACATGCATTGGTTATACACAACTAAACTAGGGACACATGGGTCATAATCTGTTTTAACCATTGATTGACATTGTAAATGTATTGTTTTGATTTGTTTTTGTCATTTTATCATTAAAAACTCGTAAATTCGTTGAGTTCGCATCCATTGATCAATATATGCGACCAAACGACCCATGCAACCCTCAATTGGCATTAATTAGTTTGACGTTGTAAATGTATTGTTTTGATTTTTTTTGTCATTTTATCATTATTTAATNAAAACGGGAACCCATCCGACTCATGCGACCCAATATGACCCCTTGTGCGACTCAGTCGATCCATGCGACCTCATGCGACCACATATATACAATGATGTGGCCATATATATGAATTTAATGAGTTTGCATCTATTGATCAATATATGCGACCAAGCGACCCATGCGACCCTCAATTGGCATTAATTAGTTTGATGTTGTAAATGTATTGTTTTGATTGGTTTTTGACATTTTTCATTATAAACCCGTAAATTCGTCAATTTCGCATTTATTAATCCTTATATGTGACCATGCGACCCATGCTACCATCAATTGGAAATTATTAGTTTGACGTTGTAAATGTATTGTTTTGATTAGTTTTTGACATTATATCATTGTTAACCCGTAAATCCGTCATGTTCGCATATATGCGACCCATGCGACCCGCCGAAAATTCCGTCACCGAATTTCCGGCTGAAATTTTCATCAAATTTGAATAAATTTGAAAAAACATAACATCTGTGACCCTTGTACTTCTGCAGTCATGTCTTTTTGAATTCCATCTGATGGCGATTCGATATCAGGGTCATGTTCCATCAATTTCCTTTTTTACAATAACGACAAACTCTTTCTCTCTCTAACTCTCAACATCTTCCATCAATTTTTCCCGAAAAGGCCACATTTTTTTTCAGAGCGATTTTTCCGTGCTATATGGAGAACTACATTGTAATCTTCTTCATCTGTCGGTATGTTACATGTAGAGAGTGTACAAATTTGACTTTGTTGTTCGATTTTTTGTTGCCGGACATCCCGAAGATATTCTTCGATGATTATATTTACTGGAAAACGAAGGAAAACAACACGAAAAAGTTTAAATGGAATGGGTCTAACAAAATATGGGAAGCCAAGTTGGATGGATCCAGATTCACTAATGGGTGGAAAGATTTCTCCAACGATCTACACTTACGTGTTGGGATTACTTACTTTTCCGTCACGAATGTGACATGGTCTTTCATGCCACCTTCGCCACTCCTGCTCAGAGGATTGTCACGATGGTACCAGTCACTTGTTCTAATCTGGCCGTAGATGCATTGGTAAGTGACCTCAATACGGACTTGGGTGATGTTGCGATTTGGGTAAGGATTTTCACGATTTTTATTCCTTTTTACGGATGTTGCTGACACTTCCGATAGGGTTTGCAAGGTCGAGAGGTCTTTGTTGTAGATGATGTAAGACATATCTGATGATAGGACATGGACTGCAGTGGGAGGCATATCTGGGGCTCGTGGCACGTGGTGGCGCTACCATCAGAATCCAGGATTGTACCCTCTAAGTCGAACTGTATTCCGATGGACCAACACCACTACTTCAGTTTTTTCCCTCAACGAGGGCCTAACAATAACAGAGTTTGATTTCAGTTGTATTTTGATTGCTCTAAACCTCCTTTGAACAAGAACATTCCTTTGAACTTGAACTTCATGTTTGTATTTGTTTGGTTTTTTTTACAATTATTCAATATTAAATATTATTGTTAGTATCGTTGTTTTTTGTGGATTTACTATTATTGTAACAAGAGTCGCAGAGGGACAAGGGTCGAAAGGGGCAAGGGTCGAAAGGGGGAAAGGGTTGCAGGGGTTCAAGGGTCGCGAGGGACAAGGGTCGCACATGGAGAAGGGTCACAGAGGGACAAGGGTCGGGAGGGACAAGGGTCGCGAGGGACAAGGGTCGCATGGGTCCAAGGTCCGCAGATGGACAAGGATCGCAGAGATTTGAGTCAATTATTTGTAAATAATTGTATTTGTAAATAATAAATTATACATATTATTTGTAAATAATTATATTTTTAAATAATAAATAATAAATTATTC
Organism: Gynandropsis gynandra; assembly: GCA_036759665.1. Classification (NCBI taxonomy): domain Eukaryota; kingdom Viridiplantae; phylum Streptophyta; class Magnoliopsida; order Brassicales; family Cleomaceae; genus Gynandropsis; species Gynandropsis gynandra. The sequence goes on along the minus strand of CM071868.1, from coordinate 38,630,132 downwards.
ATATTATTTGTATATAGTTGTATTTGTAAATAATAAATAATAAATTATTCATATTGTTTGTAAATAATAAGGGTCATAGGGGTCCGAGGGTCACAGAGATACAAGGATCGCAGAGATAAAAGGGTCGCACGGTCAAGGGTCGAACGGGTAAAATCGTCGAATGACCTTTATACCTCTGCGACCCTTGTATCTCTGCGACCTTTGTACCTCTGCGACCCTCGGATTCTTGCGACCCTCGGACCATTGTATCCGTTCGACCCTTGACCCTGCGACCCTTTTACCCCTGCGACTCATTTTATTATTATGAATAAATTTTTAAAAAATAACAATTGTCCAAATATTTTAAAAATAACAATGTACCAAATATTTACATCTTCCATTCCTAAAAAAAACAATGTACCAAATATCAAGTTAATCTCAGGGTGGAGGGATACATTTTCCAGTACTAAATATCTCAACCACAATCTATCTTCTCACGCATGGAAGGAACATTTTCTTCGCAAATGTAGTTCAAATCATTACGTGTTTTCATTAACGAGGCTTCTACAAATTTTTAGGCGTAAACACCACAATCATTCGAGGTTTTGTTCTGTGTCAGACCTTCATAGTACTCATATTTCCATTCATCTTCTCCAGAAGCCAAAGAAGGAAACACTCCGAGAATGAACATCTTGCGGACAGCTTTTCTTAGCTTCTCAATCACCGGATCGATATACGTTTCCTTAATCCTTTGCTGAAAGTTGTATACCGTGATGCACAGGTTTTGGAATCTGCTTTGATGGCTATCCAATGACATTCTACATATATACTAATGAGCGATGGAATGTTTAGAACCAAGACAAAGCCTTTGAAATCACTCATTAGTTTCGTACTTCTGAATGGTACTTGCCATTCAAACAATCACTCATAAATTCTTGCAAAGTGTCCACATCCTCGTACGACCACATCTTGAGGATCTATATGGAAGCAACAGGACAAATGTAAAGTTTCTTAAATATCGCGACGAATGTCTACATGCGATAATACTGCACGACAACGCCTCATCCAATTGCTGCAAAAAATAATTTAACACACATGAATACATATGACACAAAATGACCTCTATGACTTCGGGTCTAAAAAATCTTCTATCATCTTCAAGCTCGGGCTTGGGCTTTAATATAATCTCCCAAAACTCTGGCCCCTCGGGAATATCTAGATCAGATTTCCACAAACTCTCATGTCTAGGTGTTGTCAGGAACATATATAGAGCAGTCAACCTTTCACCGGTTGCATCAATGAACGAAGGTTCTCGGGTTATCGAGCCCTTTTCTAATCCCTTGGGCTTCCACCAGAACAAAGGTTCTTCAACCCCCTTTTTATCGGGTTCTTGAACTCTACCAACATCTTTCCCTCACCATCTCCCTCGTATTATTCTTGCTCTTTTCGCCGGTGGAGGTACACCATATGCATTTTGTGGTCTTAAAACTGGTTTAGGTACCGGCGGAGGTTCAACATATGGCGTAGACTCCTTCGATAAAGGTCCAGCACCTTCATAAAATTTACTTCATTAAACATATGGCGACCAATGCGACTCTGCGACTTATGCGACCTGTGCAGACCTATGCGACCTGTGCATACCTATGCGACCTACGACCTACGTGACCCATTCGATCCATACGACCAATGCGACCTTTGTGACTAAAAAGATCGTACTTACTTGGTGGAACCTCCTTATCCTTAGAGGGACCTCTTTGACAGGATCCACTGTAGTATCCTCGGAAGGAACCTCCTTATCCTTAGAGGGGACCTTTTGGACATGATCCACTGTAGTATCCTCGGAAGGAACCTCCTTAGAGGGGACCTCTTCGACAGGATCCATTGTAGTATCCTCAGAAGGAACCTCCTTACAGGGGACCTCTAAGACAGGATCCACTGTAGTATCCTCAGAAGGAACCTCCTTAGGGGGTAACCTCTTCGACATAATCCACTGTAGTTTCCTCGTCGGCGACTTCATCGACAGTAACCACTTGAGCATCTGTATAAAGTTACTTCATTCATTAGACTCATTGTTCGTTACTTGATGCGACCCTTGCGACCCATGGGACATATGCGATCCATGCGACCTATGCAGACATGCGACGTTTGTGACTCAAAAGACCATAATTACTTGGTGGTACATGACCCAGTGTAGTTTCCTCGTCAGGAACCTCCTCATCAGCAACTTCATCGACATACCCACTGGAGCATCTGCATAAAATTAATTCATTCATTAGACTCATCGTTTGTTACTTGATGCGACCCTTGCGACCCATGCGAATCTAGCGACCCATCGACTTATGTGAGCCTACGACTTATATGACCGTGTGACTTATGCGTCTTTTGCGACCCATGCGACCCTTGCGACTCATGCCGACTCTCGATGGAAATTGACTCAAATGAATTTTTTCACTAATTATTACTTACTTGGTGGAACTTCATCAGGAGCAATGACTGCAGTAACCTCTCCGGAAATGTATTCAGTTAGAGGAATGGTGGTGGCAGATCCAATATTTTCAACTAATCTCTAAATGTTTGCCAAATCTTCTTCTGAGCCATCTCTAGAGTCATTTTCAGCCTCTAACTCAACTGACTCTTTTCTTGACACTGGATAAGAACGTCAAAGGAATTCAAAATCATCATCTCTAATAGTGCTGGAAGATCAGTTTGCGGTGCTCGCATCTTTCTCGGTAGATTTTGACTTTGTCTTTTCAGCACCTTTGGGATTTATCGCTTGTGCTTTTGGATTAGGCAAATGAAACCCGATATCCCTTAGAAGATCTCTTACGACGTTGATGATTCTTTTCTCCGACTTCTTTATTTCCTTCATTAATTTCTGCTCCAGTGTCAGACGGACTACAACTTCTTCTCCTTCAGCTTCATCCTTACCTTCTCTTTCAGCTTTAGCTTCAGCATCACCTTTAGCATCACCTTCTCTTTCTTCATCAGCTTCAGCAACACCTACCCTTCCTTCATCTTCTTCATCTTCAATCTCTATTATTTTTTCGCCCATGCTCTTTTTCCTCTTAGTCCCCTTCCCTTCCCCTTCTTTTGATCACCAAGAACCGCTTTTCGCGTCAGAATTTCTTGCTTATAGATGGCCTCCCAACAAATATCCTTCGGATTTCTACGAATATGTTCCATCCATATCTGAACATCGGGATCGTGGCATCCCTCATAATCATCCAGATCAAAAAGTAAAGCTTCCTCTTCGTGTTCAGCACGAAGAATACTTCAAATATCCTGAAAAAAAAAACCATTATTACCCTCTGTGACCCTTGTTTTCCTTGTAGCCCTTGAGTAATTGTTACCTTAGAATCTCCTATCAGCCTTATCACATCTACATACTTCAGGTTAATACTGGATTTAACCATCTTCTTGCACATTCTTGGGCATGATGGATCCACATCCATAACATCAACATACCATCCCTTTCCGCCCAAACTAAGGATGGTTTCGAATGGAAGTAACTGAAACATTAAAATAAAATGATAAGAATGCAAAAAGTACGAAAACATTCAAGTTATTAGAATAATATGTACAAGTTACCATTCGTGGGATCATGAAACCGCCACAATACCATTTTAGTTTCGGTGATTCCCCACTAACGTGCTTGCAGAAACTATCCACAATCTTCTCAAATGGGTATCGCCTCCATGGAAAGCCTTCACAAAATTCCAAGTCATCAACCATGTCAATCAGATCATGGCTGAGAGAGTTGTATGATGAAGGCTTGTGAGCCATAACTTGCGCCAACAACATCAAAGTTGCCAACCTCGTCCGGTCGGCGGCATTCTTCGCCTTCACAAGCTTTCCAATGATTTGTGCGGGATCACCTTTCCACGATTGAAATTCTTCCGCCTGAATGTATCACCCCTTTTGGACTCCCACCCTTTGGAATATGGTCCGTATTTCAATCCGGAAATTAGTGCATGCTCCATTATAGAGTACCGGATGGGAACACCGTTTAAGACGAACCACAACTCCTTCTTGTCCCATACAATCATAGAGTGATTTAGGAAGATAGACATTTGAACCTTAGTCAATGTGGAGTTACATTGGAAATGGAATAAATGCCTAAATTGTGACTCGTCCTTGAATTAATGCAACTCGTATTCATCTAAGATTCCTCTCACCTTCGTTATTGTCTCGTGAGGATAACACTTGGTGGTGATCTTTGCCATTCTATCCATGTGCTTGAATTCATACACAAACTTCGACTTTGGCGCCACCTGCAAAATGACCAATTAAGAATACATTATACTTCTACCGAATCAAGCGACCATGCAACTCAACCGACCCATGCGACTCAATTGGCCCATGCGACTCAAACGACCCTCGAACCCTCTGCGACACTCAACCGACTCACTGAGACTCAAGCGACCCATGCGAATCAAGCGACCCATGGGGCATAATATCAAGCGACCCATATGACTCAAATGACCCTTGCGACCCCCTACGACGCTCAAGCGACCATTGCGACCCAAACCGACTCACTGAGACAATCGACTCACTGAGACAACCGAGTCAAACGACCCTTAGATCCCCTACGATGCTCAAGCGACCATTGCGACCCAAATCGACTCACTAAGACAACGACCCTTAGACCTGCTGCGACGCTCTAGCGACCATTGCGACCCAAACAGACTCACTGAGACAACCGACTCAAACGACCCTTAGACCCCCTGCGATGCTCAAGCGACCATTGCGACCCAAATCGACTCATTGAGACAACCGACTCTTGCGACCCAAATCGACTCATTTACTTACACTTATTGATGCCATTGAAGATTGACTCATGCTCTCTTCTTCACTACTGCTGCTGATTCTAGCCATTTCCTTCTTTCTAACTTCATATCGATCCCTCTCAAGTTCAAAATCACTTTGTCTTCTTGCTCTTAACTTTGAAACAGGTTTTCATGTCGAAAAAATGTTCGTCTTTCTTACTTTTGACACGGTTTGACAGTTTTTCACGTCGAAAAACTGCAGAACGTGTGTTTTTTCACGTTCGAAAATTAAGGACAAATTTGTCTTTTCTTCAGTTTTTTTTTCTGATTTAATAATAATTTTAGGGAAGGGTATTTTTGAAGCAGTTTAGCCTTACGAGGGTATATCTGATATTCCGCCATGACCAAATTATAATTAATTTATTGCATTTTAGTTGTAAAATTGTTTGGATTTGATATAAAATTCGAACTCTAATTGATTCGTTTATTGTTAGATAATTTCATCCATATAATTTTGCAAAGTAATACAATCTGCTATAAAATTTTTATATTTAATCGTAATATATTCACGAAGCTATGACCAATACAACAGATTAGTTTAGATTAAGATAGTACTCGAAGGTTAGGCAACAAGACTACATAATTAATCATGCTCAACCATGATAGTCAATCCGTAGTTCACACCAAAAATAATTTGTATTACATTGGTGGATTAAACATATTGAGATGGACTGACACTTGACTAAATGGAAGATTCAATAAGGATTCATTGCCACAAATGTATACCGAAAGTTGAGACTAACTGGCGGACATGTTCACCACGGCTACAAGCGACCGATATACTCAGACCTTCAAAAAATTAGGCTTTTGGATCTTCACCAAACATAGAATAAAATAAAGGTCAAACCATTTCTACATCAAACACATGAATTTTTAGTTTATTTTTTTATTTCTTCACTAAGGTTCATCCCACATGGTTTATTTGGTAAGATTTCAAAGATACATTATCTCATGGCATTAAGATCGTTTCCAAATTAAGAGAATGTTAAACTCTCTCTCATCAAGAGGATTCATAAATCTCTCTCCCCATCAAGAAAGATCAAGAACACGGTACACTCTATCGCCTTTGGTCCTATACTACCTAGAAGAAAAAAAAACCCATTATTTCCTTTTCTAGAATATGCAATAGGAAAATTTTGAATATGCAGTGTTTACTTCTTTTATATTTTTCTATTCATATCTTTCCTTTTGTACTAGTACTATGACTAACTATATGTATGGCCGAATTTGGTGAACCTTAGTTAACAATCTACACGCTCAATACAAATAATTCTTACTTTATTCATTTCATACTTTACAAGGATTCTATGTTTCTTTTATATTAACATGATATATTTGTTATTATGCATATTGACATGAAGAGAATACTCACTTAAGCAGCTAGTAAAACCATTTTCTTGAAAGTACCTCTCAATGTGACTATTTCATCTCTTTGGTGCCTACTTTGAACCATACAATGCTTTCTTCAACTTCAAAAAATTTTATTCATGTCCATCGAAAATATATCCTAATGATTTCTTAATGTAGACTTCTTCCTCAAGATAACCATTTTCGAAAGAAAGCATACATCAGGTCAATATATTAACCACTTCATTTTGAGTACCTAAACCATTAAGCAAGCAAATAGTCTCTCTTGGGGCAACCAAAGAAAAACTGATGCGCGTAATCTAGGCATGACATAAATTTTATCGAGTTTTAAATTTATAATTAATAGTAGATATTCTGAAAATATGCGGACCGTGTAATACCAAGGTCGAACACAAAGACTAACTATACTTAATCTAATTGTCTATGGAAACTAGGGTTATGAAAATATAATAGATATGTGTTTGTAAAAATAGATAAATTTATCTAAACTACAATCTACATATGAGTTGAGACGGTGCTGTTAGACTCAAATACTATTCTTACATATGAAAACTAGCTAAGGAATTCAAAATTATCGTTCTTATTCGTTCGGGGAATTCATCATCTTAAGTGGATCAACCTGCTCTCGCAGTGCAAATCCGAATCTACCTACTTACGTAGTGCAAACCCTAAATGAGCGTACAGACTGTTGATGTCTCCGCCTAACAACCTCTACATCAAACGTAATTAATCAATCTACCTACTCTCTTAGTGGAGACTCCTATCCAACATCTAAACCACTACACAATGACCTATATATTGAATGTATTATCACACAATGCTCTTTTTTCCTAGACAGGTTAATCAATTGTCAAATGATTTCTCATGCCTATCTATTGTATTAGATCTAGCCTAACTTGATGTCCTCATTTGAACCAAACCAAATGACAATCAATGTACGGGATCCTTCGTAAGTTGAAAGAATAAAACATGCAATAGATCGTTGAATTAGGAAAACAATATTCCTATTTAAGATCTTAAAATTCGCATACATAGTACTCTAATCCATAGCGGGATCAAAACTATAGATCTACATCCTTGAAATAAATAAAAAATGAGAAAGGAAAAGACTTAGGAATGCTCAATCGATATATCTCGATCTGTTGCAACCATGATCTCGCCTTCACTCCACTTATACTCGTTGTCTAGCTCTTGATGTAATCCGAATTGATTTTTCACTCCTTGGGTATGATCCTAAAGTCTTTACCCATTTTGGTAGCTCTCGAGTACCTTTCATTGTCTAAATCCGTCCTCCCTCTTCGTTTTCTCAAAAAACCGTCCTCCCTCTTCGTTTTCTCAAAAAACCGTCCTCCTTTAATAGAAACATCCCTCCTTTTTAAGTAACTAAAATTTTGAATTTTTAAATTAATATTATTCTGCGCTTCTATCGTGGAAATATGAACTCTTTTGACCAACTCAAATGGGTTGTTCGGTTGAGCAAAGTAGCGCTGGGGTCGAGCAAATTTGTAAGACCAAAGACACCTCTTGATGGAAGAATGCTTTGTCAAGTAACGATCCGCTTGGGCCAAGTGAATCCACTGGAACAAAAAGATATCTCCTAATGCATGGAAAGCTTGGTTGAGTAGCTAACCGCTTGGGTCGAGTGAATCCACTCGATGGGTTTTCTAAGTATGCTCCTTAGATTTTACTTGCAAGATCACAAAATGACCAAAAAGGGGTTAAAAGTGAACTTAAAATATGCAAAAAAATAAAAATAAAAAAAATAAAGAAATATATGGTAAATCATAGAGTGAAATAAATGTGATCAAACTCTCCCAGACTTGGCTTTTGCTAGTCCTAGAGCAAACATTATCTATGAATAACTCTAGAAGGGAGTACAAAGTAAAAAAAACCCAAAAGGATTTGAGGAATATCTATGCTTGCTTAGACTATATTAACCATGATGAATTCGAACTAGTTTCTTATAGAGTCATCAAACCTAGAAAGATCTTAACTCATGGGATTTACACCAAAATTATACATGGTTATAGAAAGAATTAGAAATCCTACCAAGCACATTGCTAGAATCTGTTTATCAATGTCATAATGTGTAATTTGGTGTAATTGGTTTAGGTAAGGCTCGATGGAGTGATAAGACATTTTTATTCACAAATTTCTTCTTTTCGAGACTTGACCTTCCCTATTTATGTCGGAATTTGGATGTTTTCGACCTTTTTCCGTCTCTTTTATTTTTCTTTCCGCATATATCAAATTTTTTTATTTGAGAAAGATACATAGAACGGATAACCAGGGCTAACACTCACACGTGATGACTGCCGCCACCCCTGACAAGATGTCTGGCTCTTTTTCGAGTGAAAATTATATACACTAACTCGAACAAGATAAAAGGGGATAATACTCCAAAGAGTGGGAACGAATCATTAAGAAATGTATCTACTCGTAATTAAGACTCTAACACGATCTTAAGATGAATAAGTGATGATCTATCCTAAAGGATATTAAAATCAACCTAAGCTAGAAACCTCTAAGTGAACCATGTTCGACAATCCGTTCATAAATACTTAATCCCACAATGTTCAGTATACGTATCTAATTGAGCAAAGATCGATTCTCTAATTTCATAACATCATTCGACTACCTTGTAGGTAAGATGTGAGCTGTAAAGAAAAGAATTTTTTTAAATGCATCTATATTAACCGATGATGCAGCCTAAATAGTCTTAAATGACGACTATGATGTCAATCCATGCCTAACTCTCCCAGAAATGGACTCGACATCATTTTCGGTGTTGAACTAACATGTGAGAGATGACCAAAATTTATAAGGAAATGGAAAGATTGGAATAGATAACCTCATTACCATTGAGAATAGTGATATGATCTTGCATGTGTTTGTGCTAGGCGTGTTTTCCGGTGTTCCATACCATATCACGTCTTTATTTTCGTGGTCTTTTGATGTTGTACTCACTCATATGAGATCCTGAATTAAAAATGAAAAATCTCGAGTACCATACATAGAGATAGACATCAAATAGCTTACTGGAAAATGAAAAATCTTAATATTACTAAAGCAAAAACCAGAGAGAGAAAATCATAAAAAATATTTTTTAAATATTTTATTTTAAAATCCTTAAATTTAAATATTATTCAACAAATATAATTACTCTTCTTTAAACAATATGCAAAAATTATTTGATTATTTGATTAAACAAAAAAAATAAAAATAAAAATTATTTTTATTTATTTGTAATTATATTAAATATAATGCTTAAGACTATAATTTTAAAATCATTTGGTTTAATTTAAATATTCTTTAAATTAATATTAGATCCTTTTACTTTTTAAAATATCCGTAATAATTAATAAATAATTTAATTTTTAATTTGTTTAACTTCCACTAAAGAAAATTTTAAAATTTTAAAATTATTTTATTATTATAAACTTTTTTAGAATATAAATTTTAAAACTGAATTAAATTGAAAAGCTAACAATAAATTTATAATTCAATTATTAATTTAACATAACTTCCACGAATACCAATAACTTTCCACTTGTAGTTTTAAAAATTAATTTCCCCCGTAAAAGCACTATAACTTCTATTCATTATTCTTTTTATATATTTTCATAATCTAATAAATTTACTTCAACGACAAAAAAACAAATTTAGGGTATTCTTGGTGTGTAAATCCTGCAAAATTAAAGTAAGTATTTTAAAAATTATTAATTCTATTTGTTTCTTTCATTGATAATTTTTAACTAATTGTTTTTTAAATTTTATAATTGAAACAATGGTTTTTCAAGTGTCACCTATCAAACGAATTGGAATACATAGAAAAAATTGTAAAATCAAAGTTAGACTTTTAATAATTTTTAAAATCAGTATGACAATCGGTAATAATGGATTACTATGGTTCAAATATTTATTATAAAAATAGAGATTACTTATTACATAATAAATTTGATGCTATATTTATTCTCGTGGTATTCTTTGTGTTCACCCTTCAAATATTTATTGTAAAAATTTAGAATCAAATTCATTATGTAATAAATAATTAAAAGATTAATTTAAAAATTTTTATATTAGAATTATATAACCATTTAATCGATTTACGTTAACAGAAATATAAATTTTCAATATATTTTCTTAAAAACGAATTATATCAAACAATATCTCTTTAAAATAAATATTATTAATATTTAACATAAATTCAATTTTTTGTGTTTCTTTAATCAAGTATTGATAATTATATAAAATTATAGATAACAACATATTTTAAAATTATTATAAGAATTTTCAAAATTATTATCACTATTAAGATATAAAAATTTATCTTTAAATTTATTTATAATTTCAAAAGTTTTTAAAATAATGATTAAATATAAAAATACAATATTTTTTAACAATTTTATCATATTTAAAATATAATTTATTTTAAAATACAATAACAATTTGATTAAATTATGAAGATAGTAATGTTAAAAACTATATATAATTTTTTTATAATAGTAAGTATATAAAAATTATTTATGAAGATAGTAATGTTAAGATCATTTTGTTTTAATATATATATATATTAATTATTTCTATTTATTTTAGATTACACATTTAATAAAAAATTATTTTATTTATTAAATTTAAATTATAACTTCCCACTTAAATTTTCGAGTGGGAAGCTTTAAAAAAACAACTTCCATATTTATAGCTATTAATAAAAATCTTATAACTTTTATATAACTTATTAAATTTTGTTTATAGCAATCTTCATAAATATGTTTATAGCTATTAATAAAAATCTTATAACTGTCCTATAATTTATTAATATATTCATCCTTTTGTTGTTTTTAGTTTATTATAATTCAATTACATATATCTTCAATGCATATTAATCTAATTATTATTTTTTATTTTTATTTTTATTTTTTTTGTAATATTAAATTATAAGATTATTAAAAAAATTAATTTCTATATTTCTTTATAATTCATATTATGATTGTTTAAACTGTTTTTCGTATATCTTAATTTTTAAAATATTGGTATACGATATAAAATAAATCACTTGTAAAAATTAATTTTCAATAAATAAAGCATATAATCAAGTAAATTATGTAAAAAATTCGTTCCGTTGAAAATTATTAAAGATATATATATTTAATTTATTTTTTTGTATGCTATATTTATTAGTAAAACAAATTCAAAATATTTTATTTGAAAATATTGAATCAAATTAGTTATGTAATAAATAATTCATATGATAATTTTACAAATTTAAAATTATAATTATGCAAACGTAAAATTAACAAAAATGTTATTTAATTTTAATTAATTAAATCGATATTAACATCATTTTATTTTAATATATATATTAATTATTTCTATTTATTTTAGATTACACGTTTTATAAAAAAATTATTTTAATTATTAAATTTAAATTAAAACTCCCACTTAAATTTTAGGATAGAAGTTTTCAAAAAACAACTTCCATGTTTATAACTATTAATAAAATTTTAGTGTCTAAATTAAAATCAAACCAATGATGACGTTAATCAAATCTCAAGGTCAAAGACATAGGTTAGCTATTTTATTAATATATTCATTCTTTTGTTATATTTAGTTTATTATAATTCAATTACATATATCTTCAGCATATTAATCTACTTATTCTTTTGTTGTTTTTATTTTGACTTTTTTTTGTAATATTAAATTATAAGATTATTTAAAAAATTATTTTTTATGTTTCTATATAATTCATATTTTTGTTATAATTGTTTAAACTTTTTTTCGTTTATCATAATTTTTAAAATATTTATATACGATGTAAAATAAATCACTTGCAAAAATTAATTTCCAATAAATAAAGCATAGGATCAAGTAAATTATGTAAAAAAATTCATTCGGTTGAAATTTAAATATATATTAATTAATTTATTTTTTGTATGCTATATTTATTAGTAAAAAAGCTTAAAAATATTTTATTTAAAAATGTTTAATCGAATTAATTATGTAATAAATGATTCATATGTTAATTTAAAAAATTTAAAATAATTATATAACTAATTTTTACGTAAAAATAACAAAAATAAAGGTTATTAATTTTAATTAATTAAATCCGATATTAAATGTCACTTTATTTTAAATATATATATATATATTATTTCTATTTATTTTAGATTACACATTTTATAAAAATGATTTTTTAGTTAAATTATAAATTCAACTTAAATTTTAGAATGAGAAGGTTTCAAAAAACAATTTTCATCTTTATAGTTATTGATAACAACTTCCATATTTGTAACTAACCACACATTTATTTTATTTATTTAATAAAAATTACAATATTAAATTTCATACTTAGAAATTATTTATTTACTATAATAAATTAAAATTTACTTTACTCCTACGTAAATTTTCCATGTTTATTTAACAATTATAGATATTTTAAGAGATTATTATTTTTCATATATCATATATGTCATATAAAATTTCTTATATATATATATATATCAGGTATTATCACATATATATATGTTTTATTTTAGTTTTTGTAGCTCATAAATTCTATTATTTATTGTTATTACTATTATTATCACTAATAACAAATAAATGTTTTTTTTTTCATTTGTTCAGATACAAAAGTTTATTGTAAATTCTCAAATGTTGTTATTTCTATTATCCATTAATTATATATAATTTTTTTACTTCTTCATTAAAGTTTGTTTTATTTATATGCCTTCAATTATTAATTTTATTTTTATTTAAATTTTATTTTAGATTATAGTGAATATATTATCCATGAAATTGTTTTGTTTTATTTAATTAATTAAATTGAAATATTATTTTAATTTAATCAATTAATAAAAGCCACAATCATATATCACTGTAAACATTTCAAAGTTTTTGTTCATTGGATCACTCTCACTCTTGAAAAAGTTATTGAACTATATTTTAAAAATTATACCTCTAATACTTTCATAAATATTGTTATAAAAACAAATATGTATAATTTAAAATATTATTAAAATTATTTAATTACTTAAACTAATTACTTTTCAATCTTTAGTTCAATCTAACGTTGAATATACTCATTATTTATTTTCATCTAACGATGAATATATTTAAATATGAATATATAATTAATATGTAAAAATTATACATCTTATATTATATTCAAACTATTTATTAATTTCAATTTTAATAATTTGAAAATATGTCTAACGTTGAATATACTTATTTTTTATTTTTATCTAACGTTGAATATATTTAAATGTTAATATATAATTACTATAAATTAAATAATTAATCAATACAACTGTATACCTTTCATCATTGAAAAATTATACATCTTATATGCAAATTATTTATTATTTTCAATTTTAATAATTTAAAATCCGTACTATGCACGGGTAATATCTAGTAAAATATAAAATTGAAAGGTAAAGAGATGGAGAGACGTAACAAATGAGAATGCCAGTGCTTCATGAGTGACGAATGTCTCGATTCGGTGAGTGTTTCGGGGCAAAAGTTTGTACTTACTCCGATGTGCAGATTTTTGGTAAAGCTTAAACTCGCCTGACCAGAGTAAAATAGTCAAGCTGATATGCATCATGTCAGTATTGCCCAACCACTCGTTACCAGCCTCTTCTTTCCTACTGAAACTAAAACATAAACTAACATGAGTAATTCGGAAAACAATTTTAAAGAAAAGAGGAGAACGTGAGTTTGGGTTTGGTCCGAAGATTCTCCCTCGCCAATAAAAGTATTTTTTACTTGACGTCCACACACGCACGAGTACGTTATCACTTGGGAGCCTTTGTTTAGGCGAGAGGAACCATTTACCTCTACCATCACTCGACCGAGCATTTTTTGGGTCGAGCATTTTCTCTATTTTCTCTTTCAGTCGTCCCAAACATTGTTGTCCACAGTTTCTACAAATGATTATGCAAATACAACTCCATAGAATAACATGCTCCAAAAATTAAAGGAAATTCTAAGATTCAAAGAAATATATGTTCCAAAGCAAGAAATAATAATATGGACAAAAAACGTTCGGGTTGCCTTCTGAAAAGCGCTCGTTTATGGTCTCGAGCTCGACTATGCTGGCTTCTAACCGTATCGTGGTCATGGCAAGCTGGGTGACTTGTGTATCCAATACTTTGAGATGAGTGTGTATTACTTATATTTGTTGTACCATTGTCTGCTTGAATTCGCCATGATCAATCTTCATTCTCTAGATCTTCGCATTGTGAGTCTTGTGCTCCTACATCAGTTTCGAGAACATAGACTTTTTTTGTTGTCTACCTTCGATAGGTGTGGTGCCAAAGGAGCTTTCTTCTGCTGGTAGACCGAGTTTTGTTGTGCAGGTATGTTATGAAGTTCGTGTTTTGAGGTGTTTTCGGGAATATTTGCGGCTGAGAATTCTCATGTGGAGGATTCTGCACGTGGCGGTATTCTTGTAGGAGAAATTTGGATGATTCTTCAAACTTGGATTGTACGTATTCGAATCAAAATTATTCGCCAGCTTCATCCACTTGTTCTCCCATGTAAACCTCCAATCGATTGTCTTGATGCCTTTGAAAGTTTGATGATGTTGTTGCTACATGCTTTATATTGGCCACTTGCAATTTCATTTCTGCTAACTCGGTTTGGAGGTTTGAGACCTCATTTGCCATTTCCTTCTGTAGGATCCTCTTCGTGTACACACTCAAAGCGTGCCGAATACGGATGAAATGGAATCATGCAATGATCCTCCACACATTGAACTGATCCAAATACGGATATCTTCTTGAAGCCCCTCAATGAAATGAAAATAAGGTAATTCTGATCCATCCCATGGAGTGGGCATGCGTGCTAGTAGCCTTCGAAGCGCTTCCATGCCTCATACAGAGTCTCACCATCCCAATGAGTAAAGGAATTTATCTTGTTTTTCGATATTTGTGTTTTATGAGGCGAAAACAAACACATCATGAAGCGCTCCTCAAGCTAACTCCACGTTGTGACGGAGTTCGGTGCTAGTGTGTAGAGCTACTCCTGCGCCCAGTCCATGAGAGAGAACAGGATGACCATAAGCATGATCGCCTTGTCCATCACTCCTTCGAATTACTTGAAGTAGTCACACAACATTTTTAACCTCATGAGGTGGAGGTTCGAGTCCTCGTTAGGGCATCCTATAAATGCGATATGGTTCAGCATTTGCAGAAACGATGGCTGAAGTTCAAATCGGCTACGATCGATGTTCGGATGCCGAATGCATGACAAACGGTTGGAGTGCTTAGGGACTCTATATGCCCCATAAGTCTCCTCCTTTGGAACCACATTCTCGGCTTTGTTTGGTATCTCTCACCTTTTTCCTTGGTTCCGGATTGCTTTTGTGGTCCTCTTGATTTTAGGGTTAAACATTGTAAGTTTGGAACTACCAGCACTACATGTCATAAACCAAGTACCTGCAATAAAAAAAAAAACGAAAACAAAGCAAAAGGATGTCAATAGCAAATGGAAATAAAATTACACATATTCAAATAATTATACAAAAAAAAGACACAAACAATAATACAAAAAAAATATAACCTAGATTGGTGAACTAAACTAGATAAGGTTCCATTAGTCCCCAACAATGGTGTCAAGAACTTGATGCACATAATATAGGCATGATCTAAATTTTATCAAGTTTTCCATTTATAACCGAGAATAGACATTCAGTAAGGATACGAACCATGGAGTACCAGGATCAAACACAAGGAGTAATGAAAATAAACAGATATGTGTGTGCATGAATAGATAATTTATCTAAACTACTATCTCCATACGAGTTGGGACAGTGTTTTTTCGAATATGTTTTTACTTATGTAAACTAGCTAAGGATTTTAGATTATAATTCTTATTAGTTCGAGGATTTCATCATTTTAAGTAGATCTATCTGCTCTCGTGGTGCAAATTCGGATGTCCCTACTCTTATAGTGAAAATCCTATTCGAGTGTACACACTATCGACTTTCTCCGCCTAACAACCTATACATTGAATGTAATTAATGAATCTAACTTTTCTCATAGTAAAAACTCCTATCCAATATATAGGCCATTGCACGATGACCTATACATTGAAGGCATTATCACACGATTTCTCGCTCCTAGAAAGTTTAATCAGTTATCAAATGACTTCTCATGCCTATCTATTGCATTAGATGTCTCCATCTGAACCAAAAAAAACCGACAATAAATTTCTGGGATCCTTCGTAAATTGAAATAAAACGAGAAAGGAAAAGAGTGAGGAATGCTAAATCGATATATCTCGATTTATCACAGTCATGATCTTGCCTTCAATCCGCTTATACTCGTCATATAGCTCTTGATAAGATCTAAATAGATTCTTCACTCCTTGGGCACGTTCCTAAAAGTGTTTTTCACTTTTGGTAGCTCTACAGTTTCTTTCCCCGTCCAAACCCGTCCCCTCTCTCCCTTTCTCAAAAAAACGTTATCCTTTAATAGAGAGGCATCGTTCCTTCTTAAACAAGTACAAATTCGAATTTTAAAGTGAATCCGGTGCACCGCTCGGCCGAGCATGCCATCGCTTGGACCGAGCAGTTGGTTGTTACGTACTTCTCTCGTGGAAATAGGAACGGTTGCTCGATCAAGTAAAGATGCGCTCGGGTTGAGTGAATCCTTTGGACCAAAAAGAGACCTCTTGATGGAAGAACACTCGGTTGAGTAGCCATCTGCTCGGATTGAGTGAATCAACTAGAACAAAAGGATATCTCCTGATGCAGGTCAAGCGAATTCACCGGATAAATTTTCAGGCTCTACAACAACTGAATGAATGACCGCTCTAAAGCGAATTCTCTGGAACATTTTGATAAATGTCTTTGGCATGCTCGGGTCGAGCGTTTTCACTGGATTTGACTCGAATGCTTGTTCTCATGGTGAAATTTACCATGTATCTTCTAAGTATGCTCCTTAGTCTTTATTACCTACAAGATCACAAAATGACTAAAACCGCGTGAAAAGAAGCTAAAAAATATGGAAAACGATAAAATAATATGGTAAATCATACAGTGAAGTAAATGTAATAAAAAACGTCCACCATTATCAACTCATTATTTTGTACTCTAGCCAATGGCAATAAATCTTTCTTTGTATTTTTCTACTCTTTCATCAACGTAAAATCGTAAACCGATTGAATAAGATAAGCAATAATTGTTTTAGAATAAAGAATGTGAGGGAATGAATTTAACTGATTACTCTTTCAAAGACCATTAGTTTTGGATGGCTCATGAAAAGGTAGCACGACTTCCATTTTTTATTCATCTGCGATTCAATAGTTACAACCTTGTTGTCCGATTTTGTTACCTCTTGGTCGCCTTTTCCATGAAAAAAATGGATCAATATTTGTGAAATCTTGTCATTACTCTTTATTTTGGTCGTAGTCTTATTACTTGTCACCATTTGTGACATCATCCTTCTTGATGGGAGAGAGTCTTGAATACTCCTGGCGACAGAGAGATTTCTTCTTCACGATTGGTTATATTTCCTCATCCATGGAAATATTTTTATTTATCAATCAAAAGATTAGTGGTCATTATCAAACAAAAGACAATATAGCCAATCAACATCAAAAGAGATCAGTTGACATGTCTAATAAACTTTAGCTAGACCTTTGATCCATCTAGTCTTTTGCTTCAACTTTCTTCATGAACATTGTTTAACGGAATTGATGATTGAGATGGAGTAGCTTCTTGTATTGGAGTCATGATCTCATGTCTTTCTTCAACACAGTATGGAAGAAAATCATATGTTTTTTTCCATTTCAACCTTCTAGTTCCACTTGGCTTTTTAATCAAATGAAACGTTTCGCCTTATCACAATTTATCATTTATTCGGGTTGTATAATTTGTCGCATTTGGATCATAAATCATATCCAAGAGAGATATAATTGACACTTCAAGCATCCAAATTGACCTTACTTGTTATAGAACTTGACCATATTTAATGCTCCTAAAATGAAATAAATGACTTACAGGTTTTCGCCTAATCTATATTTCTTTGGGCCTTTGACATTAAATGTCGGGGAATGGTTGAAAAAATACACTGCACAAGAGACAGTTTCAGCCCAAAATTCTTTGGGCAAGTTCTTGGCAACATTCATCTTGTCATGTTAAGGATTGTTTTGTTCTTTCTTTTTGCTATTCCATTTTGTTAAGTGAATTACAAACAGTCAGCGGACGTGGATGTCATGCTTTGCACAAAATTTATTGAATTTTTTGAAGTGAATTCATCTCTTTAATCGGATTTTATGGACTTATTATTGTAACCACTCTCCTTTTATATAAGTCTTTCAGATATTCTGAAATAGTCAAAAGCCTCTTAATTCCACCTTAGGAAATAATCCAAGTCTCTCTTCTCAAATCATCAATGACTAAGATGAAATATTTGTTCTTACGAAGGATTAATCAACCCACATCGGTATGTGCAAGTAGAAGGGACATGGTTCCCATTGATAATGCTTCTTTTGGAAAAGAAAAAAAAATCTTACATGTTTGTTAGAGTATTATTTTGATCTTAAGTTTTGATTGAGTCTTATATTTTGAGTAGGTCAAAGTTGAACAAGTCAAAAACTACAAATTGGAGGATATCATGGAGAGTTGATCATCTCATTTTCATACACGATTCCCACATGATTATAGAGATGTTTATGTTGATAGTTATGACGTTTACGTGTGATTTTGTATCCGTTTTACTTGTTTCCGTGTTTTCACGTTCTTATAGGTTTGAATGCGTATTGGTTCATTTCGAAGCTAAAGAACATATACGGGACAAAATACGACAATCGAAGATCATAATGGAGCAAACGAGACGAGAAACGGATAAGGCATGACCGAGCATATGTTGCAGCACGCCCGAGCTTCCAAGAAAAACACAACCCGACCGAGCATGAGCAAGAGCACAACCGAGCATGCACTTGAAGGACTCAACACGGTCAAACATGACCATATGCACGACCGAGCACTCATCCAAAGACCATGTGCACGACGGGGCATGTTGTGATGCATGGTAGGGCCATTTGCAGCATTTTATCCCCGAGAGTTATGCACGACCCAGGCACACATCATGCATGATCCAGGCACACATCATGCACGGTCGGGCAATGCTGAGTGCACGGTCAAACATGTTAGAGTAAATTTACCCTCGAGACTTCTGCACGAGCCGAGCATGCACATAGCACGGTCGGACACTCTTCTTTGGAGACTGCACGGTCGGGCTCACCAAGAAGCACGGTCGGGCACCAAGGAGCACGGTCATTCTACAATCACAGAATGAAGCATGCCCGACCGGGCATGACATGGATCACGGTAGGGCATGAGTTGGTAAAATGACCTGTGAGGCATGACATGGATCACGGTAGGGCATGAGTTGGTAAAATGACCTACCGATTTGAGTGGAAATGAGTTGGCAATGATTCAAATTTGAAAAGAATAAAATGTCAAGGGCAGAGGACATTTAGCATTGACTCATCATTCATCATACATACAACAAACATTCACCATTTATCATAGGAGACCCTTTTGACGGGAGACACACAAGGAGACGGGAATCAATTCGAGATTACGCCTCGTTTGATATTTCTGTGCTCCTTATTCTATCTATTTTGTTTATGTTGTTTGGATTCAAACTCATGACTGAGTAGTATATTTGCTATAGGAGAAGGGATTAACCCATGGCTATCCCAGAACCTCATTTGATTTATTTATGAATGCATTTCCCGTTTTGCTAATCTATTCTTTGTCTGGGCGTTGAATGTCTTGTATTTATGAAGTCCACGTAGATGCATGTGATAGGGATTAGGAGAATGATCGAAACGAGAATTCTAGTCCTAGAAGATTAGGCTTAGAAAAACCAAAACTAGGTCACGAAAGTAGGATAGTAACGGTTGAGGATTAATCGGATGAATGATAGATCGTATAGGCTTAGTTTGGGGTATCAGCCACGAAAGTAGGGGATAACTCAATTGAAACACGTTCCTATGTCTTGAGAAAGGGTAGGAATTACATTAGGATCGTCCGACTTAGATATCTTTATAGGGAATGCATGATTAGATAGATCGGATGTTGGTTTCGGAAGATATGCGGTGAAATCGTATCCTAGAATGTTTGTCTCATCATTAGGAACTCATTAGTTTACTGCATATTCATTATTGCACATCACCACCATTATTTCATTGTGGCAAGTTTGATTCTAGTTTGATCTTAGTCCGTGTTGCGTAGTCCCTGTGGGATCGACACCAAGAGTACTACACACGTGCCGTGCATTTGCGGGTAGTTTAGGTTAACTTGTTTAACTTGAATCGCATCAAATTTCTTGCACCGTTGCTGGAGACTATTTGTCAACACGCCTTAGATTCGAATGTATAGTCATTCTTGTTTTTCTTTTCTTTCTACTAATTCGTTTTGCTTGTCCTTCGTAGGTTTATGACCCAATCTCAAGGTACTTCGAGATTACATCGAATTGATCCCGAGATCGAGCGAACTATTAGACAGCGGAAAAGGGAAAGGAAGAAGAAAGAGTAGACCCGACCGATCCACGAGCGATGGATAACCGAAAAAATATATTGGACGGTCATGGACAACCTCAATTACCCGTTGGTAATGTGGCATAATTACAGCAACTGCATGCTCCTCCACCACGTCGTCTTCGTGATTACGTGGTGCCGAACATGAGTAACATCCAAACCGCAATAAGGGTGCCCGTTGTTGCTAGGGAGCAATTTGAGATCAAGCCCGCGATGGTAAACATGCTCTATCCATGGGCAGAAATCATGAAGACCCTCATCAGCATCTAAGAGATTTCCTAGAGCTTTCAAACACATTCAAGATACATGGAGTCTCAGAGGATGCGATTTTGTTGCGTCTCTTCCCTTTTTCAATTGTGGGACGAGCAAAGACTTGGCTGCAATCTCTTTCCGCTGGTTCGGTCACTACTTGGGATCAGCTTTGCACATCATTCCTATCACGGTTCTTTCCTTCGAGCAAGACGATTCAAATGAGGGGAGAAATCACGATGTTTAGATGCCGCGAGAGGGAGAAATTATTTGAAGCGTGGGGAAGATTCAAAGATCTTTTGCATATGTGCCCACATCACGGTCTAGAGCAATGGTACATGATCCAAACCTTCTACAATGGGATCGCAGATAAGCATAGGACAATGTTGGATAATGCTGCCTCATCCTCTCGGAATCCCGAAATGCTACCCAGAAAGCCCGATCTAAACCCGAGAGAGTACGTGAATGCTATTACTTTGTGTAGTGAGGATGTGATTTAGAACCCGCCATCCAACGAGCAAGAGAGAGTTGCTGGAAAGTCGGTGGACAAAGGAAATGGCAAAATCGCGATCATGGAAGGAGTTGAACCAGATTTGGAAAAGCAGTATGTTGCTCCACCGGTGTACATACCTCCTATACCATTTCCTGGACGCTTGGTAAGCAGCAAAAATCGAGGGAGAGTAGGCAGATTCTTTCATGGCCTTAAGGAGCTCGACATCAACATGTCGTTCGTAGAAGCCCTCCAAAAGATGCCTAATCGTGCAAATTTTCTTAAACGAAAACGAGTAAAACGGATCCCGCAGACTTGAATGTTGCTTGTCCCTAAGAAAACGTAAACGTGGACCACGTGTGGTATATAAAAACCGAGAATTCCCCTTTCTCCTAGAGATACCGCTAAAGCGAACCTAACCGATCAACTACCAAGTCGAGAGCAAATTCGACCTAATTAAATTTTCAGTCTTCGTTCTAGGTTCAACAAGGCTACCTACGAGAAAGCAAATCGAATGCAATTTAAACAAGCCACCGTAACCCTCTCCACCAAACAAGACTTCAGACAAATGCTAAACATAGAACAATTGAGGATACTTGTTTCTTTTCTGAGCTTCTTTCTTTCTTTATTCTTTTTTTCTTCTTCTTTTTTTTTATGTCTTCTTTTTCTTTTTTTTATGTTATGTAGATACACTAGGCTTCTAGGACGTCGAATTTGAAGGGATCCAGCCTCTACTTAGACCTAGATTACCGATGACGGTATACTCATGCATCTCGGTCAAGAGTGCAGCAGAGTAGGCAACATTTTTATTATGCCATGCCCTTAGGACATAGAACGATGATCGCCAACCCACCACTTAGACCTAAACCATCGAAAAAGTGTCATGGTCGATGCACTCATATCAATTTAGATCATGCTTTTAGGCATTATTTCTATCGACAGTGGAGTGTTAGTGTGTGCTCTTATTCTGCAAAACAAGCTCGATTTCATACGATCTAATAATCCTCAACAAAAGAAGTAAAGCATCGTCTATACGAAGTATGACCATATGAATTGAGACAATAAACGACAAACTAGCCTAGCAACCTTGTCTAAACCTCCCAAAAGCAACACTAGGATTCCCAAAGAATGATGACATATTGTTTTTCAGCCGACTAATAAGCTCTAACGCTTAGGAAAAACCTAGCTCAAACATGCAAAATCTCACGGAAAAAGCTAACTTCTTAAGTATCCTAGGTTCAGGGCTCATCTCAAAACGTGGCACCAGACAAGTGCCTAGGACGACTCTCACTCATGAAAACAAAAACAAACTAAAAACTAAATCAAAGAGAAAATAAAAGAAAATGAAACGAAGTCACTGACAAACATGAGCTGCTCCCCCAGACTTGAATTGAACGACATCATCGATGTGAAGCTCCAATGGAGGGTAAGAGGAGTGAAGTCACGTTTGTGGTGATATTGTTTTTTTTTTGTTGTTCTTTTTCTTAAGTTAACCGAGTCTTGAACGAGTTCAAAAACTAGAAAACAAAGAGCTGGGTTGCCTCCTAGAAAGTGCTTATTTAAGTTCTTTTAGCTTGACGTCTCCATACCTCATGCGTGCACGATGGGTGGATCGGAAAGGAAAATGGAGTTTCCACTTTCAATCGGTTGAGCGGCTTGGTAGAGCCTTAGTCGTTGTCCATTAGCTCTAAATGTTCCGCTCGAATCCCTCCATAGTTGCACTTCTCCATGTGTGAAGACTTCTCGTACCTGAAAAGGACCAGACCAACAAGACGGTAGTGTGCTCGAGAAAAGCTGAGGACGAGGATGGAAAAGTAGAACTAAGTCACCTAGTTGAAAGTCATGAGGTAGGATCTTTTTGTCATGCCATCCCTTAGTCACTGCTTCTTTCTTTGGCACGTCATGCATGGGATTCACTCGTTCGCTGCATGAGGTTGGATAAATGATATCTGCATAAAAAAGTTTTATGGTGTCTTTTTCTATTACCTCTTTCCAATGCGGGTGCAGCCTCCTTTGAGTTTCAGTGAAAGACTCGTGGCTGTCTTCCGTATAAGTTCCGTGTGTACATATTGAAGAGCTGACTCTCCTACGCTTCTTTACGCGAGTGGTCTGTTTTCTCATCTCATATGCACTCAAGTTAGTGTTTATAACAGCAGGATATGTTTTATCGCATTCAACATACTCATGCCGAAAAGAAGACGGAGGAGGTTCGAGCACAAAATTGGGTGCCTTCTCTACCGCGAAATCAGCATGCGTTTCGTGTGGTATCTCCTCACATGGGACGTCTCCTAGTGCTTCAATAGCACTCATGAATTTCGTGTACAACTCGGCTCCTTCATCGGTAAATCCTGCATCTTTGCAAACTCGTGTTAAGTATCACATATGAGGATCGGAAATACTTACTTTATCAAGTGTGCCTTTCGCTAACTCGTCCAGCGAATTAACTCTAAAGCAAGACTCCTTGAATAAGGGTCCGTTCATGGAGCTGGACAAGTTGAACTCTATCGTCTCATCTCCGACACGTAAAGAGAGCTTTCTTAGTTGTACGTCTATCATGGCACCTGCAGTAGCTAAGAACGGTCTACCAAGAATAATAGGTATCCTAGTATCTTTCTTTATTTGAAGCACAACAAAATCAGCGGGAATCAAAAGATTACCTACCTTGGTGGGAACGTTTTCAACAACTCCCACTGGATATCTTATCGAACGATCCGCGAGGCGTAGTGACTTCTTTGTAGGTTTGAGATCTCCGAAGTTCATCCGCTTGAAGACCGAGTGTGGCATGATGCTCACGCTTGCTCCTAAATCACACAAAGCATTATTAGTATCAATATTACCTATTGTGCATGGAATGGAAAAGCTTTCGGGGTCCTTCAAATTTGTTGGCAGCTTGTTTTGGAGGATGGCGCTGCACTCCTCGATGAGTGCTACCGTCTCACTCTCTTTGATACCCCTATCTTTGGAAAGAACCTCCTTGAGGAGTTTGGCATGTTTAGGCATTCTTTGGAGGGCTTCCACCAATGGGATGTTGATGTCAAGCTTCTTGAGGCCCTCTATAAATCTGCCCACTCGTTCTTCATTCTTGCTGCTCACCAACCGTTGAGGAAATGGTATAGGAGGTTTGTACGACGGTGGAGCAACATATGGGTTGTCCAATCTGGTTCAACGCGTTCCATAATCATGATGGTACCTTTGCCTTTTTTCATGGACGTTCCAACAACTTGATCTTGCTCTTTGGAGGGCGAATGCTCAATCACATCACTGTTGCAAAAGTTAATAGCGTTCACGTACTCTCTCGGGTTAGGATCGGGTTTTCTGGGAAGCTGTCTGGGATTCCGAGAGGAAGAGGCAGCTTGCTGTGCTATGGAGTTTTCTAAGATCTTCACATGTGTGCTCAAGGATTCCATATGAGTTTTGAGCTCGCTAATCGTTGTCCCCACATCCGCATTGAATTTGGCTTGAGTCGATTGTTGCTGCCTTTGCTCCTTGATGAATTCGAGCATTATAGCCTCAAGGTTTGACGAAGGGGCTTAAGAAGGTTGAGGAGCTTGCGAAAGTTGCCGAGCATGCTGAAATTGCTGGTTATCTTGCTGGTACGTTTGCTATCTTTGGTGAAATCCCGAATACTTCACGGGTTGAGTTTTTCGATACGAAAGATTCGGGTGGTTCCTCCAATTCGGGTTGTACGTATTCTCGAATTGCGTATTTCCTTGCTTCTGGGCGTAATTCATGTATTCCACGTTCTCTTGCAGCATGCATTGATAAGCCACATGTTTTGTATCTCTGCATTCACGTTGTACATGGCGTTCACTGCATTTCCCGTTGCTCTGCTCTAATTCGGTTCATATAGGCATCGAGTGATGTGAGGCATACCTCTCGGTGTGGACCACATGGTGTTGTTCATGGCGAGCTCATATGCCTCCTCCACACTCAGATCCATAAACGATCCTCTAGCAGCGTTATCCAATGTCGTTCAGTGTTCGTCTCAAATTCCATTGTAAAAAGTTTGGATAACATACCACTGCTCGAGACCATGGTGGACACATCTGTACAAGATCCTTAAATCTGCCCCACGCTTTGAACAAAGTTTCTCCATCTCTGCATCTAAACGTTGTGATTTCCCCCCTCATCTGAATCGCCTTGCTCGGAGGAAAGAACCGTGATAATAACAGTGTGCAGAGCTGATCCCAAGTAGTGAAAGAACCAGCGGGAAGCGATTGCATCCATGTTTTCGCTTGTCCCCCAATTGAGAAGGGGAAGAGACGCAATAAGATCGCGTCCTCCGAAACTTCGTGTATCTTGAACGTACCAGAAAGCTCTATGAAGTCTCTGAGGTGCTGATGGGGATCCTCGTGATTTGCACCCATGAATTGCTTCTGATAAAGCATGTTGATCATCGCCGGCTTAATTTCAAACTGTTCACTAGTAACAGCAAGCATCCGTATGGCTGTTTGCACGTTGTTCATATACGGCATCACGTAATCTCTGAGGCGATGTGGTGGAGGAGCCTATGGTTCTCGCGGTGCGAGTGATAATTTTGAATTGCGATTAATTCATTAGAATCAGTCTAAACGGCTATATGTACAAAAAGACAAGATTAGACCTAATTACAAGATTAGACCTAATTACAAAAATTACTTTTATGCCCTTGTACATGTATATCCTTTACACGCCCCTTCAAGATGGAGCACCCTTGGTGAGTCCAATCTTGAAAGATAAGAGCTCGAATGGTAGTCTCGGGAGAGGCTTCGTGAGAATATCTGCAAGCTGATCAGCAACTCGAACATGAGTGACCCGAAGAGTGTTCGACTCAACCAGGCCGCAAACAAAGAGATAGTCGAGAGCCAAGTGTTTCATCCGAGAGTGGAAAACTGGCTTAGCACTTAGATATGTTGCTCCAATGTTTTCGCAGTAGATGGTGGGTGGTGATGATGGCGTGATTCCAAGCTCAGATAGTAAGGCAATAACCCAGAGAACCTCTGCGGCGGTGGACGCAATAGATCAGTATTCAGCCTCGGTAGACGAACGAGAAAGTCCTGTTTGTTTCTTAGACGACCAGGAAATGGGATGCGCACCAAGGAAGATAAGATACGCTCCGGTGGACTTGAGATCATGAGAGTCTCCAGCCCAGTCTGCATCGGTAAAGGCATGTAAGGAGAGGGTGTTGTGTGTGGATAAGAAGATACCTCGATCCTTCGTGCCAGCAAGATAGCGTAAGACTCTTTTAACGGCTTGCCAATGAACATCCGTGGGAGGATGCATGAATTGAGACAGCTTGTTGACAACGAAGCTTACATCCGGTCTTGTGAGGGATAGGTATTGTAGTCCCCCAACAATGGACCGGTATTCCGTTGGATTGGAGAGGGAAGTGCCGGTTTCAAGTGTCATACGTGATGTTGACGGCATGGGTGTAGGGACAGGCTTTGATTCATGCATAAGACAGCGGTTGAGAAGATCGTTGATGTACTTTCGTTCGTTGAGTCAAAAGTAGACCATTAGATGTCCGCGCTGCTTCTACCCCGAGAAAGAATGATAGGTGGCCCAAATCTTTGATGGAGAAACGTGCGGCTTGGGCATCAATGAACTGCTGTACCCGTGATGCGGAATTGCCTGTAACAACAATATCATCAACATAGACTAGCACATACAATTGTAGCACGGTTGTGTTGAGAATAAACAAGGAGGTGTCCGCCAAAGAGTTTTTGAAACCGCGAGCAAGGAGAAATGTGCGAAGCTCTGAATACCATGCTCGAGGGGCTTGTTTAAGTCCATAGATTGCTCGCTGAAGTCTACACACATGATGAGGTTGAGTTTGATCAATGAAACCCGGGGGTTGAGACATGTATACCTCCTCCGAAAGACGACCTTGAAGAAAGGCATTATTGACATCAAGTCGTCGTAGAGACCATCCGCGGGAGATATCAATACTCAAAATGAAACAAATGGTGGTAGGCTTTACAACCGGGCTGAATGTCTCATGATAGTCTGTGCTCGGTCTTTGATGAAACCCCTTTACAACAAGTCGAGCTTTGAATCTTTCTGCAGATCCGTCTTTTTTTCTTTTTATGCGAAAGACCCATCGGGAACCAACAATTTTCTTTGCATGAGTGGCTGGAACAAGCTGCCACGTTTGATTGCGATGTAAGGCTTGTAACTCAGCATCCATTGCTTCACGCCATCTAGGATCCTTTAAGGCTTGAGTGATATTGGCGGGTTCACTTTCCACCTGAGCAACAAGAGCAAATCTATAGTGGGTTTAGGCATCGGGACAGTCATTCCCTAGAAAAGAGCTTGAATTTCCCGAATACGTAATGATATCTATAACCATGATCTTGTTAGAACTTCGTTGCATCGTTGTGCACCTCTCGATACCTATGGTGTTTAGTCATTAAGTTTATCTCGTCAAGTAGTTTAGTTTTGTTTGCATTTGCATTCCCATTCACTCACTGATTTCACACGTCTTATTCATTAGTTACTAGCTTTAGAGTTGCATCAATTCCTTGTGTTCGACCCTGGTACTATACGATCCGTATTCTTGCGGAAGCGTTAGTCTAGGTAAATTATTACTTGAGATTAACCGACATCAGATAGATAGACTCAAAGAATTGAACATGACGTGACACAAATATACGCGACCTAAGAGGATCAAGACAAACGTACGCACTTTGGGTGGATGAGTAGCCGAGGAAGACACATAGATCAGACTTGGGTTCTAATTTGTTGGCTGTATAAGGACGTAACCATGGGTAACATAGACATCCAAAGACTCGAAGCTTAGTGTAGTTTGGTGGTTGTTGGAAGAGACACTCGTAAGGGGAGGACATACTAAGAGTA
The DNA here is from genome assembly GCA_036759665.1 of Gynandropsis gynandra. NCBI lineage: Eukaryota > Viridiplantae > Streptophyta > Magnoliopsida > Brassicales > Cleomaceae > Gynandropsis > Gynandropsis gynandra. The sequence goes on along the minus strand of CM071868.1, from coordinate 38,601,833 downwards.
GGTGTCGGGAGGCGGTTAATGAGATAAACCGCTACGGAAAATGCATAAGACCAATAGGATAGGGGCATGGGGGAATGTGTGAGAAGGGAAAGACATGTTTGTACGATGTGACTATGTCGTCATTTGGAAATGCCATTGTGTTTGGGAGTATGCAGTGGAGATGTGTAATGAGAGATGCCATTAGAGGAGAGAAAAGAACGCAAGGCAATGAATTCACCCCCGTTATCAGAATAAAGTGTTGAAATGCGTTTTTCGAATTTGTTTTCAACAAATGATTTGAATTGAATGAATGTGTCACAGACTTGGGATTTGGTTTTGAGTGGATACAGCCATGAATAACGTGTATAGTGATCTATGAATAGGACATAGTATTTAAAACCATCAATGGAATAAATAGGAGATGTCCAAACATCGGAAAAGATCACTTCAAGGGGACGAGAAGTGATAAGAGTGGAAATGGCTTTTATTACGACAACAAGCATTGCAAAACAAGTGAGGGGGATCCTGAGACAATGGTAGTCCAAAACTTTTGAGGACTTTATTCAAAATGAAAGACGACTGATGACCTAAACGAGAATGCCACTCGGACGAAGTGGTCTTGACACTATGAAAAGCATGAAAAGGTGACGGGGTACTAGATGGTACGGGCCACTCATAAACTCCATCTTTAGTGCTTCCTTTCAGAAGTTGTGCCCCCGTGCTGAGATCCTTCACCTGAAAATCATAAGGAGAAAATTCAACGGATACGTCATTATTTTTCCACAACTGATGAACTGAAATAAGATTCTTGCATATCTTAGGGACACATAGAACATTCCGCAAAGATAACGGTCTATTGTTAAGAGGTATAGAGATGGAAACCGTGTGTGTGATGGGTAACCCGTTGCCATCACCAACAACTACATCGTCGCTGCGCGGTAAGGAGAGTGAATGGCAAGGTTGGAGAGATCCGACGTAATGTGATGAGACACGCCACTATCCAGGAGCCATGAGTTTGCATCATAGGTAGAGGCAATGGCATGATGAGCTTGCGGGCGTGGCTGCAAGTTTTTTGTAAAGAATTCTGCCACGGTTGTATCGGCAGGTTCTCAAGTATACCGGGTGAGGAGACAAGGCGGAAGCGCGGACAGCGTTGAA
>CM071868.1:38589774-38600637 GCA_036759665.1 Gynandropsis gynandra | reverse complement strand
GATAGCCACGGCGTGTTGGTGAACGCTGACGAGGACGGCGAGACCAATTGGATGAGCCGGACGAGCGAGAATTCGGGTGGGACCAATTCTGTGAGCGTGCGGCCGCGGGGTTGGCTGTGATGGGAGCAACGGCCGTGAGAGGATGCGGTTCAGCAGTAGCCAATTTGGCCTCATGGTTTAGAAGCTTTTCATGAACTTCTTCAACGGATGCAGCAGTATCCTTCGCTCGGATTACATCCGCAATTGGCTTGTACTCCTCGGGAAGGCCATCCAGAATTGCATCGAGGAGATCTTCGTGATCCAGTGGTTTCCCTAAGAGGGCAAGTTCATCAGCAGTGGTCGTGATTGCATGCAAGTATTCATCAATCGGTTGAGATCCCTTGGAACACCTTTTGATTTTGTCACGAAGTTGAAGAAGATGACCGCGAGACGCTTTGCCATAGGTGTTGGCGAGTGTCTTCCACGCCTCATAGGTGGAAGGAGCGCGTGCAATGAGAGGCTGAAGGGAGACCGACATGGCTCCAAAGAGGGCTTAGAAGAGGAGACGATCTTGTTGCTTCCATGGCTGGAAATTAGGATTGTCAACGGACACACCATCACGGTAGATCTTGTCCGGAGGAACAATGGAATTGTCCTCGATGAAGCATTGGAGATTGTGTCCTTCAAGGAGGGCTTGAACCTGAACATTCCACGTGAGGAAGTTGGTCGGTGTCAGCTTGGTAATCTTGGTCATGTTCACCGTGAGAAGAGTGGTGAGCGGTTGTTGTGTATCAAAAGTTACGGCCGCATCGGAGAGACGAACGGTAGGGTTACTGGTTTGGCCGGCCATTGGTGGAGGAGGGGACGGAGGCGGCTGAGAAAGGCGAGAGGCGCAAGATGAGAGACGCAAGGCAAGAGGCGAGGCACGAGTCGAGAGGCGCGGCGCGAGATGAGAGACGAGAGGCGCGACACTAGGCGAGAGGCGAGGTGCGAGGCGCGAGGCGAGGCGCGAGGAGGCGAAAGGCGAGGCGCGAGGTGAGATCTGATTTCGGTGTGAGACGTTTTGTGAGGCCTAGGACGACGGCCAGGGAGAAGAAAAAGAGGGTGAACGGCGGCCAAAGAGGACAAGAGGAGGATCGGCGGCGGCTTGAAGAGGATGGGAGGAGGGCCGACCGAGAGATTCAAATTTTAGGGTTGTCGTTAGACTTGACCAGCTCTGATACCATGATAATTTTGAATTGTGATTAATTCATTAGAATCAGTCTAAACGGCTATATGTACAAAACAAATTAGGTTAAATATTTGTTTAACTTCGATGCCCCTTGAATGTCTCCTCTGCAAGTCCCTGTCTTCTTCCTCTCAGCCTGTCTATAACGTGTTTAATCTCTTTAAAATTGATTGAATATCCTCCTTTTTCCCCTTCTAATCTCTTTTCTTTTATTTTTATTTCCCCTTTTTCCATGCTTTTCCATTCTTCTCTCGTGATCTTCCTTTTCTTCTCCACGGCTTAACGTTTCCTTTTCTGTGTTTCAGGTCCGTCTGCCTCCATGCCCGACCGTGCAAGATGCTGAGCCTGATCGGGCATGTCCTTTGAAGAGTGCATGATCGTGCATCTTAGGAGGTCGGGTCGTGCATGAGGTTCGGGGATAATTGCTATTTCAAGAGCCCGGTCGGGCAGAAGTTAGTGCACGGTCATGCACTAGGTTGATGGTTGAGTAGCCCGGTCGTGCAGGGAGCTGGTGTTCGGTCGGGCAGGTGTGTCAAATGCTGAGCACGGTCATGCTGAGGTTGATGCACGGTCGGGCATGGTTGTTTTCCATTGAGTTGGGTCGGGCTAAGGCTGATGCATGGTCGGGCATGTGTTTTTTTGCTCAGCCCGATTGTGCTATGCATTGTGCTTGGTCGTGCAGGTTGTTGTCATGCCTCGTTTTTGTCTCGTTTGTTCCATTACGATCCTCGATGCTAGTACTTTGTCCCGTGTATGTTCTTTAGCTTCGAAATGAAACGAATTTTGCATTAAAACCTGAAAGAACATGAAAACACGAAAACGAGTAAAAAGGATACAAAATCATACGTAAACATTGCATCTATACCATAAACATCTATAAAATCTTGCGAGAAATACGTGTAAAAACGAGACGATCAGCTAGTTTACTCTTCTCTCCTAAGAAGCTTGCACGAGTTTCCTTTTCTCCCCTCTTTTCCTTTTCAGCCGACTTCCATTTTCTCCCTTCTTCACTTTTCATCCGGCACACGCCCCACACGGGCTCCTTTTGGCTTGGTGATTCGCACGGGCTTGGAAGCACCCCAAGTCGTGCAGATTCTGCTAGATGGTGCAACACGCACAGGCTAAAGGGATCACCTGTAGGGGTGCGAATACGGTCCTGCCTAAAATATACGGCCCGAAACCCTACCCAACGGGCTTTGGATAGGCTCGGGCCGGGCCTCGGATCTAAAGAGATAAAAAACTAAAAAAATTTAAACAAGTCTAAAACACTAAATTAATCCATACGAATCCAAATTTCACGTCAACAAAGTCCGAACTGCTAAACAAATCAGTAGAAGTCAAACAGTCTAAAACAAACGTCAACAAAGATTAAAAACATATTCCATAAAAGCCCATAAATGATGAAACAAATATACAAACAAATTTGATTTGAATCTCTTGCTTTTCCGGTTTCACCATTTGAACTTCTCTTGGGGATTACTACAAAACAAGAAAACATGATCAATACCCTTAGCATTAAACTACAATCTTATTCTTCATTGTTACATACGTTTCGATCTAAATGAGTAAATAATACACATGAGTTTTGACTTTTGAGGTTACCTTGTTTATGAGAGAGACATAATAAGACTTCACATTATGGGATCGTGGCGAGAAATCCATCGGGGCCGCTAAATATAGAATCTACACATTAGTCAATCAAAGAAACCAAATCAACAACATAAGCAATCTTATAATCTCGATAATTTTGAATTGAAATGTATAAACTCAACCTTCTTCATCGTAACCAAGTAATCAAAAACGAGCACGAATTAAGGCTTTGAACATTTGACGGTAAGAGACGGCTTCTGTGTTTGTTGAGCACACGCGAGCCGGCGCTGAAAGAAGACTTTGAAGCAACTGTGATGATCGAAATACTTAGGATATCAGAAGCCATAAGCGCTAAATCAATACCATATGTCTTAGTGTTAGACTTCTAGAACTGCAACACATCCATATCGGTGTGATCTTGCATGCGGATCTTAGGATCACACAAGTATCTCTCAAAACCCGATGCTGATCCATCATCTGAAGACTCATCACCATCACAAATGTATGCATCCTAAAGAAGTCAATAATGAAAAAGAATCAATAGAGATAGTCATAAAAAATAAGATACAACTTCGTAAGTTATAAACTTACTTCAAAAAATGATGAACTTTGTCCATTACCTTGGACTTTGCTCTTTTCCCATGGCGTTGAACTTTTAGAAGTCTTTTCCCCAAATTTTCTCTTGTATTCTTCCAAAAGCGCTAACATCGCCCTTTTCACATCATCGACTTTTTTTTTTGCTTGTCGTCTCTTCAAGAATGTTATAACAATGCTTCAGTACTTTGAGTTTCATTCTTGGTCAAGCAGAACTCCCATGGAAAGAATGCAACTATATGTATCCCAATACTTATCAAACTTCTCTTGCATGCTCTCTGCCATACTTCTTAGTAGTTCATCATTGCTCCCCCGATACTCTCTTAAAAGGACTTCGATCTTCCAAATTTTCATGAAGTACAAGTTGGAAGTCAGATACTTTGAGCCTGAAATTAAGTTGGTGATTTCAGCAAATGGTTGCAAAAAGTCTCGAATCTTTTCTCCCCTAGCCCATTCTTCTTCTGTAGGAAAATGTTTATAGCTCCCATCAACCATCGCAAGACTTTTAAAAGTATATTGATATTTAAGAGCATTTACGAGCATTGTGGGAGTCGAATTCCACCGAGTGCTTACATCCATAGACAAAAAAGCTCCATTTATAATACCAACTTGTTCTGCATATTCCCGAAATAATTTTGTCCTCGCCTCGGATCCTCTAACATATTTCACACTCTCTCTTATCTTCATCGAAGCATCATCTATGACTTTTAGTCCCCTCTACACAATAAGGTTAAGAATATGTGCACTGCATCTTATGTGGAAATGATCTCCATCTAGAATCAACAACCCTTGATGCTTAAATTGATGCCTCACAAATTCCACCATGACATCATTACATGAAGCATTGTCAATGGTAATGGAAAAAATCTTCTTATCAATGTTCCATTCCTTCAAGCAACTAATTATTTTCTTCGCAATTTCCATTCCCGAATGTGGAGGAGGCAATGTAGTAAACGATAAAATATTACTATTCAATTTCCATTCCTTATCAACATAATGCCCCGTCACACACATATACCCTTCATGACTAATAGCAGTCCAAAGATCAGTGGTGATGCATATTCTACTACGAAATTTTCTCAAAGCAACCTTTAGCTTATCTTTCTCATTCTCATACAACTTAAAAACATTTGTTGTTGTCGTGTCTCTACATATCATTTTCATATCAGGGCATAGAGCAAGAAGCATATGTCTAAAGAATCTATACTCGACAATTGCAATAGGCAAATCATGTGCAATTATCATCATAGCATCCTTTTCCCTCCAAACTGCATGATCAACCTTCTTTGTCCTCAATTTCATCTCATGATCAATAATCATATCTCGCACATTACAAGACTTCGACTTCGACCTAGATTTACAATCTCTAACATGACGATTCAAATGTGATGTTCCTTGAGTACTACCAGCAGTTAACACTTTCCCAAAATAGTTGCAACTTGCCGAAACTTTATTCATTCGAGTCATATGCTGCCAAACATATAGACGATTTTTGTTTTTTACCTTTCGATTGTGACGATTGCCCTTTAGGTGCCGATAAACCGCCAACAAATTCCTCCTCTTGCATTTCATACTCAAGTTCATCAGCAGAATCCATTTCTATTCCTACAAACATCTTAACTGGGAAAATATACATCAAATTATAATCCACATAGAACAAACACAATTTTGATACAATCTCAGATCCACACAATCGTATTTTAAAGAAACAAAAAGCTAAGCAAAACTACAGAAAATGAATCATGAACAGACATATATATCCTTCATCCTCTCTTAGAAAGCGACTAAAAAACTTCAAACGTAACTCTAGAACAAACCTCTAGAACAGCGGCGAGTGACGACGGCGGGCGCGAGAACGGCGGGAGGGAGGACGGCGGGCGCGAGAACAGTGGCGAAGGAGGAGGACGACGGGTGCGAGAACGGCAGCGAGAGAGGAGGATGACTGGTGCGAGAACTGAGGCGAGGGAGGAGAACGACGGGCGCGAGATTGGCGGTGAGGGAAGAGGACGACCGGCGCGAGATTGGCGGCGAGGGAAGAAGACAACCGGCACGAGAACTAAGGCGAGGGAGGAGAACGACGGGTGCGAGCAGTGAGGGGAGAAGACGACAAGCATGAGATTGTCGGCGAGGGAAGAGGACGACTGGCGCGAGATTGGCGGCGAGGGAAGAGGATGACCGGCGCGAGATTGCCACCCATCGTGCACACATGAAGCATGGAGACGTCAAGCTTAACGATGTTAAACAAGCGCTTTCTGGGAGGCAACCCAACATTTTTTTTCTTTTGTTTCGTATTTCGGACTTGGTTTATTTGAAAATTATTAAAAATATAAAATCATTAAAAAAAAGAAGAAGACCGACAACCTTGACTTCACATTCATATCCTCCATAGAAGCTTCACGTCGAGGATGTCGTTCAATTCAAGTCTGGGGGCAGTAGCTCATGTTTGTCAGGTGATCTCGTTTCATTTTCTTTTGTTTTTGTAGTTCTTAGGTTAGTTTTTGTTTTTGATTCCAAGTCATCCCAGGCACATGTCCGGTGCCACGTTTTGAATGAACCTTGAACCTAGGATGCTTAAGAAGTTAGCCTTTTCAGTGATATCTTGCATGTTAGAGCTTATAAGTTGGTCAAGAACGAGTGGGTTGTAATTCTTTGGGAATCCTAGTGTTACTTATGGAAAGTTTAGGCGAGTTTGCTAGGTTAATTTCTTATTCGTTCTCTCTATCCAAATGTTTATAATTCATACTGATGATGCTTTATTTCTTTTTCACGAGAATGATTTGATCGCATGAATTGAGCTTGTTTTGCAGAGAATAAGAGCGCACACTGACACTCCGCTATCGATACAAATAATGCCTCAAAGCATAATCTATAATCGATATTAGTACATTGACCTTAATACATTTTGGATGGTCCGGGAGTAAGTGATGGGTTGGCGATCATCTTTCTACGTCCTAAGAGCAAGGCGCATAAAAACGCCATCTACTCCGCTCCACTCTAGAACAAGTTGCAAGAGTATAGCGTCATCGGTAGCTTGGGTCTAAGTAGAAGTTGAATCCTTAAAATCCGACGTCCTAGAACCCTAGTGTGTTCGTGATATCAATAAAAAAACAAGAAAGAAAGAAAAAAATGGAATAAAAGAATAAAGAAACTCGAGAATAAAACAAGTATCCTCTTTGATTATGTGATTAGCATTTGTTTGAAGTCTCATTTGGTAGAGAGAGTCTTGGTTTCTCACTTAGCTCGTCTTTGATTTACTTCTTATAGGTAGCCATGGTGAACCTAAGATGAAGACTGAAAGTTATTAGACAAAAATTTGCTCTAACTTGTTTTGTTGATCGATTAGGTTTGTTTTAGCGGTATTTCTAGGGGAAAGGGGAATTCTCGACTTTTATATCTCCCACGTGTTCCACGTTTATGTTTGCTTAGGGACAAGCAAACATTCAAGTCTTGAGAATTTTGATAATCTCATTTTCGTACATGTTTCACGCATGATTTTAGAGATTTTTATGACCATAGTTGCGAGGTTTATGTGTGATTTTGTATATATTTTACTTGTTTCCTTGTTTCCGTGTTTTATAGGTTTAAATGCGTATTCTATTCATTTCAAAGCTACGGAGCATACACGGGACATAATTCGGTATTGAAGGTCATAACAAATCAACCGAAACGAGAAATGGAAAAGTCATGGCTGAGAATGATCAAGTGCACGACCGAGCATGCATCAAAAGACACAGCCTGATCGAGCATGATCAAATGCACGACCGAACAGCCACCCTCACCTTGTGCACGGCCGGGCGTCCAAGCCAGCACGATCGGGCATCCTTCTTGGTGAAGTAGCACGGTCGGTCTTTGTTGACAGCATGGTCGGGCATCCTCCTTGGTGAAGCAAGAGCACGGTCGGACATCAAGGATAGCACGATCGGGCGTTTGGTGCAATTTCATCCTAGTAGCTTGTATGAATGGTATGATTTGGTCTTATTCAATAATCGAATGAGTACAAGATGTATAAATAGATACAAGGGGTAGAAAACATAGAAAACCCTAATACATAAGAAATTACATAAATGTCCCTACTTCATATATGCCCCCTCAAGATGGAGCACCATCGGTGATTCCAATCTTGTGACAAAGCGACACGAACGGTTGACGAGATAGCGGTTTTGTGAGCAAATCCGCAAGCTGATCAGCCGAACTCACATGAGATACTCGGAGGAGGCCGCCTTGCACTTGTTGCCGAACAAAGTGATAATCCAAGGCAAGATGATTCATGCGAGAATGGAATACGGGATTTGCACTCAGATATGTGGCACCAATATTGTCACAGTATATTACCGGTGGTTCAGACATAGACATACCACGTTTCGTCAAGAGAGACGTGATCCAGCGAAGTTTGGCGGCGGTATCCGCTATGGACCGATATTCCGCTTCCGTGGATGAGCGGGCTGTAAATCTCTGCTTCCTCGAAGACCATGAAATTGGATGGCTACCAAGGTAGACAATGTATGCCCCGGTAGAGATATATTCATCACGATCCCCCGCCCAATCTGCATCACTGAAGGCATGGAGAGATGAGGTATTACCCGTGGAGAAGAAGATGCCACGATCCCGTGTATCAACCAAATACCGAAGTACCCGTTTGAGAGCTTGAAGATGTTCCGTTGTTGGTGCATGCATGTATTGAGATAAGCGGTTGACAACAAAACTGATGTCCGGTCGTGTAAGAGTGAGGTATTGGAGACTACCCACAAGAGTCCGATAGGCCGTGTGATCGTCTAATTTGTCACCCGCGGTCAAGGAGAGACGCGAGCTCGGAGCCATCGGGGTTGCAACGGATTTGGCATCTGAAAATTGTGCTTTGTCGAGGATATCATTGACATATTTGCGTTGAGTGAGGCGCAAACCAGAGGCAGTCCGTGTTGCTTCAATTCCAAGAAAATAAGAGAGATCACCCAAGTCTTTGATGGAGAAGCGACTACCGAGGGCGGTGGTGAAGCGTTGGACAGCCATGGGGTTGCTTCTTGTGACCACAAGATCATCCACATAAACAAGAACATATATGGTTACCTCATTGTTGTGGAGAATGAACAATGATGCATCAGCAAGAGAATTAACAAATCCTTGGCCAAGAAGGAACTCTCGTAGTTCTGAATACCACGCCCGGGGAGCTTGTTTTAGACCATAGAGGGCTTTGTGAAGTTTACAAATGTGGTGTGGACGATCGGGATCAACAAAGCCTTGAGGTTGTGTCATATACACCTCATCCATGAGAATGCCTTAGAGAAAGGCATTGTTGACATCGAGTTGGCGAAGAATCCACCCATTGGAGATTGAGAGGCTCAAAATCAATCGGATGGTGGCTGGTTTGACAACGGGACTGAAGGTCTTAGTGAAGTCCACCCCGGGTCGTTGAGTAAAACCCTTGGCCACAAGTCTAGCCTTGTAGCGTTCCACAGAACCATCAGGCTGACGTTTGATGCGAAAGATCCACTTGCAACCAACAATGTTTGAGGCTTGGTCGGCCGGCACGAGATCCCAGGTTCCATTGCGGACAAGTGCATCAAATTCCTCGCTCATTGCCTTTCTCCACCGAGGATCCTTAAGAGCTTGAGGGACCGTCTTCGGTTCAATGTCGTGATCATAGAGAAAAGCGATGTAAGAGCAATTTTGATTCACTTTTGACAATTTGGCCTTAGATCTTGTTTGCATAGGGTGAATGTTGCCGCGAAGAGTGGGATCATTTTCCATGATAGCCGAAACGTCCGAAGGTAAGCTAGTTGAAACAGAGGCCATGTCCGAGGACACACGAGATGTGAGCATGTCCGGTGAAGGATCCGTTGGAGGAGGAGCAGGAGAAGACGGTGTCAAGAGCAGCCTAGGACCCGAAGGGACTATAGAGACCGGTGGTGACCATGGGGTGGAGAGTGGAGTGATGACCGAGGAGGTTGAGCCTTTGAGTAGGGGAAGATTGTTTCGTAAAACTCAACATGAGGAGAGGTATAAATCCTAGATTGAGTGGGATCAAGACATAAGTAGGCACTTTGGGTGGTGGAGTACCCTAGAAACACACACGGTTTAGAATGGGGTGAGAGTTTGTGGGTGGAATATGGCCGAAGCCATAGATAGCATAGGCAGCCAAACGTCCGAAGTTTAAGGTAGTTCGGGAAGGTACCTAGAAGTTTAGTGTATGGGCTGTCATAGGAGAGAATTGGGGTGGGTAAGCGGTTAATGAGATAGACCGCGGTTGGGAAAGCATATGTCCAAAAGGACGTGGGAAGTGAGGTGTGTGATAGGAGGGATAGACTGGTTTCAACAATATGATGGTGACGACGTTCAGATATGCCATTGTGTTCAGGAGTATGGGGTGGGGTGGTACGATGGGAAATGCCATGTGTGGTGAGGAAAGATGTTAGGGCAATGTACTCTCCACCATTGACGGTATAGAGAGTACGGATGACGGTTTGGAATTGGTTTTCAACTAGGGTTTTAAACGAGATAAAAATGTCCCGAACTTGGGATTTTTGTTTGAGAGGATACAGCCATGTATAGCGGGTGTAGTGATCAACAAAGATGACATAATATTTGAAACCATCAACTGAGATGATTGGAGTGTCCAAACAATCGGAGAAGATGATTTCAAGAGGATGAGATGTTGTAACAGTGGATTCATGAAATGGTAAATTGTGTAGGTCGGACGTGATATGATGAGAGGCTCCGCTGTCAAGGAGCCATTGATCCGGTGCATATGGTGTGACGGTGGTGTTGTGAGCTCTTGGCTGCCAAGGGCGCGATGAAGCATTCTAATTCGGCGACGGTGCGGACAGAGAATGTGGACTCCCGTTTGAAGGTGGCAATTGAGGGCATCGATCATGCTTTAAAATGGAAACCGAAGGATGACCTAATCGAGAGTGCCACTCGGACAAAGTGGTCTTAACACTGTGAAGAGCCACAATAGGAGGGGTGGAAGCTACGGGAATCGGCAGTTGTGGGCATCGACGGAGAATGCGGACTCCCGTGAGAGGGCGGCAGCTGTGGGCATCGACGAGCGCTGTGTCCATGGACTCCACACAATTGGCAGCGCCCTTGATACCCTAAGGATGGTCGATTGTCTTGCCGTCTCCAATTAGAGGAACCGTGCTGCCTATTGTAGTACTTCGGCCGAGTGTTGGTAGCAAGTGCAGTGACCAGCAGCGTGAATTGCAGCGGCGAGGATTGGAGGAGTTTGGCTTCATGACTGAGGAGTTTTTCATGAAGTTCCTCAATCGGAATGATGCTGTCTCGAGCATTCACCGCATCGACAATTGGCTTGTAGTCTTCCGGCAGTCCATCGAGGATGTATTGGAGTAAATCTTCAGCATCAAGTGGCTTTCTGAGAAGCGTTAATTCATCCGCTTTGTTAATGATGGTGCGCATGTAATCGTCTATGGTTTGAGATCCTTTTGAACTCCGCTTGAGTTGTTCCTTGAGTTGAAGGA
>CM071868.1:38570641-38589718 GCA_036759665.1 Gynandropsis gynandra | reverse complement strand
AGGAGCCACGCCTCTCGCACGGATGAGACACGAGCGACCATCGGCTATAGTGGAGGAGAGATCGCGCCAAGGATTGCCAAGAACAAGAGACGATCTTGCTGTTTGTATGGGGCAAACGCCGGATTTGGATGAGCAATGCCTTCGACGAGGAGGGTAGCATTTGGGACGACGGAATCCGGTTGGATAAAACAGTCCAACCGATGGCCTTCGAGTAGAGCACGGATTTGAATACTCCAAATCAAGTAGTTTGAGGAGGTGAGTTTGGTCACGTTCGACATATTGACCGTGAAAAGAGTGCCATTAGGTTGATTGGGGTTGAACGCCGGAGTGACGTCGGTAGCGGATGAATTTGCCATGATGAGAGTTGGTCAGTGCGACGGCTGAGAGGGAGAGACGAAGTGGCTGACGGTTGAGCGTGGGACGTCGAGCGAACGGCTGAAAGGAGACTGCCGTGCGTGAGACATCGAGCAAACGGCTGAAAGGAGACTGGCGTGCGTGGGACGTCGCGCCAACGGCTGAGCTGAAAGGGAGGGGTGAAGGGGTTAGTGGCGCCGGAAAGTGAGGCTATAAGTGGCCGACGGCGGCGGAAAGGGGTAGGCGGCGCCGAGACAAAATATTTTAGGGTTGGCCGGTGGAAAAAAATTTGATGTAGGTCTTTTAGGGCTCTGATACCATATGAATGGTATGATTTTGTCTTATTCAATAATCGAATAAGTACAAGATGTATAAATAGATACAAGAGGTAGAAAACATAGAAAACCCTAATACATGAGAAATTACATAAATGTCCCTACTTCTTATAGCTTGTGCATAGGTCGGCGTTCCAAAAGCACGGTCGGGAACCTACCACTGAAGGCAGCACGCTCGAGCATCAAGGATAGAACGGTCAAGCAATGAGCAAAACAACTCACCTATTCGCACGGGATGAAGCATGCTCGACCGGGCATCACATGGAGCACGGCCGGGCATGACTTTGTAAAATGGCCTACCGATTGATTTGGTGGAAACAAGTTGGCCAAAGCCTCCAATTCAAACTATAAAGCCTCAAGGGCAGAAGTCATTCATGATTCATCTATCCACCATCCAGAACACACCATTAACAGCCACCATCCATCCGTAGAGTCCCTTTCACTACAAGAAATTTAATAATTCCAAACTGACTAATTTGTCCCTAATCTGTCCCTAAACTGTTTAGGGACGGATTAGGGATGCCCAAAATCCGTCCTCAAACGCGCGTCGCGAAAACATATCCGTCCGCAAATACAAACGGGAAAATTAGTCCGCAAACCGTCTGAAATTTCAGACTACAATGTCGTCCGGAAATCGACGCGAAACCCGACCCGATTAAGGATGAAAAACACTTTCGGGTTTTGGGACGAGTCGTGACCCGTCCGCAAACATTATGGACGACGATATTCGATCTCGATGATAATGCCATTATAATTAGAAACGATAACAAGATATGTAGAGAAATATATGAAAAATTGTGTGTGAGAAACGGATAGAAGAGGAGAGATTAAATTGAAAATTTTTGGACCGATTATGGACGGATTACGGACTAAGACAAATATTTCCCGATGAACCGTCCCGAATACGTCTGCAATTTGCGGACGTATGATGATTCTGTCCGTTAATTGTGGACGCCGGTGAAAGTGGTCCCGAATCTGTACGCAATTACGAATGACTTAGTGACTACTATGCAGTCTGTAAATTTACAGACAGATTAAGGACGAATTTATTTTTCCGTCCTTAAGATGTCCCTAATCTGTCCCTAAACTTAGGGACGGCTCTTTCAGTCCGCAAAATCGTCTAGAAAATGTTATTTTTCTTGTAGTGTTTGACGGGAGGCATGCAAGGAGTCTGGGATTGATTCGGGATCATCACTCGTTTGATATCTCTATGTTCTTTACTCCACTGATTTCGTTTATGTTGTTTAGACTCATGAGAGAGTAGTAGATTTTTTCTAGGAGAAGGGATTAGCCCATGGCTATCCCAGAACCATCTTTGATTCATTTATGAATGCATTTCCCCATTTCGTTTATCTATTCTTTATCAAAGCGCTAATTGTCTTGTATTTATGAATGGCCACGTATATGCATGTGTTAGGGATTAGGAGAAGGACTGAAAGGTGAATTCTACTCCTAGAAGATCAGGCTTAGAACAACCGAGACTAGGTCACAAAAGTAGGGTAATAACGGTTGAGGATTGAATCGGGCGAATCATGAATCGTAATGGGGTTTAGTTGGGGTATCAGCCACAAAAGTAGGGGATGACTCAATCTAGCCACGTTTCTATTCCTTGAGAGAGGGTAGGTTGTACATTAGAATCGTTCGCCTTATATATCTTGATAGCGAATGCACGATTAGATAGATCGGAGATAGGTTTCGGAGACTATGCGGTGAAACCAGATTCTAGGACGTTTGTCTCTTTGTTTAGAACTCACTTATCCACTGCATCATCATCATTACATCTCACCATCCTTATTCTTTCCCAGCAAGCATTGATTCGAATTTGATTCTTAGATCGTGTTACATTAGTCCTCGTGGGATCGACACCTTAATTATTTCACATGTGTCGTGCACTTGCGGGTAGTTTAGGTTAACTTGTTAACTTGACACGCATCACAACAAGATCTGAAGACATACAGAAGTGAATAATAATAATCGTGAATAGTTGGTGCTTGGTCTTTCATAGATATGGATGATGCGAAGATGTGTTTTTTAAGTATAAGATCACAAAGGGGAGATTATTAGAGTATTATTCTGATATTACGTTTTGATTGAGTCTTATGTTTTGAATAGGTCAAAGTTAAATAAATAAAAGATAGCAAATTGGAGGATATCATGGAGAGTAATAAAGGAAGCTAAAATACGGAGATTTGTTAGCAACAAACACATCAAGACCTCTATAAAAAAGAGTGTTGATACCATGAACAAAAAAATACTTCTCCATAAGCAAAGATTGAACATATAAAGTCAAGAGAGAAGTGTAAGCTTAAACCGAGAAACAAAAGGGTTTCATTTTATCTTGTGAGAGTGTTTTACCCAAATGTTAGACGACATGTTTAGGGATCTATGAGTGAGTGATTCGTAGAGTCATTCGGAAACCTAAGACTATTCTGTGAATAGTTTTAGATGGTC
Source organism: Gynandropsis gynandra (assembly GCA_036759665.1). Classification (NCBI taxonomy): domain Eukaryota; kingdom Viridiplantae; phylum Streptophyta; class Magnoliopsida; order Brassicales; family Cleomaceae; genus Gynandropsis; species Gynandropsis gynandra. The sequence goes on along the minus strand of CM071868.1, from coordinate 38,586,578 downwards.
ACATACGGGTGTGTGATGTTTGGGGTTTGAAATTTAAGTTCAAAACGAATAGAGTCTCAGACAGAGTCTGAGTGTGTATTCAGGTGTATTTGAAAAACTGTTTGATTTAAATAGGAAATCCTTTGGAGTTTTGAGAACTCCACCAAACGTCTTGTCCATTTACTCTTTATTTTTTCAATGTTTTCCAAGAAGACATGCTCACACAATTGATTAGGATGATAAAATGAAAGGCATCCCATTCACCAACCTTTTTCTCTCAATTGATCTGTAAGGGTCCAAATTTAGTTTGGACATCATATCTTTGACATAGTGAAATTTGTAACAGTGTACAAATTTGTACTAGGTGTCAAGAAATATTATTATTCATAAGAGTTTTATAACATTTCTATATAAACTTACCTAACCTCAATATGTTAATGTTTAGTGTGGGTACGTAGTAGACATTTTTTATCAACTTATGTTTCCATTTTTGGTAGAAATAGGAGTTTTTCCTTATTTTCGATTGGATTTTTCATGGAATCAGCAACGTCGAAACATTACCTCTCTTTTCAAACACATATCGGGAGACAAATTATACGGAGACAAAATCACCGGCCACAGTATTGACTTCCAGATTGTCCATATGGACTAAAACCATCGATGCACAGGCAAACATAAATATTTCTCGTTTCGTACGCGAACTCGGGAAACATTTCATTTAAATCTTTCCAAGCCTTACCATTTGATGAATGTTGCATTATACCTTCGGTTGTTGAGTGTTCTGCGTGTCATCTCATTGCCACAGTGGTTTTTTTCCGATTCAAAGAACCTTCTCAACCTATTTGCTACAGACTTATAGAATATTTTCTTGTATGGTACATATTTACGTGAAGATGGTTTTTTTGGTCGAAATCTGCTTGCACCGCAAAACTTGAATTCCAACAAGTATTTATCATTTCTCCAAAACAACATGCAACTGTGTCTACAAACATCAATTTTCTCATGTGGCATTCAAAAATCTTTTAACACATTCTTTGTTTCGTAGTATGTCTCGAGATCTTGATTATTTTCCGGTAAATATTCACACATGGTATTGCAAAATGAATCCATGCAATTTTCAGCAACATTGTAGTCTGTTTTATACTCATCAATCTTGAAGATAAAGATAAGCGAGACCGACCTTCACGACAACCTTCATATATAGGTTGTTTCGCCGAATCCAATAGGTCGAAGAATCGGCATGCATCGATGTTCGGCATCTCTTCATGAGTTTGTTCATTAACAACTCTAGAAAAGCATCTGATACCATTTCCACATATGGATTAGTCGTTGATACTTCATAAATAACTTTTTCATTTCTTTCTACTTCTGCTTCTTGCACAATATCTCTAACGCCACAATTTTTTCCGTGAAAAAACCAAATTTCGTAATTCTCAACGAAACCCACCTTGTAAAGATGTTTTCAAACAATTTCTTGACTTCGATACTTCATGTTTTTGCATCTTTTGCATGGACATAACATTGTCCCGCGTTCTTGACACAAAGGTTTCATTGATGCAAAACTCATGAATTGCTCTAATCCTTGTAAGAATTCTTGCATAATCTCTTCGGTTATAGGATCTTTTCTTCTACTCATTCATTCTCTCGATCTATATATATCTCTATATGAAGAAGATGACATTTTGTTGAAAATATATTTGTTTTTCTGGTTTGATGCTAAAACCTTGATTATTATCATTAAATAGTTTAATTTTACAGTGGACATCCGTTGGAAATAGGGGTGGGCGTTTCGGGTTACCCGGACAGACCCAACCCGAAAAACCCAACCCGTGAGATAAACAGGTTTTGTAAAAAACCCATACGGGTTCAAAATTTAAAACCCAAATGGGTTCGGGTCGGTCCGGGTTGGTTCGGGAGAACCCAAAGAACTCGAAAAAAACCCTAACCCTTCTAAACTAATTTTTTGTATGTTAAATTTGGAATCCGAATTACCCGTTTAAACCCGAATTGCCCATTTAAACCCGAATTACCCGTTTAAAACCCGAATTACTCGAACATAAATAACCCAAAAAACCCGAAGAACCCGAGAACCCGAAAGAACGCAAATACAATTCGGGTTTTTTGGGTTCAATGTTTCAAAACCCGAACAACCCAAACCCAACCCAAAACCCGAGTAACTCGTCCCGAAAACCAAATGGATTTTTGGGTTCAATTTTTTAGAACCCGAGGAACCCGTCCCGAAACCCGAAACGCCCACCCCTAGTCAGAAACTTCAACGGATGATCGTTGAAAGTTAACGTGAATTTATTCCCACCGACAAACCTCAAAATTAACAACTTCAACGGGCATCCATTACAATTTCTAACAGGCATCCGTTAAAATTTGCAACGGATATCCGTTGGACTATTTTTTTCCTGTGTTCTAACGATGTTCCAATGGATGGCGCCAATGGAAGATATCCATTAACATTCCATTAAAAGTTGTAACGGATTGCAACGGAAGGGGGAAATGGACAATATTCGTTAAACGTCCATTGAAGATTGTGAAGGATTGCAACAGATGTATGCCCGTTGTAAGTTCTCATCCATCCATTGCAATTCGTTTCCATTTGTCATCAACGGACGGATCCGTTGCCCCGTCCATTGGAAACGGCCTATTTTTTTGTAGTGAACCAAAGTAAGAGGAAAGGATCTTTCAAATCTGTTCACTCACATGGACGTAAAATGATGGGCAATAACCACATGAGAAGGTCAATGAGCGCCGATTTAAGATTACTATAACAATTTATAGGGAGAAAAGGTCGAGAAAAGCAAGAAGCAAGAGAAACTAAAGACACTCGGCCCGAGCAGGGAGTTGCTCAACCCGAGCAAACTTTCTAGACAAATGTACACAAAACAGTGTTATTCATTTGGCTGTAGCTATGGTGTGAGCAACCGGAGCAAACTTAACAGGATAAATTCACTATACTCCACTGATGAATTACTTGATCGGACGTAATTTAGTAGACGTATTTAGCACATTGCAGGATGAATTCACTATACTCCACTGATGACTTGATCAAGTAGAAAACACAACTCATAGAGTTCATTAACCAAAATTGACAAAAATACTACTTGTCACTAGCATTATGCAACAACATGTCCATCGAGTCAAGACTCAAGGATAAAATCATATCAGTAGCATCAGGTTGAAGATCAAACCTTTAATGGGACGAAGAGACATAAAGGCGTAATAAAAGCCACACTTGAGCACTAACATTGAACCAAAACTTGAGATATTAAGACGGGAATCACAAGGTACCAACAAAATCATTACGTATAATCGTAACATTACATGTCTCGAATGTCACGATTGAGGTGAACCATATTGGTATGTGCAGATGGCGAATATGACATAGAATCGGATGGTGAAGTGGGACATAGGCTGATCATATGCCTCACAAGTTGAATAATAGTTGCAAGGAACATGAGGAAATGAAGAAAGAATAACTTGTAGTGACAAAAATTTCGAAATTTATACAAAATGGATCATGCAATTGAACAACTACAACAAAAGGACGAGAGGTGTGAGAAAGTAAGTTTTCATGAGCTAGATCGCAACAAAAATTATGATGTGTTGAGAAAAAGTTGAAAAAGCCAGTGAAAGCACATCAATGAGGATACCATTTCTTTCTACACGACTCTTTTACCTCAGCCAATGAATGTGCTTACGTACAAAGAGGAGTTATTTACTTACGAACTAATTCATTTTGTGTCTGCTCTTTTTTCTAAAGCATTGTAGGGTTCTAAAAAAAATTTGGAAGAACGAATTACTAGGTAAAGAGAAATAACGACATGAAAAACTACCCAAATGGTATGGGTGCATGCGCACACAGAAAGTATCCTAAAGAGGCACATATTGTGTCTTTTGATGCAACAAGATTGACCTTTTAGATTCCAAATGCATCAATCCTAGCACCTATAAAATGAAGTTACCATGTGAGTACACTACTATCCATTCTAGTTTTAATGTAACTTACTTGATTTGTTTTGATGCAGCTAAAGAATTGGACTTGAAATCAAATACTCTGAAAGGTGGAGGGAATGATGAAGACAAGGACTTGGATTCACAACAAATCGCACGAGAACTGATAATGAGGAAAAGGGTAAAGGAGTTTCAGAATGTGTTTGCTCACATGGATGTGGAAGGATGGAAAAAAAGTCCTACGGAGATGTCTAGGAGCATTGAGTCAAGACTATAATACCCATCTAAAAGGAGAGGAGGTCGAGCAAAGCAAGAAGCTAGAGAAGCTAAAGAGCTCAGTACAAGCAAGGTGCCGCTCAATCTTTGCAAACTTTCAAGACCAATCTACGTACGATTTGGTCATTCGGCCTGAGCTACAGTGTGCTCAACCAGAGAAAACTTACATGGATTAAAAAAGCATTTGATAGTTGGATCACTCGGATCGAGCATCACACTGCTCAACCAAACACTAGCGAACTTGACCAAGTCGAGAAGCTGATCGACCGAACTTTAGCAGTCGTATTTATGGTTGGAACTTTACACAGTGTTCGGCCGAGTGGTTACATGCCACGATGATCACTTTATCATGTTTTACTTAATTGGCTTGTTTTATTTATCTTTCCTTTATAATTTGGTCATTATAAATAAGGGATCTATTGTATGATTCTTTAACTAAATTTTATCTAATCGAAAATGTATTCTCTTTGCTAATTCTATAGGTTTCGCTAACAAACTCTTAGATAGATTCTAAGCATTCACCGATGTACCAACACTAGATTACAAGTGTTGTAGAGTCGTTCGTCGCGTTTGAAGTTTTGTAATTGGGTTGCAGATGGAGTTTTGGGCGTTTATTCTTGAGGAAGAACAACTTTCAAGTTCACCTATTGGGATGTTGGGGATTTCAATACAATTCCATTTGTCTAACAAGAAAACGTCAATCAAGATCATATCAAAATGACATTTAACGTTTCCCCATGTATGCATTTTCTCTTAACAAAGTCACAATTAAAACATGTACGCAACCTTATTTCTTGATATCTATGTAATAAACTCGAACCTAAGGCAATTAGATGCATGATATCATTCCTACCGTTAGACTAGATTTGTAGTCTCTCAAATAGAAACTACATGACATATTTAACACAAACCCATATTTTAAATGACGGTATTTTGTTTAAGAAGGTTGTTTATGAGCATAGGGATATAGGATAAGGTAGAGAACAAACGCATAAATAGGAAAGACAATTAAAGGTATCATGAGAAGATAGAGTTAGGTTCTTAATTAGCTATATTAAGAGGGTGAAAGGGTTAGATTAAGGAAATAAAATCACTATTTAAAGAGATCCCACATGGATTTAAATTCAACATTTAATCTTTTAGCATTCTCTTTCTCACAATACTTCCCATAAGCATGGAAAAAGTCTCCATCAAGATTGCTCTATTCGCTCTCTTTGCTTTCACTTGTCGTAAGTTCATATCTTCTCTATTATTTATACAACTTTAAAGAGGCCACGGTGGGCATGCGTATATAAAATGTTTACATAGAACATTATATTTTTATATAAGTTACAAGATGCCAATAAATTGTTCGAGCTAATGAGAAATCGATCGAATTTGTAATAGATAAATTACATATAATATATTCGTAACGAATTTGTATCATTCAAATCTTTTATGACCGATTGATAACTATATTGTAGTCATGACATCATCAAATATTCAAATGGTTGAGGCAAGAACATTGGAGGGAGAAGCACCATCAATAGGTAATGGAATTCACATAGAGGCCAAGGATTGGTGTGAGAACAAAGGTTGTTACTGGTCATGCCCTCCTACTCTCATTCCCATCCCTTGTCGTTGCGTTTGTACTCAAAATTAATTATACGACTTTCTAATAATAATGAAAATAATATAATTATTATGTTATTATTATCATAATATGCAAATAATTATAACTATCCTAAATTGTATAATTATTATTATTATTATTATTATTATTATTATTATTATTATTATTATTATTATTATTATTATTATTATTATTATTATTATTATTATTATTATTATTATTATTATTATTATTATTATTATTATTATTATTACTATCATTATTATTATTTTTATTAATCCATAATATAATTATAAAATCCATAATCCAAAGTTTTGTAATCAAGAAGATAAATGGAAATTTTAGAATATACCATCTTAATTTACTGAAAATATTACATTTAATTTTAATTGAATTTTGGTTCGTAAATTTCAAGTGATTTACTTTTTGAGATTTTTAGTGTATATAATTTTTTTATTGAAAAGGAAATAAAAGATTCCAAATTTAATTAAAGATATAACAAAAAACCTTTTACTGCACCAATTGCAATAGAAAATCCTCCAATTTCCGAACACAAACGTTTTAGCATAAAAAACATTTAAATATATGTTTGAAAATATAATACTTTTTTAAATTTATTTTTTTCTAATAATGACGGGAGTTATAACCTTTGAACATAAAAAACTACGTTTATATTACTCTCTCAATTATAAACACGAATTTGAACAGAGAAAAGTTCTTACACATTCCTTTATCAAATAGTTCAAACTAGAATAGAATTTCGTAGACTAATTGATTCAAGTAACGAGGAAAAGTGAATAAGAAATAAGATAGATGTTAGTCTTTTTAATTTTATAGTTTATTTTAATATATTTTTATAGAAAGGAGAATAAAAGGATTCAAAATTTAATTAGGGAGACAACAAAACAAAACCTAACCTCTGAAAATTTCATGCCATTTATGTTATATTTGAATAGTTATGGGTTCAACTTGTAGTTATTAAAAGGTTAATAATTATAAATATACGGAAAACGAGTTTTCGTTATGACATTCAGAATAAACAACTCAAAACCCTAAACTAGCCGTCAGAAAAGAAGAGAGCGAAGAACGAAAAATAGTTTTTATGTTCTTTCGATTTCCACTTCAAAGCAGTCCCGATCTCGGCGTGGATACACGTAGAGGGCTTGCACCATTAAGCCTCGCATCCGACAGTAACACGTTCAACGACAGGTATTACGAAATTGTTTATGTAAACTGTTTATCGTTGATAATCGAAAAACTTCTCGTTAAACATGACTAGATCTTCATTCGGGTTGATAAAAACACGTTTCCGCAATTAAAATCAACCTTACAGTGGTATCACAGCGTCTGGATGCATGTTTAGGATTAGTTTTTCGAATTTTTTGTGAAAAATTGGATCGAAAAATGTAAAAGTCGCGCGCGCGTAGCACACGCGCACAAGAACAAATCGCGAACCGCGCACGGCCGCAACCCTAGCCGGCCGCACGTTCGACGGGGGAGCGAGGCGCAGGGGCAGTGTGGAACAACCCGGCCGGCGTGTCCAGGACCGGCACGGCTCAGAGGAGGCGGCAAGGCGGCGTTCTTCGAGCGCCCATCGCAGTTGACTGTAAGCGTCGTGCGCGAGGAGAACAGGCGGGCGAAGGGAGAAAGAGGTGGCGTTGCAAGGGCCGAGGGTCGCAACGGTCCAGAGCGACGGTCGGCGACGGTCGGCGAGCACGCTGAGCGGCAAATTACGGCGGATTTCGTGCACGAAAGAGGGAGAATCGCGGTAGTCTACAGCGATTCGCAGAAAGCCCGTGCGACGAATCGCTGTGAGCTCAGGCAGAGCGAAGGGTCTTCAGCGAGGCGGAGGCGGTTTCGGCCGGGCGCAAGGCGATGTACCAATCGACGACAGACGGCGGCAGCCGAGCGGGAAAGGGCGAGTGGTGCGGTTAGGGTTTTCAGAAACCCAAATCGCCTTCGCCCCGACTAGCTTTTCGCAGTAGCCCGACGCCGGAGAGTGACGGCCGGTCTGAGGCGCCCTTCGCCGGCGGTTCCTCCACCCCGGAGCGGACGACCGGAGAGGCGGCGGCAGCTGGGTTCACGGAGCCCTAGCCCGAGCGTGCCTGGCGTTTGCACCCAACCGTGCATGTTCTCTTGCCCGAGCGGGCGCGACCCGTGATCCCGCGGGGGCGCGTGCGTGAGTCCGATCGGACGGGCCTAACCCGCGTGTAAAAAAATATTTAAGATTAGAATTAAAAGAATTTTAATTTTAAATATCAAATAATTGAGTTATTAAAACGATAAAATTGTTTTATCGTTAGGCTTTTCCTTTATCGTAGACGTTATGAATAGATTCTCGTTTACATGGTACGGCCTGACTACCAGGAGGCATGTAGTTCAAAAATTCGATTCATACGTCTATGACATCAGATGTCTAGTGGGAGGAATCAATTAGTTTTTGTAAATGCCTGGACTACCCGGGAGACATAAACTTAATTGATATCCAACCATAAGCTGAAGGATGAACTCGACTATATCGATAGGAACGACCTGATTACCAGGTGACTATGTGATATATAGCCATATTAAAATTAAGAATTTTAATTAATAATTGAGTTCTTAAACGAAAAATTGTTTATCGTTAGGCTTTTCCTTCATCGTACATGTTTTGAATAGGTTCTTGTTTACATGGTACGACCTGACTACCAGGAGGCATGTAGTTCAATAATTCGATACATACATCTACGACATCATATGTCAAGTGGGAGGGAACAATTAGTTTTCGTATACGCCTGGACTACCCGAGGGACATAAACTTAATTGTTATCTGACCATGAGCTGAAGGATGAACTCAACTATATTGATAGGAACGACTTAACTACCAGGTGACTATGTGATATAGAGCCATATTAAAGTTAACATGTTTAATATGCTTAAGAAACGACCTGACTACCAGGGGGCTTATGCATGATTAGTTCAGGAAATATTACTGAAAGAAATACGATTTCTGAATACTATTGTAGTATTAATCAGTAAAATAATCATTTAGATGAAAGTCCATATCTATTTGATTAAATAAGTGTTCTAATAAATGCTGCAATTTTTCCTTCTAGATTTCCCGAAGAATGTCTTATATTTCCCTACGTGCCATTCTCGATGTCCACAAACTTGTTTGAGAAAATTTCGATGATTGGTACTGCAACCTCAAAATCGTCCTCAAGCAGGAGAAGTTACTCGATGAGGATGGCTTGCTCGCTTGGATAAAGTAAAAGGATGACCTTCACACTGCAAAGTGTATCATCCTAGCCTCAATGAGTTCAGAACTCCAGCGCCAGCATGAGGATATGGATCCTAGCTCTATTATTGCACATCTTAAGAAGATGTACGGTGCACAGAGTAGAACGGCAAGATATCAATTGTCGAAGGCTCTGTTGAAGTCTAGACTAACTGTGAACTCTCCGGTGGAACTCCATGTTCGAAAGAGGATCGGTCTTATCGAATAGCTTGTGAAGCTGGGGTGCACACTGGGCAAAGAGTTGTCTCAAGATTTGATCTTGGAATCGTTACCTGAGACGTTCTCACCGTTCATTGTTAACTATAACATGAACATGATGGACATGGATCTGCATGAGATGCTGAACCAACTGATTGACTATGAAAGTCAGTCAATGTCCGAGATGTCTAAGGGATCTAGTGTCGTAATGATGGTCGGCTCTTCTTCCAAGAAGGGCAAAGGCAACAAAAAGCCCAAGAAGAAGTCCCATGGGCCCAAGGGTGGTGTGACCAAACCCAAGGGCAAAAGGGGCTGATATGACCAAACTGATGCTGAGTGCTTCTTCTGTAAGAAGAAGGGGTATTGGAAGAGAAATTCTAAGGAATATCTTACATCTCTCAAAAAGAAAGAGGGTAAGACCTACATGAAAAATGTTTTCATGATTGATTCTTCTACTTGGGTATTGGATACCGGTAGTAGTTTTAACATTTGCAATGTGTTGCAGGGGTTGAGAACCAATAAAAGGTTGAAGAAAGGTGAAGTCAACCTACAAGTGGCGAATGGTGCAAGCGTTGCGGCATTAGCTGTAGGATCAATTTCTCTTTGTATGCCTTCGGGTAAGACCTTGGTTTTAGAACATTGTTACTATGTTCCGAAATTTGTTTCGAACATAATTTCCATTTCTATGTTAGATAGATGCGGTTATAAAACAATCTTCGATAATAAAATTTGCTCTATTTTTCATAATGATGAATTATGTGCAAATGGTTATTTACATCAAGGCATCTATGTCTTACCCAATGCAAAAGTTAATATGATTAACATGCATATTTCTGGTTTGAAGAGAAAGAAAGATAATTCAGTAAATCAGACCTTTCTTTGGCATTGTAGACTAGGTCATATAAGCGAGAAAAGGATAAACAAGTTGCATAAAGAAGGCCTTCTTGGTCTATAAACAAGTTGCATCAAGAAGTTCTTCTTGTTCAATATGATTATGAATCATATGCAACTTGTGTGTCTTGTCTCACTGGAAAACTGACCAAATCTCCGTTTACTGGAAACAGAGATAGATCTATTGAACTTCTAGGACTCAGACATATAGATGTATGTGGACCTATGAAAGTTCAAGCCAGAGGAGGATATTCTTATTTCATAACTTTTCACTGACGATATGTCTAGATATGGATATGTGTATCTTATAAAACACAAGTCTGAATCTTTTGAAATGTTCAAGAGATTCCGCAGTGAAGTTGAGAAACAAACTGGAAAGACCATCAAGACGATGAGGTCTGACCGAGGTGGAGAATATCTGAGTCATGATTTTCTTGATTATCTAAGGCAAAATGGGATTTTGTCTCAGTGGACTTCTCCCGGAACACCACAGCATAACGGTGTATCCGAACAGAGAAATCAAACCTAAGATCCATGATGGGGTTCACTGATCTTCCAATGAACTTATGGGGCTATGCTTTAGAAGCGCTGCATATCTGCTAAACAAAGTTCCCACCAAACAAGTCTCGAAGACACCATATGAGATATGGAATGGACGTAAGTCAAACCTAAAACACATACAAGCAGACAAGCTTGAAGCCAAGTCTGATAAGTGTCGTTTCATTGGGTATCACAAAGAAACTATGGGATATTATTTCTACAAAGTGTTTGTGGCCAGAAGTGCAACCTTTTTAGTAAGGGAATTCCTTGCCGAAGGAACTCACGGTGGAGAAATAATTCTTGATGAGATTCAAGAACCAAATGAACTAACACCAGCTCATGAGCATGTGATGAAAAATGAGCGGCCTATGTTGGACCTTTTGGAGTTGACAAGGCCTCCATCTTCAATGGTTGAAGATAGAATGCCTGTTCAAGAACCAATACTGGAACCGGTTCTAGAATTCATTCAAGAAAAAGATCAACAACAAAGCCCAACACAGGAAGAACTTCGAGTACAAGAAGTTCAGTGGGAGCATCGTCATTTTCCTTGTGTTATATGTTGATGACATACTACTTATAGGAAATGACAAAATAGCCTTGCAGGAGACTAAGTTTTGGTTATCCGATCAGTTCTCCATGAAAGATCTGGAAGAAGCAACTTATATTCTGGGAATAAAGATCTATAAAGATAGATCAAGGAGGTTGATTGGACTATCACAGTCCCAGTACATTGATACCATCATGAAGAGGTATAACATGGAAAATTCCAAGAGAGGCTATCTACCGATAGGCACTGGAATTACTCTCTCTAAAGAGGATTGTCCTCAGACTCAAGATGAGAGAGAATGCATGAGTAGGATCCCATATGCTAGCGCAGCGGGAGCCATCGTGTAATCCATGACATGTACGAGGCCTGATGTAACCTTCGCACTAAGTGTAGCGAGTCGGTATCAGACAGATCCCGGTGAGGAACATTGGAAATTGGTGAAAACCATTCTCAAGTACTTGAGAAGGACTAGAGACCAATTCCTCGTTTATGGAGATTCTAACTTAGAGTTAGAAGGGTTCACGGATGCCAACTTTATGTCCGATAAGGACGATAGCAGATCGACATCAGGGTATGTCTTTTGTCTCAATGGGGGAGCAGTGTGTTGGAAAAGTTCCAAACAAGCTACTGTAGCTGATTCGGTTACTGAAGCAGAATACATAGCGGCTTGCAAAGCTGCTAAGGAAGCGGTCTGGATGAGAAAGTTCATAACTGAACTTGGTGTGGTGCCTTCGATAAAGGAACCAGTTCCTTTATTATGTGATAATACCGGGGCAATAGCCCAGGCGAAGGAACCAAGATCTCATAAAAGATCAAAGCATGTTCTGCGGAAGTTCCATCTGATAAGGGAAATCGTTGAGCGTGGGGACGTTCAAATCCAGAAGGTAGAAGGAAAAGAGAATGCAGCAGATCCGTTCACAAAGGCGCTTGGTTCAAATGAGTTTGACAAGCACAAGTTGAAGATTGGATTGAAAGACATGGAATGCTGGAATTAGTTCTAGGAATAGTACAATTGTTGTAACTATTTGAGAGTTATTTTATGTCTTGTATTTCGAACACTTATAAATAAATAAAATGGCATTATTTTATCATTTTGATGATATTTGTAAATATATATGTGTATATATTTTCATAGCTAGTATGATAGAGTCCATGATTAAGTTTAGAAACTTGTCATCATGATAGAGATCATGATAAAGAGATCAAGTTTTGGTAAAGTTTAATCTAAATCGTTCTTGATTATAGGATAACTAATTGGACATTAGTAATCCGGATAGATCAACATAGATGTGATGGTTTCTATTTGATATAAATAGTAGATCTCTTTTACTAAATCACATGTATGGATGAAGCATATAGAGATGTGATCATTGAACTGACCCTAAGGGAGAATTCCTAATGGTTACATTATCATTGAACTGTCAATAGGAATTTCTTTAGAAGGATTGGAATATTATAATTTCCTTAGACCTGAGATCAACATGGTAACTGACAAGTTATCTATCATTCTTTGATACTGGACACCTTATGCCTTGGGATGTAAGTTGAAAGGATATTGGGGACACCTTATGTCTTGGGATGTAAGTTGAAAGGATATTGGGAATGATTAGATGCTTGTGCAGTTAGTGATTGATCAAGATGGAATCCGTCAACTCTAGGTAAAGAGTTTGAGCTCTATGTTGTCAGCAACATAATGACTGAAAAGACCTTGGCCAAGGCATTTGAATGAGAGAACAAAAGAGTTTCTTGCGATCATTCACTAGTCAGTTATGTTAGGCATGAAACATAGTTGATAATCTATTAGGACTTGACAGTCAGACTATTTCCTAGGATTATCCGGAGCTGTAAAGACGAAGGAAAATAATAATAGTATCCTTCTACCATGGTTCTACAGAGTAAGGATGTTACTTCACACTATCTGGCCGTTGAGGAGTGTTGCTAGATGCCAATCTCGATTAGTTAATTAGTAAGACTAATTGACTACCAGTTTAGTGATGTACCTACGAGGTCACACGCATACGAGTGTCTCGGTATCTGTTTATGATTGTTAGACAATCAGTGTGGGATACAGTTATATTCATCCGCTAGCACCGAAGAATATAATTGTATTTAATTTTTTCTTTTGGGTTAGTACATAAGATGTACCGGCAAATATGTGTATGGAGATACATGTATTTTGACTATTTGAGATATTACGTAAAGGCAAGTAGGAGATTGAAAGTTTCATGCCATTTATGTAATATTTGAATAGTTATGGGTTCAACTTGTAATTATTAAAAGGTTAATAATTATAAATATACGGAAAACGAGTTTTCATTTGAAACGGATGGTATAGAACTGTTGCTATTGCGTTTTAAACAAAATTACCAAAATAGACATCAATTGTTAATAAAACAATTTATGTAAATTTTCTTTAGTGTATACTTTTAATTATAATTTTTCAAATATTTCAAATAAATTAAAATTATTAAAATATTTACATATAAAAATTTATATATATATTTATATATTTATATATATTAACTATTAATGGTTTTTCTATAATTTTTATAAAATTGGAAGGGTATTTATGTCATTTTAATCTAAACGCATCCGATTGCAATCATATCGTAACTATTTTCTAGATTTTTAAATTTTACGACTCCACCAGTCACACCCTTTGGATGTTCTTTTATCAATTAGTTCAAACTACAATGTTCTAATTAATTCAAGTAATGAGGAAAAATGAAAAGTAAATAATATAGACATTATTCTTATAAGGGATCTCATCCAAGAAGTGTTAATGTCATAACTACCAGAATTTCAGGACAAAGACAAACCTCATGGTTTGTAGACTCGAAAAAACAATCTAAGGGTCTCAAGCAGAAATCGCGAGTATGGTATTTGATAACACGTAATCCGTTGTAGTTTTTATATCATTCTTAGGTTTAGTTTTGAGTAGATTACTTAGATTTCATACATTTATCGAGTTTATTCGAGGACTTCATCTACATTTCGTGTTTTGTATAGGAAACGAAGACATGAGGAGAAACACGAGAGATTATGGAAATTTATCCCCGAAAACGTAGTTGAATGACAAGGTTCAACTTGTGCAAGGCCATGGATTCAAGTGAACATTCAAACACCGAGCGAAAGGAGCGGAAACAACATCTTAGGACATGCACGCTCGGGCATTGGAAGTGTGCCCGCTTGGGTAATTGATGCCAAGACAACCCCGTAACTTTGTACGACTCGGGTGCTCAAGGAACATGTTCGGGCATGTGTGCCCGCTCGGGTGGAATTGGAATGCCCGATCGGGCTAATTGTCACCAAAATGCGCCGCAGGTTTGCACGACTCGGGCTGAAGAGGAACATGCTCGGGCATAGGTGCCCGTTCAGGCTAAAATGAGTGCACACGGTCAGGCACAAGGCCTGCACGAGCGGGTAGAAGCTGTGCCCGCTCGGGCCCTTGTTTATCTCAACTAACTCCTAAGTTTTAGAACGGCAAACTAGGAGAGATCAGATCTAAATAAAGGGGATTCGAACCAGATTGAAAAGGGGGGACGATTCAGAGACATTAGAGGAGAGATTTGGAGAGATCGAGAAGGACGGAACGAGGGATCCGAAGCATGAAGGATCTATTGAAGACATCGGTTGATGAATAGGGAGCATTCTTATTCTCTTTCTATGTCGAATTTAGTATTCTTTTATGTTTCGTTTTCTAAGTTCATGTCCAAGTAGATCTATTGCCATAGGTTAGAGAGTATTGCCAATATGTAATGAAGTCTTGTGCTTAATGAATGGTGGATCTTAATGCTTTCATACTTGTACGCCACTCGATATGAATGAATTTGGTATTTGATCATGTTTTCAGATTGATTGGTTGATCTTAATGCTTCAATACTTGTACGCCACTTGATTGATGATATAGAAGTCTAATAAATCTACGCCAGGGCATTAGACTTTGGAACTTAGCCATGATTTAGGGTTTAATCGGTTTAGAATCTACGACAGGTCAATCGATTGAATCTAGGGATTAGGATAGCGATCGTAATGCGTCTATGTATGTAAGATGCGCAATAGATATATTGGTATACGCATGCTAGATAGTGGACAAGTCTACGCCAGTCAGTTCCTATAGGAGAGCTTGAATTCCCTGAACTCATGATAGTACCTAAGACCAATTATCCTTTTAGAACTTCGTTACATCGCTATGCGATCACGCAGATTTCCCGTATAGGAACACCGATAGTATGCTCAATGCACAACATCAATTGGGGAACTTTCAGCAATAGACGGAACCCCAAACCCAGAATTACCAGCCATGTGAGCATCCCCTTCCACAACAAGAGGCGACAATGCAAACCTACGGTGATTTCTTGGCAAAATTGCACCTAGAGATCTTGGACAATCAAGCTGCACAACTCGCTGCAAAATCCTCTGAACCACAAGAGGGTCTAACGGAAAGTTTAGAAACGGATCTTCGTGAGCATGTCAACGAAATTTTCCCAAGGGATTATTTGACGGTGGATCAGCCTACTTCAATGTCTGAAAGGGGTGAAGCATCTATCACAGTAGCGGAATTGGATGTCGATGAGCTTAAGGAGAAGCTTGAGGAAGAAGAGGAGCCAAAGTATGTAAAACCAGAACCGAGACCACCTCCTTTGCCATTCCC
>CM071868.1:38553195-38567808 GCA_036759665.1 Gynandropsis gynandra | reverse complement strand
TAGAACTTCATTGCATCGTTGTGCGACTCTCGATACCTATGGTGTTAGTCTTTGAGTCATTCCTATCATTAGCTTAGTTTAGTTTGCATTTGAATTCCACCCATTATTGATTTCACACGTCTTATTCATTAGTCTAATAGCTTTAGAGTTGCATCAATTCCTTGTGTTCGACCCTAGTTGCTACACGATCCGTATTCTTGCGGAAGCGTTAGTCTAGGTAATTTATTACTTGATATAACTTACATCAGTATTTTCAACTATGAAAATTTATTGTGTCTCATACCTTTGTCAAATTCTCTTGCTAATGAGACATTATTTGTTCTTCCATGGAAGAGGGTGGGCGGGGTTCTATGCTATTTATTCTTGTTTATGTTAATATGAGTCACGAGAAGCCCTACCACACATGTTCAGGACTTCATCAACAAGATTGCAGTTTTTTAAGTTCTTCATGATCTCCACTACTTTCTGGGTATTGAGTCAAGACATACTTCCAAAGGCCTCCTCCTCATGCAACGAAAGTATATCAAGAACTTCTCCATCGCGCAAGCATGGCTTCGTTGAAACTAGTTACCGCTTTTGTAACCTCATTTTACTAGACTCACATTATCTTCGGAGGACCTTTTCAAGATCCTACGAGTAGCATACGATTATTGGGAGTATCAAAACCTATCTCTTACCATACCTAACATCATTTTTTAATTAATCGCCTATCACAATTCATGCAGATACTGACATCGGAGCATTGTCATAATGCAAAGCGAGTTTTGAGATATATTATAGGGACTTTTATCGGTGGCATCTTCCTTTGCAACCAATCAAGTCATAGTCCATGCCTTTAATGATGTTGATTTCGAGATGATCGTGGTGATTTTCATCCATAGATGCTCACCTTGTGTGTCTTGGACGACATCTCATTTCCTAGTCATCCATTAGCAGAAGGGCCTTGTAGTACATTCTTCCAGAAAGGTTGAATATTGTTCCATTTTAGTAGCGTCGATAAAAGTATGTTGGATCCACAATCTTATCTCAGAACTTAGGGAAGCATCGGACTTCACACTCATAATCTATTGTGATAATATTGGTGCTACACACTTATGTCAACCTCATCCTTCACTCATGTTTTATGCATCTTGCTTTGAATTCAGATGGTTCTCCTCGTGTCACTCATGTCGCTTCTACTTATCAATTTTTATATTTGCTTACGAAACCGCTATCACAATTGCTATTTGATTTCTTATATGTTAAAATTGGACTCACACAATAATCCAAAAATATGATTTTAAATTAGTAATATGTAAATTACGTTAACACTAACCCTTAATTGTGTATATATGATATTTATGTTACCTAAAGATAAATAATATGTAGTGGTGATTGGTGAAGTCGCAATTGTCCGCAAACGCAACGATTGTGTTTTCCACGACTATTGGCGAGATAAAAACCTACTGGTGGAAACGTATTCATAATCGCCACAAATCGTAAATTTTAAAATTCTAAAAAACTATATGCGTTACGATTAGACGATTTGAGGTGTTTTATTAAATGACATGAATAATTGTAGATTTATTGAAAATTATAAAGTATGACATTCTCCTTCATAATTCTTTCTAGAACTGAAAAGAGGCAACTTCAAAAATATCCTCGTAGGGCTAAAACACTTCAAAAATACCCTTGTAAATATTGATATTTCCAAAATATCCCTGCAACCCTGCGACCCAGTCCGACCCTGCGACCCAATTCGACCCTATGATCCAGTGCGACCCAAAATCGCTGGAAATCACTCGAAAATCGTCGAAAAACGCCAACAATCGCCGGAAATTGCCAGAAATCACCGGAGATCGCTAGAAATCACCGGAAATCGCTCGAAAGCGCTGGAAATCACCTACAAATCATCGAAAATCGCTAAAAATCACCGAAAATCGTTAAAAATCACTGGAAATTGCTCGAAATCACTGACAAACGCTGGAAATCACTGGAAATGGCTTAAACCTCGTTGGAAATCGCTCGAAAATTGCTGAAAACGCTCAAAATGGAAGGAAATCGCTAAAAAATGGAAGAATATCGCTCTTAACTTTGTTTCTCTCCTCTCAAATTTGTCTTTCCCTCCTCTCAAATTTGCCTTTCCCTCTTCCATAAGTGTTTTTCACTAACAAAATATAAGAGCACATGTGTCTTTTCTCCAATTTTTTTCCATCAAATTTACGAGGGTATTTTTGAAGTGTTTTAACCCTACGAGGGTATTTCTGATATTCCTCCAAATGAAAATTGATGCAGTAAACTCTACTTCTACTTTTGCTCTTGTGCACTAAGCACTAAAATCTCTCCTGTCGTCTCTGTCTTCATCGTCGACGACCTCTCTCCGGTGAGTTTCTCTTCTTCTAGGTTTCTCTTTTCCTTGTTTTCTCGCTTTCTCTTCCATCTATGTCGACGTCGAATTCGTGTTCTCGTCGACCCTAACAGCTTGGATGAAGATGCAGCACTTGTAAATAAATGAATTCTCGAGCCACAAGACTTTAGATTATTTGCCTTGTTTGAGTAACCTTGTTAAATACATAGATAAAGTAAAGGCTATTATGTCGAAATTTTTAGAATACAAGTTGTAAACACGTTTTGGATGTTTTGTTTTACAAAAGATTGCATATTGGAAGTGGCTTAACACGACTAGTATACATCCATGTATATGTAAATCGGGATTTGGTGGTTTAAAATTAGGTTTATCAAAAGATAGTAGTTTAAAAATCTTATTAATGTTCTTAGGCTTCAAGATATCCAAAGCTAGTAGTTTACCATGGCACACAACATAATCGATGAAATTACCCAAAGGGTATGTTTTTTTTAGATGACCTATTTGTGGATTAAATGAAGAAACATTCATTCCCAAGAATTATGAGTTCAGGAGAAGCTAAGTTAAACTTTCTTTGTTAGATGATTCAGTTGTTGAATTTTCGATGGTAACAAAGATGTTGTCGCAGCAATTAAGGAAGACTATGAGATAACCTTAATAAGTTGGCGAACTTGATTGCTTTCATTTCATGGTATGACAATCATGATCCAAACAACACAAATATGGTGAATTATGATGAGAAATTGAAGAGTATACTTCTACGGAAGCAATGAGTTTTGTCGCAGGATTGGCATTGATGAATGGTTACGCATGCCTCTAGTACAAGATGTCGTTTCCATTAATGAGTGTTGTGGATATCTTGAAAGTAATGGAACACAAACCATCCTGCACTAGCTCAGGTATATAGACTTCTATAGATGAATCTAGATTAAGAATATATGTTTAGATCAAATATCTGTATTTTGTTTTGTTTATCGAAAAAGGTGGCTAGGCAACAAAGGAAATACTTGGCAAGTCTTTGGAATGAGATTGTGAAAGCGGGTGGTGGACGAGCAAATAGGGCTAAGGACATTGAGCTCGGTGACCCATTTGTATATAAGCATCTCGGGAGCATGGCCACCATCGGTAGCAATAAGATCATTGTCGACCTCCATGAGAGCATAAAGAGGGAACTTCAAAAATACCCTCGTAAGGCTAAAGTGCTTCAAATATACCCTTCCCTGAAATAAAAAGTTTCAACTTCAAATCTATCCTTAAAATATTGATAAGCCAATATTACCCTTGTCGACAAATTTTCTCTCCCCAAAGCACCTCGATTTCTCTCTGTACTGTGACACGAAAATAACTGTTCTCCCACACCTCAACAGATTTAGCAAGAGTAGCTTGAAATCGGCATTAGATTCACTGCCAATAGGTTGAAATCGTTTGTTGTCAACAAAGAAGCTTACAATTAAGCATGTTCCGCGGAAAAAATGTTGCATTGGGTCACAGAGTCTTATGGGTCTAAGGGTCGCAGGGGTAAAGGGGTCGCAAAGGAGTTAAAGGGTCGCAGGGGTACAAGGGTCGAGGGGTAAAAAGGTCGCAGGGTTTAGGATAGGGCCGCAGGGATAAAAGGGTCGAAAGGGTAAAAGGGTCACAAGGGTCCAAGGGTCGAAGAGGTAAAAGGGTCACAAGGTCAAAGGGTCGCACAGGTACAAGTGTCACAGAGGGACCTCTTCGACCCTTTGACCCTGTGACCCTTGTACCTCTTCAACCCTTGGACCCCTGCGACCCTTGTCCATCTGCGACCCTTGGACCCCTCCAACCCTTTTCCCTCTGCGACTATTGTTACAGTAATACTAAATCCACAGAACAGCGATACTAACAATAATACTTAATATTGAATAATAGTAAAAATAATTTATTATTTACAAATATAATTATTTACAAATAATATGAATAAATTTTTGAAAAAATTTACCAAGTTATTTACTTTAATTGACTCAAATGTCTACGAGCCTTGTACATCTGCGACTCTTGTACCCCTACGACCCTTGTCCCTCGCGACCCTTGGACTCGTGCGACCCTTGTCCCTCGCGACCCTTTGACCCATGTGACCCTTGGACCCATGCGACCCTAGTCCCCCTTCGACCCTTGTCCCTCTACGATCCTTGTTACAACAATACTAACAATAACACTAACAATTGAATAATGGTAAATCCACAAGATCAAATGAAGTTCAAGTTGAAAGGAGGTTCAAAGAAATCAAAATACGACTCAAATCAAAATATGTTGTTGACAAATCGAAGCACAGGCTCTGCTCCATTAGAGAACAGTTTTACTATGAGGGAACAACCCACGTTAAATACATTATCTTAACAAAACTGTCTCCACCCACCTCTGATATAAGCATCACCACAACTCACGGGCCTTAAAGCTGCTGGCCAATAATAGAACCTTCCGCAATCGAACATTCCACAATCGAGGTACATCATTATCTTACATCGTCTACGGCAAAGATCATTCTCCCTCGCAAACCCTATCGGAAGTGTCTGCAACATCACCAAGTTACATCATTAAAAATGAATAAAATTCCAATAAATAATCAAATTATATATGATGAATCGGTTTGAGGTAACTTACTAATGAATCTATGGATATATTTGAACGCGTGACTGGTACAATGAAAACCCTCTCATCAGGAGTGGCCCTGGTGACATTAAAGACCATGTCACCTTCGTGACAAAAGAGTACGACATCCCCAATACGAGTGTTTTGGTCGTCGTAGAAATATGTCCATCCATTAGTGAATTTGGAGACTTCCAACTTTACTTCCCATGTTCTGTTAGACACATTCGATTTAAGCGTTGTCGTGTTGTTGTCCCTCGTATCCCCGTAAATATACTCATTGAAGAAGATCTTCGGAATGTCCTGTAACAAAAAATGAAAAACAAAGTCAAATCTACATTCTCTACATGTAACATACCGACAGAGAGTGTTTTAAAGAAGATTACAAGGTAGTACATATGCTGCACAAGAATCTCTCGAAAGAAATGAGAGAAATGTGGCATTTTCAGAAAAAATGGATTGGAAAAAAGTAAATGGCTGGAATTCGAAAAGACATCACATCGAATAGACGTTAGATGGAATTCGAAAAGATATGACCACACGGTCACATGGGTCGCAGGGGTAAAAGGGTCGAACGGGTAAAAGGGTCACAGGGTCGAACAGGTAAAAGGTTCGCAAGGGACAAATGGTGCGACCCTTGTACCTCTACGACCATTGGACCCATGCAACCCTTTACGCTTTATTATTAAAAAATTATTTACAAATAATATGAATAATTGTTAAAAAAAGAACAATGTACAAATTTGAATTATCCATTCCCAAAAAATAAAAATTATTTACAGATAATATGAATAAACTGTTAAAAAAGAACAATGTACCAAATTACATATTTCATAATCAAAGAGTAAACATTTTTTAGACCCTTAGACCGTGCGACCCTTGTCCCCTTCCAACCTTTGGACCTCTCCGGCCCTTGTCCCCCTTCGACCTTTGGACCTCTGCGACCCTTGTCCCTCAGCGACCCTTGGACCCCTCCGACCCTTGGGCCCGTGCGATCTTGGACCTCTGCGACCACTTGGACCTCTGCGACCCTTATCTCCCTTCGAACCTTGTCACCCTTCGACTCTTGTACTTCTGCGACCCTTTGTCCTCTGCGACCTTTGCCCCTCTGCATCCCTTGGACCCTCCGCGCCTCTTGCTACAGTAATAGTAAATCCACAAAACAGTGATACTAACAATAATACGTTCTATTGAATACTAGTAAAAAAACCAACCAAATACGAACATGAATTTCAAGTTCAAAGGAATATTGTTGTTCAAATAAGGTTCAAAGCAATCAAAATACAATGGAATTCAAACTATTTTGTTTGTAGGCCTTGATAGAGGGGAAAACCGTAGATAAGGTACATCACGAAGAGTGTGCAGTTCGACTTTGAGGAAACAACCCACGTTCAGTCCATCATCATGACAAAACTTTGTCTAACCCATGTTGGTGCTAGCGCCACAGCGTTTCACGGGCCTTAGATATGCCTCCCACGTTAGTCCGTAATTGATTATCAGATGAATCTTACATTGTCTACCGCAAAGACCCCTCGACCTTGCAAACTCTATCGGAAGTGTCTACGATAACCGAATAAATTTACAACGACGCCAAACTAATGCATATACGGCCAGATTTATTGAATCAGAATAAATATGTTTGAGATCACTTACCACTGCATCTACGACCAGATTTGAACGCGTGACTGGTACAGAGAAAATCCTCTAACCAGAAGAAGATGACCCTGCTTCTACGGATGATGATGATGATGATGATGATGATGATATAGATGATACATATTGTAGATTACACATATCATCTCCGAAACAAGTTATGTGAAAAACCATGTCACCTTCGTGACGGAAAACTAAGAAATCCCGAATACGAAAATCATGGTCCTTGGAGAAATCTTTCCATCCATCAGTGAATCTTGAACCATCCAACTTGACTTCCCATGTTTTATTAGACACATCCGATTTAAGCGTTGTCGTGTTATCGTCCCTCGTTTTCTCGTAAATATGCTCATCGAAGAATTTCGTTGGAATGTCCTGTAATAAAAATAGAAAAAAATAAAATTTGTATATTCTCTACATTAACATATCGAATTAGATAGATGAAAGAGATTACGAGGTAGTTCTCCAGAAAGTTTGGAAGAATGATTTGGACGAAAGTAGGGAAATGTTGCAATTTTTGGCAAAAAAATGGATGCAAGATGATGAGAGTTAGAGAGAGTGTGTTGTTATTCGAAAAAAGGATGGGTGGAAGATGATGAAAGTTAGAGAGAGAGTGTGTCGTTATTCAAAAAAAAGGAAACGGCTGGAATACGAAAAGACATGACCCTAACATCGAATCACCGTCAGATGGAATTTGATATGTTTTTTTCAAATTTTGGTGAAAAGTTCAGCGGGAATTTTGGAAAATGATAAAATGTCAAAAACCAATCAAAATTGAGGGTGGTATGGGTCGCATGGATTGCATATATGCGAAATCGACGAATTTACAGGTTTATAATGATAAAATGACAAAAACCAATCAAAACAATACATTTACAACGTCAAACTAATTAATGCCAAATTAGGGTCGCATGGGTCGCTTGGTCGCATACATTGATGAATAGATGAGAAATCGATGAATGTACGGGTTTATGATGATAAAATGACAAAAACCAATCAAAACAATACATTTACAACGTCAAATTAATTAATGCCAAATGAGGGTCGCATGGGTCGCTTGGTCGCATATATTGATGAACAGATGCGAAATCGAAGAATTTACGGGTTCATAATGATAAAATGACAAAAACCAATCAAAAAATACATCTACAACGTCAAACTAATTAATGCCAAATGAGGGTCGCATGGGTCACTTGGTCACATATATTGTTCAATAGATGCGAACTCGACGAATTTACGGGTTTATAATGATAAAATGACAAAAACCAATCAAAATAATACATGTACAACGTCAATCAACGGTTAAAACAGATTATGACCCATGTGTCCCTAGTTGAGTTGTGTATAACCAATGCATGTATTTCAAAAGTGATAGTAGTGTTTTAAAAACTCGTCGGATGAGTTTGAGAAAATTTTAAAAAATACATTTAACATTTTGTTCAAATGTCGATATTATTTATATTATTATCTATATTGATTCTGAATTAGACATATACAACTCAAATATATTGATAATGGCATATTGATAATGGCATGGGTTGCTTGGTCGCATATATGGATCAATAGATGCGAATTCGATGAATTTACTAGTTTATAATGATAAAATGACAAAAATCAATCAAAACAATACATTTATAACGTCAAACTAATTAATGCCAATTGAGGTTCGCATGGGTCGCAATGGTCGATCAAAGATTCTAAATCAAAACAATACATTTACAACGTCAATCAAAGACTCTGCACGCATTCTATTTCCACGTACTTCGTCTTCCAATCTTCTGCATTCTTCTTGTTTGGTATTGCAGTCTAGAGTTATCTCCTGCCATGTACTTCGTCTTCCAGTCACATTTCAAGAGTGACCCAACACCGTCACCTAAGTCACCCCGCAACGCGTCAGTGACTGCATAGAGACTGAGTCCGCCAATTACCAAGACCTTGAGTAACACATAGACAGCATGATGCCCTAGGTCGACAATGGTGACTGCGACACTCAGGTCACAAAGGTAAAAAAGATTTTTTATAGAAATTGGGGTTAGATACGCCTGCTAAGAGAAGAGACATAGACGTTAACTTATAGACATGGGTCGGAAGGGTCACATGGGTCGGAAGACAGAAGTCTAACAGCAAAACGACAATTCACATGGGTCGGAAGAAAGGAGTCTGACTGCAAAACGACAAGTCATATGGGTAGGAAGGGTCACATGGGTCGGAAGGATCACATGGGTCAGAAGACAGGAGTCTGACAGCAAAACGACAAGTCACATGAGTTGTACATGGGTCATATGTGGTCGCACGAGGTTGCATGCGGCGGACGGGTTCCCGTTTAAACTTGATTCTAATTTAATTCGATTGAGGGTCGCATAACTGGTCATATTGGATCGCATGAGTCGGATGGGGCATAACCTTACGAACAATAGATGCAAAATAAGAGATTTACAACGTTTAAATATTCATTACATAAGGTCACAAAGGTTACAAAGGTCACAAAAGTTACAAAAAAAGTTACATACGGTCACAAAGGTTACAAAGGTCACAAAAGTTACAAAAAAAGTTACATACGGTCACAAAGGTTACAAAGGTCACAAAAGTTACAAAAAAGGTTACACAAGGTTGCATAAGGTCTCAAAGGTCACAATTGTTATAAAAAAGGCAAGAAAAAGGATGAAGAAAAAAGAAAAAAAACTTACGTAAGGTCACAAAGGTCAAATTTTCCGACTTTAGAGACACGTCGGAGCCCTCCCCCATAAAGAGAGTCGTGTGTGACTCAACGTCTTCTCCAAGATGACCTCCAACCGTGACCTTAGGTAACACGGATACAGCACGATGTCTCAGTCCATCGATTACCAAGACCTTATGTAGTACAGATACAACATAAATTCCTCCATCCACTTTGTAAGTACTTGTGTGTATCTGCATAGAGACCGAGTTCGACGATTACCACGATTTTGAGTAACAAATAGACAACACGATGTCATGCATCCACCATGTGACCTTTGTGATGAAGGTCAAAACAGTCACAAAGGTAACAAAGATTTTTCATATAATTTAGGGTTAGAGACTTAGACGAAGAGAGGAGAGAGATGAGATTCTCCCGATTCATTCTCATCTCAAATGGGTGTTATGGTGAGACTTAGAAAATTTGATGAACCTTTTAATATAGGGGTAACAGAGACGTGTCGCAATAGTCTTGAGTGTGGTATTGGTAAAACAAAAAGCATAGCTAGCACTAGAAAAGCCAGAAGTCTGACATTGAAAAGACTAGTCGAAAGGTTCGAAACGGACAAATGGGTCGCAAGGGTCGCAATGATCGCAATTGCCGCGAGGGTCGCAATGTCCACATGGGTTGCAAGGTCGCATGAGGCTCTGTGACCAAGTGCGACCGTGCGACCCTTGTACCCCTGCGACCCTTTGACCCCTGCGACAATGTACCAAATATTTAAAAAAATAACTATGTACCAAATATTTACATCTTCAATTCCAAAAAACAATGTACCAAAATATCAAGTTAGTCTCGGGATGGAGGGACACATTTTCCGTTACTAAATATATCAACCGCCATCTTCTCAATCATGGAAGTAACATTTTCGTCATAAATTAAGTAAAAAGTATCCATCATTCTCATTAACGAGGCGTCTACAAATTTGTAGGCGAAAACACCACAATCATTCGTGTTTTTTGTTCTGTGATAGACCTTCATAATACTCATACTTCCATTCATCTTCTCCAAAAGCCAAAGAAGGAAACCCTCCGAGAATGAGCATCTTGGGGACAACGTTTCTTACCTTCTCAATCACCGGATCGATATGCGTTTTCTTCATGTTGCTCTGGCAGTCATACCCATCGACTTTCATTCGATGGAATGTTTAGAATCAAGGCAAAACCTTTGAAATCACTCGTTGGTCTCTTCGTACTTCTAAATGGATACTTGGCATTCAAAAAATCACTAAGAATTTCCAGTAAAGTTTCCATATCCTCGTACATCCACAGCGAGAGCGTCTGCATGAAAGCAACAGGAAAAAGGTAATAATTCTGATACACGGCGGGCATGATTGCCGAGCGAAAAGACAGTATCATCAATGTCTTATCCAATTACTGCAAAAAAAATTTAACACACATGAATACATATGACACAAAACTCTGTGACTAAGGGTTTAAAAAAACTTACATCATCTTCAAGCCATACGTTGGGCATTAATATAGTCTCCCAAAACTTTGGCCCCCGGGGAATATCTAGCTTAGATTTCCACCACCGCTGATGTCGAGGTGTATTCAGAAACACATATAGATTAGTTAACTTTTCATCGGTAACGTCAACGAATGAAGCAAATCGGGTTATCTCGCCCTTTACTAATCCCTGTGCTTCCACACAAACTCTCCTTTTCCTATAGGTTCTTGAACCACCTTCGTTACAGGTTCTTGAACTATATTTTCTGCGGGTTCTTGAACTACATTTTCTGTGGGTTCTCCATCAACATTTTTCCCCCGCCCTCTCCCTCGCACAGTTCTTGATCTTTTCGCCGGCGGAGGTTCAACATATGGCGTAGACTCCTTCAATAAAGGTCTAACACCTGCATAAAATTTAATTCATTAAACATATGGCGACCAATGCGACCTATGCGACCATGCGACCTATGCGACTAATATGACCTTTTGTGACATATGCGACCAATGCGACCTTTGTGACTCAAATGACTGTATATACTTGGTGGTACTTCGACAATAGCAGCAACCGCTTGGACAGAACCCATTGTTGGAGTATCCTTGGCAGGAACCTCGTCGGCGACGTCATCGACAGAACCCACTAAAGTATCTTTAGTGTGGACCTCTTCGATAGGATCCACTGAAGCATCTGCATAAAATTACTTCATTCATAAGACTCACCGTTTGTTACAATGATTATGTAACCCATGCGACCCATGCGACTTTAGCGACCCAGTGCCCATGGGACATATGAAACCCATGCGATCCATGCAACCCATACGACTGTAGCGACTTATACGACCCTACGACTTATATGTCCCTGCGACCGATCCGACTCTTCCGACCCATGCCGACCATCGATGAAAATTGACTCTCAAATGACCTTTTTCACTAAATATTACTTACTTGGTGGAACTTCATCAGGAGCAATGTTTTCCAAATCCTCTTCTGAGCCATCTGCAAAGTCAACCGGCTCTTCGTTTGGCTCTTTTCTTGACACCAGATTTGGACGTCAAAGAAATTATAAATCATAATCACTAATAGTGTCGGAAGATTGTTTTCCGATGCTCGCATCTTTCTCGGCAGCCTTTGATTTTGGATTAGGCAAATGAATCCCGACATCCCTTAGAAGGTCTCTTATGGTGTTGATGATTCTTTTCTCCGACTTCTTTATTTCCGCCATTAATTTCTGCTCCAATGTCAGAGGGACTGCAGCATCAGCAACACCTACCCATCCTTCATCTTTTTCATCTTCAACCTCTATTATTTATTCACTCACGCTCTCCTTCCTCTTAGTCCCCTTTTCTTTTCCTTTCTTTTGATCACCAAGAGTTATTTTTCGTGTCAGTAGTTCTTGCTTACGTATATCCTCCTAACAAATACCCTTCGGATTTCTATGAAGATGTTCCATCCATATCTCAACATCGGGATCGCCACATCCCTCGTAATCCTCCAAATCAGAAGGTAAAACTTCCT
Source organism: Gynandropsis gynandra (assembly GCA_036759665.1). Classification (NCBI taxonomy): domain Eukaryota; kingdom Viridiplantae; phylum Streptophyta; class Magnoliopsida; order Brassicales; family Cleomaceae; genus Gynandropsis; species Gynandropsis gynandra. The sequence goes on along the minus strand of CM071868.1, from coordinate 38,555,528 downwards.
CTTCGTGTTCAACACGAATAATACTTCGAATATCCTGAAAAACAGAAAATAACCATTATTACCCTCTGTGACCCTTGTTTCCCTTGTGACCCTTGTGTAATTGTTACCTTAGAATCTCCGATCTGCCTTATCACATCTACATACTTCGGGTTAAAACTGGATTTAACTATCTTCTTGCACATTCTTGGGCATGATGGATGCGCATCCACAACCTTAACATATCATCCCTTTCCGCTCAAACTAAGGATGGTTTCGAATGGAAGTAACTGAAACATTAAAACAAAATGATAAGAATGCAAAAAGTACTAAAACACTCAAGTTATTCAAATGATATATGCAACTTAACATTAGTGGGATCATGAAACCGCCACAATACCATTTTGGTTTCGGTGATTCTCCGCTAACGTGCTTGCGGCAAGTATCCACAATCTTCTCGAATGTGTAATGTCCCCATGGAAAGCCTTCACAAAATTCCAAGTCATCAACCATGACAATGAGGTAGGGACTGCAGCATCAGCAACACCTACCCATCCTTCATCTTTTTCATCTTCAACCTCTATTATTTATTCACTCACGCTCTCCTTCCTCTTAGTCCCCTTTTCTTTTCCTTTCTTTTGATCACCAAGAGTTATTTTTCGTGTCAGTAGTTCTTGCTTACGTATATCCTCCTAACAAATACCCTTCGGATTTCTATGAAGATGTTCCATCCATATCTCAACATCGGGATCGCCACATCCCTCGTAATCCTCCAAATCAGAAGGTAAAACTTCCTCTTCGTGTTCAACACGAATAATACTTCGAATATCCTGAAAAACAGAAAATAACCATTATTACCCTCTGTGACCCTTGTTTCCCTTGTGACCCTTGTGTAATTGTTACCCTAGAATCTCTTATATACCTTATCACATCTACATATTTCGGGTTAAAACTGGATTTAACTATCTTCTTGCACATTCTTGGGCATGATGGATGCGCATCCACAACCTCAACATATCATCCATTTCCGCTCAAACTAAGGATGGTTTCGAATGGAAGTAACTGAAACATTAAAACAAAATGATAAGAATGCAAAAAGTAATAAAACACTCAAGTTATTCAAATAATATATGCAACTTAACATTAGTGGGATCATAAAACCGCCACAATACCATTTTGGTTTCGGTGATTCTCCGCTAACGTACTTGCGGCAAGTATCCACAATCTTCTCGAATGTGTAACGCCCCCATGGAAAGCCTTCACAAAATTCCAAGTCATCAACCATGACAATGAGATCATGGCTGATAGAGTTTTCTGCTGAAGGCTTGTGAGCCATAACTTGGGCCTACAACATCAAAGTTGCCAACCTCTTTTCTTGCTCACGGATATCCTCCTAACAAATACCCTTCGGATTTTTACGAAGATGTTCCATCCATATCTGAACATCGGGATCGCCACATCCCTCGTAATCCTCCAAATCAGAAGGTAAAACTTCCTCTTCGTGTTCAACACGAATAATACTTCGAATATCCTGAAAAACAGAAAATAACCATTATTACCCTCTGTGACCCTTGTTTCCCTTGTGACCCTTGTGTAATTGTTACCTTAGAATCTCTTATATACCTTATCACATCTACATATTTCGGGTTAAAACTGGATTTAACCTTCTTCTTGCACATTCTTAGGCATGATGGATGCGCATCCACAACCTCAACATATCATCCCTTTCCGCTCAAACTAAGGATGGTTTTGAATAGAAGTAACTGAAACATTAAAACAAAATGATAAGAATGCAAAAAGTACTAGAACACTCAAGTTATTCAAATAATATATACAACTTCACATTAGTGGGATCATGAAACCGCCACAATACCATTTTGGTTTCGGTGATTCTCCACTAACGTGCTTGCAGCAAGTATCCACAATCTTCTCGTATGTGTAACGCCCCCATGGAAAGCCTTCACAAAATTCCAAGTCATCAACCATGACAATGAGATCATGGCTGATAGAGTTTTCTGCTGAAGGCTTGTGAGCCATAACTTGGGCCAACAACANCGATCGTTGGAATTCTTCGCGTTCACAAGCTTTTCACTAACTTGTGTGGGGGTCACCTTTCCACGACCAAAATTCTTCAACCTGAATGTGTCAACCCTTTTGGACTCCCATCCTTTGGGATATGATCCACATTTCAATCCGGAAATTAGTGTGTGCTCCACTATAGAGTACCGGATGGGAATGTCATTTAAGACGTACCACAACTCCTTCGTGTCTCGTATAATCACGAAGTGATTTCGTATGATAGACATTTGAACCTTCATCAATGTGGAGTCACATTGGAAATAGAATAAATGCCTAAA
>CM071868.1:38536112-38550314 GCA_036759665.1 Gynandropsis gynandra | reverse complement strand
ACCTCGGCGTGGGTTAGGTAATCAAGCCACTTCTTTAGGTACCGTCTAATGAATGATCGTAGTAGGGCTACTAGTGTACGGTTGACCACCTTTGTCTGGCCGTCAATCTCTGGGTGACATGTGGTGGAGAACATGAGCTATGTTCCTAGCTTTCGCCAAAGTGTTTGCTAGAAATGGCTTAGAAATTTGCTATCCCAATCCGACACGATCGTCTTGGATACTTATATATTATTAAGCTGTTAATCTTTGTTCATACCTGGTTTCAGGATACGTATACGAGGCGAATTACAACTTGCTTGGCCTCAGGTTATTCTTTTTTTACCTTCATGATCTGATGATCCTTTTGGTATCTCTAAGGCGGGCTTATATTTGAACATTTGTAGATGGGATTGTGATAAACATGGTCGTTGGTGGTGAAGTGGTGACTCTCAAAAGCCTTGAAGAAAGCAGTGGCATTATCATAGCAGAGATGCCCATAAATGTATGGCTCAGCGTTTTCTCATGTTCATCTTGAAAAAGAAAGAAACTTTATACAGTTTAGTTTATAATGAGAATCGGTTTGAACTTGCAGATATCTGAGATCTTGTAATGACGAATGGATCGAACGTATGTATGTTCATCAAACAAACAGGCAGGACGCAGAGATCGATTGATCAATTTGAATCTCGAAAGTGGATGGTTGACCTTCCAGCTAAGTTTGATGCTCAATTCACAAGCTTTCATTTCCTTCTCCGTTTAGGTAATTAATCCTACTTCATGTGCGGAAAATTTTGTATACTTCAACATATATATATATATATACTTATATATTATTGTAGTTTTACTGAATCTCGAGAGGAAAATGACAACATACGATTATTAAAAAAAATAAATATATAAAATATCTCATTTACTTTTGAATTAAGGGTTTGTAAAGTTTTGATTTTAAACCATATTGAAAACTGTTATATTTAATTAAAGGTAAATTGGAAATAAAAAAAAATTAAAAACAATTACACGGTAGGGACACACAAAACAAATCTCTTTCAAATGAAACATAATTTCAATTATGAATTTGTTTATTAATATGGTGGATTTGAATAGTGTGTAATCATAATATATTTTTTATGAATTCATTTATTTAAAAATGCTTATTTAAAACAAAATCTCTGTTCTTATATTTTTAGATTAGGAGAAAAACCTTTAGCACCACATCTTTTCTATTTTACGCCAATTTAATTATCTAATACATCCGATTCCTTTTTTATGTTACAAAATTCATCTGATTTCTTTTAACTTTGTCAATTTCAGCCGATTCCCTCCGTTGTTATATAATCCGTGTAACTCTGTTAACCCGTCCGATTTCGACCCAAATTCATTCCAATTGGAACACTTGATTTTAACTCGTATTTTACCCGATTTGATCCGAATTTTAACTCTATTTCGCCCATTTTAAACTTGATGTCACCTGATTTCACCGAATTTCAACCCGGGTTTAACTCGATTTCATCGAATTTCAATTTGATTTCACATAATTTCATTGAATTTCAACCCAATTTCACCCGATTTCATCGAATTTTAATCTGATTTCGTCTAAATTTAACTCGATTTCACCAAATTTCACCGCATTTCAACCCAACTTCATTCCATTTTAACTGAATTTCACCCAATTTCAACCACATTTCATCAGTATTTAACTCGATTTCACTGAATTTCAACCCGATTTCACCCATATTTCACTAAATTTTAACTCGATTTCATCGGATTTCAACCCATTTTCTCTTGATTTTAACTCGATTTCACCAAATTTCACTAATTTCAACCCAATTTTAATAAGATATCATCCAATTTTAACTCGATTTCATCCAATTTTAAAAGTGTCAATTTCAGCGGATTGAAATTGGGTGAAATCAGGTTGAAATTGGGTGAGATTGAGTTCGAATTGGGTGAAATCAGGTTGAAATTTAGTTGGAAGTGGGTGAAATCGAGTTAAAATTGGGTTAACATTGGGTGCAATCGAGATAAAATTAGGTGAAATCGAGTTAAAATTGGGTGAAATCGGGTTAAATTATATTAAAATTGGATGAAATTGAGTTAAATTTTAAATTGGGTGAAATTGAGTTAAAATTTGGAGAAATCGGGTTGGAACTCGATTAATTTGGGTTAAATCGGGTTGAAATTGGATGAAATCGAGTTAAAAGTTCGGTGAAATCGGGTTAACATTGGGTGAATCGAGTTACAATTTGGTGAAATCGGATTGAAATGCGTTGAAATTGGGTAAAATCGAGTTAACATTAGATGAAATTTGATTGAAATGTATTGAACTTGAGTGAAATCGAGTTAAAATTAGGTGAAATTAGGTGAATCGAGTTAAATTTTGTGTGAAATCGGATTTAAATTCGATGAAATCAAGTTAAAATCGGGTGAAATCGAATTGAAATTTGGTGAATCGGATGAAATCGGGTTAAAGTCGGGTAAAATACGGGTCAAAATCGGATATTCGAATTGGGTTGAATCCGGATCGAAATTGGGTCGAATTTGGATAAAATCGAATCGAAATCAGACGGGATAACATAGTTATACGAATTATATAACCGATAGAAAAATCGGTTGAAATTGATAAAATTGAAAGAAAAACCAGTATATTTGGAAATACGAAAAGAAAATATGATGTATCGATAGTCAAGGGGAATTTGCGGGATGCTATACCATTTTCTGTTTTCCTTTTAGATTTTAACTGCTTTTATATAATTATATTGACGTACTTTCTAGTTCTAGAGTATCGGTTTACCTTAGCAGTTATGGCTGCGACGGACCACGATATAGTATATAATGTCAATATATAAGTGAGACAAATTTTGCCATATTTGACCGTACATCTTTTGTCTACGATATCACAAATAGTTTCATAATCGATTTTACCTTTTCCTATTATTTTATAGTCAAAATAAAAATAAAAAGAATAATAGAATAACAGATAAGAATATAGAAACGAAATGGAATATTGGATGAAGGACATGCAAGCGTAAGAAAATTCCAGGGAATTTTTACTCTAAAAGGATTTTAATGTAGCTATCATTATGATTATATATATTATATATAGAAAATCTTTAAAATATTGTCTAGTTGATTATATGGTGTTAAATATGGACAATAATGGGCTCCAACAGGATATGGATTCACCATATATGGTATGACTTCTATTATTTATCATTCAAATTAAAATAAAATATTAAAATGATTAGGTAAAGTTAATGCATGTTATATTAACAAATAATCTATTAATAACAACCTATCATATATGATTTTTTTGTTTGCATTAGAATTATTAATTTAAGATATATGGGTGAGCGGATTAGTTTATTCTTCTTATATATTGTATTATATTTTCCATATAAAATTCAATTTATACATTTCCAAATATTGATTTTATTTCATCCATCTTTATAAAATCTCACTTTCATATCATAATAATTTTTTAACTATAAATCAAATTCTAATAAATGGATTGCCTTACGTCATTTTGTATATTATACTGTTTTTTTAAAACTTCCGATATATAATTTTGACATTAATCTTTGTCACTCAGATCATTTGTAATATATGGAAAAATAAATTCAAAACGCTATTGAGATTTAACTTTTGCTATAAAATAAAGATTATATATATATATATTATTGATCATTACCTCTTTTATGCCTCATGTTCTGTCTGAACGAATCACGGAAGTCAATACGAAGCAACTAATATATACATACACATATATAACAAGTATGTGTGTACATATATGCAATCCTTAGTTTGACTTTGACCAGAAGTTTGTTTGAATTCTCAAAGTCCAACCGCCCTCGTATAAACTCTTCTTTTGGGTAATTTTCAATGTTTAAAGAATGGATAATTGTTTTTCTTAACTTAAATGTGGTGAAACTGATATTCCTTGAAAATTATTCATGTAGTAAAAGGTTATAAAGACGAGAATTTCAAATCAATATATAAACATTATATTATTACGAGTCCACTAATTTTTTTAAATATTTGTTGTCCATTCCGTTCTATCAATGTTCGATTTGATATTTTCATATATTAGAAATTTTAGATATTGAGATGAATTTCGGATATTCGATTCCACAGAATTTATGGATATAGATTGGCATACATCCTATAAATAGATAAATTTAATGCAAAACAAATCAAATATATGTAAAATAATAGTATATTCTATATTTTATATATGTTAAATTTATCTATAATTTATAATAACTTTTTCTAATTTATAGAATTTATAAAATATAATGTAAATATGAACATTTATTTACAATCTAAATGTAAATGTGAACATTTATCTAATACAATCTAAACAAGTCTTTATAAAAAATTAAAATATATAGAAATATTTTACCAATGAAAATAAATATTGGAATATTTTACAGACGGCTAGTGTTGAGCTTAGCTCTTGGAGTTTTCTGTGTTCATAATTTTGAACAGTCCTCCATTATTATCCTTAAGGATATATAAATAAATACCATTATTATCCACTAAATACTTTTAAAAAATCGGTTATTTGAATTAAAGGCCTATCGTGTATTTAAACTAATAATAATAATAATAATAATAATAATAATAACGTGCCAAAGAGGATAATAATAACGAAGACTATAGGCATGACGTCAATTTCACCAGTCGTCTTGGCACGCCGTGTCTTATGTCGCCGAAGAAGACATAGTTGCATTTGTCCGTCGAAATTGAAATTTCCAACTTTTTTCTTGGATATATCATTCTGATTCAATATATATATATATATATATTGATATTATAAAACGACTTATTTTAGTTTTCCTTTCTCTGACCATCTCTCTTCTGGGTTCCGGTCGTTTTGGCATCTGATTTCTTGGGGTTTGGTTCAAGCGTCAATTGGATTGTTCTCTCCCTTTGTCGTTTGTCAATTCTCTGGCAAGACTTGTTTTACACGCCTCTCTTTCTCTCCCTCTCTCTCTCTCTCTTCAAAATTGGTGATTACTAAGCCAAAATCTGAGCTTGTTCTTCTTTCTGAACAATATGGCCGTCGTCAGTAAAATAGAAGACTGGTTGAAGATCGGTTATGTCATTTTTGCCTTTTTTTCTGCTTTCTTTCTGGGCGCTCTCAAAGGTTTCATCTTTCTTTCCATTAATCTTCTTCCAGATCATTACAAAAATCCTTACTTTCTACGTTTTCTCGTGGACTTTTTTCCAACTTTGAAAAAATATTTTGTAATGCTTAAAGAAAGATTGAATTTTGATGATTCAGGTTTGATCGTGGGTCCGATTGCTGGTTTGATACTAATAGCAGGAAATGTTGGAGTCATTCTGGGTTTGTTCCCTGCCCATGTAGCTTGGACTATCTATGCTGTTGCAAAGTAAATTTCCAATTTTTTATTTCTTTTCTACATTTGGCGCCCATTATTCATGATTTCTGCAGAGGATCGTGTCTCTTTACGTGTTATGAGGGTTTTGTTCATCTGGGTTCTCATGATTCTGGAAATATTTTTTACTGCAGGACTAATCGATTTGACATCCCTCTGAAAGTAGCGATATTGGTGACACTTCCTGCGTTATTTGGGATTTGGTTGGGTTTGAGCATAGCAGGAAGTGTTCTTGTCGGAATTGGCTATGGATTCTTCACTCCTTGGGTTTCAGCTTTTGAAGCATTTCGACAAGACGATGAATCCAACAAATTCTTCCATTGTCTCGTGGTAAATTAATAATAATCTTGCTTCTTTAAACTTGTCCCTTTTCAACTTTGTGAATCTTGATCTTGTTTAAGTTCTGTGTACTGGTAGGATGGAACATGGGGAACCATCAAAGGAAGTTGTACTGTCGTTAACGATTTTGCTGATATCTGTTACCATTCGTATCCGATCTACTTGAAGGAGTTACGCCAATCGCCTGCTTCAAACGACATTCAGACTCTTAGGTACCAAATTCAATTGAAGTAGAAAAATGGGGTTCAAGCTCTTTCTTTCTTTCTGTTCTTTCATCTTGAATCTTCTCTTTTTGCAGATTGATCCATGTTCCTGGATGCATCATTGTGGGGATAATGGGACTAATGATTGATATCCCTCTTTTCACTGCCATCGCTGTCGTTAAAAGTCCTTACTTGTTGGTTAAAGGCTGGTTTCGATTAGTTCAAGATCTAATCAACCGTGAAGGGCCTTTCTTCGAAACAGCTTGCATCCCACTTGCTGGTTTGACAATACTCTTATGGCCTATCATCGTCGTTGGATTCGTTCTTCTTTCCATTTTCTCCAGCTTCTTCGTTGGATTGTATGGATCAGTGGTTGTATATCAGGTCTATACATTACATATACTCAATATATATGAATTGTATTCAAATTGATTCTATGTGTTCACCTTTCAATCTCTTTGTGCAGGAACGATCATTCAGAAGAGGCATAGCTTATGTAATTGCAGTAGTTGCAGAATTTGATGAATACACAAATGATTGGCTTTACCTCAGAGAAGGGACGGTATTCCCCAAGTAGGCCCCCTTTGCGTCTCGCCTTTTTCTGACAATGTTTCTTGCTTTGAATCGATACTTCTAACACTGGAAACTTGATCCGTTACAGGCCTAGATATCGGAGGAGAAGAGCATCATATTCAAGTGAAGTATCTGTGTCAGTTCACCATTCTGATGTAAACCGTCATTCAGGTTCTGCAGAAGCTCCTGCGATGCTCGTTCCAAGTCTGGTTCATTCTGTATCCGTTAGAGAGGCAATCCACGAAGTGAAAATGGTCCAGGTAAACAATCATAATCCGAGTTACATTTCACATGGTTACCATGAGAGGATTTCATACCTGAATCATCTGAAACTCTACAGATTTGGGAGCATATGATGGGATGGTTCGAGATGAAAGGTAAGGAACTACTTGACGCTGGAGTGATAACATCAGGCGATCTTTACGAGTCGTTAAAGGGAAACAGCAATGAAGCTGTGGTTATAAATGTTGGGTTACCTTGCTATTCCTTGTTGCATACGCTACTCGGCTCCATCAAAGCTGGATCTCTTGGTGTACTTCTGCTCGATGGCTTAGAGGTCACTCACATGAATAGACCTCAGGAGAAGTTTCTGGATTGGTTCTTTAGTCCTATTATGGTTCTGAAAGATCAAATTCGGGTCATAAGGCTTGGCGAAGCCGAAGTTAGGTACTTGGAGAAGATTATTCTTTTTGGAAACCAGGAGCAACGGATGGAAGCTTGGGATAACCGAGGACACCCACCTCAAGATAACCTTCGAGCCGCTCAAATCCAAGGAATCAGCAGAAGGTACGTGGGTCTGGTGGATCTCTGGTTCTTGATATGGGTTTGGTTGATCTTTTACAAATATGGGATTGGGTCTGACAGTAGCTAAGCATTTGCTGATAGAATCTCTTAAAGCCATTAACGGATGGATGAATGAATGCAGGATGATGGGGTTGGTACGAAGCGTATCGAAGCTTCCGACGTACAGAAGAAAGTTCAGGCAAGTGGTGAAGACTCTGATAATGTATTCATCAGAGAAAGAAGGGTACAACCGAAGGGGTTCCGCCAGTTCTGGAGATTTCATTGAAGAGGCGTGATGTGAATATGTATAAGTAAACGATGCCTTTGTTGCCTCTTCCTTTCGATTCCATGTGGGCTTTTGTGCATATTTAAGATTTGTTAGTTCCTTGCGTTAGAAGCTACAAAGAATGTATATAAAGTTGCTAGAGATGTTTTCGAATGCTTTGTCATCAAGTTTTAACTTGCGCAAAATGTATTAAAAAAACTAAATAGATTAGGACTTTCTAAAAAATTTGCCCCCTTATAATAAACTATTTGATATACGCCTCTCCATACATATATATATACACATACGTACACACTTATATTTACCAAACTTAAAGGGCTAAAATGCGGAGAGAAAATACCTAAACTGATAAAAAGGAGCAGAGCCCTGGGATTTAAATAGGTTGTGAAGAAAAAGCTACAACGTTCGACCATTGCTCAATATCCAAATTTCTCTTTGTAAAACCAAAATACAAAAAACAAATAACAATATTTCTTCTTTCCTTGAGACGTAGATTGAATCATCAATTCAATCGAACTCATAAAACCGTGTGTAACTTCTCAAATCTCCCACTCTTCTTTTCTAATGTCACGATCAAGAACAGCTTCGACTTAGAGTGATTCAATCTTTAGTCGATAAAGCAATCCTCAGATTGCATCAATTGGTATTAGAGTACTCGGTTTCACAACCAAGGAGTACTTAGGCAATTCCACCGCAAAGAAGAAGTTGTGTGAAGAACTCAGGTGAGGAAGGTTCAAGAAATGGCTACATACAGAAGCTTGATGTGGAGAAATTTGACGGTAAAAGAGATTTTGTACTATTAAGCACTCACTGATGATCGTGCAACGTGGACATGAATACAGAGGATGAACTCAAGAATGAGCTCAAGACTCCAAAAAGATTCACTATTACAAGAACATAACCAGGATCAATTATGGAGTCTACTGGAATAGATTTAATACTGACTACCCAACAAGGAACAAGAATCCAAGATAAAGATGACAAGGAACATGTTCAACAAACAAAAGCTGAGAGAAGTAGAAAGGTTTGAAATCTTATAGTTCTTCGCTTATCGGATCAGATTTTGAGGAAAGTTATTCATGAGAATACAATGTTTGGATTGTGGAATTTGTAAGAAAGAAAGTTTATTGAACAATCTCTTCATAATAGGATGTATCTGATGCAACCATTATCAGGATTCAGGATGGATGAAAGCAAAGCAATGGAGAAAAAACTTGGATATGTTTCAGAAGATGTTGTCAGATCTTCAAAACTTGCAAGTCAAGGTTGAGGAGGAATATCAAGCGGTTTATCTTTTGAACTCATTGCCAGCTCCTTATGAGCAATTTAGAGAAATTCTGAAGTATTCAAGAACTACAATCACACCAGAGGAGGTGAACATATATATACATATGTACACACTTATATTTACCAAACTTAAAAGGGCTAAAATGCGAAGGAGAGAAAATGCCTAAACTGATAAAAAGGAGCAGAGCCCTGGGGTTAAAATCGGCGGTGAAGAAAAAGTTACAACGTTCGACCATTTTTCAATACTCAAATTTCTCTTTGTAAGACCAAGATATAGAAAACGAATAACAATATTTCTTCTTTCTTCGAGACGTAGATAGAATCATCGATTCAATCGAATTCGTAAAACCGTGTATGCAATATCTCAAATCTCTCACTCTTCTTTTTTATTGTTACGATAAAAAACAGCTTCGACTCAGAGTAATTCAATCTTTAGCCGATAAAAGAATCCTCAAATTGCAACATATATGTTTATGAATATATATATGTATATACACGTGTATATCTTATATATAAGAATAAGAATATGAGGATGATAATGATGATGTAATATATATATATATATACATATATTTTTGTGGGACAAGTAAAAAATGATATATATTAAATCGTTTCAATACTACAACGTAATACAAGAAAAATTTAAAAACACTCGATCGTGCTTTAAAAGGGTTGGTATAGAAAGTGTAGTTTAGAAAATATAGTGTTGATTAAGATAGTGTTGACATTTGAAAAAAAAAAGTAAAGAATGATGTTATAATTTTAAATTTTCACAATAGTTTGTTTTTAAGAAAAAAAACATAAGTTTTATTGTAAATCTTCACCTTTTAATAAATGGTTGATATTAAGGTTTTTTTATTATGTTATTTACGTTTTGGATATCGAAAAATATTTTGATAAAAAATTTGTATTCAATAGAATGATTGGTTTATGATTAAAATAATTTTTCAAAATAAAATCGATACATCAATTATATTCTATTAAACTATACTAATTATATAAAAATAACAAAATATAAGTCATGACTTACATAAGTTTTTCTAACAAGTGATAAGATCACAAAAAATCATATATAAAAAAATTAATTGTGTAACTATAATTGAAAGTATTATATTTTAAAATTAATTTATATTTTGGTAGTAATATGTTATCCAATAATTGAAAATAGAAAACCAAACATGAATTTCTAATATATTTTTATTATTTGTATTCGATTCAAGAATCAAGTATTAGATTTTCTTAACATTGATAACTTATTAAATAAAATTAACAAACTGTTTATTAATCATTTTATTGAAAACAATATAATTTTAAGTAATATATATTCGGATTTCTTTCGAAAACAAGAGAAACCCTAATGTAATTTGTAATATGAAAATTAAAACTTTTTTTTACAATCCTGTGAATATATAAAAGTGGGTTTTCACTAATCCATTTTTTTACAATAATTTATTTTAGAAAAAAGGGAAAACCAAACAAATAAAGAAAGGATGGGACACAAGATCCCGGAAGCTTGGCGGTCCAACTTCTCGACCTTAATCAAGGTCCAAAAATGATCTTTAATGAAAGAATTATTTATTTTAATACAATGCTTACTCGCATCATCGTGCGAATATCGGCTTGGATTATGTTGTATTTCTTTTTTAACGTGTTTCGATGTAATTCAATTATAAATATGTAAATTAATGTATTAAAAATTAGATAATTTATGGTTTATCGAGTATTTTCATCCCTCCGCCTTTAACGTCAGTATTATGCTTTAATAATAATATCCAAATTGAAATTTAACCAAGAAATCCCATAAACCCTTAGCTTTTTCCGCTGACCACTCTAGTGATCCATCTTCTGTCGACGTTTTCGCCGTTTCAACTCTGCTTCTTCAAGTGTGACCGATAAATCCAACAACGCCTTCGAATTTTCCTCTCCTCTGTCCAACAATTCATCTCATGTCTTCATTATTTCATGTTCTATTCACTGTTAATCAAGGTTGTCCATTCCTCTTCTTCAAAACCAAGGTTTCTCATTTCTTTCTTTTTATGTCAAGGATTTTATTTTCTATTCATAAAAGTTCTTATCGAGCCTACTTCTTCATCATTGTTCAGCTTTGTCTTCACCGATTTGGATCTACGTAACCACCAATTTATCTCTATATAAATTTCAGGAACACACGATGCTTGGCCGATTTAGTGCTTTTTATTTCATTTCTTTTTGTTGTGCAATGTTCTCTTTCAATTTCACAAAACAAATGCATTTAGATGAGGAAAAGATAGAGGAATATGAACCAATTTCTGAGAATGTTATTGGTGTCGACTATTCGGTAATCTCCTCTCCTCCTTCTCTTTATGGTTTTCTAAAATTTGTGATTTGTGGTTTCTTAGCATGGTAGGTGGTGTCGACTCCATGAATCGTCTTTGCCCCTTGTTATCCAAAAATTTGATGTGTGGAAATCAGAGTTTTATATTTTTCCAAGACCACTCTACCGCAAGTATACGGTTCGTGCAGTACAAGGATTGAACTCTAGGGACTAGAGCAGCGTTAGAACTAAGATTGTCACGAGAAGAAGATCGATCAATGGATAGATATCGAACTAATAAATAAAGATAAATAAAGGTAACGAAGCTAGACTAGGCAATGAGGAGCATCATGGGTGTCAGGAATACCGAAACATGCAATGGATGTTTCTATGAATCATGAAATTCGGTTTTATCAATCGAATGGAGAACTAATATCTAATCCTCTATCTAGAAAATCAACATCACTCACCTCCCGATGTAGCGCGGAACGTCTAAACGCGTTAAGAACAATAGGAAACTCTATCCCTAATGTTAGAAATGACTCTCCCAAGCCTAAATCTCCTACCTAGGAAATCAACGTCACTCATATCCCTATGTAGTGCGGAACTTCTAGATGCATGACGAACGATGGGGAATTCAACCTCTAATGTCGGATAGGAACTCGACCTCTATACACGGAAATGACTCTCCCAAGCCTAAATCCTCTATCTAGGAAATCAACGACATTCATATCCCTATGTAGTGCGGAACTTCTAGATGCATGACGAACAATGGGAATTCTACCTCGATTTTTACCGTTCCTAAATAGATTAATCGACCGGTCTCATTAATCTAATTCATTCGAAGGTTCATTCATGAGACTCAAGCCTAACTCTCCCAAGTCTAGATGAATCTCTAATCTCCCTCAAACGTGCCTAATCTCAATAGAATAGATCTAGTCTTATTCAAGCGTGAAATCAAGAACGTATGGAGGCATTACACACAAATCTATAACCTATCGAACCATACAATTGAACAAAACCGAAATCAAGCATTAATAACTCAAACAATCCATTACAATGGCATCCCAAACCCATGACACCAGATCTACTCATAATACATAGAGAATCAAACAAAAACAAAGTAAGTGTTCGTCTCCCCTATCATCCCGAGCGTTGGCTTCGGATGAATCCTTCGGATGCCCAAAGTCTTCAACCGTGTTCTTTCCTCTTTCTTGTGTGTCTCTAGGTGTCTCCTATGTTCTGTGCTTCGTTCCCTTTGCCCTAGATGGCTTTTTTTCCTTTAATTGCCCGTTCAAACTTTCAAAAGAGGTAGTTCCGGATTAGGCGGCCAGCGCGGGCACAACCTTCACCCTCTCGTGCAGAACTCAGTCCGTTCGTGCACCACACTCAGCTCGGTCGGGATCTCTTGCCCGTTTGTGTGAACTACCAGCCCGAGTCGGGCTAAGTCTCGGCGATTTTCTGGTTCTAATTGCAGCCCGATCGTGTCCAATACACAGCCCGTGCGGGCTAGGTCGCCCGACCATGTTGTCTTTGTGCCCGAGTCGGGCATGCTCTCGGGGATTTTTGGTTCTATTTGCACAACCTCAGCCCGAGCGGGCTCACTTTTTGCCCGAGCGTGCAGCCTTCAATTGCTGTTTCCGCTCCTTTCGCTCGGTGCTTGAATGTTCGATTTGCTTCCGTGGCCGTGCAAATGAGGTATCTTGTCATTAAATCACCTTTTCGGGGTGGAATTGTCGTAATCATTCGTGTTTTCCTTCATGTCTTCGTTTCCTACACGAAACACGAAATGGTAGATAAAATCCTCAAATAAACTCAATAAGTCGGTAAAGTCCATGAAATTTAATCAAAATTAAACCAAGAAACATGTAAATACTACGACGGATTACATGTTATCAAACTCCCCCAGACTTAACCTTTGCTCGTCCTCAAGCAAATCTAGAGTCGAGTACAAGAAGAGCTAAACAAAAATGGGCACTAGCACGAAAATTTCAAAAGGATAGCCATCATGCAAAACAACGCGTCACGTGAACGCAAGCCTAAACGTACCTAGTTCAGACTTCTATCAACCGAAAGTCACGAGCCATGCAATCCTACCAATAACATAAGTCTATTCATACCCCTAGACAACGTCTAAGCGATCTCCATACCAATTCTCCTAAGTTTGAGATATCATTAAACTCATATTCTCGTTCTTATTCTCTTTTCTTTCTTTTTTTTCTCAATTTTTTATAGATCCACGCTTGGTTCCTAGGACGTCGAAGTCAAAGAGGGATGACTTTCTACTTAGACCCAAACCGCCTATGGCACACTCATAAGGTCTTGTAATCTTAGCGGAGTGAAGAGTTGCGTCATTGAAGAAGGTTTTTTCTCTTTTTTTTCAAAAAAAATATGCATCACTCTAACCCTTAGGACGTAGAATAGCGTCTCAACCCACCACTTAGACCCGAACCATCGATCTCGATGTACTCATGTTAATGAAAACCATTTAAAAACAAAAACTTATCCAAGAAGAAAAAATTGACAGCGGAGTATAAGCGTGTGGAATCTAATGATCTATGAACGGTAAAATCTATCAATCACACGGAGATATGGATACTTGGTACTGAAACCTAGGAGGTGAATGCAACTATAGATCATGGTTTCAAGCACAACTACTCGACTAATCGGTATCCAAAAGACTTCTAAACAAACCTAGACTATTGTTCACGATTCGACAAAGTCGCACAATAATGACTAAAACTCGAAATTTCATGCTAGGTATCCATATGTTTATTCCTAAAAATAAAAAAACTCAACATCTAATCCTAATGATCTAATCCTAGTCACATGTATGATACTCAACGAGTACTCCCCTAGACTTGAATGAAACATCGTCCCGGTGTTCAAGACCTAAGAGAATCTCGTATACCAAACTACGGGAAAAAGGGTTAGAACGTGTTCACCTTGTGTATCTTGCTGTCCCGAGTTGGTGATGCGGCTGGACGTGTATGCGTCTCCTCTTCAATGATGATATCGACGTCGAAAACCTATGAAAAAGAATCACACAATCCAAAAGAA
>CM071868.1:38511392-38535983 GCA_036759665.1 Gynandropsis gynandra | reverse complement strand
AATCTACTCTAAACTAGACCTAAGAATGATATAAAAACTATAACAAATTACGTGTTATCAGCCGAAAATGTTCCACGATTGGGATTTAGCCTATGCTTGGTCGTGCTTTGCTTGATGGTTTGTGCTGGCCGTTCGTGTACGTCATTGCCTTGTGTTTCTTCTGAAGCTCTCAAATGTTGTGTTCACCTTGTGTATCTTGCTGTCCCGAGTTGGTGATGCGGCTGGACGTGTATGCGTCTCCTCTTCAATGATGATATCGACGTCGAAAACCTATGAAAAAGAATCACACAATCCAAGAGAAGAAATACAAATCCATCGAGTACATCAATGTGAAAAGAAAAAGAATATGTCCAAAAAAATGAAATGAAAAAAATGCAAAAGTCTGAAAGTCGGGTTGCCTCCCGATAAGCGTTTGTTTAAGGTCGCGAGCTTGACCGAATGGTCTCCTCATCATCGTCGAGGTGGACGTCCTCGCCTTCGTATGCGATGCCTCCTGTATCGTGTCCTTCGTTCGGGTATGCCATTCGGATTTGTCATCCGCTTTGCTAAATCAGCCAGCTCTCCCATGCTCTTCTCTCGCCCGATCATCTCGCTGTTCAAGATCAGCGTCTTGTCAAACTTATCATTCTGAACGGTTGGGAGAACATTGCTGGTTTTGGCCGAAAATGTTGCACGATTGGGATTTAGCCTATGCTTGGTCGTGCTTTGCTTGCTGTTTTGTGTTGGCCGTTCGTGTGCGTCTTTGCCTTGTGTTTCTTCTGAAGCTATCGAGAGTCGTCCGTGCCCGCGGTCATCATCTTGATCCGTACCTCTAGCCGTGGGATCTAGCAATAGGTCACTCGTGAAATCAACGGAATAAATGGACTCTAACCTAGGTACTTTCTTGAGATTCTTATTTAACCCAAACTCCATTGTTGCTTCCCTTATCTTCATCGTAAATTTCCCCTCTCTCACGTTGATGACGGCGCCAGCGGTATTGAGGAATGGTCTCCCGAAGATAATGGGTATTCTTTCATCTTCTTTCATGTCCAAAACCACAAAATCAACGGAAATGTAGTAGTCGCCTACCTTAAGTGGTACATCCTCCACAATACCGATTGGAAATTTTGATGATCGATCAGCCATTTGTAACACCATCTTTGTGGATTTAATCTCTTCCAAATCAAGTTTCTCGTACAACGACAGCGGCATGATGCTGACACTAGCCCCTAAGTCGCATAGGGCATTGTGGATGGTCACATTTCCGAGCTTGCAAGGAATGACAAAGGGACCTATATCGGGTAATTTCTATGGCATCCCATGTTGAATAACGGCGTATGTTGCACCGGTGACCATCACTGTCTCCTCCTCTTCAACTTTACGCTTTTTTCTGAGGATTTCCTTGAGGAACTTAGCGTAAGATGGAATTTGCATGATAGCTTCGTGGAAGGGCATAGAGATCTCCAACTTCTTCAACCTCGCTGCAAACTTTTCAAATTGTGAATCATCAGCTCGTTTCCTTTGGCGTGAGGGAAATGGAAGTGGAGGGTGTCTTACCGAAATCAAGCATTAATAACTCAAACAATCCATTACAATGTAATCCCTAACCCATGACAATAGATCTACTCAGAATACATAGAGAAGCAAACAAAAATGAAGTAAGTGTTCGTCTCCCCTATCATCCTGAGCATTGGCTTCGGATTGAATCCTTCGGATGCCCAAAGTCTTCAACCGTGTTCTTTCCTCTTTCTTGTGTGTCTCTAGGTGTCTCCTCTGGTCTGTGCTTCGTCCCCTTTGCCCTAGATGGCTTGTTTTTCCTTTAATTGCCCGTTCAAACTTTCAAAAGTGGTAGTTCCGGATTAGGCGGCCCGCGCAGGCACAACCTTCAACCGCTCGTGCAGAACTCAACCCGTTCGTGCACCACACTCAGCCCGATCGGGCTCTCTTGCCCGTGCATGTGAACTACCAGCCCGAGTCGGGCTAAGTCTCGGCGATTTTTTTGTTCTAATTGCAGCCCGATCGTGTCCAATACACAGCCCGAGCGGGCTAGGTCGCCCAACCATGTTGTCTTTGTGCCCGAGTCGGGCATGTTGTCGGGGATTTTTTGTTCTATTTGCACAACCTCAGCCCGAGCGGGCTCACTTCTTGCCCGAGCGTGAAGCCTTCAATTGTTGTTTTTGCTCCTTTCGCTCGGTGCTTGAATGTTCGATTTGCTTCTGTGGCCGTGCACATGAGGTATCTTGTCATTAAATCACATTTTCGGGGTGGAATTGCCGTAATCATTCGTGTTTTCCTTCATATCTTCGTTTCCTACACGAAACAAGAAATGGTAGATAAAATCCTCGAATAAACTCAATAAGTCGGTAAAGTCCATGAAATCTAATCAAAATTAAACCTAAGAAACATGTAAATACTACGACGGATTACATGTTATCAATTAGTATTCGAAAATTCCTTCATTCAATTTCATAAAATATATTCATTTAGATGAGGGAAATAGAGATGAAACTGAACTAATTTATGTTAATGTTATTGGTGTCGATTGTCTGGTAATCTCCTCTCATCCATATTTTGTTGTTTCATAAAATTCGTGATTTGAGGTTTCCCATCATGGTAGCTGGTTAACTCCACGAATCGTCATCGCGCATGTTATCAATGTCGTGCAATGCTCTCTTTCAATTTCACAAAATATATTCATTTACTTGAAGGAGAGGGAGAGGAAGATGAACCAATTTCTGAGAATGTTATTAATGTCGCCTATTAGGTAATCATCTATCATATCCATCTTTTATTGTTTCCTAAAATTTGCGATTTGTGATTTTTCACCATGGTAACTAGTGTCGACTACACAAACCGTCCTCACCCCTGTTATTATTGTTGTGAAATGCTTTCTTTCAATTTCACAAAACAAATTCATTTAGATGAGAGAGAGTGGGAGATGAACCAATTTTTGTGTACACATGACATCTTACATCACTAACATATTCCTACTAATTTGGTATGACAAATAAATGACAGAAAGTAAAAACAAATGAATTTCGGATTAATACAAGTAGTAATGTTTGCATACGTTTGCGGAATATAATTATTAGTAAAGGTATATATGTATTATATATTGGGGTAATGTACATATTATCACTCTTGTAACCTAATTAATCAAATAAGAGAGAATTTTTTGGCATTATAGACTTGGGTCAAAATAGAATCAATTCAAGAACGAAAATCTGATTTGCTTACTTTATTCATTACCAAATAAACTATATTTATAATATATACAATCAACAATGTAACTAAAATTATAACTAGTAAAATGGTAAAAATAACAAATACTAGAAAATATATGCTATATTTTCTAATATTTTTTCAAATAAGTGTCTGTAAATCTAGAATGTCTAACTTTCTAAGAAATACATCAAATTCTTTGCGTCCTAAAGCTTTGAGAACAAGCTGATCATGTGACGAAACATGTCTAGTAGCAATAATATCATTAAGAATCACATCACGCATAAAATGACAATCAATCTCGATGTATTTTGTTCGTTCATGAAATATTAGATTAGCCGTTATATGTAAAGTCGCATTACTATCACAAGCTAGATAAATCGGTTGTGAATGATTGAAACCAAGAACTTGAAGTAATGCCTTAAGTCATGGTAGTTTGATCGTAGTTATGACCATAGAGCGATATACAGCCTCTTTAGACGATCAAAAGATAATTTATTGTTTTATCGTTTTCCAAGATATTAGAGAAGAACCAAGTGAATAAACCAACCCGTTAGAGATCCACAAGTTAGCTTACGACTCGTCTAATTAGAATCACATAAAACAAAAACTTGTAAGATTGAATCTGATCGAAGAAGAATACCTTCTCCAGAATTGTTTATAAAATATATAATAACTCGAAGTATCACATTCTACTGTTATTATCTTGGAATCTGCATGAACTGCGTCAGGATATGTACTGAATATGATAATTCTAGATGTATAAACGCCAAATAAATTAGTTGACCCACCAAACAATGATAAGGTAAAAGATCCAAATCAACACCCTCAGCTAATTGAAGATGATAATTATGATCTAGTGGAGAATCAACTAGTTTTGAACCAAGTAGATTAGTTTTGGAGATGTTATCCCATTGCTAAAAATTTAGAAATTCCAAACAGAATTTACGGACAGACTAATCCGCGGGGAATTTGTGGATGGATTACGGACGAAATATGACGGCAAGATAATTCCATCCATAATCCATTCATGAATTTCTAGACAAACAACAGTCCACAAGTCGTCCGTATTTGCAGACGGATTGGAGACGGAATCGAGGACCATCGCAAATTGGGGACGAAAACAGTGATTGTCTGCAAATTCATTGACAAAGATAAATTCTTTTAAGATTTCAAGCAATTTCTATACCTAAAAAATATTTTAGAGTATCGAGGTCCTTTATATGAAAAACTACCAAGATAATCCTTGGACAAAAGAATATCAACTGAAAAATTTCCCATAATCGTCCATATAAACAAGAACATGTAAATAATATCACCTGAAGAATACGTGAAAAGAGAATGATCCGAATGTGAAAATCAGAATCCATAGCTTTTCAAAGAACTTCCAAAATTTTCAAACCAACAAAGTGGTGCTTGCTTCAAGCCATGTAATGATTTTTCGTAAATGGCAAACAACAAATGAATCCGACGGAGCATAGTCATGTGGATACTTAAACTACCGTGTAAAAAATATTGTGTACATCCATTTGACGTATCTCTCGGTGGTGAATTGAAGCACGAGCTAGAAATAAGAGCACTAATACAATTTTTGCAAGTTAATCGAAAGTATCATCATAGTAGATTTCCTCTACTTGATTATTTTCTAAAATGACCAAACGAGCCTTGTAACGTTCAATAGATCTTCTGAACAATACTTGATTTTGAGGATTCATTTACTTCCAATGGTTTTTTTCACATGAGGTAGACTTTCAAGAGTCCATATCTGATTTTGTTCGAAAGCATGAATTTCAGCACGCATTGCAACCATCCAATTAGCATCAATCAATGTTTCACGATAAGGATAAGGTTTTTGTGCAACAATAATAGATGCTAAAAAACACGATGAAGTTCTGAAAACTTTCTACAAAACACAAAATCAGAAAACGGATATAAAGACAAGATGACTATAGGAATAGTAAGGGACAAATGCTTTTTCATTCTTGAACTATTGCGCTTTAATCATATTTTTCCCTCAATTTTTTCGCTCATCCTATTCCCCCTCAACTACAACTAATAATCATATTCTCCCATTAACTATCAACACTCATCCAATTCTCTCATCCGTTAAAATTGTGTTAACTTTTTCTGTCAATTATTTTTAAAACAGTCTATTTCCATCCGAACTATATCACTCTTAGCTTATTCCCCTAAAAGATTGTACATTCACCCTATTTCAACCCTAAGTTTATTAAATCATCTTATATCTCCTAGAGATTTGAAATTTATTATATAACTCCTTCAAGTTTATTAAGTCATGTTATATCCCTTAAAGTTTGAAAATTAATCTTATCTTCCCCTAAAACGTGTAAATGCAATATAAACACAACATATTACATTTAAATTTTTTATTATTTTTCTCTCAAATTTATGAAATTTATAAACGCAACATATTACATTTAAAAATTATAAGCACAACATATTACATTTAAAACTTATAAACATAACATATTAAAAATAAGAAAACGTTGAATTATGAAAGATACTAAAATATCTTCAGCATGAACGAAAACACACAAAATTCTAACGATTACAAACGATGAATAATATGAAATTATGTCCAACTACACAATAAATTCACGAATACAAAATGATCGATCATGTAAATTGGTGTAATCCGCAGAGAATGCTAGAACGGATCCAAACGAATCTCCAAAGAAGAAAAGATCCAAGTTAAGCAAACACATAAACAAAATTCATTGTGGACGATATGGTGCATCCAGACATAATATTAGATCATGTAAACAAATACAATAAGTCCATGTATTTTTTATACTTTGTTTTGGATTTTTAGAAAATATATCATTTTTTGTTGTTTGTTATTTTTCAGCAAACCAATGATATCACAACATCCTTTCAGTCTCTGGAATTTCAAATTATATCATTCTCTACATCTCAAGAAATTTAGGGAACATGTGTTTTGAAACTTCTCTTAGATTATAACATCTTCTAATATGTTTGTATTTATTTTAAAAAAAAACTCTAAAAAGACTTGACAGAAAAGTTAACAGATTTTTAACGGATGAGGGGGGAATATGATGAGTATTGATAATTTAAGAGGAAATATGATTATTAGTGATAGTTTATGGGGAATAGAATGAGTGGAAAAGTTGAGGGATAATAGGATGAATGGAAAAGTTGAGGGGGAATAAAGCGCAGTAGTTCGGGGGCATATACCTTTATCATGTGGTTCCCGTATCCTACTTCAGTAGAACCCTCAACATAAACCATCATATCATCATGACCATCATTAGAATGTATATCGGAAGAATCCTCCGCGCTAATAGGTATGGAAGCATCAAACTTGTGTGAAGGAAAAGTCTTGTAGGTCATGTCCATTCCCAAGCTAAATGAAGGGAAGAAACAAGATGTGGGGTGTCGTTGTGATTATGGAAAGACAATTCATTCATAGAGAAAAGAACATCGCGCGAAACTAAAAATATACCGCGTTCAAGGTGACAAACTTTCCTTCCCTTATAACCATTAAAATAAGATGCAATGATTACTCCAACTTGCAAATTTATCGCCATTTCAAGTTGGTTATGAACATAACACAAGGATTCAAACGCATGTATATGCGCATAGATCGAAGCTAAACCATAGAGAATCCTATATGGTGTTCGACCATTAAGAAGATGAGATGGAGTTCTGTTAAAAAGATAAGTCGTGTAAGAACACTTTCTCTCCAAAACTTGATTGGTAGATGAGACAAAAAGAGCAATAATCGTGCAATATTATGAATATATCGATTTTTTCATTCAAATCTACCTTTTTGTTGTGGAGTACTCACACAAGAAGTTTCATGATGTATGCCTTGTTCGAGAAAATATCAAAAAAAGAAAAATATGTTCATTTCAATTATCAATTAGTATAATTTGTACTTTCGTTCTAAATCGTCGTGTAACCATAGCCATGAATTGTTGAATATATGTAGTGGCCTCATTCTTGTGTATCATAAGATAAAGCCAAATACCTTTTAAAAAAAGTCCAAAATTGTCAAAAATAATGTGCTAAAAAATGGTGTACCATATGAACCACAAACGTCACAAATATTAGCTAAAATATCTTTGTTGTTTTTACTGCTACTCGTAGAAAAGGAGTCAAGTGTTTATTTTGCTCGGATACAAACATCACATGTCTTATTTGAAAATTCACTACGAAAAAAATAAATTTGTTATTGATTCTATTATTTTTGAAGTTAGATGTCCAAATCGTTGACCCGAATATTCAATAAGCAATTTGTTTGGCTAGATAAAGTTGTCACTATATCGACAATTTGAAAAATAGAGTCTGTTCTGTTGCTCATCCACTCCAATCAGCATCTGTATAATACGATCATGATTAATGCATAATTTGTGAATAAATTAAAAAAGACAATCATGTAGTGCCAACAGTTGAGATAGAAAAATAAGACTGTAACCAAGTCCTTCAACAAAGAATACATCATGCAAGATCTGGTTACTATCAATATAAACATTTTCGTATATAGTAGATAATGAAGTTTGGCCCTCAGGAAGATTAATGAAACATGGTTCCATATCAAAAACATTCTTGAGCAATGTTAAATCGCTAGTCATATGATAAGAAAAATAGAATCGATAATCCAAAGAAATTGATAAAGCTTACCAGAGAGTTTCTCTATAGCACCAATCTTATTGTTGTTCAAAAGTGTAACTAGAGTTCGTCATTGCTCCTTAAAAATTCGTGAGATAGGCTATCTATTGGTATGAGATAGATCAGAGGAATCTGTAGATACAACATGTAAGTGATATGTGGCATGTGCAACATTTACACAAGCGGATGAACTAGAACCACGACCCTTGCTCATGATAGTTGATTGTGAGAAAGAACCATTACTTGGCTTTATCCTCAGAAGAGATGCGAGTAGAACCCGTGTGAACTGTAAAAGGCATAGCAGTGGTGCGATCATCAAGAGATCGTAAATTTCCACGAGAACTTTCATCTTGCAACATAATATGATATGCAGTGTCTAAATCAGACAACAAATCTCAAGATAATAAATTCGAACGAATAACACCAAATGTTGCTTCATCAAGGACCATAAGAAAATCATGCACTTTGTACTTATTACGATCTTGTTCACAATGGATCGTCAAGTTACACGTGCATTTATCGTATCTGCATATGTGTAATGGTTGAATAATCAACAAGTCATTCTAAATATGGCTAATATTGCCATACTAAGCATTGACAACCAACCCCTTCTATGTACAATTAGCCTATTCTGCTCAAAGTTACTAGATTCGATAACCATTCTTAACAGAGAATCGAGTACGTAGATGGTCCCAGAGATCAGAAG
This sequence comes from Gynandropsis gynandra, assembly GCA_036759665.1. NCBI lineage: Eukaryota > Viridiplantae > Streptophyta > Magnoliopsida > Brassicales > Cleomaceae > Gynandropsis > Gynandropsis gynandra. The sequence goes on along the minus strand of CM071868.1, from coordinate 38,527,423 downwards.
CGTCTTCTTAGTGAGCGGCGTCAGAACAAAACTTAAGTTCGAGTGTGTTTTTTAACCATTATACAACCAATATATTATTGGTTTCTCAATCCTCAAAATCAGGTGAATCAAGAGCAGGCTTCACAATCTCCCCATCAATAAAACCAAAATTTTTGCGATATTTTAGAGCATGGGAGATCATTGATTTCTCACTCTTCATAATTGTTTCCTTGAAGAAGCGGATGAGACAAAATAAAACTGAGATTATCACCGGGGTGTCAAGCCGTATCGTGAGATCGTACGAAGTTGAATTACTAAACCTTCGAAGATTTGTGTCGAATTGAAAGAAGACATAATGTTGTTATGGAAAACCGTCAGCTGAAACCAAAAATACCTTAGGAACCAAAGAATTCCAAAATAAAATTTCCTAGTCCAAAACCAAATAACCATCGAAGAAACCAAGAAACACTGGCTAATCTACGCACGAAAAGAACAAGCCATCAATCATTGCTGGTAGGGGTGGGTACCCGTCGGTACCCGCCAGATTCTTAGGACCCGTCGAACCCGTCATGGGTAGTTCATTCTATTACAATTACTCGTACCCGCAAGACATGGGTACCCGACTTTCGGGTACCCGCAAAAACCCGCCATAAATTTCGAAACCTGCGGATACTCGTGTCGTAATTAAAAAATAACATAAAAACAAAAAATCTCAGAATCGCGCATTCAATAAACTACATACAAATCACAAAAAATAGATGTAGCATCCTAAGCAGAAACAAAAGATCGATCTAGAAGCAGAAACAAAAGATCGATCTAACATCCTAAGCAGTGAGAGAGATATTGAAGAAACCTAAGTAGAACCTAATCTCATTCCCGACGCTCGTAGAGATTAATAAGCCAAGGAGACGCTAAGGCGGCGAGCGGCGAACGGAGAGCGGTGAACGGATAGCAGTGAGCAGCAAGCTGTGAACGGAGAGCGACAAGCAGTAAGCGCAAGCCGAGAGTGGCGAGCGGCGAGTGGCAAGCGGAAAGAGAAGCAGAGAGCTGCGAACGAAAATCGGAGAGCGGCGAACGAAAATAGGAGAGCGGCGAATGGCAAGCGGAGAGCGGTGAGTGAGGAGTGGAGAGAAAGGTAAGCGTTGCAACGACATGTGAGAGGGGGAGAGAGGATGAGAGGTAGCCAGATATGTAAGCAGAGAGGCGACCGAGTTTGAGACAGAGAGAGAGAGAGGTTGATGGCTTGTAGAGAGAGAGAGAGAGAGGAAAGTGATAGATAGAGATAGGTAAAGAGGAATGAGTGATTAACCTGATGGTATTTTGATAATTTATGATAATATTAGGGGTATTTTTGTAATTTTTTTCGGGTATCCATGGGTACCCGTTTGTGAAAATAAAATATCCGTCCCGAACCCGAACCCACGGGTAATAAAAAATATTATCCAAACCCGAACCCACGGGTGTGGGTACGAGTAATTTTTTACGGACCCCTAATTGCTGGAGATGGGGAAACAAGCTATCAATGTAATTGGAAGTCGAATAGACGGAGGAGGAATAAGAGATGGTCGATTTCAGTCGTCGGTCGAGTTGAAGAAAAATACGAAGTCACTGTCAAATCTAGAAGGAGAGGATGAAAAGTTCGATCGAGGTAGTCGAATTTGGAAGATAATATGAAGTCACAGACGTCGGTCGATTGTGGATTTCGTTTAGAGATGTAAGCGTATCGAAGTGTCGAGGTAGTCATGTCTGGAAGAAAATATGAAGTCATGAGCATCGAGCAGTCATGGACGTCGGAGGTCTGAGAAGAAAACGTAGGCGTATTTGATATGAATGGATGAATAAGTTGAATGGTTGGTCGGAAGCTAAATGGTCGATCGAATATGAAAGATTGGTGGATGATTATGTAGGAATGAGTTACAAAAATGTTGCTGGAAAGAAAATCGAGTCGTTGGACGTCGAAAAATTTTTAATATTAAAACTCTGATACTATGTTAAATCAAAATTAATTCAAAAATGAAAATCTTGTTTGCTTGTTTTATTATTCACAATATAAACTATATTTATAATATGTATAATAAACAATTTAACTAAAATTATGGGAAACTAAGTAAAAGTAACAAAATACTAGAAAATATAGGGTATATGTCCTAATAACATGTTATTAATATGAAATTAGACTAATTATGGCATGCCTGCCATGAATTAAAATTTTATAAAAGTTATAGTTTTTCTATATACACTACTAGAAATTTGAAGATTGCAAACGGATTTTGCGGACTGATCAGTCCGTCTCTAAATTTGCGGACGGATTACAGACGGAATAGGGACGGCAAAATCGATCTCTAATTCGTCCTTAAATTTTCAGACGAACAAACAGACTTTAAATCATTCGTATTGCAGACGGATTGGAAACAGATACCGAGGGCGTCCCCGATTAGGGACTAGGATTGAGGGCAATCCGCAATTTGCGGATGCCCTTGGATCGCGGTCCCGAATCCGGGACATCCACATATCCCCTTAGTGATGGCTACGGGACGACTCATCGGCATTCATAGCTTCTTCCCATTCTTCCTTCCCTTGCACTTCTTTGTATGTCCTTGACTCGATTTCCTTATCTATTTTAATAAAGAACGCTTGATGGCAAGGTGAAAGGCTCAAAATGTCTATATGTTTATGAATTGGATATGCAAGAGCAAGATTGTTGAAGAATACTCTTTTGTCATACTCATCTAGTTCAATCTGTGAGCTCGTGACATCACTCTTGTTATATAGGAGAGACAAATTCTTACCTCGATCAACCAACATTTTACTACATAAGCAAATTGCATACCCAATTACTATCTTAAATTATGTGGCAATTCACTTTGGAAATTCTACACACATCAATCTAAGTCTCGATGAGTGCTTATTCATTGGTAGGAATTTAAGTTGACTTAATGACACGAGGGATTTTCACCGCAATCAAACATATTTCATAAAACATAAACATATTCGAGAAAATAAATAACATCCGGAGATACTGCTGTTAGATCCCATTATTTACGATGCAAGTGATAATCTTAAGTGTTAGCCAGGTAAGAGGGAGCCAGCTCATAAGAGCGCATAATTATATAACCTATTTTCCTCAGTCAGAACTAACTTAGGTAACATTTATTCGATCACGAGGATTCACATATCCCGATTTACCGAGAATCGCTAGATATTGCATTGTAATCCGAGTCACCGAGAATCGATAGATACTACCTTAGGGATTTAATAGCCGTTAGCCTACGTTGGTCCACGTTTATGTGATTTACCACATTTCTTAGTTTCCCAATTCTTCATGCATATCATATATTCACAAATCATGCATATCACAAATTCACAAATCATGCATATCACAGACCTTGAATATCACAGATTCACAAATCATGCATAGCCTTCTCCATCCCAAGCCTTCTCCATCCGTGACACGACATCGTCCGTCCTTATGGAGTTACTTGAATGAATGCTTTTAATTCTAGTTGGTCACTTGAATGAATGATTATAAAATTATGATTCTTGTTGGACAATGCATGCTTGATTGGCTTGTCCATATTGCATGTCCAATAATCGATCGCGAAACATGAATAAACAAATTAGGCATTGTAAACGTAGGCTCGGGATGGATAGGCGGTGTCAAGTCACGGATGGAGAAGGCTCGGGACAGATAGACAGTGTCGGATCACGGATGGAGAAGGCTCGGGACAGACGGACGGTGTCGAGTCACGAATGGAGAATGCTCGAGACTGACAGACGGTGTCAGGTCACGGACGGAGAAGGCTTGGGACGCACGGACGATGTTGACTCACGAATGGAGAAAGCCCGGGACGGATGGTCTACACATTTGCGGACGGTCGAGTGGTCCGCAATTGCAGAAGACCATGGTTCTTCCGTAATTGCTTTTTCATCTGCAATTGCAGATGATCGTTTTCTTTCTATCCGCAATTACGAACGGTCGATTTCTTTCTGTCTGTAATTGCAGATGTCTCGTTTTCTTTCCGTCCGTAATTGCAGACGATATATGGATGGTTTTTCTTGACCTTCTGGAAAAAGGCTATAAATTCCATCTCACCTCATTGTTCATTCCATCCAATTTTTCTCTCTTGCACACTCCTTTCTCTTCCGAATTCTGGTGGTCGTTTCCAGTACTGGCGGCCATCCCGAGTTCAGATGGTCGTCCCGAGTTTCGGCGACCGTTCCGAGTTTCGATGGCCGTCCTGAGTTCCGATGGTCATCCCGAGTTTCACTGACCGTCCCAAGTTTCGACGGTCGTCCTGAGTTCCGATAACGACGATTCCGAAATACCAGCAACAGATTTGTAATACAAATGTTACTCACATATGATTTCTAATTAATTATCGTTATGTACAAACATTTAAATTAAATTTCAATATTCAATTTTTATTTTACTTTTTTAATTAAGGACGGGTGGCTCGTCCGCATTTGCAGATGCCCCATCCATCCCCAAATATGCGGACGGGCTATCCGTCTGTAATGTTTTAAAAAAACTCCAACTTTTCCCGTCGATTTGCAAACGACGTGGTGGTCTGCAATTATGGACGATTTGCGGATTGAGATTTCTGTCCTTATTTGCGGACGAATATCATTTGGTGACGCTCGTTTGTGGACTACTGTTGATCGTCCCTAATCGGTCCCTAAACACGTTTATGGATCGATTAGAGACGGATTCTTAAGTCCCTAAATCTTAATTTTCTAGTAGTAATATCTGGTGTAAAATATTTTCATTCTCATGGGTTTTTCAATTATAACATAATTTATTTTACATGGTTCATTATATTAACTCTAGGTCTTTTAATTCTTGTAGGCATTGTGAGCAAACTCTTTTAAGTTAACTCCGCATTCTGAAGGGTTAATTTTTGAAGTCCAACATATTGTTTTTGTATAGTGGACAATGTTTTCTTGACGAGTAATAGGATACAAAAAAAAAAAGAGTAATGATGACCCGAAAGTTAGGGTTTTTAACTGAATTTTCAAACGTAAAAAAGTTGGTTATTTCTTAAATCAATCGAGTTAAAAAGATTTTTAATTATTGTTTATGAAAATAAAAGTTGATAGTTTTAGAATAAAATTTTAAACAAACCCATCTAAATTGGTTGTACTATATAGTGTTCATAGCAAATGTATAGATTGGGTGAATGAACCAGATAGTCGTCGAGTGGTCGTACTTTTGCATGGTATGGTTGTGGATATATATATATATATATATATTCCACGTAACCAAATAAAAAAACATTAATTCATAAATATAAGGTTTAAACTTAAAAATATTAATTCATCGAATAAAACGAAGAAAATATAAAATAGTTCAATCAAATCGGTAGTAGATGATATAAAATATCTTATTGACTAGAAATATCAATTTTTATCTTTATTAAAACATATAAATTGATATTCAAATCAAGGTAAGATGCATGAATTGCAAGAAAGAAAAAAAAATTATGGATGAAGTGATAAAATAGGAAGAAAATAAGTGAGAGGACAAAAGAAAGTGGGGGCAAAGTTGTATCCACAGAGAAGAAGTGTACTGAAAATGCCCAGAAAAAGAAAGACTTTTATCAGAACAAAAAGACACGACTTTTCTGGGGGTTTCCACTTTATAGAACCTGAGAATGTTTTATCAAACTGAAAAGAATCCTTCTTTCTTTCTGTGCAATTTCATCAGTCCATTCAATTACACTTACTCTTCGTCTCCTTCTTCCTCTTCCTTTTGTATTACAAATTCATAAACTTCATACTGAACACAACAATGGCACCTTTTGATGACTCACTGTGACAGTTTAACCCATTCGTAACGCCCTTCCGTTGGCTTCTCCTTCAGGAAATTGAAGTTATACCTGAGAATTACGTTCACCCTTCTTTTTACTTTGTGTTTTCTTGTTTGGTTTGCATGCTCAGTAAAAAATTTGATGTTTTATTTACTTACTTTTCCTCGTACTTTTCTTGGTGCTGCTTCTCTGCCGCCGAGAAGAATTCTTCGAGTTCTGCTTCTGTTGGACCCTTCGGCTTATCGTTCTCCTCCGTCGGTGATGTTCTTCGGCAGCATTCTTGATCCGATTTCTTCTCCGTGTCTACTGAATTCTCGTCGGGCTTTGATGATTCTTCGTCCCTCACCTCGCTGAAATGCGTTGTCTCATGAATCCTGATTTCTTCGACTTTGAAAAGACGAACAAAAAGGAACTCGAAAGGTATTACTTGAATTTTGAAATGATTACTCACCCATACACCGGCGTTTCTGTCTCACTGCGTTTGTCCTCCTGCACCACAAAGTCAAATTTTCAAAAACCGAAGATATCAACATACGACCCCTAGTTTGATGAAACAAAAGAACCTTACGCTTCCATGGACGTCGCTCCTGCTTCCGGTCGACTCATCGACGGAGCAACACAAACTGTCATGGACAGCGGAGTTATGGTTAGCGGATCCACAACCGACTTTAACCGTTCTCCCGGAGACTGAATTCCTCATTAAAATCCTCCGGCTGCGCAGTTGCATATAAGTCAACGAGGTTCCTACCGATCCTCCGCCGCCATAAAGCATCCTCCGTTTTGCTTCTCCGACTATCTCGGCTCTTTGAGATCTTCGGCCGCCGGGTTTGGCAGCTCCATACTTCCTCCCCATGTTTGCTTCCTCTCTCCTTTGGCGTGTTCGTTAAGTTAGTCTCAGAGAGCTCACTAGCGAAGGTGAAGAAGATGATGAGAGAGAAAATATTAGCTTTAACGGTCAGGATTTAGAGTTATGATGAGGCACTTTGTTTTCATATTTTTATACGCGGGTCTCGTGGCTTGGTGGTCCCCACACTCCGTTAACAGCGACGTGGAATCTCTAACGGAGAAACTGACGGCGCCGTTATTCCGGTGTCATGAGTTATGTATATACCGACGATATATGTTTTCACACACGTGTTTGTTAGCTATTCAGCGGTGGTGATTGAAACGGGACGGGATAGGATTTTCCATTAGAACGTGAGGGCGTAACCTCATCATAGTTGTGGGGGTTGTAATTATGAAAACCACCACATGACTACCCTCTTATCTTTCCGTAAATCACAATAATGCCACTAGCATGAATCAAAATGGTTATGGGCATTGGGGAATGTAGTTTTTTTTTTGCGTTATGTGAATAATCGCATCTACGAGTTACTGATGTGGCAGAGTGGTAAAAAATAATGTGGTAATTAATGGTGTCAATAATGATAATGTGACAGATTGCATTAAATTTCGGGCTATAAAACAAAAAACATAACAGTTAGGTCATACGTGACAGTGGGGTTAATGCTGGATTCCGTAACCAACATGTCTTTAGGTGTATATATTTATATTTATATTTATATGCAAAGCAATGTGGCTGAATATTTATAGTACGGTTATGTAAAATAAATAGCATAAAATTCCGATTTCTGACATATGATATAATCATTGAGAATATATCGCGATGACGCACGTAATTCAGTAAAATAATTCTGTAAGTTTTATTGTTATGGAAAGTCCAATTCTCAATATTTGTGACACCTACACTGAGAAAAGGCTTGACACACAGACTGTTCATTTATAAAAATATATAATATATAATTTTTTTTTCAAATAAAATAATTTCGTAAAAACGAATTTGATGACAAATGCCATTCTCGTTATAACTATCGCAAATGGACAAAAGTTGTAAAAACGTCGCTAACTTTCACATTTGTAATTTATTTTTTGTGAAACAGATTAAAATTTCAATTTATAATATAATATTCATCGTAAATTTTGAATTTTAATATAATTAATAAAATTTATGATCAAAAGAATAATTTTGTGTTGATTTTCAAACGTGAACACAAAAATCTTTATATACATAACTTTAATAACAATTATTTACATATTTGTTCTTATCTATTATCCTTCAAATTGAAGCGTGCAAATAAACAATGTCCAACTTGGATACAAAATCATCAAACTCTTTCTTCTCTAGCGCCTTCGTTAGTATATCCGCAAATTGACGTTTGGTGGAGACATACCGAGTTGCCACATTTCCGGAAAAAATCTCACTGTGAACATAATGACAGTTGATCTCGATGTACTTCCTATACTCGTGGAAGATCAGATTAGCACTTATATGTAACGCTGCCACAAAAGAGATGCATAGGACATATGTGAACAATGCCAAGACTTTGAAGAAGATTATTCAGCCACTTAAGCTCTCAAACCATCATAACCATCGGCTTCTGCCGAAGATGAAGATAACGTAGCTTACTTCTTAGTCTTCCAAGATACTGGGATATACCAAGTTGCACAATCCATCCCGTGAGAGACTTACGATCAAGTGGAAACCTGCCCAATCAGAGTCGCGCCAAGGGTAAGTTGAAGATCACCCAAAGCTCGTAGAAGGATACCTTGTTCGGGATTTTGCTTCAGGTCTCGTACTACACGCAAGGAAGCGTTCAAATGATCACATGTTGGATTATGCATAAAATGTGATAATGTATGGATGTTGTAGGAGAGATCAAGGCGTGTTACCCCGAGATATATGAGGCGATCGACAAGCCGACGATACTTGGTCGGTTATGGATATGGATCGGAATTCGACATGGGCAGATGATGATGCTGCTCAATGGGACACACAACGGGCTTCGCACAAAGAAAACACGTCTCTGAGATAATATCAAGTGCATATTTGCGTTGTAAAAGATAACGTCCAGGTGGATATCGAGCGATTTCAATACCAAGAAAATTCTTACGAATCTCCACGTCATACATATGAAAAACGAGCTCAATTAGTCCTTGAAACGTTGGATGGCATGCGGAGAATTACTCGAGATAATAAGATCATCGACGTAGACTAAGATATGCAGCCGAATTCATCTATAGTGGAAGATAAAAAGAGAGTAGTCAGTATACGAATGTTGGAAGCCATAATTCTCTAAAGCCGACATAAGCTTGGCAAACCAACACCACAGGGTTTGCTTCAGGCCACATAGAGACTTCTTGAGATGACGTACATGATCAGAACCCCACAATTTGAAATCGGGATGAATTTTCATGTAAAAATCTTCTGCGATATCCACGTGCAAGAAAGCATTATGAACATCCATCTGATAAACTTCCCAATTCAGAGACACAGATAGGGGTGAGAAAAATCCGTACTGTTGTGATATTGGCTACTGGTGCAAATATTTCTGTGTAGTCCAATCCCTCAACTTGTCGATTACCTATTATCACCACTTATATCTCTTAATAGAGTCATCTAATCGGTATTTGATCTTATAGATCTACTTGCAGTCGGTTACCTTCTTTTCCGGTGGCAACAATTCCAATGTCTAAGTGATTTTGTTTACAAGAGCATCCATTTCAGCTTGCATAGCTATGAGGCAGGTTCAACATGTGTTGTCAAAGCTGCAAGAAAATTAAGTTATGTCGCAGAAAAGATGTAACAGAAGTACGCGAAATGTGTGAAGGGCTCAAAATTTATGTGGTATTGATGACGTAGTCCCGAAGCTGATTTTAGCTTTGCTTCGGTCTGAGGCCACAATCAAGTTTTGACTGGTTCGACATGGTGAGAGCAGATGCTATCTCTGTCGAAGGAAGAGTCGAAGAAGAAATAATCTCAAGAGCATCGGTAGAGGTAGGCACACAAAATGGAACAAACTGACCATGTTCTACACTTTCTAAAATAGGGGTTGGAGATGAGGGATCAACAACAGTCTATGGCGAAGCAGAAGAGGAAGACGAGCCCCTACAACCAACTCGGGTGCAGTGTCCCTAGGTGAAGCAGGAACAGTCAACAGTCAAGATAGGGGAATAGTCAGCACATAACAGTGAGATCATATGTTTTAATGCGTCCATGGGGTTTACTGTCGACCTGTACTGCAACAACCATAGTCTTTGGATGTGCTTCTATGCTTTTAACAACTGGGTGAGCATCATCATCCTGAACTACGTTTGCTATCACTTTTTTAAGGCTCGGAAGAGGATCATAAGCCAAGAGGTTCTATCGGACCGTGTTGTATAATGTATAATCAAATCCAAGAAAAAAGAGATTCGTCACCAAGTTACATTGGCAGCCACCACACGTATAGGAAGCCTACGTACACACCGATAAAGGGTCAAAACCATCAAGATCGTCCTAAAATCACTTAATTTTTTTGTAGTATGCATTGACAGAAAACACCCCTTGTTTGCAAGAGTACAATTCATTTTTCAATTTAAGAATTTTGGTCCATTAGAAATCAAATAATGATGTTTAATATCATCCCAAAGATCTTTAGCTATCTCGATGTGAGACACATGGGATGTGAGATCCGACGAAATAGCATTAAGAATCCACAAAACCAAGAGAGAGGTGTTAGCCCACCAGTCCTCCAACACCTCATCATCATCAACAGATTTAGGTATAGATCCATCAATGAATCTAAATTTATTTCGGGAGCATAAAGCAGTCTGGATTTCTCGTGCCCAATCATATAATTGTGATTTTTCAAGACCACATAAGAGATGATGCAACTTGAATTATCACCAAAGGTTAGGTTATATGATGAGATTGTCTTTCGAGAAATAGTTTAAGAGGTTTTTGTAGCGTCACCAGACATGGTTAATGACGAAAACAGAGCACGACAAGGCAAATAAGGCATGTTCAAGCATAGCAAGCACGAGAGCACGACAAAGATCACATGGATCAAAGCATGTAACCAGATCTATGATCAATTCTACGTAGGCAGTCGAAGGTGTTGGGAAAATAGATAGACGAACAGGGGACGACGAAGACTGACGACAACAGACGAACCAGAACTGCGTGAGTCGCGAACTAGATCCGCGTGAGACTATAATAGATAAAATAGTGTTGCAAACGATGAAGGCTGACGACAATAGATGAAGGCCGACGACAACAGATGAACCATATTCGAAGATAGCAGACAACGATGAAGTACAGCAAGCACGACAACATAGGTGAGTCGCAACGAGCGTGGGTAGCCGCGGACGAATATAGATTGCACTAAAGATAGCGACGACAAAAAAGAGTTAGTAGTATTTGTTTTTAAGGAGATGCTCTGATACCATAATAAAAGTGACGACCAAAAGAATAAATATGTGTTGATCTCGCAAGAATCATTATGTACATAATCTAGTTATAATTATTTACATATTTGCTTTGGAAATTAATAATATATTCTTCCATGGAAATTGTATCGGATTTTGCAACAAAAATTACAGTTTTATTAGGGACAACTTCAAAAATATCCTCATAGGGCTAAAACACTTCAAAAATACTCTTTCTGAAAAAAAAATTAACTTAAAAAATACCCTTATAAATATTGATATTCCCAAAATACCCCTGCGACCCAGTTTGACCCAACGACCCAGTTCGACCCTGTGACCCAGCGACCCAGTCTGACCCTGCGACACAGTTCGACCCTGCGACCTAGCGACCTTGCGACCCGGTCCGACCCTGCGACCCAGTTCGACCTTAAGACCATGTGACCATGCGACCCTACGATCCAGTTCGACCCTATGACCCTGCGACCCGTTCGACCCTACGATCCAGTTCAACCCTATGACCCCGCGACCCGTTCGACCTTGCGACCCAGTTCGACCCAAAATCGCTGCAAATCGGTCGAAATCGCTGTAAATCGCCTACAAATTGCCGGAAATCTCTAAAATCATCTGAAATCGCTAAAAATCGCTGGAAATTGCTCGAAATCACTGAAAACGCTGGAAATCACGGAAAATGGTTAAAACATTGTTGGAAATTGCTAAAAAATTGTTGAAAAACGCTCAAAGTGGAAGGAAATCGCTCGAAAATGGAAAGAAATCGCTCGAAAATGGAAGAAAAATGCTCGAAAATGGAAGGAAATAACTCTCAACTTTGTTTTCCTCCTCTCAAGTTTGTCTTTTCCTCTCCTGTATGTGTTTTTCACTAACAAAAAATAAGATTATATATCTCTTTTCTCCAATTTTTTTTATCAGATTTACGAGGGTACTTTTGAAATGTTTTAGCCTTACGAAAATAATTCTGATATTCCTCCGTTTTATTAATCACAATTTTCTTACTAATTACTCATATATATAAATATAACTGTCAACAAGTGAATTCACTATTATGTCAAGCATTTCGGAATGTATTCTAATTTAATCAGTTAATATACGAAAGATATGTATCACCGAAGTTTCCTTACCGTGTGTGTGTTCGTAATACGTTTTTATATCTTTTGTCGCTTATTCATAACATTTTCCGCATTAAATTATTTTATTTTGGACTAAAGGTTTCGCATTAAATTATTTTGTTACGTAGAATTTTAAAAAAATCGTCATCTATATTTGATATTGGAAAAAAAGGTAGGACCACGAGGACTCGATCAGTCCACAGATTCATTCCAAAAAATTGTTAAATGGAATATTTATTACAAGAATCCCCACTCCATGTTCAATATTACAACGTACATATACATATATAGTATAATGCTCAGAGAAGTATGTGTTTACATATATCATACCGTTTCATATAAGTTGTTCCCATTTAATTATGTATATAAATTGGCCTATATGTTGCATCAATATCCATTGTTAATAATATATACACCAATTGTCTTCTATATATAATCGGTTTATAACCACTATCATATATCGGAAAACATATTCGACTATATAAATAATATGTTAATTCACAACATTTAAAAGGGTTGTCCGTAGATCTCAAATCGTATATAAAATTTTTTAGTACGAAATAATATCAATAATAGTGAAATTTTTTTATATGATAATGTGGAGTAACCAACCTACCAATTATGAGCATTATTACGCATACAAGAATCTTATTGTTGTTGTTTTTATTATTATTGTTTATTAAAAAAAATTTAAATACTTTAGTGTGGATGACGTCAATGGACAGATTCCATAAATAACTATAATAGCAATCATGTTAATGAAATTAATTTTTATATATTAACAGGAATCTTAGCAAATGGAAGATGAATCTTATTGGATGGAATCTACATGTGTGTTGATGTCAGCTCTTGGATACCAAGTTGACTTCCGCATTTGCATCTAAAGACAGAAACATATTTAATTATGTCTGAAAGATTAAGGCAAAACTAATAGAAACATACATACATACATATATATATATATATACACATACATACAAGCGTTGTCGTTCATGTAAACTACGTATGAGGAGATTCATACTCGAGGATTCCCGATTATTTAATTACAAAAATAATTAATGGGAAACAAAAAGGAAAAACAGGAAACCTATTAAAAAAACTGATTAAAAAATGAATGTTGATAAATCCAATGATAGTTGCAACGACGTTAAAACAAATATGGACAAACTCGAGAGTATAAAATATTCAAATGTCGACCTTGTTATATAAATATTCACAACATTTCAGATGTAGGTTTTACATGCCTTGTTATATAAATATTCACAATATTTCAGATATAGGTTTTACATTTTGTGAACAAGATTTGGAAACTAACATATTATTAAAAATAGAGACAGGCTAGGGACGATCAAATCCGTATGTAAGTTTATGTGTACAATTAGTCATATACATGTTCAATTTGTCTTTAAATTAGATAAAATTGTTAAATCAACCAACAAGAACCAATAACCACCAACGAACAACGTCGGATACCATCCAACCAACATCAAACATCAATTTAGTGACCATCGGTTACACCACCAAATATATCAAGGAACAAAGAGGATCTGCGGTGAAAATTTGGACGAATGCCAACTGAAAATTTGTACAGAACTCAATTGAATACCAAGAGTAATCCACGGTATTATTCCAATAATTACATATGAAGAGACATGATCGCAACTTCGAATATGGAATTCAAAGGGATCAAATAGGAAATGTTACTCTGAATCATAGAACTATAATAAAAGATACAATACTCTATCCAAGAGTTATCAGTATTAACCATTGGTTATTAAGGCGTATTTTCAAAATACCTATATCTACAGCTATGGCAATCGGCGCGTGATTTTGTAATACGCCAATTTGTCCACTAAGGATCGAATTAGACTTCAACAGGGGAATCGGTTGAAATTGAAAAAAAATGTGCTTGTTATTCCTATAGCTTCGGTTAGAGCAAAGCCCAAAATGTTGCTGGGCTTTGATGCTTATCTACCATAACACAAAGTGAAACTGATTTATTTACATTGTAACATGTTCAAATACAAAATTTATCACCCAAATACACTTAAACACATCTGTAATACACCTCATTATCCCGAATTATTTTCACACTATACTCAATCGTAAATCTCACAGTTCACTCGCCCTTAGTTCACTAAACCACACGTTTATGAACCTTACAAACGAGTCTTCTCACTCATCAATCCAACACACTTATTATTTTAGAATTATAAACATTTGTGTAAATGTAACTCGTTTTATTTATGTGTATGAATACACTTTATTTTCTTGCTCTCTCTCGAATTGTGTCTCTTGCTGATGTGCTCTTATCCTTTATATATGCATTTCAGCAGAACTATCTCATTGTTTGTTTCTTTATTTGGTGCCAACAAAAGCCACCACAAATCAAAGATAATAAAAGAGATTGAAGAAAACATATGAAAGATTGGAAAAATGAAAGAAATTAGAGAAATCAACGAAAAATCAATTATTCATACACCATTTCAGGTTTATGGTAATTTTCTTGTTTTTATTTTTGCAGTGTAATTTTCAATATAAATAGCTATTTATATATCTTAACACTTTAATAATAGGTAAGTAATAGACCAAATATTTTAAATATATATAGTACTGTCATTTCAAAAAAACTTTTTACAGATTAATAACTTAATTTTTGCTTTATTCATGTCTATACACAGTATTTTCTTCTGATATATCTTATTTTTGTAATACGTAGTGATGAATATATATTAGTAATCTAACCTTTAAAAAGAATCAAACAACTAATCATATATAGAATAAGTGATTAAAAAACTAAATGAATGTAGGATAATCAATGGTCGAGAATTTACAAAATTAATTTCAAGTGGATAAGAACTACGCACTTTGATTAATAATTTTTCTCACCCGACAAGAAGTCTTATGTACACATGGGAAAAAATAGACAGTGTGGTGACGTGGAATTCCACATTAGGAGAATCGTCAACCTCTCCACTGCATTACTCCAACCCAATCTCTTCAATTAACTTTTTAGGGTTGCATATTTTGGGCATTCAAATCCGAACTAATTTAAATAATTCAAATTTAAATTGAAACTACTTGAGAATTATTTCGGTTTTATTAGTAAAATTCAAACTATTTAAATATGAATCAAACTAAAAAATCTTTAACAAAAACATATAGATTCATTTCTGATTTTTTTAAATTATATATATATAAATTGTTATAAGTCATCTTAGCAATAAAATTTTTATTAGATTCGACGAGAGTAGCTTGAAATCGGCATCAGATTCGCTGCCAATAGGTTGAAATCCTTTGTTGTCAACAAAGAAGCTTGCAATTAAGCACGTTCCGCAGAAAAACCAGGTATGTATAGTGAGTTTTTCGTGTTTCTCTTGTGTTTATTGCAATGTCAAAGGTGACAGAGTGGGTCACAGAATCGTACGGTCGCACTGGGTCACAGAGTCTCATCGAGGGGTTAAAGGGATCAAAGGTCGTCACAGGGGTCCAAGGGTAAAGGGGTCACAAAGGGTCAAGTAAAGGGGTCGCAAAGGGTCAAAGGGTCGCAGGGGTCTAAGGGTCGGATGGAAAAGGGGTCGCAAAGGGTTCAAAGGGTCGCATGGGTCCAAGGGTCGCATGGGAAAGGGGTCGCAAAGGGTTCAAAGGGTCGCAGAGGTAAAGGGGTTGCAGGGGTCCAAGGGTCACAGAGGTAAAGGGTCGCAGGGGTCCAAGGGTCGCAGGGTCCAAGGGTCGCAGGGGTCCAAGGGTCGCAGAGGTAAAGGGGGCGCATGGGAAAGGGGTCACAAAGGGTTGAAAGGGTCGCATGGGTGCAAGGGTTGCAAAGGGTTGAAAGGGTCGTAGGGGTCCAAGGGTCGCAGGGGTCCAAGGGTCG
>CM071868.1:38463881-38485632 GCA_036759665.1 Gynandropsis gynandra | reverse complement strand
AACAAAGTTCAGCCGAGGCGTTTGCTAAGGACCAATATTCTGCCTCGGTGGATGAGCGTGCGTGCCCATTTTGTTTCTTGGACGACCATGAGATGGGATATTTGCCAAGATATACAATATACGCCCCCGTAGATTTGAATTCAGATTTGTCTCCAGCCCAATCTGCATCACTAAAGGCATGACGAGACAAAGTATTGTGAGCTGCAAGAAAGATACCTTGGGCACGAGATCCAGCAAGATAACGAAGCACACGTTTGGCACAAAGCCAATGCTCATCCGTGGGTTGATGCATGAATTGAGACAACTTGTTGACGGCGTAGCTAACATCCGGGCGCGTGAGAGCAAGGTATTGTAGGCTGCCAATGACTTGACAATGTGTAGCAAGAATGTCCGTAATTCCAAGTACCATGCACGAGGGGCTTGTTTGAGACCATAGATGGCTTTCCGAAGTTTGCACACGTGAAGAGGATGATCCTTGTCAACAAACCCGGGTGGTTGCTCCATGTACACATCTTCGGTGAGTGTGCCTTGAAGGATTGCGTTGTTGACATCGAGTTGATTGATGGACCATCCGTTGGAGACCGCAAGACTGAGTACGGTGCGAATGGTTGCGGGTTTGACAACCGGACTGAAAGTCTCGTGAAAGTCCACCCCCGGACGTTGATGGAAACCCTTGGCAACCAAGCGAGCTTTGTAGCGGTCAATCAAACCATCGGGTTTGCGTTTGATACGGAAAACCCATTTGCAACCAACCACATTGCTCGCGGTCTGAGGGGAGACAAGATCCCACGTCCCATTGCTTAGAAGAGCATTGAATTCGTCACTCATGGCTTGTCTCCGATTGGTGTGATGCAAAGCTTGTGTTGCTGTAGCCGGTTCAATGTTGAGATCCTGTACAAACATTTGCAGATGGAGGATTAGATCGAATAAGATTGACCTTGCTGCGAGTTACCATCGGATGCATATTTCTGGTTCCCGGATCCGCAGTGGTAACACGGGCCGCGTCCGACGGCAATGCAGGAGGGGGGATCACATCCGAAGACGACACGGGAGAGGGAGAGTCCGCAGCGTTGCTCGTGTCCGTGTTGCTCTCAACAATGATCAGGGAAGGATCTAATCGTGGGGGCTGCGGTGATGGAGATGGAGTGTGTGCGACAGTGAGGGGCTCAACGGGTAAGAAGGAGGGAGGATGGGACGTTGGAGAGGAGACGGGTAAGGTAGGATGTGTGACGTATTTCGAAAGGTTGGCAAAGTTGACCTTGCTGCGAGTTACCATCGGATGCATATTTCTGGTTCCCGGATCCGCAGTGGTAACACGGGCCGCGTCCGACGGCAATGCAGGAGGGGGGATCACATCCGAAGATGACACGGGAGAGGGAGAGTCCGCAGCGTTGCTCGTGTCCGTGTTTCTCTCAACAATGATCAGGGAAGGATCTAATCGTGGGGGCTGCGGTGATGGAGATGGAGTGTGTGCGACAGTGAGGGGCTCAACGGGTAAGAAGGAGGGAGGATGGGACGTTGGAGAGGAGACGGGTAAGGTAGGATGTGTGACGTATTTCGAAAGGTTGGCAAAGGGGAATACGGATTCATGAAAGACTACATGACACGAGACAAACACACGAAGTTTGGATATGTCAAGACAAAGATACGCGCTTTGGGTGTTGGAGTAGCCAAGGAAGACACATGGGGTGGATCTAGTATCAAGTTTGTGAGAGGCATAAGGACGCAGCCAAGGATAACACAAACAATCAAAGATTTTGAGTTTGTGAAGGTTCGGTGGAGTTTGGAAGAGAGCTTCATAGGGCGAGGCATATGAAAGGAGTGGTGTGGGCATGCGGTTGATTAAATAAACTGCAGCCGTAAGGGCGTAAGACCAATAGGGTAGGGGTAGAGAGGCGTGCATAAAAAGGGATAATATTGTTTCGACAATGTGGCGATGTCGACGCTCGGATATCCCATTATGCTCGGGAGTGTGAGGTGGGGTTGTGTAGTGGGATATGCCATTGTCCGAGAGAAAGGAACGGAGGGCTATGTATTCTCCACCGTTGTTGGTGTAAAGGTTGACTATTTTAGCGCTAAACTTGTTTTCGACAAGGGATTTGAAGGAAATAAAGGTTGCTCGGACTTGCGATTTTTGTTTGAGTGGATAAAGCCAAGAATAACACGTATAATGATCAACAAGAAGAACATAATACTTGAAACCATCCGTTGAAACAATAGGAGATGCCCATAAATCGGAGAAAATAAACTCAAGGGGTCGAGAATACACAATTGATGAGTCATTAAACGGAAGTTTATGACTCATATTACTAAGACATGAATTGCATGGAGAAACTAAAGACTCTCTAACTAACGGAATGTGAACCTTAGACAAGGCATGTTTGAGGATGGGTAGTGACGGATGTCCTAGACGGGAATTCCAAGTGGAGACGGTGGGATTTAGGTGGGAGAATGCGGCAGTGGGTTTGTCGTTGGTAGTAGAGGACGGCCACACATACACTCCACCCTTAGTGTTGCCTTGAAGAACCGACGCCCCCGTGTTTAGATCCTTCACCTGAAACATATGAGGAAAGAATTCAACGGAAACATTGTTAGACTTGCATAAACGCTGAACCGAAACCAAATTTTTGTGCATCGAGGGAACACAAAGCACATGATCCATCAATAAGGAACGAGTTGGTAAGGATAACGAAAAGGAACCCGTATGAGTGATGGGTTGTCCGGAGCCATCAGCTATGGTGACCTCTTCCCCACCGTGATACCGATTGTGAAGTGATAGGTTCTGCAAGTCGGAGGTGATGTGATGCGAGGGACCACTGTCAAGTAGCCAATTGGAGGTGTCGTACGTAGGATACGTAGCAACATTCGATGCAGGCGGCCATGGACGTTAAGGAGGTGTCCACGGTTGTTGGATGGGGTCGGAGGAGTTGGTCGCGGTTGTGAAGCGGAAGCGAGAGCAGAATTTGGCGCTGTGTCCTTGAATTCCACACAATTGGCAGCGGCCTCGATAACCACCCGAGGAGTTCATGTTGTTGTTGTGGCGACCCCATTGAGAGTTAGGGTTGCGTTTCTTCTATTGATTAGGATCCTTTGGCACAACGTTTGATCTGATCTCGTAGCTGTTTGATGTGACCACGAGAAGCTTTGCCATAGATGTTGGCTAGAGTTCTCCACGCATCACGAACGGAGGTTGCCCGGGCAATGACCGGTTGAAGAGGGAGGGAGAGTGCGCCGAGCATGGAGCTGAAAATTAAGCGATCTTGGTGTTTCCATGGGCTGAAAGCGGGGTTTGGTTGCTGGATCCCATCGACTTGGATCATGGCCGACGGTACAATAGAGTCTTCGGTGATGAAGCACTCAAGATTGTACCCTTCGAGGAGGGAGCGGATTTGAACGCTCCACGTAAGATAGTTCGTCGGGGTGAGTTTCGTGACGCTTGACATGTTGCAAACGAAAAGAAGCCTCTGTGGTTGTTGCGGATCAAACATGTTCACGGCTTCAGTGCGATTCAATTGCTCCGGGATGTTTGCCATGAGATGAAGACGCGGCGCACACGGTAAGGAGGACGCGGCCGAGAATCAAGGGAAACGGTTGGGAGGACACGGCCTAGAATCAAGGGATTCTGTTGCGCCGAAGGTGAGGGCGGTTTGTGGTGATGAGCCGAAGGTGGGAGGGCAGATCCGTGGTGCTGAGACGACGGAGGCAAGAGGAGCATGCCGGAACTAGATGTAGACGGCGGTGCAAGAAGGTCGGACAACAGTTGAGCGGAACGCGGCCGAGGGTGAGACGAGTCGTTGAGCGACGGGGCGCAGATCAACGGACAGGGAGATTCGTGCTGGTGAGGTGACGGAGAGGCAGCTGAGCCTGGGGGTGAGTCGTCGGAGAGTGGCGGAGGGTGGGCAGTTGCGGCGGCCGGACCGGTGATGGTGCGGCGGCAGAGTTTGGCCGAGAAAGAAGGTGAGCGGCGGCGGCGGCTAGGTTTAATGGTGAGACACAACCAGCTCTGATACCATGTGAATGGTGATTTGAATTCAAATTGTATTTTCTGAATGATGTGTTTGAATAGCCATAAAACGGCTATATGTACAATAGGTTAAGAATTAAACCTAATTACGGAATAAGAAATTACAATAATACCCTTATGTACAATAATGTTATAATATCCTTTATACCTATCACATTCAGATGCATTGCTCTAGGAACTAAAATCCAAACATCATTTCGAACAAATTGCTCTAATTCCTCATGCATAGCTTTGATCCAGGATTCATCGTCTAACAGATCACGAACACACTTTGGTTCTATTTGTGAGGTAAAACATGCAAATTTTACCATGTCATGATAGTTTATTCGTGGTTTATTACGTGTGCGTATTCCATCCTCAAGATTACCAATAACATCCTCTATAGAGTGATTTTTGTGTACCGTTATTTGCTCCGTATTGGTTCGAGGACTCTCATGTTCCGAAGCATCTTCATCTGTCTTACTTTCAATCGTATAATGGTCAGCAGGTGCACTTAAATGTTCATGAGTTGAGTCTGTCTATTCTTGCACAGTTTCTGTCGAGAAAGGAAAAATAACACTATCCGTTGAATGATCCTCATCAGACACAACATTTACTGATTCAATAACTTTTCTTATTCGTAAGTTGAAAATTCGAAAAGCACTTGTGTTATTTCCATAACCGAGAAAAATTCCCTCATCACTCTTTGCGTCAAACTTACCAAGGCATTCTCTACCGTTCAGTACAAAGCAAGTGCACCCAAAAATATGAAAGTAACTCAAATTTGGACTCTTACCTTTCCACAGCTCATATGGAGTTTTCGACATACCTGGACGAAGATATACACGATTAATTATATAACATGTTGTATTTACCGCTTCTGCCCAGAACCTGATAGATATGGACTTTCCATGCAGCATTGCTCGAGCCATTTCTTGCAATGTCCTATTCTTCCTTTCGACGACTCTATTTTGTTGCGGTGTCTTAGGTGCTGAGAATTCGTGAATGATACCATGCTTTTGACAAAATTTGTTAAATATGTCATTCTCGAATTCTTCTTTTCCATCGCTCCTGATTCTCTCAATGCAACCTTTAGTATTTTTCAGTTGAAGAAATAGAAAATGAAACAGCTCAAACGTTTCAGATTTTTCTCTCAGAAATTTTACCCAAGTGTATCGAGAAAAATCAACTACGATGACCGATATATCTTTTTCCTCCGAAAATCTCTGTTCTCATTGGATCCATTAAGTCCATGTGTACCAGTTCCAAGATTCTTTCTGTCTTTACTTCGGGCATTCGCTTGTGATGAACTTTGATTTGTTTACCTAGCTGACAAGGTTTACACGTTTCTGATTTTCTAACTTTAGCTTAGGTATACCTCTTACTGCTGCAGAATCGGACAGTTTCACCAAGGATCTGTAGTTTACGTGTCCTAGACGCTGATGCCACAGTGATAATACATCGTCTGTTGCCTTAAGGAACATTTTCTATTCAGTCCACACGTAATAGTTGTTTGAAGACCGTGATCCTGTAAGCACACATTTATTTTCAAAATTCATCACTAAACATTCTTTGTTAGTAAATTTAACCTGGTGATGACTGTCACAAAGTTGGCTGATGCTAATCAAGTTAGCCGTTAGACCCGCAACAAATTGGACATTTGTCAATGCTGGTTGTCCAGGTGAATTGAGATCTCCTCTGCCAAGGATTTTTCCTTTGTTCCCGTCTCCAAACACTACACTCCCTGCATTCTTTATTTCAACAAAATTTGAGAGTAGTTCTTTATTACCTGTCATGTGTCTTGAGCATCCACTGTCAAAGTACCAGGTATTTGTCTTTTCTTTTTGGGCAGAAATGTATGCAACATTGCAATAGAGTTCACTTTTCCTTACCCAGATTTGTTTTACATTTGAGGACTTACCTGCATCATACTTGTGTTTCTTGTAGCACGTACGTTGTTTATGACCTTTAAGTCCACAGAAATAACAGACAACAGATTTCATCCTTCTGTTCTTACCATAATGTGTTTTTCAATTGTGATGTCCTTGGTTCGGTGTTGGCATACTTCTTCTCTGATTGTAGTGATGGTAGGATTTCTGATATTGTTCTCTATGTCTGTAGTCAACAACGTGAGCATTCCAATTTCTTTTTTTGTCAAAACTTTGCTTGTTCTAGTCGTTCTTTGGAGCGCTATAAGTCGGCTGTCTTCCTTCCCATTTCATACTTTCTTTTAGATCTCCTCCAGAAACAAACTTGTTTTCTGTCTTGCTTGTATTCCCAACATAACCGATTCCATGATTGTCACCTTTCATTTTTCCAATCGAAAGCAGGTGATCCAATTTGTCAGTTCCATTTGACAACATCTTCAGTTGTTTATTTGTCTCCTCAAGCTGCCTTTTGACAAAGTGCACTTCCTCTTCTTTAGAAAGTACCTCTTTATTCATGTTCTGAATCTGAGTTTCCAGAATCTTATTTTCTTTCATCAATTGAACATTCAACTTTCCCATCTTGATCCACTCATTGTATATCATCTCTACATCAACTTCATCTTCTTCTTCAAGTTGATCTTTTTCACTTTCTTTATCGTCCTCATCAATAATGCCAATGAAAGCAACAAAGCTTGAATGTTCTTCTTCTGACTCTTCTCCAGATTCAGAAATGGATTCACTAAGCATAATTAGTGATTTTCCTTTCACCAGATTATTATCAGCACATTCGTTCTTTGTGTGACAAAATCCCTTGCATTTAAAACACTGTGTTTCTCTAAGATTCTTTAACACATTTTCCATTTTTGTGATGCTAGGGCAATCTGATTTAAAATGACCAAAACCTTTGCACTCATGACATTGAGTACCATATTTGTTCTCCTTTCTGAATCCAGCATCTTCGGTTGATGGTTTCTTCATTCCTGACCTTCTCTTCATGAACTTTCCAAATTTTCTGGTCAATAATACAATGTTTTCTTCAATATTATCCAACCTGGTGTTTTCTGAAACAGCTTGTAGTACAACTCCCTTGCTTCCATCTTTGGCAATATCCCCTTGCTCCAGCTGTATTTCCAGTTCATAAGCTGCCAGGTTTTCAACTATTTCTTTGAAACTAGTTGTATCCGTGTTTAATGACATATTCATAGCAACCTTCTGAGCGTGAAATTTCTTCGGAAGACATCTCAATAATTTTTTGACAAGCTTCTTGTCATCCAAGTTTTGTCCAAGTACACTTACCTCGTTTGCGATTGCATTCATCCGACCACTGAATTCTTTCACACTTTCATATTCTCCCATCTCCAGCTTCTCAAATTGGTGTTCCAATATATCTAGGCGTGTTCTCTTAACACTCGTTGTGCCTTCATGGATAGTTTCTAGTGTATCCCATGCCTCCTTAGCAGATTCACACCCTTGAATCTGTTTAAATTCATTTATATCTACTGATGAAAAGATAACTGTCAGGGTCAGGGCCTTGAACGTTGAACTCCTTTTCTCACTAGGTGTCCACTGATCTGATGGCTTTTCCTTTTCTTTTCCATTTTCGTCGATAACAGTTGGTGGTGTCCATCCGTTTTTAACTGCACTCCAAGCATCTTCGTCAATTCCTCGTATGCTCGCTCGCATCTTTACTTTCCAGTATCCATAGTTAGATGAGTCTAACATGACAGGTTTCCCAAACGAATACATGTCTCTTGGTCCTTCCATTTTAGTCGTCTTCTTGGATCTCCAACCAGGTTTTAGATTTTACTCTAAATGATGGTTATCAGCTCTGATACCAATTTAAAACTTGTAGAAGATGACAGTTAAACTAACAACCAAAGAGATCAGAAAATATCAAACAATATTCGTTTATTTACTTGTCAATCTTTAAGTACA
Organism: Gynandropsis gynandra; assembly: GCA_036759665.1. NCBI lineage: Eukaryota > Viridiplantae > Streptophyta > Magnoliopsida > Brassicales > Cleomaceae > Gynandropsis > Gynandropsis gynandra. The sequence continues at coordinate 38,477,766 of CM071868.1, read as the reverse complement.
CTTGCCAGTTTATACATTGTACTAAAGACCTCCATGGATAACTCCCCCTAAGTTAGACGTAAATACAACCACAACTGTTTCCTTGCTCAGTACAGTATCCAATTAAGTACACTTAAACCTTAGAACTCTCTCTTTCTCTGTTTCGTGTACTCTGATGATACTCCTCAGATTCGTTAACCTTGTTTTTTATTTCCAGGTCAGCTTATCTGCCTTCCACTCGGCTCAGCAACCACTCTCGGTTCTTCAGTCGCGCCGTCATGCTGAACTCTCTTCAGCATTTGAATCCGCTCGATTCACTTTGACTCCTCCTTCTCCTCCTTAGTCTTCTCGTTGACTCCTTCCAGTCCTCCTCAATTTGAATTCATGCTTTCTTAATTATCTCAACTTCCTGAAATAACAATTATAAACTACGACCCTATTTTTATTGCATTCACACATACCATAAGCTTATTGAAACTTTCGAGGGTAAAGGCTATACCGTGGAGACACCCGACGAACTCAAATCTGCTCTTTCTGAATCATTCTTTACCAAAACTCCGGTTGTTGTAAATATTATTATCGATCCTTTTGTCGAAAGAGAAGAAAAATAGAGAAATAAAAGAAATAGAGAAGAAAAAGAAAAGAGAAGTAGTGTTGGTCAATTAAGATTGGGTGAATTTGTATTATATATAATTATTTATTATTATTTTTGTTTAAAAATAATTATATTATTTTAACTATTGTATTTATGTTAATTGTATAGTCTTTGTAATTTTGTAATTATATTTATTATTAGTTATATAAAAATTGTATTAAAAGTTTAATATATCTAATAAATTAATTTTTTAGTTTATTGAGAAGTTAATAATTTAGATAATTGATTTTATTATAAATATTGTGTTTGACGAATATTCAATTTTAAAAATTAATATATATATATATGTATTTACAATGATTTAGATATCTATAATCATTTTATTAACAAAGAAAAATATTGCATGTTATGATTAAATACATTTGTCATGAAAAGTTAGCATCAAACAAAATCTTAAAATAATTATAACCATATTAACCATTATATATAATTATTTATTTATAGAAAACTATTGTTATTTCAAAAAATAAGAAAATAAAAATACACTAATATATTGTGTATTTATATATTTTTTCATCATATTCACCGTCCAATACGATATTACTTTTTTAGAAAATATATAAAATCATATAACTCTAATTTTTAACATCACACGGATTGTTTTGCTAGTATAAATAATTTGCACTTACTTTTGAATTGAAATATAAAATATTCAACATGTTATTACCCATATTAATTACGAAAAATTGTTAAAATTGAATTATCATCTTCATCAATATTTTCGTATGAAAATTTCATATAATATTTCAAATTCAATTTTTTTTATCAGAGATTTTTATCTAAACATTTTGTTTTGCAATTTGAATTTATAACCTTCTTTGCGATTTATTTTATTCTTTTTTCTAACTAAACTAAAACCTTCCCAATTATAATATATATTTCTAAAATATAATATTATTTTATTGTGATGCCCGAAATATAAGGGAAGTCGGTATCACCGACTCTCTTATACATATATATATATATATATAATTAATTATTATTAGGGTTAAAAATTAAAAGAAACAAGGGAAGAGGGCAACCACACGGTTTCTAAGAGAGAGAGAGGGATTTGTCGAGAGGAAGAGAAAGGGAAGAAGAGAAAAGAAAAAAAATAGGAGGAAGAAGAAATTGGAGAAAGATCTTCAATTTTCATCGCGTTCTTCGTGGGTGGATTCTAATTGCGATTGTGGTAAATCTCTAAATAATTCGTTGTGATTATTCACTTAATTCAAATGTTTATATGATGGAAATTCATGGAATTTAACGGATCTATAATAGGAAAAAATTGGTCGGTGTTGTTGCTAGCAATATTAGCCAAAATCGTTAAATCTTCGGGAAGCTAAGATGATGATTTTCTCCACCCTAATTTTGGATTTGTGATCGATTTATGGAAGAGATTATATTTTTAAAATGAGGCATGATCACGATAGCATTTATAGGATCATAATGGGAAAAATGAGACGTTACAAGTGGAATTGGATTAAAATCCTAAATTTGTCGTATGAGAATTGATGATAAGTATATGAGTGTATAAGTGACTAGAGATGATCTAGGGAATTGACGTGCGACCAAGTGTTGGGGCCGGAGAACGTCGATATTTGGGTTCGGTGTTTAAACCGAGTGAATATCTTGTTAGTGTGCTCGATCGGGTGGTTTCACACTCGATCCTTCGGAGATGGCGTGTGCGAGCGCGTTGGTGAGAGTTATCACGTGAGGAGTATCGGGTCAATGACGTTAGTATTGCGACACTTGGATCTGGGCCGGCGTCATACCGTGTTAGAGTTGTGGTAACCTTTCGAGCGACAGAGCGCTGTATGGTACTGATAGTTGGGGTACGTTGTAACCTTGCGAGATTTTCAGTGTAGTATACTGATAGCTGGGGTAGGTTGTGACCTTGCGAGATTTTCAGTGTGTACTGATAGCTGGGATACCTTGTGACCTTGCGAGATTTTCAGTGTGTACTGATAGCTGGGGCACTACAAGAAAATCAGGTTTTAGGGACTGAAAAATCGGTCCCTAATCCGTTCCTAAATAGGTTTAGGGACGGATTAGGGACGACCAGCGGTAGTCTCCAATCGCGCGACTCCAAATGCTATCCGTCCCCAATTCGTTCCTAATTAGGGACGGAATTTTTAGTCCCCAATGCGTCCCCAATTAGGGACGGAAAATTCAATCCCTAAAATTTGGGGATGGACCAATTGGCCGTCCCTAATTTTTTTTAAATAAAAAAATAAAATACGATCTCCTGATGCCGACTCGCCGGATAATCGAAACAGAGAAATCGCCGGAGAAGGTGAAATCATGCCCGAAACTGGAGATGGAGATCTCCGGCGTCGATCTGTACCTCTTTTCTCCCAAAACACCCCGTTGCGCGACTAGATAGCGTGAGCTTTTAGGCCTCAAGAGGCTCGCGAAGACACAGGAGTCTTCGATTTTGCCTTCGTCGTCGCTCAAAACAATGCCATTTCCGTTGTCTTCATCTTCTCCGAGCCCCAAAATGACGACATTGTTGTCTTCTTCTTCTCCCAACCCAAAAACATCGTCGTTCAAGCATTTCCTTCACCGAAGCTCCAAATCCTCCATGGCCTCGTCCTCCTCTTCATCGTCTTCATCCGACGCATCATCGCTCAACCACTCGCTCCTGATGAAGGACCCCGAGATCTTCGAATCGCTGTCGGTCTCATCTTCGCGTCTCTCTCTCTCTTCATCCTCTTCATCTGCTGGATATTCTTGGAACTGTTAATAAATTCCCTCCCCAATTTAGGGACAGCATATAAATTTCGTCCCCAATTTAGGGACGACATATAAATTCCGTCCCCAATTTCCGAAAAATCGTCCCAAAATCGTCCCTAAAACGGTTTCTGTCGTCCCTAATTTGGAGACGGATGACCTGCTCGTCTCCAAATTTGGAGACGGATGACCTGCCCTGCCCGTCTCCAAATTTGGAGACGGATGACCTGCCCGTCCCCAATTTAGGACGGGAGAAACTTCCATCTCCAATTTAGGGACGACTTACTCATCCGTCCCTAATTGATCCGCAATAAGGGACGGATTAGGCACGACTCTTCTGTATCCAAATTTGGGGACGGATTCGGGACGGATTTCATTTTCCGTCCCTAATCCATGTATAATCTGTTCCTAAATTTAGGGACGGAAATATCGGTCCCCAAATTCCGTCCTTAATCTTGAATTTTCTAGTAGTGGGGTACGTTGTGACCTTGCGAGATTTTCAGTGTGTACTGATAGCTGGGGTACGTTGTGACCTTACGAGATTTTCAGTGTGCTGGGGTCCTTAGGACTTTGCGAGCGTATGCCCGATCTAGATTCATGTGGACTCTGTGTGTTATGATCCAATGTGGTACTAGTCTTCATTTTGGATACTCAGTCGGGTTGGGTAGAGTGATTGGTATATCTTTAGTTTAGACTTGGATATATGTTATTTTATGATATTCAGTTCGAGCAGGGAGAATACGTGGCACAGAGTACGTACCCGTATTGATCTTACTGAGTGCGTATTTCGTACTCACCCAATTTTTGGGCTGTCGTGGATGAACATGATATGGCGAGGAGAAAAAGTAATGAGGTTGAGCAGCAACATGAAGCTTCACAACGGACTGATGGGAAAGGCGCGCACGAGGTCTCGATGAGTTTTATTTCACATTTCGTATTTATTTTATTTATCGTGACTATGATATTTACATATTTGTTTTGCTATTTGGTCCAGACCACTCTTATTTCGAAATAAATCATTTATATTTATTTTATAAATACGTTTGAGTAATGACACGTGTAGTCACCTCTTAGAGATGATGGTGGACACTCTTAATCCCGAAGTTGTTCTGGAACGGGGGTATTACATTTATTACAATAAAAAAGTTTATGTCAATGCAAAGTTGAAGTTGATGTGGTCCTATCCTCAATCATTGATTGTTGTTCTCTGACACGTGTCCTTCTCCTAAAAGTTAAAAAGGGTCCTCATCCTCACCGACATGTCACCGTACATTTCTCCCCGTTGTACATTGTCAATGCGCAAATTATGAATGGTTCCCCATTCCACCCATTGGAGTCCAACAAATTTATCCATTTAATGCATGTTTCACTCATGTATTTTGCATTATTTTCCTAATTTATAAACTATTACATTTTTTTGGCGTTTTATTTTGCTTAACATTTATTAGAAAAGTGGTTAGATCAATATCTCAAATTTATATTCAGAGAAAGACGGATTACCGTATTAATTATCCACGTTTTTCGTCGAATATATGAAAATTAATTGAACCATAAATTCGAGATATGATTCACAAAATAGTTCCATTAAATCAATTTGATGTGATTGTTATTACTATTATTATTTCGTTTTATTGTGTATTAGGGTCGAAAATGCAAGTAAAGGAAATATAATGGCCTTACTATTTGAAATAGGCCCATTTTAGACCCATTTTAGGCCCAATACAACCGCTCCTTTACTTTTTTGTTGTTTTTAATAATCTTCAAATAAATTTTTTTTCCTCGTTATTTAATTTCGAAAAATATCGGAAGGGAAGTGAAATTGAAAGGGCGTCGTGGACGGAGAGGATAACAAGACAGGAACGGAGATATTTTGGTGGGAAACGAAACGAAGCTCGCCGCGCATCTCCAATGGCGTTCGCCAAGTCTCTGCAACCCAAAATCATCTCTTCGTTTCTCGGTGACCGCTCTCTCCTATCAAAACAGCCGCTTCACCATCTCTTCTCCTTCAACCCTGGTTCTTCCTCTGGTATATCTTTCCGCTATTTTGGCAATCATTTCTCTTGGTTCAGCTTGCCAGATTGCGAGTTTGAATTTTCGGTTACATGTTTGAAGTTCTTGAAGCTAACTCAGGATTGAGACGTTTGGTAGTGAGCTTGAGGTTGCAGTGTTACCATGATATTGATTTGCGCTTCCTCTAGAATTGCAAAAAAGTAAGCGAAGTGAATATGAGGGTTTGATCATTTGGCTATGATATGCAGGGAGGGGACATGTTTCAATGCGATTAGCGAGAACCTTTTCGGGATTAACAAATCTTCTGTTTAACAGAAGGTATGCTTTCTGATTCTCCTTTTCTTATCCGGAAGAGATGTGTCTGTCTGTTGGTTTTAAGGAAGAATTTCGTTTCTGAGAGATATGCTGTTTGATCTGGACACAAACATGTTTGCCTTACTGTTATTATTTGGTCGACGGTGATAGAAATGAGGATGAAGTGATTGATGGCAAGAGAAGACGCCTGCGACCTGGAAAGTTGTCTCCTCGTCGGCTTGTTCCTGATCATATTCAAAAACCTCCTTATGTAAATTCTTGGGAGCTTCCGGGAATCTCAAGTGGACCTGAAATTCATGACAAGAAAGGTAGAGACTGTATGAGAGCTTCAGGACAACTCGCGGCTAGGGTTCTAGAATATGCAGGGACTTTGGTTAAGGTGAGACCATCAATATTTTGTTCTTGTTTTTTATCTTAACTTCACTTGATTTCTGGCTTGAAATTCATATCAAGGGTTTTTATTTTCGTTACATTTCTTTCCCATTATTTACAAGTTTCTTGCTATCAAATTTCCTTGGTCAATGCATTAGTTTGAAGCTACATTTCTTCCTTGAAAAGGTATTTAATGATCATATTACAATTAGCAGCCCGGCATAACTACTGATGAAATCGATGAAGCGGTTCACCAAATGATAATCGAAAATGGAGCATATCCTTCACCTCTTGGTTACGGAGGTTTCCCAAAAAGTGTTTGTACATCAGTGAACGAATGCATTTGCCATGGAATACCAGATTCCCGACCGCTTGAGGTTGGTTGCATAGCACCATTTGATATCTCTTAGTGGCTTTTCATGTTTTCCCTTATGAATTCTAACACGATTTCTCCTTTGCAGGATGGTGATATAATCAACATCGATGTCACAGTTTATTTGAATGTAACCTTTCGTAAATCTATTCGGTGGATAAATTAAGATGCTTTAAGCCTCTATATATATATACATATATATATTTAATCTGCAGGGCTATCATGGTGATACATCAGCAACGTTCTTCTGTGGAAATGTCGATGAGGAAGCAAAAAAGCTAGTACAGGTATATGCTTGTCCCATCATGGGCATATCTTATCTTTCTTGTAAAATTGTTGGATCTATGAGTTATGTTAGTTCATCTGCCTTCTTGTTTCCATCTGTGTTTTTGGTACTTAAAATATGCAATTAGGTTACAAAAGAATGTCTAGATAAGGCAATATCAATATGTGGACCAGGAGTTGAGCTCAAGAAAATCGGTAAAACCATTCAGTAAGAATCCGCATAAACACTTCACCGTACTTGGTTTTATTATAAACATAACGGTTCCACATCGTTGAGAAATACTTATTCTTAAGAAAAACATTTTATTTTTGTAGTGATCATGCGGATAAACATAGCTATGGGGTCGTTCGACAGTTTGTAGGCCATGGGGTTGGACGTGTCTTCCACGCAGATCCCATTGTTCTGCACTTCCGTAAGTTGCTCTAATCTCAAATCTTGCTGAGTCTATTCTCTTCTTCTTCAAATATGGGTTTGGGTCTAATTAATTCTGAAAGTTATTTCAATAGTTTAGGTTACCCAATAATGTACCTTATATATAGAAATCCGTAGTTCATGTCTTAATCGATATGGGACAACACAACACAACATTTTATATATCTCAATCGCAGGTAACAACGAAGGCGGACGCATGGTTCTGAATCAAACCTTCACCATTGGTAATTTTTAAAAAACCTCGGAAAGCTACATTCATATCATCATATATTTGCTTATCGGTCTCTCGTCTGCAGAACCGATGCTGACAATAGGGAGCATAAATCCCGTGATGTGGGACGATAAGTGGACAGTGGTGACAGAAGATGCGAGCCTCTCTGCACAGTTTGAGCATACCATTTTGATAACCAAGGATGGAGCCGAAATACTAACCAAGTGTTAGAAAGACTTCATTGGATTAATGACTCGAGCTCAAAGGTATGCAAGAATCTTCAATTTTCACACAAATAAATAGCATTCCAATACAAATCAGGGATTTAGAACAGAGTATAACCACAAGAGTATTATTATATTATTGAACAAATTGATTCACAGAAAAAAAACATGGCGAATTATTAGATTTGCATTTGCATTTTAGGAGATTTTGATTGCCGTAGTTTCCTCTCTTCAGACAGAATCTTGGCAAACCTGTGATGAAGAATCATTGTTGAATGATTTAGCTGAACCATACATATTATAATGGGAAATTAAGAAAAGGGTTAATTTGGATGTGTGTGTATATATATAAATTAAACCTTTGGAGAGCTTGTTCGTTAGTAAGAAGATCGGAAATAGGTTGATAATGACCAGTGTCAAGATTGATACGAGAAACCCTCTTCTTTAACAAAGCTTCTCCGACTTCAATAAGACCTTTCATGTTCTTCTCTGTCGATATGTCCACTGACCCTAAGTCTCCCTTCAACGTATCATCCTGCAAATTTTACCATTTTTTTATTTTTACTTTTATAAATACATGAACCTGTTTTTCATTTTTAATTTAATAATGTAAAATACACATGACAAATAAATAATTCACAGAGAAAAAAAAAAGAAAAATTGGAAGGTATGAAGCAAATATGCTTGTGTTCAAACGACCGTTAAAAGCTTTAAAGGGTACACGAAAACTCTTTCTAGAATCTGAATAGATAAAATATTTTAATACTTACCAAACTTATATATATCTATATATATATTTAATTAGTATTTCTAAAAATGTTGGACGTTGAACAAGTCTAGTGTTGCGAGACTCAATAATTCTTTCCTATGGAAAACCCGTCATCCCCGCTAGTAATATATATTATAATTTCTTATTTTTAAATTTTATCCGAATATTAATAACGTAATTAACGTTTTTGTATTTTTAGTAATGTAAAACATGAAATTTCCGGACAACGGTAATAAATATTTAATGATAAATAAGTAGATAAGGAAGTGACTGACATCAATTCGAAGGTAATTAGACTCGGAGCGTAGGGCCTGAAAAACGACGGAGCTTTGATAATCAACCATGTCGTGAATGGCTTCGCCGTAACAATCGAGAAGAGGAGTTGATCCATTGAAGAAAAGCCATGAAATAAGTCCCCATTTGGATGCCATTGTTGCATCGTATTTCTCTTCGTTCCTTATGGATCCTGTTCCTATTGATATCACCATAACCCTCGTGTAATCCAATGCGCTTATATCTCCCATTTTCGGATTCTTCTTCAATATTTGCTTTGTCACTTCCGCTATTGCACATATCGTCTGCAATATTACAATACAATAAAAGACTATATATATATCATTTATTTATAATAATGTTGTGGAGTTATAATATATTACGGGGTTATTGGCAGCGACACCGCCGTCGATGAGATTGAATTCATGTTGTTTTCCTTGGTCGTCTTCGTTTGTGAATTTATGAGCCGGAAAATAAGTTGGTGCAGCCGATGTGCTTATGCATATGTCCGACAGTTTCGCATCCAAAACTCCATTGCATTCCGTCTACACACGGTGGCACGAATATGTAAACAATTGGATGAAAGAGGATATATATATGTATATATATATATATACCTGATAAGAGGAGAAGATAACTGGTTGGAGTTTCTTGATATCGAAACAAGGAATGACAACGTTTGTCAATGTTTGGGTGAGTTTAATGTCGGCTAAGAGACCCTTTATAAGCTTATGCAGATACTTCCCGTTGTATTTGGGTCCACGAATAAACCTTACTATGTTTTGAATCCAACCACATATCCCTCTGCAATCTCAAAATTCACTTCCTTAGACCTTACTCAATTCAAAACCTAATTAAACATTAAAGGTTTTTGGGTTGTTTGACTATATATATAAATATTACCCTATGATTTTTATCTCATATAATACATACAACATCATTCATGTCCAACTAGGTCTTGGACCATTCAAATATCGAAATATTCAAATCAAATCGAGTTACATTCTAAAACATATTTAATTTAGTTTTGGATTTAACTTATCATAAAAATTAATTCAAATATTTAGAGTTATTCAATAACATGAATGAATTCATGATTCATGTGTTAAATGATATGAAAGGAAATAACATAATATTTAATCTCATGAAACATACACAAAAACATATATACCTCGTTTGAGGAAATATTTTAGGAGAGTGCTTAACATAAAAAGGGACGATATCCTTGGCAGAGAATAGAGGTTGATCGTCCTTAGATGGTGCAGCTAACATCGCCGTTATTAAACCTCCGGTGCTCGTTCCCGCAATCACGTCGAAATAATCCAAAAGCCTCGCATCTTCACCATCCAATTCCTATACACATTCATAAAGACATGTAAAATATTAGTAACATTTTCGTAAAAAAAAACAACAATATCAAAAACATTTTGTTATAATAAATTGTCCTACATCGGTTAGGAAATGAACTTTGAGACTCATATATATGATGTGAGACAACTTATCATAACACATTTATAGTTAGATTATAAATTTTTTTATAAAAAATATATCAAAACTTTTATACGATCATTTTGAACCTGAAGCTGGGATTCGAGGTAGGATAAGATGACACCAGGGATTATACCGCGGATTCCGCCACCATCGATGCTAAGGATCGTGACGAGTCTTCCGTAGGACGGAGGGAGACACGACAGTCTCCTCTCGACACTCAGTGTAGTTGGAGGTGCACTTGATGATCTTCTGTCTGGTTCCATACTTAATCTATTCTGATTATGAAAATGTAATGTTAGATCTTCAAATAAACTAAATAAATGAAGAAGCTGTTTTCATGGAAATGCAGATGTTTGGACCGTCGGTTGATGATTCCTTGTGACTAACTGATGGGAAATGTGATAAGGCCTCAAAGTAGGGAAATATGATAAGCCCTCAAAGTAGGGAAATATATAAACACACAAACACACATGTGTGTATATATAGACAAATCGCATCATAGGGTCAGGTAAAAGAATTGTGATTAGCCGTTAATTATTTATTTAATTAATTATTTATTATTTAGTTTGTTCAATCTAATGGGATTTGCTTGTCGTGTTCATCGCCCTCACGCTCCTTACGTATGATAAGTTTAGTCAATACGAGAGCCAAGGCATTATATGATTTGACAAATCTTCAAAAAGTATATATAAATATGTTTAGATATACATAGACATATTACACATTTATATATACATATATATAAGATTGTCTGTCGTGTATTTTTTTTTAAATAAAAGGTAAAAGAAATTAAAAACACTAAAGGGGCTGAACAAAATTAGAAAATGGCCGAGAAAACCTTGTGATGTTATTACACGTTTTTCCTGGAAAATTACAAACATAAAAAGAACCGTTACTCGAATTAACAAAACCCTTGTCGTCACGGTGTGACCCTAATCGCCAAAATGTGAACTTATTTATTCAAATTGTTAATAAATTCTAAAGTTTGAAATCTGATTTTTTTGGTCGGGTAAAAGTCATTGATTATTGCCACAATTAGAAAAGAATATCAAAGCATCTAACTTAACCAAAAAACTATAAGTAATAAATAACAATTAGGAAAATATTAAAAAACATTCTACAAAAAAAAAAAATAATACAAGAATGTGTTTTAAAGTTGGAAAATTGTATGAATTAATTTTTTTCTAACTTTATAAGTAAACTGTTATGTTACTTTTATTAAATAAATGAATTGTAATAATTATTTTTAAATTAATTTATAATTGTATATTACATAGATTGTCACGTGTATGTTTATTAATTAATTTAGAGTTAATTCCAAATAGTTTGTATCTTATTCTTAGATAATTTATTTTAAATAATATATAAAAAAGAAAAAAAAGTTCATATGTAATTTTGGTGTTTTGAAACAAATTTTGGTGTTTTGAAACAACAATAATATATAACATATATATATATGTTATGTACATAAAATGTTAGTCAAACCATTTTCCAGAAATAGAACGGTGGTTCTACCAACAGATCAAATTAAGATTATTATTTTTTTTCTAATTTCGGAATAGTGTATGTAATAATGCAACCAACAAAGTTCTTCACCAAATAAATAAATGTGATACATTAAAAATAGCATATAGAGCACCTATTATTAGAGTAAACATTTGGAAAGTTTTAAAACAAGGCAAATTAATGGACTTTGTACTTAAGACGTGAGAAGCAATATCTCACTTTTTTCTATATGTTTTCGAATTAAAATTTATAAGTTTTACGACAAATTGAATGTTTGTGTCTGAATTTCGTTTATAATAAATATCAATCTCCAAAATAAAATTTGAATTTAGAATGAGGAAGACATTTTTATAGGGACTTATCGTAAACCATCTTCAATCATAGTTATTAAATATTTTAAAAATGTAAAAAAATTATTGAACTCCAATATTTTTAAAGAATCAAAATCCGATTTCATACATGGCATGACATATGTTGCAATTGGTACATGGAATGGAACACTTCAAATGTCTGCGGAAAGAGCAAAAGCCTTTGCGTATATTTTTAAACAAAAACAAATTTATATTATCTCTAAGATCCTTCAAATCTTTAAGCAACCCTCTTTGACTTTGCACCAACATTCCTTTCCATTAATTTGTATTTTCAAACTTCATAAATATCCTTCACCAAATTACTAAACTTAGCTATCCTTCCCTACTACTAATGCATGTTAAATAATATAGAAAACGGCCACAATACATAATCATATTCGTTTAACACAATTTTTATATCTGATACCAAATACTTTTTCATCAAGTCAACAAAATTATTTATAAAAGAGTTGTTAACAAAACAAATATATCAGAAATACAGTAAAAGAGTGAAGGGTTGATTTAGCTGCGGAAACATGTTCTTATCAACCCGATTATAGATCTAGTCATGTTTAACGATTAGTTTTACGGCTATTCAACGATGAACAAAATAAAAACGATTTTTGGTACCTCTCATTGAATATGCGATAATCGGATGCAAGGCTTGATGATGCAAGCCCTCTACGCGTATCCACGCCGAGATCGGGTCTACTTTGATGTGGAATTCGGGAAGAACGAAAAACTATTTTTCGTTCTTCGTTCTTTTTCTTTCTGACGGCTACCTAGGGTTTAGATTGTCTGAATTCTAATTCTAATTCTAATAACGAAAACTCGTTTTTCGTTTATTTATAATTATTAACTTTTAATAATTACAACTTAAACTCAAACTATTGAAAATATTACATAATGGCATAATACTTTCAATCTCCCACTTGCCTTTACGTAATATCTGAAATAGTAGAAGTACATGTATCTCCATACACATACTTTTTCGTACATCTTATGTACTAACCCAAAAGAAAAACAAATACAATTATATTCTTCGGTGCTAGCGGATGAATATAACTGCATTCCACACTGATTGTCTAACAATCATAAGCAAATACCGAGACACTCGTATGCGTGTGACCTCGTAGGTTCATCACTAAACTGGTAGTCAATTAGTCTTACTAATTAACTAATCGAGGTTGGCGTCTAGCAACACTCCTCAACGACCAGATAGTGTGAAGTAGCATCCTTACTCTGTAGAACCATGATAAAAGGATAATATTATTATTTCCCTCCGTCTTTACAGCTCTGGATAATCCTAGGACATGGTCTAACTGTCAAGTCCTAATAGATTATCAACTATGTTTCATGCCTAACATAACTGACTGGTGAATGATCGCAAGAAACTCTTTTCTTATCTCATTCAAATGCCCTGGCCAAGGTCTTTTTAGTCATTATGTTGCTGACAACATAGAGCTCCAACTCTTTACTTAGAGTTGACGGATTCCATATTGATCAATCACTAACTGCACAAACATCTAATCATTCCTAATATCCTTTCAACTTACATCCCAAGACATAAGGTGTCCAGAATCAAAGAATGGTAGATAACTTGTCAGTTACCATATTGATCTCAGGTCTAAGGAAATCATAATATTCTAATCCTTTAGAGAAATTCCTATTAACAGTTCAATGGTAATGCAACCATTAGGAATTCTCCCTTAGGGTCACTTCAATGATCACATCTCTATGTACTTCATCCATACATGTGATTTAGTAAAAGAGATCTACTAATTTCTATCAAATAGAAACCATCATATCCATGTTGATCTATCCGGATTACTAACGTCCAATTAGTTATCCTATGATCAAGAACGATTTAGATTAAGTTTTTACCAAAACTTGACTCTCTTTATCATGATCTCTATCATGATGACAA
>CM071868.1:38409581-38462658 GCA_036759665.1 Gynandropsis gynandra | reverse complement strand
TTCTCGTGGCGGGATTTGGGACACTCGTTCCGATGCCATGTTCAAAACATCTTCGTGAATTTTTTTCGCCCTGGCATCTACCCACGAACCGTCGGATTTTTTCTTGTGTGTACGTTCTAACAATTCCACGTACGACGGTTCACATCCTTTCTCTTGCGTCTAAAACAAATTTGATGTTTTAGCTATTAAACAAATGTGACTCGTAATAAAACTTTAAAAAATTTTAAATCTTACCATATCTTCGTAAACCTCGGCGAAAGAGCGGGAACCAGCAGTATGCGCATTTAACCCATATCTCGCTCTATCAGAACGACGGGATCGACTAGCGCTCACTTCTTGCCTTAAATTCAGGAGTCTCCCAATAAGCGAGCAGCTCTTCCCAGACATTATCAGGGATCCAAACGGGTTTGCAATGTTTTTTATCATAGTCCTTTTTCGTGTCGTACACAAGATTTTTGAGTCGTTTTGCCACATGCTTTTGGAATTCGGACTTTACTAGTTCGGTTATTGCGGGATTCCAATAAAATTTTTGCTGAAAAATAATGATTTTGTTATTCAATTAAATATTAAAGATAAGTTTAAAATTTATAATGAAGTGTATATTTAAAAAAATATACCACGAAAGCTTTCCACCATCATTCCTTTATTTCAGGTCGGTTTGCGTCCAATTATAAGATAGACGATCATAATCAGCTTTCATTATCTTTGTGATATGACGATTAAGCTGCTTACGCCCAAACCTAAAAATAAAAATAAATTAAAACTTGATACTTAATTAGTTACAAAATTAATTTAAAGTTAGTTTGTACCAATGTTCGGATTTTTCATCCGGATCTACACGAGGAAGTTTGCGTCTTTCCTCGTCCATTGCTAAAAGCTCTTCAACTGTTGGTTCCTGATGCATCAAAGGCTCGTGATGCATCATCGGTTCGACCGGCGGCGACATCTGCTGATAGAATGGATACACCATATATTGTGCCGATCTAGTCTGAAATATATTCGGATTCATAAAATCCGAATATATTGGATCTGATTGTCTCTGATGTTGTGGAACATTAGCACTTTCTTCAGATGTTGAGTGATTTCTGTTGTTACCACCTCTCCCAGCACGACGCGACATACTAAAATTGTAATTTTCAAGTAATTTTTTATATTATTAACCGAAAATGAAATTAGCACCCGATAATTAGTTTTATTCTATTTGCATTACACATTACCAAATAAATTTAATTTATATAAAAGATAAGTCGAACACTAATATTTATTTCGTTTGATTCTATTCGACAACATTCCCCAATAAACTCATTTGAAACCTCTTAGAAGTTTGTCAATATTTATAACAATATTGGCTCTATGCATATCTAGAATCAATATTTATAACGATATTGACTCTATATATAACAATATTGACTCTATGCATATCTAGAAGTTTGTCAATATTTATAACAATATTGACTCTATATATATGATTATTATCAACAAATGTAAAAAAATATACATATATACTTGTGTGTATTTGCTTTTATATATACAATTAATTTGAATATTATATATTCACGTGTATATGCCTTTAATACCATTATCGATCTCGTGTCTATATATGATTAACAAAGAACAATTTTTCATATAGACATTTCATCGAACAACTTGTATACATAAAATATACCTTAAGACAACGGATGGCGGATGGCACACTGGCGGCGGCGGCGGTCACTCGGTGGCTGAAATTCGACGCCGGTCACTCGGTCAGAAACGTTAGATAAAAAACGAAAAAACTACAACCGGAAGAAGCTTACCTCGGCGCAACCACGGCGGATCTTCGGCGGACGACTGCCGGACGGATGGCGGACGACAGGCGGACGGAAGGCGGATGGGCGTCGGACGACTGGCGGCTTCGGGGAGAAAACAAAAACAAAATCGGCGGAACGATTGTGAGAAAATGAAGTTCTGCCGAGAATAAATAAGCATTTCCGGATGGGAGCGGCGCCCGTCTGGAAATTAGGGACCACTTACGGACGCGACTTGCAACCCGTCCGGAAATTAGGGACCGATTCCGGACGGGGCGCGGGGTTGTAATTAGGTCTAATGTTGTATTTTGTACTTATAGCCGTTTAGGCTCATTCTAATCTATTCATTCAGATTTCAAATTATCATGGTATCAGAGCTTTAGGTCTAACGACAACAAACTTCCTAAATCCTCGGCCGGCCTCCTCTCCTCCCTCAAACCGCCGCCGCCGCCTCTCCTCCTCCTTCGCGGCCGCCGACCATCCTTTCTCTTCTCCTCCGACCGTTCACCCTCTTTTTCCCTCCCTTGCCGTCGTAGCATCACGTACGAAGAGCCAATACCCAGATCTCTGGCCGTCGTCCTCCACTTCGGCCGCCTTGCCCGTTTTTTTCTCGCGTCCTGGCTCGCCCATCCTCCTTCGTCCCGCGCCGCGTCCCGTGGTTATCCCGTCGCGGTCACCTTTCTCCTATCACCTTACCCTAGATCTAATCCTAGATCTAACCCTAGATCCACAACACCAAACCCTAGATCTTGCATCTTTTGCTCAGCTACCTCAAAATCCTAATCCATGGCCGGCCAAACTAGCAACCCTACCGCCCGTCTCTCCGATGCGGCTACAACCTTCGATCCACAACATCCGCTAAGCACTCTTCTCACCGTCAACATGACCAACATTACCAAGCTAACGGCGACCAACTTCCTCACATGGAATGTTCAGATTCGTGCCCTCCTAGAAGGCCATAACCTTCAATGCTTCATCGAGGACAATTCCATTGTTCTTCCGGCCAAGATCCACCGCGATGGTGTGTCCGTTGACAACCCTAATTTCCAACCGTGGAAACAACAAGACCGCCTTCTCTTCTCAGCCCTCTTTGGAGCCATATCGGCCCCCCTTCAGCCCCTTATTGCATGCGCTCCTTCCACCTACGAAGCGTGGAAGACGCTAGCCAACACCTATGGCAAAGCATCTCGCGGCCATCTCCTTCAACTTCGTGACAAAATCAAACGGTGCTCCAAGGGATCTCAATCCATTGATGAATACTTGCGTGCCATCACGACCACCGCTGATGAACTTGCCCTCTTAGGGAAACCGCTGGATCATGAAGATCTCCTCGATGCAATCCTTGATGGCCTTTCCGAGGAGTACAAGCCGATTGCGGATGTAATCCGCACGAAGGACACTGCTGCATCCGTTGAAGAAGTTCACGAAAAGCTTCTCAATCATGAGGCCAAATTGGCTACTGCTGAGCCGCATCCTCTTTTGTTCGTTGCTCCCCTCACAGCCAATCTCACGCCGCACGGTCACCAATTGGTCCCGCCCGAATTCTCGCTCATCCGGCCAATCCAATTGGTCTCGTCGTCCTCGTCAGCGTTCACCAACACGCCGTGGCTATCAAGGCCTGTGCCAAGCGTGTGGTGTTCATGGCCACAACGTTCAACGCTATCCACGTTTTCGACTTGTCTCCTCACCCGGTATTCTTGAGAACCCGTCGGTGCAACAATGGCAGAATTCATCACTGAATTGGCAGCCACGTCCGCAAGCTCATCATGCCGCTGCCTCTTCCTATGATGCAACCTCGTGGCTACTGGATAGTGGAGCGTCTCATCACATCACGTCGGACCTCTCGAACCTTGCCATTCATTCTCCTTACCGTGGCAGCGACGATGTAGTTATCGGTGATGGCAACGGTTTATCCATCACACACACGGGTTCCATTTCTATACCCCTTGACACTAGATCATTATCTTTACGAAATGTTCTATGTGTACCTAAGATTTGTAAGAATCTGATTTCGGTTAATCAGTTGTGCAAAACTAATGACGTGTCCGTTGAATTTGCTCCTAATGATTTTCAGGTGAAGGATCTCAGCTCGGGGGCGCAACTTCTAAAAGGAAGCGCTAAAGATGGAGTTTATGAGTGGTCCGTCTCATCAAGTACCTCGTCTCCTTTTCATGCATTTCATAGTGTCAAGATCACTTCGTCCGAGTGGCATTCCCGTTTAGGTCATCCGTCGTCTTTCATTTTGAATAAAGCTATCAAAACTTTTGATGTACCGTTGTCTCAGAATTCCCCTCATGTGTTTTGCAATGCTTGTTGTCGTAATAAAAGCCACAAATTATCGTTTTCAACTTCTACTCTTATCACTTCTCGTCCACTTGAAGTGATCTTTTCCGATGTTTGGACATCTCCTATTTATTCCGTTGATGGTTTTAAATATTATGTCCTTTTCGTAGATCACTTTACACGTTATTCATGGCTATATCCACTCAAAACCAAATCCCAAGTCAGTGACACATTCCTTCAATTCAAATCACTTGTTGAAAACAAATTCGACAAACGCAATTCCACACTTTATTCCGATAATGGAGGTGAATTCATTGCCTTACGTTCTTTTCTATCCTCTAATAGCATTTCTCATTTCACATCTCCACCACATACTCCCGAACAAAATGGTATCTCTGAAAGACGACATAGGAACATCGTAGAAACCGGTGTTTCTCTTCTCACGCACTCCTCCATACCCTTATCCTATTGGTTTTATGCATTTTGTGCAGTGGTCTATCTCATTAACCGTCTCCCGACACCTACTCTTAGTATGTCCTCCCCTTACGAGTGTCTCTTCCAACAACCACCAAACTACTCTAAGCTTCGCGTCTTTGGATGTCTATGTTACCCATGGTTACGTCCTTATATAGCCAACAAACTAGAACCGAAATCTGATCCATGTGTCTTCCTTGGGTACTCATCCACCCAAAGTGCATATGTTTGTCTTGATCCTCTTAGGTCACGCATTTTTGTCTCAAGTCATGTTCAATTCTTTGAGTCTATCTATCCCTTTGCTGACCCTACTAAATCTTTCCACAAACCAAACAGCCGACCACCGTTACCACCCCTCAACCAAGCGTCAACCCTATACCATCCTTCTCGCCGCCGCCACTCATTGCTCCATTGCCGTCTCAGCCCCTAAGCTCGGATCCTTCACCGCTCCAAACCTCGGATATTGTCTCTCGGTCTCCGACTCCTACTGATGGTGCACCACCAACATCGTCACAATCTCTTGAGCTCATCATCTTGGACGTGCCACCACAACGTCCTCGAACCAACTCTCACCCGATGGTTACTCGTTCAAAGAGCAATGTTTCTAAGCACAATAACCGATCTGCTCTTGTTGCTTAGGTAGAGAGTGAACCAGCAAATATCACTCAAGCCTTAAAGGATCCTCGGTGGCGTGCAGCAATGGATGCTGAGTTACAAGCCTTGCATCGCAATGAAACGTGGCAGCTTGTTCCAGCCACTCAAGCAAAGAATATCGTTGGTTGCAGATGGGTATTTCGCATCAAACGAAAACGAGACGGATATGTGGAACGATTCAAGGCTCGACTTGTTGCAAAGGGGTTTTCACCAAAGATCGGGCATCGACTATCATGAGACATTCAGCCCGGGCTGTGAAACTAACCACCATTCGTGTCATCTTGAGTATTGCTATCTCTCGCGGATGGACTCTACGACAACTTGATGTCAATAATGCCTTTCTACAAGGCCGACTTTAGGAGGAGGTATACATGTCTCAACCCCCGGGTTTCATTGATCAAACTCACCCTCATCATGTGTGCAGACTTCAACGAGCAATCCACGGACTTAAACAAGCTCCTCGAGCATGGTA
This sequence comes from Gynandropsis gynandra, assembly GCA_036759665.1. NCBI lineage: Eukaryota > Viridiplantae > Streptophyta > Magnoliopsida > Brassicales > Cleomaceae > Gynandropsis > Gynandropsis gynandra. Next base: position 38,456,988 of record CM071868.1, on the reverse strand, counting down.
TTCGGAGCTTCGCACATTCCTTCTCGCTCGTGGTTTCACAAATTCTCTGGCGGACACCTCGCTGTTTATTCTCAACACAACCGCACTACAATTATACGTGCTGGTCTATGTTGATGATATTGTTGTTACAGGAAATTTCGCATCACGGGTACAACAGTTTATTGATGACCTAGCCGCACGCTTTTCCATCAAAGACTTGGGTCACCTATCGTTCTTTCTCGGAGTAGAAGCCATGAGAACGTCTGATAGCCTACTCTTGACTCAACGTAAGTACATCAATGATCTTCTCCACCGCTGTCTCATGCATGAATCAAAGCCGGTTCCCACACCCATGCCGTCCATCTCACGTTTGACACTAGACACCGGTACTTCCCTCTCCAATCCAACGGATTAGCGTTCTATTGTTGGCGGCCTACAATACCTCTCTCTCACACGACCGGATGTAAGCTTTGTGGTCAACAAGCTGTCCCAATTCATGCATGCTCCCATGGATGTTCGTTGGCAAGCTGTGAAACGAGTCCTACGCTATCTCGCTGGCACGAAGGATCGAGGTATCTTCTTATCAGCGCACAAGACCCTCTCCTTACATGCCTTTACCGATGCAGATTGGGCTGGCGATTCTCATGATCTCAAGTCCAACGGAGCGTATCTTCTCTTCCTTGGTGCGCATCCTATTTCCTGGTCGTCTAAGAAGCAATCCGGACTCTCTCGTTCATCTACAGAGGTTGAATACCGATCTATTGCATCCACCGCCGCAGAGGTCCTCTGGGTCATTGCGTTATTATCTGAGCTTGGATTCACGTCATCATCACCACCCACCATCTATTGCGACAACATTGGAGCAACATATCTCAGTGCCAAGCCGGTTTTCCATTCTCGGATGAAACACTTGGCTCTTGACTATCTCTTCGTTCGCGGCTTGGTCGAGTCGAACACTCTTCGGGTCACTCATGTTCGAGCCGCTGATCAGCTTGCAGACCTTCTCACGAATCCTCTTCCGTGACTACCATTTGAGGTCTTATGCTCCAAGATTGGACTCACCACGGGTGCTCCATCTTGAGAGGGCGTGTAAAGGATATACATGTAAAAAGGGTAGAAACGTAATTTCTGTAATTAGGTCTAATGTTGTAATTAGGTCTAATGTTGTATTTTGTACTTATAGCCATTTAAGCTCATTCTAATCTATTCATTCAAATTTCAAATTATCATATTCGTTAATACAATATAAAGATAAAAATAACAATTTAAACGTCCGAATTTGATTCAGAGTCACATAATTCTTCTGTCGATTCTTCTGATTCTGAATTTGATTTAAATTCTTCATCTTCTTCGTTTCCTTCTATCGTTTCATCTTCAATTTCTTCGACTTCACCACGTGCCAATGCTTCAATTGTAACTTCATCAATAGCAACAATCTCGGTGGTTTGTTGTTGCATGGCCAATTGTTGTTCTTCTGTGTTGTCGATAAATTTACCCTTTGGAAATATCTTCATTGCAAAACGCCAACCTGAAGATCGTCTGATATGTGGATATGAAACATAACAAACTTGAACGGCTTGTGACGCAAGAATGAAAGGCTCGTATTTTGCATATCTTCTAGTAGAATTAATTTCTACAACACCTAATTTGTTTATTCTTGTTCCGCGCTCGTTTATTGGATCGAACCAATCACATCGGAATAACATCACTTTTAAACCGACATAACCTACAAAAAATGGCAAATATAAGTCGAAATATTTGAAAATTTAACACATCGGAATAACATCACTTTTAATACCTGGATATTTACAAAAAATGGCAAATATAAGTTGAAATATTCGAAAATTTAACACATCGGAATAACATCACTTTTAATACTTCCAATTGCAAAATGTCTTTCAAAATCCCATAAAAATCTGGTTTGTCGGTCGATTCACAATAGCTTTCACCTTTCACACATACACCGTAGTTCATAGTTGACTTCGATTTTCCGTGCTCGTAAGTATGAAAGTGATAACCACGTGTAAAATACATGGGCCAACTCGTAACTTTTAGAGTTGGTCCTTTAACAAGATCGCGTAGCCATAACGGGTGATTGCCAATCTCAATCTACATATAATGAAAAAATCATCGATATAAACGTCTTATCCCTTTGGAGAAATCTCTTCCTTTAACAATAATATATATCTATCATTTACTTACATATTGTCTTATCCATGTGGAGAAATCTCTTTCTTTAAGTTCTTGGAGTTGAGATTCATCAATATTCATGTATGTATTCTTCAATATATCATCGAACATCCTGAATAATGTCAGAAACATTATGTTAATATTACAAATAAAATACGCATACGCAATTAAATCTATATATCTATAGGATATTACCTTTCAAAAGGCCGTAAATATTCACAATTGAGTAAAACATATGTATGTGCGATGTGTATATCTCGTTGTGATAGCCATATCTCTTTCGCCTTACCAGATGTTTGACCAACCCCGCAAAAATTATCTGCAACATCTGGTACTGGATATGAAAATGCCACACCACCATCAAAACATCTGTCTGGATTTCTACTTCGCGTTTCAACATGTGGTTCGAAATAGTAAGAAGTGAAGAACGATATCTCCTCATTCACGTATTGTTCAACAATTGAACCCTCTGGATGAGCTTTTTGTTTGGCTTTTTTCTTCAAATGGAACATAAATCGCTCGAATGGATACATCCAACGAAATTGAACTGGACCTCCTAATGCAGCTTCGTGTGGTAGATGAACTGTCAGATGCTCCATAACATCAAAGAATGATGGTGGAAAAATCTTCTCCAAATTGCATAGTACTGTAACTATGTTACTTTTAAGTCTACGAACCACATCTACGCTTAAGTTTCTCGCACATAAATCTCGAAAAAATATGCCAATACCTGAAAATTCAAGTATATTAATTAGTTTATTTTACAATTAATATCTCTATAATTTATAAAATAATCATGTTACCTCCAATTGCTTCCTGTGCATGCTTGTCCATCAATTCAGAAAAACATATGGGAAGTAGTCGTTGCATGAATACATGACAATCGTGACTTTTCATCCCTGATAAATTCTCTCCATGAATATTGACACACCTTCCGATGTTAGATGCATAACCATCAGGAAATTTCACGTCTTCCTTCAATCAATTCAACAATTTATATTTTTCCTCATTAGACAATCTGAATATCGGAACAGGCGCTTTACCATCCTCACTTATATGTAACTCCTTCCGTGAACAATACTCTGCGAGATCCTTCCGTGATTTAATGTTATCCTTCGTTTTTCCTGTGACATTCATTACTGTATTGATGATATTATCGAAAAAATTTTTCTCTATGTGCATGACATCAAGATTGTGACGAAGCTTCAGATTTTTCCAATACGGAAGATCCCAAAATATGCTCTTCTTGTACCAATTATGGGTAATTCCATAACCATCAATTCTCGGATGATTGCTTCCTCCGCAATCTATACTCCTAGGAATACCCAAAGCGAGAAGTCGTTCATACAATATCTCTTCACCGGTCAAAATTGAAGGAGGAGGTTTCCGCACAACTATATTCCTTCTGAAATTCCTCTTGTTGCGTCGTAATGTATCATCACAAGGAAGAAACCGGCGATGACAATCAAACCAACTCGTCTTTCGTCCATACTTCAACTGAAAAGCATCTGTTTCCTCCATGCAATATGGACAAGCCAATCGACCATGCGTTGTCCACCCAGATAGCATACCATAAGCTGGAAAATCACTTATTGTCCACATAAGAGCACCTCGTAATATAAAATTTTGTCGTCTCGAAACATCGTACGCTGGAACTCCTTTCCATAATTCATTCAATTCTTCAATTAGTGGTTGAAGAAATATATCCAAACTTCTTTTCGGATGATTAGGCCCGGGAATCAATATTGTTAAGAATAAAAACTCACGCTTCATGCACATATCTTGTGGTAAATTATACGGTGTCATAATAACTGGGGCCACAACGTAATTTCTCCCAGACATCCCGAATGGATTAAAACCATCAGTGCAAAGGCCTAAATAAACATTTCGACTCTCAGCTGCAAAATCAAGATATACCTTGTTAAAATGTTTCCACGCCTCACCATCTGATGGATGACACATTTCTCCATCAGGACTTGAATGCTCGGCATGGCATCTCATGTCACTTGCAGTCTTCTCCGATTGATACAATCTTTTTATCCATTCTGTAATTGGTAAATACCACATACGACGAAACAGAACCGATTTTCCATTTCTTGTCAAATAAAATCGATCTTTTCCACAAAATCGACAATTGATCAAGTCCGAAGTTTCTTTCCAGAAAATCATACAGTTGTCTTGGCAAACATCAATCTTTTGATACGGCAATAAACCCAATGATCTCATCATCTTCTTTGTTTCATAATATGACTCGACTGCATTATTATCTTCGGGCAAATAATCTCTTACTAATTGCGATATAGAATCCATGCAATTCTGAGAAAGATTATTTTCTGTCTTCAAATTCATTAACCGTGCAGATAAAGACAACCGTGATAAACCACTTCTACAACCATCGTAGAGTGGATGCCTAGCACTTTCTAACATTTCAAAAACAGTTTTTGCTTCTTCATTCGGATCTTCTTCAATATGTTCATATTCGTTTCTTTCCACGAACGCATTTTGCACTATTTCTACATAAGGGTTTTCTACATCTTGAAAAGTCTGAAACACTTCATGATTTACGATACCCCTACTAAAATTTTCCACAACATTACTGGGTTGTGGTGCAAAATTCTCTCCATGAGATAACCAAATAAAATAATTTGGAGTAAACCCTCTTAAATAGAGATGATTCCAAACGGTTTTATCATAAACTAATTTTTCGTTTTTGCATTTCACGCATGGACAAAACAATTTATCGTTTTCTCTATAAACTTGTTGATTTGTCGCCACCGTCATAAACTGTGTAAGGCCTTCTACAAACTCCTTCGATACACTTTGAGTTTCCGGATCAATTCTTCTATACATCCACTATCTCGAAACGAAAATATTCGATCTCGACGACGATGCCATTATAATCACAAACAATAACAAGATTTAAAGAGAAATATATGAGTTCTGTGTGTGGGAAACGGGTAGATGATGAGTGATTAAATAGAAAATTTTAAGACCGATTCTGGACGGATTGCGGACTGAGATTAATATTTCCCGGCGAACCGTCCCGAATACGTCTGCAATTTGCGGACTGGCATTAAATCGGTCCGAAAATTGCGGACTAGCATTGAATCGGTCCGTAATTTGCGGACCACCTTGGAATTAGTCCCAAATCCGTCCCCAATTACGTACGACTTAGAGACTACTTTGTAGTCTGCAAATTTGCGGACAGATTAGGGACGAATTTATTTTCCGTCCTTAAGTAGTCCCTAATCCGTCCCTAAATTTAGGGACGGATTACTCAGTCCGAAAATTCAGTCTTGAAATCCGAATTTTATTGTAGTGAGTAACCGAATCATCTACAGTAGCTTGTTTGGAATTTTTCCAACACACTGCACCCCCATTGAGGCAAAAGACATACCCCGATGTCGATATGCTATCATCCTTATCGGACATAAAGCTGGCATCCGTGAACCCTTCTAACTCCAAGTTAGAATCTCCATAAATGAGGAATTGGTCTCTAGTCCTTCTTAAGTACTTGAGAATGATTTTGACCAATTTCCAATGTTCCTCACCGGGATCTGCCTGATACCGACTCGCTACACTTAGCGCGAAGGCTACATCAGGCCTCGTACATGTCATGGAATACATGATGGCTCCCATTACGCTATCGTATGGGATCCTACTCATGCGTTCTCTCTCATCTTGAGTCTGAGGAAAATCCTCTTTGGAGAGAGTAATTCCAGTGCCTATGGGTAGATAGCCTCTCTTGGAAATTTCCATGTTATACCTCTTCATGATGGTATCAATGTACTGGGGATGTGATAGTCCAAGCAACCCCCTTGATCTATCTCTATAGATCTTTATTTCCAAAATATAGGTTGCTTCTCCCAGATCTTTCATGGAGAACTTTTCGGATAACCAAAACTTTATCTCTTGCAACGCCGGAATTTCATTCCCCATGAGCAATATGTCATCCACATAAAGCACAAGGAAGACAACCGTGCTCCCATTAAAATTCTTGTACACACAAGGCTCTTCTTCGCATCTAACAAAGTTGAACTCTTCAAATGCCTTGTTAAAGCGAATATTCCAGGTTCGAGAAACTTACTTGAGTCCACAAATGGACCTCTAAAGCTTGCATACCATATGAATTTGAGTTGGCGACGTGAAACCCTCAGGTTGAGCCATGAAGCTTCTTCCTGGAGCTCTCCGTTAAGGAAAGCTGTTTTCACGTCCATCTGCCAAATCTCATAGTCATGGAATACCGTTATCGCAAGCAGAATCCGAATAGATTTGAGCATTGCCACAGGGGAGAATGTTTCTTCATAGTCAATCCCTTCTCGTTGACCATGCCCCTTGGCAACTAGACGAGCTTTATAGGTCTCTACCTGCTCGTCTGCTACAATCTTCTTCTTGTAAACCCATTTACAACCTATCGGTCTGGAAGCCTGTGAAGAATCAACCAAAGTCCATACTTTGTTGATCTTCATAGATTCCATCTCGGATTCCATGGCTTTCCACCATTTCTCAGAATCTTGGCCTTGTATATCCTCTTGGAAAGTCAACGGGTCGTCATCTCTATGGCCGATTACATCCTCTTGCACCATCAGATTAAGTCTGTCAGGTGCACGTCGAGAACGTGTTGACCTTCTCAAGAAAGCCTGTGTAGCAGGTTTAACCTGCGCTGGGATATCTTGTTGGGCTTGTTCCTGAACAGGTTCCTGAACAGGTTTCTAAACGGGCACTGTCACTTCAACATTTGAAGATGAAGCGCCAGAGCCTAGCAACATATCTCCCAGCCAAGATTCCTCATATGACATCTCATGTCTATGAGCTTGCGTTGGTTTGTCGGGATCTTGAGTCTCGTCAAGAACTACTTCCCCACCATGAATTCTTCATCAAGGAATTCTTTTTCAAGAAATGTTGCCGTTCTGGCCACAAACACTTTGTGTTCAGACGGGTGGTAGAAATAATATCCCATAGTTTCCTTGGGATAACCTATGAACCTACACCTATCAGACCTAACATCAAGCTTGTCTGGCTGAAGTCTCTTAACGAAGGCCGGACACCCCCAAACCTTGATGTGTCTCAGGTTTGGCTTACGTCCTTTCCATATCTCATATGGTGTCTTCGAGACTGCTTTGGTGGGAACTTTGTTTAGCAGATAGGCAGCTGTTTCTAAAGCATAGCCCCATAAGTTCATTGGAAGATCAGTGAACCCCATCATGGATCTCACCATATCTAATAAGGTTCGATTTCTCCGTTCGGATACACCATTATGTTGTGGTGTTCCGGGAGAAGTCCACTGAGACAAAATCCCATTTTGCCTTAGATAATCCCACTGAGACAAAATCCCATTTTCTTGATTATCTTTCTTTCTCTTCAAACCAGAAATATGCATGTTAATCATATTAACTTTTGCATTGGGTAAAACATAGATACCTTGACGTAAACAATCTCTTGAACATTTCAAAAGATTCAGACTTGTGTTTCATAAGATACACATATCCATATCTAGACATATGTCAGTGAAAGTTATGAAATAAGAATATCCTCCTCTGGCTTGAACTTTCATAGGTCCACATACATCTGTATGTATGAGTCCTAGAAGTTCAGTAGCTTTATCTCCGATTCTAGTAAACAGAGATTTAGTTATTTTTTCTAGTGAGACAAGACTCACAAGTTGCATATGATTCATAATCATATTGACCAAGAAAGCCTTCTTTATGCAACTTGTTTATCCTTTTCTCGCCTATATGACCTAGTCTACAATGCCAAAGGAAAGTCTGATTCACTGAATCATCTTTCTTTCTCTTCAAACCAGAAATATGCATGTTAATCATATTAACTTTTGCATTGGGTAAAACATAGATGCCTTGATGTAAATAACCATTTGCACATAATTCATCATTATGAAAAATACAGCAAATTTTATTATCGAAGAGTGTTTTATAACCACATCTATCTAACATAGAAATGGAAATTATGTTCGAAACAAATTTAGGAACATAGTAACAATCTTCTAAAACCAAGGTCTTGTCCGAAGGCATACAAAGAGAAATCAATCCTACAGCTAATGCCGCAACGCTTGCACCATTCGCAACTTGTAGGTTGACTTCATCTTTCTTCAACCTTTTTATTGATTCTCAATCCCTACAACACATTGTAGATGTTAAAACTACTACCGGTATCCAATACCCAAAGTAGTTAAAGAAATCATGAAAACATTTTCATGTAGGTCTTACCCTTTTTCTTTTTGAGAGATGCAAGGTATTCCTTACAATTTCTCTTCCAATGCCTCTTCTTCTTACAGAAGAAGCACTCAGCATCAGTTTGGTCACATCTACCCCTTTTGCCCTTGGGTTTGGTCACACCACCCTTGGGCCCATGGGGCTTCTTCTTGGGCTTTTGTTGCCCTTGCCCTTCTTGGAAGAAGAGTCGACCATCATTACGGCACTAGATCCCTTAGACATCTCGGACATTGACTGACTTTCATAGTCAATCAGTTAGTTCAACATCTCATGCAGATCCATGTCCATCTTGTCATGTTAAAGTTAACAATGAACGGTGAGAACGTCTCAGGTAACGACTGCAAGATCAAATCTTGAGACAACTCTTTGCCCAGTGTGCATCCCAACTTCACAAGCTGTTCGATAAGACCGATCATCTTTCGAACATGGGGTCCAACCGGAGAGTTCACAGTCAATCTAGACTTGAACAGAGCCTTCGACAATTGATATCTTGCTGTTTTGCTCTGTGCACCGTACATCTTCTTAAGATGCGCAATGATAGAGCTAGGATCCATATCCTCATGTTGGCGCTGGAGTTCTGAACTCATTAAGGGTAGGATGATACACTTTGCAGTGTTAAGGTCATCCTTTTGCTTTATCCAAGCGAGCAAGCCATCTTCATCGTCATCAGTAGGAGATTCCTTGATAGGATTCTCGATCGCATCGAGTAGTTTCTCCTACTTGAGAACGATCTTGAGGTTGCGGTACCAATCATCGAAACTTTTCCCAACAAGTTTGTGGACATCGAGAATGGCACGTAGGAAAAATTGAAGACATTCTTCGGGAAATCTAGAAGGAAAAATGGCAGCATTTATTAGAACACTTATTTAATCAAATAGATATGGACTTTTATCTAAATGATTAATTTACTGATTAATACTACAATAGTATTCAGAAATCGTATTTCTTCCAGTAATATCTCCTGAACTAATCATGCATAAGCCCCCTGGTAGTCAGGTCGTTTCTTAAGCATATTAAACAGGTTGATTTTAATATGGCTCTATATCACATAGTCACCTGGTAGTCAGGTCGTTCCGATCGATATAGTTGAGTTCATCCTTCAGCTCATGGTCAGTTAACAATTAAGTTTATGTCCCTCGGGTAGTCCAGCCGTATACAAAAACTAATTGTTCCCTCCCACTAGACATCTGATGTCGTAGACGTACGAATCAAATTCTTGAACTACATGTCTCCTGATAGTCAGGCCGTACCACGTAAACGAGAATCTATTCAAAACGTCTATGATGAAGGAAAAACCTAACGATAAACAATTTATTGTTTAAGAACTCAATTATTAATTAAAATTCTTAATTTTAATATGGCTCTATATCACATAGTCACCTGGTAGTCAGGTCGTTCCTATCGATATAGTCGAGTTCATCCTTCAGCTCATGGTCGGATATCAATTAAGTTTATGTCCCCCGGGTAGTCCAGGCGTTTACAAAAAACTAATTGATTCCTCCCGCTAGACATCTGATGTCATAGACGTACGAATCAATTTCTTGAACTACATGCCTCTTGCTAGTCAGGTCGTACCATGTAAACGAGAAACTATTCAAAACGTCTATGATGAAGGAAAAAACCTAAAGATAAACATTTTATCGTTTAAGAACTCAATTATTAATTTTTAAATTAAAATTCTATAAATTTAATTTAAAATATTTTTTAAATTTATTTTTTTCATTTTCCACCAGCGGGTTACGCGCGCCCGCGCGAGCTCACGCATCGCGCCCGCGCGGGCTAACACGAAACGCCCGCTCGGACATGAGCAAACGGGATTAAGGTTTCTGAAACCCTATCGCCGCTACCGCCGCCTAACGGTTGCCCGCTCCGGGCTGGAAGAACCGCTGGCGAAGGGCGTCTCGGACTGGCCGTTACTCTCCGGCGTCGGTGACTGCGAAAGGCTGCTCGGGCGAAGGCGATTTGGGTTTGTGAAAACCCTAACCACGCAGTTCACCCTTTCCCGCTCGACCGCCACCGTTCATCGTCGACTCGTGCCCGGCCGACCCATCGCCCGCTTCGTGCGCTGCCGCCTCGCCTGGAGAAGCTCGCTCGGGCTCGCTGAGACTCCTCCTTCTCGTGCCTGGCTCTTCTCCTCGCACATGACGCCTGCAATGTCCGCGATGGGCTCTCGAAAAAAAATACCGCCTCGCCGCCTCCTCTGAGCCGCGTCGGTCGTGGACACGCCGGCCGGGCTGTGCCGCACCGCCCCTACGCCTCGTCTTCCCGTTAAAGGCGCGATCGAATAGGGATTCGGCCGTTGCCACCGTTCACGGTTCGCGATCTTTCGTTGTGCGCACGCGACTTTTACATTTTTCGATCCAATTTTTCAAAAAAAAAAAAATCGGAAAACTAATCCTAACCATGCATTTAGATGCATTGATACCACCGAAGGTTTGATTTAGGTGCATAAATGTGTTCTTATCAACCCGATTATAGATCTAGTCATGTTTAACGATTAGTGTTACGACTATTCAACAATGAATAGAATAAAAACAATTTTTGGTACCTCTTGTTTAATATGCGATAATCGGATGCAAGGCTTGATGATGCAAGTCCTCTACGTGTATCTACATCGAGATTGGGTCTGCTTTGATGTGGAATTCGGGAAGAACGAAAAACTATTTTTCGTTCTTTGTTCTTTTTTTTTTCTGACGGCTACCTAGAGTTTAGATTGTCTGAATTCTAATTCTAATTCTAATAACGAAAACTTGTCTTCGTTTATTTATAATTATTAACTTTTAATAATTATAACTTAAACCCAAACTATTGAAAATATTACATAATGACATAATACTTTCAAAGAGAACAGAAAAAATATAAAAACTAATATTTCTAATAATATTATAAATATAACGATATTATAATTCTAATATAATATAGAATATAAACTATTAATTATCTTTTATTACGTGTTACTTTTAATCAAATTCATGCATTAACTATTCCATATTTACAGAAAGAGAGTACTGCTCATCACAGTTTGGTTTTCACGTGAGGAACTTCATAAAAGATAAGGTTGGAAGTTTTCGAATTTTGGTTTGATAGTTTGGATTTTGAAAAAAAATAGAACCAAATTAGATTTAACTTTGATTAACAATTAAGCAAGTCTTAGATAATTCGGATTGAGGTGTAATATAACCGGAATAAATTCGAATTCAATTAGAATTGTTCAAGTTATCGGCGGCTCTATCGCATTTCATTTGCTCTACATCAAACCAAGAATTTTCTAGAACCTTTCATCATTGATATCTCTAGTGAGATTGTAGTTCAATCTCATTGTAAATGATATAAAGTTAATGCATGATTTGTCGTTGTTGTTGACTCTATCGATTGAACTGTCGATTATTCCTATTTTATCATCGTATGGTCGACATATACCTCACATGCCACACTACCAATGAATGCAACATAACACAAAAGCATGACGACGAAGGGGCAGAGAGGCTGTCGTAAGATGAGGAATAGATTATACTATTTCAAAGCAACTGCACATAATATGAAGCCAAAAGAGAAATGTGGTTTTTAGGTTTACAATAAGTTTTAAAAACTAGGTCTGAACGTATATAGTTTTTATTTTTCAATAAAAAATATTTTGAGTGATGATATTATGAGATTTATTTTTTAAATTTTTTCAATGAAACTAAAATAACTTGTAATTTATAATAATTAAGTGAAATAAAATTATATTGTTTTGTTTGAATTTTCAGGATTTCTTGCTCGAAACAAATCGAATCAAACCCATTTTTGTTTCAAATTTTAGAACAAATGGATAACAAAGGGTAACTTGAGTTTAATTAGTATGTTTGAGTCATCGAATAACTGTTTAACATGTTAATATATATGTAAATGGAGGCTAAACGAATTGTAAATTCGTTGTAAATGAATCTATTTTGAAAAAAACTCAAATATTATTCACATTTATCTATTTATTTAAATCTTTGAATGAATTAAATAGAAAAACAAAGATTTATTATAAAAGTTCAAAACAAGAACTAAATGTAATTAGTATACTATTTTCAAATATATAATTATGTTCCAATGTTAGTTTCAAGGTTTGCCTATTAATTAACATGACACAACAACTTACTATAATAATATGCAAACAATTTAACATTTAAATGAAATTTTGAATCCGTGAGTCAATATGTGATTGAGTAATATGCATGCATGTTTCTTGATATATTCACTTACTATTAAAAGAGAACACTACTCACATAAATGAGTTATATAAAACAAAAGTGCAATGTATATCGTTATTTATGTTAAAAAACTCCGCAATATCAACGCACCAAATAAATATCTCGGTGTCATAAAGGACCTAATTAAATTTTTTATGCATAAGACCAAAACATATCTAAAAATGTATATTTCTTGAGAGTGTTTACCCATATAGTTTTTTATATTAATCAAGAGAACAATAGGTTCAAGGCCATGTGGAAGTTAACTAGACCGTTGCTAAGACGTGTATATAAATATTATAAGAAGCTTGTATCATTTAAAAATTATTAATGGAGAGAAAAATTGTGATGAGGCTAATTGCCACTTAAGCTTATGTAGACGTGAGAAAATGACAAAACCGAGAAGAAAATGATTGATACTTTCTTTAGTATTAAACTTGTGCCAAATGCCTATGCAATCATTAAAAAAAAAACAAAGATTGAATGGTCAAAGCCCTCGTGTGATACAATTAGATTAATTTAAATTTGAAATCTCTTTTATCTATTTTAAAAAGAGATTTGTGAACGACTTTGTAGTCTTGAATTGCGGACGGTTTATATATTTACGTTTTCGTCCTTATTTATAGATGGACTGCAGACGTTTTTAGTTTAGTGACACGCGTTTGCGGATCAATGTCTTCCGTCCGGTTAAGGGATAGATTCTTCAGTCTCTAAATTGTTAATTTCTAGTACTGTTTGGTACCAAAATTGTCATATTTTCTTTTTTCTTACATATTGTTGGGCTATGCTAGTTCATGGCTATTAGAAACAACCCATAGAACAGAAAAAAAGGTCGCAATGCGGGTGAATTTATCAGCACAACATCTAAAAAACAACATCAAAGCAAAAAAGAAGATATTCTGATCCATTTTAATGGGCTCGAGAAATATTTAAAGAATGATAGAACCGTACACTTTTTGTACGGACTTAAGAAATCATTATAAAACTTAGACATGTATGGATTTAGGATAAGTGAATATCATTTTTTTCCAAATTACATGTCTTATGCGATGCAAACATCCCAAGCATAGATGTTCGAAAAAGAAGCAAACAAAATCTGAATCGTCAAAATCTTCCAAAGTCGTTGAATCCTCAAAAAATAAAAGAGTAATATATAATAACTTATACTTTTATATTATTGTCATACCTTTGAATATTATTTTTGAGTGATTGTTTTTATCGTAGAAACTTGTGTCCATTGATCATGATTGCTATAATGTAAATTAAAATTTCAAGCGATACAATATTTATCAATTTATTTTAATATTCATAAAAAAATTATGTTTGATGCTTTTATTATATTTCGAAAGAGCTTACTCACTATATGATGTACTTAAGAAATGATGATGGTATAATTAGAGATGTCATTCATCAAGGAGATAAAGTTAACTTTACTTCTTGTTTTTATCTCTAAATCGTATTATTGGTCTTGTTAATCTTACTATTCGTTTTTTAAAGGGTGGAAAATAATCTATGTTTGTTACCAATATATTGTTACATATAAATGAGACATTTTTAGTTCCAAATTTCTCATTAAAAACTGTTATAATGTTTTTGTTTGCATATTGATGGGCTATAGCTATTTCAAGACTATTAGAAACAACCCTCAGAATTCAAAAATGGTCGCAATGCGGGTGAATTTATAAACGCAACATCTAATCAAAACCATCAAAACGAAAAAAGACAATAGTCTGATCCATTTTAATGGGCTCGAGAAAATTTTAAAGAATGATAGAATCGTCAATTTTTGTACAACCTTGAGAAATCATTATGAATCTTAGACATGTATGGATTTAGGATAAGTAATTCATTATCATTTTTTTCCAAATTACAAGTCTTACGTATATATACATACAATATATATTAATGAACAATATTAATATATTTGTAGGGATTGTTTTGATATATTTTTTAATAACGAAATGTTACCGCTGCAAAAACGTCAAGCGCGAATGAATCCGATGCAAACATCACAAGAAGAGGATGTTCGAAAAACAAGCAAACGAAATCCGAATCTTCAAAATCTTCCAAAGTCGTTGAATCTTCAAATAATACAAGAGTAATATATAATAACTTATATTTTTTATATTATTGTCATACCTTTGAAAATTATTTTTCAGTGATTGTTTTTATTGTAGAAAATTATGTCAATTGATCCTAATTGCTCTAATGTAAATTAAAAGTTAAAGTTGATACAATACTTATCGATTTATTTTGATATTTATAAAGAAAATTAAGGTTTATGCATTTATTATATTTTGGAAGAGCTTACTCACTATATGATGTACTTAAGAGATGATGATGGTATAATGAGAGATGTCAATCATCAAGGACATACAGTTAACTTTGCTTCTTATTTTTATCTCTAAATGGTGTTGTTGGTCTTGTTAATCTTACTATTCATTGTCCTAAACGATGAAAAAAAATCTATGTTTGGTTTCAGCATATTGTTACATATAAATGAAACATTTTTAGTTCCAAATTTCTAATTAAAAATTCTTATATTATAATTTTTTTTTGCATATTGATGGGCTATAGCTAGTTCAAGATTATTAGAAGCAACCCTTAGAATTGAAAAAAAGGGCGCAATGCGGGTGAATTTATCAGTACAACATCTAATCAACAACATCAAAGTGACAAAAGATGGTAGTCTGATCCATTTTAATGGGCTTGAGAAATTTTTAAAGAATGATAGGACCGTACAATTTTTGCATGACCTTGAGAAAGTATTATGAAACTTAGTCATGTAAGAATTTAGAATAACTAATTCATTATCATTTTTTCCCAAATTACATGTCTTACGTATATATACATAAAATATATATTAATGAACCATATTTATATATTTGTTAGGATTTTAATCAAAATTGTTTTGATATAATTTTTTTATAACGAAATTTTGCTGCTGCAAAAACGTCAAGCGAGAGTGCATCTGATGCAAACATCACAAGCATAGGATGTTCGAAAAAGAAGCAAACAAATATGAATCTTCAAAATCTTCCAATGTCGTTGAATCTTCAAAAAATACAAGAGTAATATATAATAACTTATATTTTTATATTATTGTCATACCTTTGAAAATTATTTTTGAGTGATTCTTTTTATCGTAGAAACTTGCGTCCATTGATCCTTATTGCTCTAATGTAAATTAAAATTTCAAGTTGATACAATATTTAGAAATTTATTTTAATATTTATAAAAAAAATTATGATTGATGCTTTTATTATATTTTGGAAGAGCATATTTAGTATATGATGTACTTAAGAAATGATGATGGTATAATTAGAGATTTTATTCTTCAAGGAGATAAAGTTAACTTTGCTTGTTATTTTTATCTCTAAATGGTGGTGTAGGTCTTGTTAATCTTACTTTTCATTGTTATAAAAGGTGGAAAAACATCTATGTTTATTTTCCAACATATTGTTACATAAAAATAAGACATTTTTAGTTCTAAATTTCTTATTAAAAATTGTTATATTGCTTTTTAACACATTGATGGGCTATAGCTAGTACAAGACTATTAGAATCAACCCTTAGAATTGAAAGAAAGGTCGCAATGCAGGTGAATTGATCAGCGCGACATCTAATCAACAACATCAAAACGAAAAAAGACGGTAGTGAGATCCATTTTAATGGGCTCGAGAAATTTTTAAAGAATGATAGAACCATACAATTTGTGTACGGACTTGAGAAATCATTATGAAACTTAGACATGTATGGATTTAGGATAAGTAATTAATTATCATTTTTTTAAATTACATGTCTTACATATATATACATACAATATATATTAATGAACCATATATATATATATATATTTATAGGGATTTTGGTCATGATTGTTTTGATATTTTTTTTATAACGAAATGTAACTGCTGCAAAAAATTCAAATAGGAGTGAATCTGATGCAAACATTACTAGCATAGGATGTTCGAAAAAGAAGCAAACGAAATCCGAATCTCAAACTCTTCCAAAGTTGTTGATTCTTCAAAAAATAAAAGAGTAATATATAATAACTTATATTTTTTATATTATAGTCATAGCTTTAAAAATTGTTTTTGAGTAATTTTTTATAGTAGAAAGTTGTGTTCATTGATGTTCATTGATGTTCATTGCTCTAATGTAAGTTAAACGTTCAAGTTGGTACAATATTTATCAATTTATTTTGATATTTATAAAAAAACTTATGTTTGATGCTTTTATTATATTTTGGAAGAGCTTACTCACTATATGATGTACTTAAGAAATGATGATGGTATAATTAGAGATGTCATTCATCAAAGAGATACAGTTAACTTTGCTTCTTATTTTTATCTCTAGATAGTGTTGTTGGTCTTGTTAATTTTACTATTCATTATTTTAAACGGTGGAAAAAATCTATGTTTTTTTTCAAAATATTGTTACATATAAACAAGAGATTTTAAGTTCCAAATTTCTCATTAAAAATTGTTATATTATTATTATTATTATTTTGCATATTGATAGGCTATAGCTAGTACAAGATTATCGGAATCAACCCTTAGAATTGAAAAAAAAGGCGCAATGCTGGTGAATTTATTAGTGCAACATCTAATCAACAACATAAAAGTGACAAAAGACGGTAGTCTGATCCATTTCAATGGGCTTGAGAATTTTTTAAAGAATGATAGAACCATACAATTTTTGTATGACCTTGAAAAATTAATATGAAACTTAGTCATGTATGAATTTAGAATAAGTAATTCATTATCATTTTTTCCAAATTACATGTCTTACGTATATATACATACAATATATATTAATGAACCATATTTATATATTTGTTAGGATTTTGGTCATAAATGTTTTAATATATTATTTTTTATAACAAAATGTTGCTGCTGCAAAAACGTCAAGCGAGAGTGAATCCGATGCAAACATCACAATCATAGGATGTTCGAAAAAGAAGCAAACAAAATCTAAATCTTCAAAATCTTCCAAAGTCGTCGAATCTTCAAAAATACAAGATTAATATATAATAACTTATATTTTTATATTATTGTCATACCTTTGAAAATTATTTTTGAGTGATTGTTTTTATCTTAGAAACTTGTGTCCACTGATCTTGATTGCTCTAATGTAAATTAAAATTTCAAGTTGATACAATATTTATCAATTTATTTTAATATTTATAAAAAAAATTATGTTTGATGCTTTTATTATATTTCGGAAGATTTTTAGTTCCAAATTTCTTATTAAAAACTTTTATATTGTTTTTTTTACATATTGACGGGCTATAACTAGTTCAAGACTATTAGAATCAACCCTTAGAATTGAAAGAAAGGTGGCAATGCGGGTGAATTTATCAGCGTAACATCTAATCAACAACATCAAAACGAAAAAAGACGGTAGTGAGATCCATTTTAATGGGCTCGAGAAATTTTTAAATAATGATAGAACCGTACAATTTGTGTACGGCTTTGAGAAATCATTATGAAACTTAGGCATGTATGGATTTAGGATAAGTAATTCATTATCATTTTTCCAAATTACATGTCTTACATATATATACATACAATATATATTAATGAACCATATATATATATATTTATAGGGATTTTGGTCATTATTGTTTTGATATATTTTTTTATAACGAAATGTAACTGCTGCAAAAAAGTCAAGTAGGAGTGAATCCGATGCAAACGTCACAAGCATAGGATGTTCGAAAAAGAAGCAAACGAAATCCGAATCTTCAAACTCTTCCAAAGTTTTTGATTCTTCAAAAAATAAAAGAGTAATATAGAATAACTTGTATTTTTTTATATTATAGTCAAAGCTTTGAAAATTATTTTTGAGTGATTTTTTGTGTAGAAAGTTGTGTTCATTGATGTTGATTGCTTTAATTAAGTTAAACGTTCAAGTTGATACAATATTTATAAATGTATTTTGATATTTATAGAAAAACTTATGTTTGATGCTTTTATTATATTTCGGAATGGCTTACTCACTATATGATGTATTTAAGAAATGATGATGGTATAATTAGAGATGTCATTCAATAAGGAGATAAAGTTAACTTTACTTTTTATTTTTATCTCTAAATATTGTTGTTGGTCTTGTTAATCTTACTATTCATTGTTTTAAAGGGTGGAAAAAAATCTATGTTTGTTTCCAATATATTGTCACATATAAATGAGCCATTTTTAGTTCCAAATTTCTCATTAAAAACTGTTATCTTGTTTTTACTTGCATATTGATGGGCTATAGCTGGTTCAAGACTATTAGAAGCAACCCTTAGAATTGAAAAAAAGGTCGCAATGCGGGTGAATTTATCAGCGCAACATTTAATCAACAACATCAAAACGACATAAGACAATAGACTTGTCCATTTGAATGGGCTCGAGAAATTTTTAAAGAATGATAAAATCGTACAATTTTTGTACAACCTTGAGAAATCATTATGAATCTTAGACATGTATGGATTTAGGATAAGTAATTCATATCATTTTTTTTCCAAATTACATGTCTTACATATATATATACATACAATATATAGTAATGAACAATATTGATATATTTGTAGGGATTTTTGTCATGATTGTTGTGATATATTTTTTTAATAACGAAATGTTACTGGTGCAAAAACGCCAAGCGGGAGTGAATCCGATGCAAACATCACAACCATAGGATGTTCGAGAAAGAAGCAAACGAAATCTGAATCTTCAACATCTTCCAAATTCGTTGAATCTTCAAATAATAAAAGAATAATATATAATAACTTATATTTTTTATATTATTATCATACCTTAAATTTTTTTTTGAGTGATTATTTTTATTGTAGAAAATTTTGTCCATTGATCCTGATTGCTCTAATATAAGTTAAAAGTTAAAGTTGATACAATACTTATCAATTTATTTTGATATTTATAAAAAAACTTATGTTTGATGCATTTATTATGTTTTGGAAAAGCTTACGCACTATATGATGTATTTAAGAAATGATGATGGTATAATTAGAGATGTCATTCATCAAGGAGATACAGTTAACTTTGCTTCTTATTTTTATCTCTAAATGGTGTTGTTAGTCTTGTTAATCTTACTATTCATTATTTTAAACGGTGGAAAAAAATCTATGTTTGTTTTCAGCATATTGTTACATATAAATAAGACATTTTTAGTTCCAAATTTCTCATTAAAAATTGTTATATCATTATTATTTTTTTTTTGCATATTGATGGGCTATAGCTAGTTCAAGATCATCAGAATAAAGAGCGCGATGCAGGTGAATTTATTAGTGCAACATTTAATCAACAACATAAAAGTGACAAAAAACGGTAGTCTCATCCATTTCCATGGGCTTGAGAAATTTGAAAATACAATTTTTGTATGACCTTGAGAAATTATTATGAAACTTAGTCATGTATGAATTTAGAATAAGTAATTCATTATCATCTTTTCCAAATTACATGTCTTACGTATATATACATACAATATATATTAATGAACCATATTTATATATTTGTTAGGATTTTGGTCATAATTGTTTTAATATATTATTTTTTATAACAAAATGTTGTTGCTGCAAAAACGTCAAGCGAGAGTGAATCCAATGCAAACATCACAAGTATAGGATGTTCGAAAAAGAAGCAAACATAATCTAAATCTTCAAAATCTTCCAAAGTCATCGAATCTTCAAAAAAATACAAGAGTAATATATTATAACTTATATTTTTATATTATTGTCATACCTTTGAAAATTATTTTTGAGTGATTGTTTTTATCGTAGAAACTTGTGTCCATTGATCCTGATTGCTCTAATGTAAATTAAAATTTCAAGTTGATACAATATTTATCAATTTATTTTAATATTTATAAAAAAATTAAGTTTGATGTTTTTATTATATTTCGTAAGAGCTTACTCACTATATGATGTACTTAAGAAATGGTGATGGTATAATTAGAGATATCATTCATCAAGGAGATAAAGTTAACTTTGCTTCTTATTTTTATTTCTAAATGGTGGTGTTGGTCTTATTAATCTTAGTTTTCATTGTTTTAAAAGGTGGAAAAATATCTATGTTTATTTTCCAACATATTGTTACATAAAAATAAGACATTTTTAGTTTCAAATTTCTTATTAAAAACTGTTATATTATTTTTTTTACATATTGATGGGCTATATCTAGTTCAAGACTATTAGAATCAACCCTTAGAATTGAAAGAAAGGTCGCAATGCGGGTGAATTTATCAGCGTAACATCTAATCAACAACATCAAAACGAAAAAAGACGGTAGTGAGATCCATTTTAATGGGTTCGAGAAATTTTTAAAGAATGATAGAACCGTACAATTTGTGTACAGCCTTGAGAAATCATTATGAAACTTAGACATGTATGGATTTAGGATAAATACTTCGTTATCATTTTTCCAAATTACATTTCTTACATATATATATATGTATATATTTGTAGGGATTTTGGTCATGATTGTTTTGATATATTTTTTTATAACGAGATATAACTGTTGCAAAAATATCAAATAGGAGTGAATCCGATGCAAACGTCACAAGGATAGGATGTTTGAAAAAGAAACAAACGAAATTCGAATCTTCAAAATCTTCCAAAGTCGTTAAATCTTCAAAAATACAAGAGTAATATATCATCACTTATATTTTTTATATTATAGTCATAGCTTTGAAGATTATTTTTGAGTGAAAACTTTTTATTATAGAAACTTGTGTTCATTGATGTTGATTGCTGTAATGTAAGTTAAGAGTTCAAGTTGATACAATATTTATCAATTTATTTTGATATTTATAAAAAAACTTATATTTGATGCTTTTATTATATTTTGGAAGAGCTTACTCACTATATGATGTACTTAAGAAATGATGAGGGTATAATTAGAGATGTCATTCATCAAGGAGATTAAGTTAACTTTACCTCTCTTATTTTTCTCTAAATGGTGTTGTTGGTCTTGTTAATCTTACTATTCATTGTTTTAAAGGGTGGAAAAAAGTCTATGTTTATTTCCAATATATTGTTACATATAAATGAGACATTTTTAGTTCCAAATTTCTCATTAAAAACTGTTATATTGTTCAAGACTATTAGAAGCAACCCTTAGAATTGTCGCAATGCGGGTGAATTTACCAGCACAACATCTAATCAACAACATCAAAAAGACAAAAGACAATAGTCTGATCCATTTTAATGGGCTCGAGAAATTTTTAAAGAATGATAGAATCATACAATTTTTGTACAACCTTGAGAAATCATTATGAATCTTAGACATGTATGGATTTAGGATAAGTAATTCATTATCATTTTTTTCCAAATTACATGTCTTACGTATATATAGATACAATATATATTAATGAACAATACTGATATATTTGTTAGGAGTTTGGTCATAATTGTTTTGACATATTTTTTTTAATAACGAAATGTCGCTTCTGCAAAAACGTCAACCGGGAATGAATCCGATGCAAACATCACAAGCATAGGATGTTCGAAAAAGAAGCAAACTAAATCCGAATCTTCAAAATCTTCCAAAGTCTTCGAATCTTCAAATAATACAAGAGTAATATATAATAACTTATATTTTTTATATTATTTTCATACATTTGAAAATTATTTTTGAGTGATTGTTTTTATTGTAGAAAATTCTGTCCATTGATCCTGATTGCTCTAATGTAAGTTAAAAGTTAAAGTTGATACAATACTTATCAATTTATTTTGATATTTATAAAAAACTTATGTTTNNNAAGAGCTTATTCACTATATGATGTACATAAGAAATGATGTTGGTATATTAGAGATGTCATTTATCAAGGAGATACAGTTAACTCTGCTTCTTATTTTTATCTCTAAATGGTGTTGCTGGTCTTGTTAATCTTACTATTCATCTTTTTAAAGGGTGGAAAAAAATCTATGTTTGTTTTCAGCATATTGTTACATATAAATAAGACATTTTTAGTTCCAAATTTCTCACTAAAAATTGTTATAATATTATTATATTTTGTTTTTGCATATTGATGGGCTATAGCTAGTTCAAGATTATTAGAAGCAACCCTTAGAATTGAAAAAAATGCGCAATGCGGGTGAATATATCAATGCAACATCTAATCAACAACATCAAAGGGACAAAAGACGGTAGTCTGATCCATTTTCATGGGCTTGAGAAATTTTTAAAGAATGATAGAACCGTTAAATTTTTGTATGACCTTGAGAAATTATTATGAAACTTAGTCATGTATGGATTTAGAATAAGTAATCCATTATCATTTTTTGTACCAAATTACATGTCTTACGTATTGAGCATAAGGACCCTCTGGTGCAATGAGAGGATCATTTAAACCAGCAAAACTGAATCGAAGAACCGAAATCAAGCCTAAACCGAGAATCAAAATTAATTAAGAGTAAATCAAAATAAACCGAAGGAAGAAAATCTAGGTTAAGCCAAAGGTCCATCTTCTTCAACAAACCCAGACCTGCAACGGTCATTTGAAGCTTCAAACATTCATATTGTTTTAGAGACTTTTTCGGTTGTATTCTTGGGTTCTTGGGAATAACTGATTCAAGATTTCACAACAATCTGGTACTTCTCATTGTATATATACATAGGCATTGGGCACTGAATGAATCAAGCAAAAAGTTTCCGAAAATTCTATACTCAATCTTTCTTTCTTCTGCTCATTTCTCAAATCTTCTCATTACGTATATATACATACAATATATATATATATATTAATGAACCATATTTATATATATATATATATTTATGTAAGAATTTTGGTCATAATTGTTTTGATATTTTTTTAATAAAGAAAGGTTGCTCATGTAAAAATATCGAGCGGGAGTGAATCCGATGCAAACATTCCACACATAGGAGTTTTGAAAAAGAAGCAAACGAAATCTAAATCTTTAAAATCTTGCAAAGTCGCTGAATATTCAAAATAATACAAAAGTAATTTATAATAACTTATATTTTGTTATATCATTGTCACACCTTCGAAAATTATTTTTGAGTGATTTTTTTATTATAGAAACTTGTGCTCACTGATTCTCATTGCTCTAATGTAAGTTAAAATTTCAAGTTGATATTAAGATTTTTGTCTTAATTGTTTTAATTTACCATTTTTAAATAAATGTTGATAATGTATAAATGTAGAGCGAGAGTGAATCTGATGTATACATCACAAGAATAGTAGGTCTGAAAAAGAAGCAAACAAAATTTGAATCTTCAAAATCTTTCAAAGCCGGTTAATATTCAAAGAATACGAGAGTAATATATAATAACTTATATTTTATATAATTTTCATACATTTGAAAATTATTTTTCAATGATTGTTTTATTGTAGAAATTTTTGTCCACTGATCTTGATAGCCCTAATGTAAGTTAAAATTTCTGGTTGATACAATATTTATCAACTATTGAAATATTTATAAAAACAATTTATGTTCGATAATTTTATTGTATTTTAGAATAATTTACTTACTTTAAGATGGATTAGAGAAACGATGACAGTATAATTAGAGATGCCATTCATCAAGGAGATAAAGTTAACTTTGCCTCTTTTTTTTTATCTATTAATGGTTTTATTTTTCTTGTTAATGTTAATGTTGATTGTTTTGAAAGTCGGATAGCATGTATTTTTGTTTTAAACATATTATTACATTTAAATAAGACATTTTAAGTTCCAAAATTCTCATAAAAAAAGTTATATTGGTTTTTTTCTTTTGCACATTGTTAGACTATAGCTAGTTCAAGGCTATTCAAAGCAACGTTTAGAATAGAAAAAAAGGTCGCAATATGGGTGAATTTATCAACGCAACATCTAATCAACAACATCAAAGCAGAAGAGATGGTAGTCTGATGTGTTTAAATGGGCTCGAGAAATTTCAAAAAATGACAGAACCGTATAATTTTTGTAATACCTTGATAAATAATTATAAAACTTAGAAATGTTTTGTTTTAGAATAAGTAATTCATTATCATTTTTTCCAAATTATACATCTTACGTATATATACAAGAAAATATATATTAATGAATCATATATATATATATATTGGTCATAATTGTTTTGATAAAATTTTGATATATTTTTTATATCAAAAATATATTCGTCATAATTGTATTGGTCATAATAAAAAATATATTGATATATATTGGTCATAATTGTAGGGATCTTGGTCATAATTGTTTTGATATATTTTTTGATAATGAAAAGTTGCCGCTGCAAATATGTTTAGCGGGAGTGAATCCGATGAAAACATCTCATGCATAGAAGGTCCAAAATTTTCTGGTAGATACAATATTTAACAATTTATTGAAATATTTATAAAAACAATTTATGTTTGATATTTTTATTATATTTCGGAAGAACTTACTCACTAGATAATAAACTTGAGAAATTATGACGATATAATTAGAGATGCCATCCATCAAGGATATAAAGTTAACTTTGCTTCTTATTTTATCTCTAAATAGTTTTGTTTGTTTTGTTAATCTTACTATTCATTGTTTTAAACGTTGGATAACATGTATTTTTTTCAACATATTGTTACATATAAACAAGACATTTTTAGTTCCAAAATTCTCATAAAAATGTTCTCATACAAAATGTTATATTGTTTTCTTTTGCCTATTGTTGAACTATAGCTAGTTCAAGATTATTGGAAACAACCCTTAGAATAGAAAAAAGTTGCAATTTGGGTGAATTTATCAGCCCAACATTCTATCAACAACATCAAAGTAAAAAATACGATGATATGATCTATTTTAACGGGCTTGAGAAATTTGAAGAATAATAGAATCGTACATTTTTTTACGGACTTAAGAAATTATTATGGAATTTAGAAATGTATAACTTTAGGATAAGTAATTCATTATCATTGCTGTTTTTTTCTAAATTACACGTCCTACGTATATATACATGCAAATATATATTAATGAACCATTTATATATATATATATATATTTGTATGGATTTTTTTATCATAATTGTTTTCATATATTTTCTTATAAAGAAAGGTTGCTCTTGTAAAAATGTCGAGTCGAAAGTGAATCCGATGCAATCATCACACTCATAGGAGGTGCCAAAAAGAAGAAAAAGAAATCTGAATCTTCAAAATCTTATAAAGTCGCTGAATCTTCAAAAAATATAAGAGTAATATATAATAAATTATATTTTTATATTAATGTTTAACATTTGAAAATTATTTTTGAGTGATTGTTATTATTGTAGAAACGTGTGCCGACTGATCCTGATTGCTTTAATGTAAGTTAAAATTTCTGGTTGATACAATATTTATCAATTTATTGAAATATTAAAAAATCTTATGTTTGTTATTTTTATTTTATTTGAAGAGCTTACCCACTATGATGGACTGGAGAAACGATGATGGTATAATTAGAGATGCCATTCATCAGTGAGATAAAGTTAATTTTTAATTTTTTTTATCTCTAAATTGTTTTCTTTATCTTGTTAATAATATTGTTCAATGTTTTAAAGGATGGATAACTTGTATTTCTGTTTTCAAACATATAAATAAGACATTTTAATTCCACAATTCTCATAAATAAAAATGTTATATAGTCTTGTTCTTTTTTATGCATATTGTTGGGTTATAGCTAATTCAAGCCTATTGGAAAATACTTTAGAATAGAAAAATAAAAGGTCACAATGTGAACGAATTTATCACCGCAACATCTAATCAACAACATCAAATCAAGAAAAGACAATAATCTGAAACATTTTAACTAGCTCAGGAAATTTTTTTAGAATGATAGAACTTTACATTTTTTGTACTGCTTTGTGAATCACTATGAAACTTAGAAATGTGTGGCTTTAGGATAAATAATTCATTATCATTTCTTTTCCGAATTCCACATCTTATGATCTATGTACATGCAAATATATATTAATGAACTATATATATATATACATGTAAGGATTTTTCTCTTAATTGTTTTAATATATTCTTTTTAAAGAAATGATGATGTTGTAAAATGTTGAGCGGGAGTGACCCTGATGCAAGCATCACATCATCACAAGAATAGTAGGTTTGAAAAAGAAACAAACAAATTCTAATTCTTCAAAATCATTCAAAGCCGTTAAATTTTTAAACACTACGAGGGTAATATATAATAACATATTTTATATATAATTGTCATACATTTGAAAATTATTTTTCAACGATTGTTTTTAATGTAGAACTTGTGCCCAATGATTCCAATTTCCCTAATGTAAGTTAAAATTTTCGGTTGATACGATATTTATCAATTTATTTAAATATTTATAAATGAATCATAGTTGATACTTTTATTATATTTGGAAGAACTTACTCACTATATGATAGATTGGAGAAACAATGAGAGGTATAATTAGAGATGTCACTCATGAAGGAGATAAAGTTAACTTTGTTTCTTTTTTTATCTCTAAATGGTGTTGTATCTTGTTAATCTTATTGTTCATTGTTTTAAAGGTTGGATAACATGTATTTTTGTTTTTAACATATTGTATATATAAATAAGAAATTTTTAGTTCTAAAATTCTCATAAGAAAATCTTATATTGTCATAAGAAAATGTTAGTTGAAGGGTTTTGAAAACAATCCTTAGAATAGAAAAAGATATCGCAATGTGGATGAATTTATTAGCGCAACATCTAATCAGAAACATCAAAACGAAAGAGGACGAAAGTCTGATCCATTTTAATGGCTCGAAAAGTTTTTAAAGAATGATAGAACCGTAGAATTTTCATACGATCTTGAGAAATCATTATGAAACTTAGAAATGTATGATTATTTGTTATCAACATATAAAGATGGTTATTAGTGAATTACAATTAGAAGAATTATAACTTGACAATAGGTTCATGATTCAAAATTTGGTTTTGTTTGTTCATTGTTATACATCTCCGTAAAGTTATTGTTATATTATATGTATTCTTAAAGTCAATTTATTTTAGTTTCAAATATTAATATTTTCTCAAACATGAAATGATGTTAACCAATTTTGTTTATTTTCATTTAATTTAAGCCTTAAAAACTTTGTTTCTATTTTCAATAGAAAATATGTACAACTAAAAAATTCCAATTTGATATAGAAGCTAAAACCTTATACAGTAGGTTATAAAAATTTTGCAAAGAAATAGAAAAATGTGTCACTGTCCTTTAAAGTGTATATATATATATATGTATATGTATAAATATATACAAAAATTTATTAAAATATCATTTGATTTAAAATTTGATAAGCCAACCCCGTAATAATTGGATAATTTATTTTCGTAGTGATAAATATGAACAATATAAATAACAGTGGATGGAAATAATGAAATTTTAAATGATTTTGGTTATTCCAAAAAACAAAAACGTATGAAATGATAATGAACGATATTATTATTATTTCAGAATGAATATTATAGTTCATATAAAAAATAAAAATCAAAATAAAAATTAATTTGAATTCTAACGCATTTAATTTATATAAGTATATATATATATATATATAATTTTTGAAATTTTACCCCAAAATAATTACCATGATCAAGCAAACAAGAAAGGAAAATAACAATTTTTAGTTATTATTATTATTATTATTAAAAAATAATTAAATAAAAATAGACTTCAACTGAAAATTTTGGTTATATCTTTGTTGTACCACAAAAGTATTGATTGAATTTATGTTATTCATGTGTATGATGTTTTGTTTCATTATAATATGTAAATAATTTCTAGAAAACTATAGACTCTATCGTTACTGACCAAAGATAATGCAATTGATTTTGCATCGAAGCTTGGTTGTTGGTATATTTCAACACATCATCCACATTAAATTAAATTATATAAAACCTTTAATAAAATGATTAAATATAAGTTCTCGCATCTCTTATAGATCTCAAATGCATATTCTTCCAATGAGACATAGGTTCTCTTTCAATTCATAGAAAGAGCTCGTTGCCAACATCCAAAAAGTTCTTCTACCAAATGAAGCTTCAATTAAGATCACTATTTCAAAATTAAAAATTGAAAATCCAAGAAAAAAGCGTAAAAATCATCATAAATATGTTGATTAATTTGTTATAAGTTTACATTGATGTTCAAAACCTCGATTCAATCGATACTACTATGTATTTTTATACTTATGTTTTGATGTGTATTTTTTATTTATTTTAGATCTAAGTACCACATTTTACTAAAATAGATTTAGACTTCTACTAATGAGAGTTGATAGTGATAGTGATCTTTGATTGTATGATAAACGGAATTATGAAATATTTTAAGAAAGTTTGATAGGATTAATTAATATATCCTTTTAGGGTTTACTTTTATATCGTTTTATACAACGTAAATGTCAAATCTTAAATTTCTCAAATTTATTTTTTTATTAATTTTTGATACAAATCTTCATTTTATTAAGATAACAACAAAAACATGATAAATTAATTTTATTTAATCATACAGCGATAACGGGGGATTATCAAAAATACCCCTGTAGGGCTAAAATGCTTCAAAAATACCCTTGGCTGAAAAAAAAGTTTCAATTTCAAATCTACCCTTAAAATATTGATAATCCCATATTACCCTTGACGACAATTTTTCTCTCTCCTCTAGAGCATCTCTAATTCTCGCGCAAAAATTACTGTTCCCCCACACCATAACAGATTCGGCGAGAGTAGCTTGCAATCGGCATCAGATTCGCAGTCAATAGGTTGAAATCCTTTGTTGTCAACAAAGAAGCTTGCAATTAAGCACGTTCCGCAGAAAAACCAGGTATGTATAGTGAGTTTTTCGTGTTTCTCTTGTGTTTATTGCAATGTCAAAGGTGACAGAGTGGGTCACAGAGTCGTACGGTCGCACTGGGTCACAGAGTCTCATCGAGGGGTCAAAGGGATCAAAGGTCGTCGCAGGGGTCCAAGGGTAAATGGGTCGAAAAGGGTGAAAGGGTCGCAGGGGTCCAAGGGTAAATGGGTCGAAAAGGGTCAAAGGGTCCCAGGGGTCCAAGGGTAAATGGGTCGAAAAGGGTCAAAAAGGGGTCGCACATGGTTCAAAGGGTCGCAGAGGTAAAGGGGTTGTAGGGGTCCAAGGGTCGCAGAGGTAAAGGGTCGTAGGGGTCCAAGGGTCGCAGGGGTCGCAAGGGTCGCAACGGTCGCAGGGGTCCAAGGGTCGCAGAGGTAAAGGGGTCGCAGAGGAAAGGGGTCGCAAAGGTTAAAAGGGTCGCAAAGGGTTGAAAGGGTCGCAGGGGTACAAGGGTCGCAAAGGGTTGAAAGGGTCACAGGGGTCCAAGGGTCGCACGGGTCCAAGGGTCGCACGGTCGCTGTGGGTCACGGAATTTACCCCTCTTTTTATGTTTTTGTTACAGGTGTAATGGATACGGCGGATGAGAAAATCACACTGATTTATTTTTTGTATGATGGTAAATGGGAAAAAAACCCAAATGGAGAATCTGAATGGGTTGGTAGAGTTCAGGAAAACCAGAGAGTATTTTTCTTATGTCCTCCGGTTAGTCTGACATACCAGCAACTGATTGATGAGTTATGCGCAGAGATGATGGTGGATAATAATACAACGAAGTTGAAGTTAAGCTATTTGCCCAATATTTGTGAAAATAGGAAGCCGACATATATAATGAATGACAAACATCTTATTTGTTATCTGTTCGATCGCATAAGAGGAATTCGACCACTGCTGTATGTGGAGATAGAATCGGTAGGTGTGAATTGTGAAATCGAAATTGAGAGGGAAATTGAGCCTCTAATTCCTGCTTTTGAGAGGGAAATTGAGCCTCTAATTCCTGCTTTTGAGAGGGAAATTGAGCCTCTAATTCCGGCTTTTGGAAGCATTGCTAAAGAAGGTGAGGATCGAGGTGTTGTAGATTATGATGACTGTGTTATTGTAGATCTAGATAAAAGTAGAGTTGATGAGAGTAATCCGGAGACAATAGATATTTTGGATTCGGATGATTCTGATAGTGAACATACAAGCGGGTTAAGAGAAGAATGTGGGTGTGCCATGACTGTGGTAGTTGATGGAGTTGCTTGTGACAAGAATAAAGTTGTTTCTGATGTGCGAGCAGAGCATAAGTATGGTGATGGTGAGAACAACTCGCAAATGGTTGTTCACAATGGCGAAAATAATATCTTCGAGTTCGGAGATGGATTGGATCTTAAAATTGGGCAAGAGTTTGATAGCAAGAAGCATGTACAGGCATTTGTAAGGAAGGGTTCAATCGAAGCTTCGTTTAGATATACAACATTGAGATCTGATACGAAGCTGTGGGAAGTACGATGCAAGTTTTCCGGAAATGGTTGTAAATGGAAATCACGTGTGATAGCAATCCCGAATTCCAAACGGTTTAGTGTGAGAACACATCATCCCATTCATAATTGTTCACCTGTATCTAAACGCACCGAAGCTACAAAGGGTACATCGCAAATGGTTAAGGATTATTTGAAGGAGGAATTTGCCGGAAGTTATGAAACACCTCTAGCAAAAGAATTGATGGCTCGTGTAAAAGCAAAATATGGTGCCAATGTATCGTATTTGATGGCATTAAGAGGCAAATGCGGTGCTCAAAAGGATATTCGTGGTGATGACTTTGAACATTATAGGAGGCTTTCAGGGTGGTTGCACATGTTTGTAAAAAGATATCCCGAATCTGTCGCAGATCCTCAGTACGACATTGATGGGAAAAGCTTCAAATACCTTTTTATGACTGTCGGAGCGGCTATAAGGGGATGGAAATACATGCGTAAAGTGGTTGCCGTGGATGCGACATTTCTGACATGAGTGTACAAGGGAGCATTGATTGTGGCGACCGCGCAAGATGGTGAACATCACCAATATCCTCTTGCATGGGGAATAGTCGACAGAGAGAAGGACGAATCATGGACGTGGTTTATGTCAAGATTGCAACAGGTGGTACCGGACGGACGTGATGTCGTTGTGATATCTGATCGCTATAAAAGCTTGATCAAAGCAGTCAAAGAAGTGTATAAAGAAGCTGATCATGGTTTTTGTGCGCGTCATATATCGCAAAATATAAAGAGCTACGTCAATAAAGGCCATGGTAGAAAGTTTTCAAAGGGTGATACTGTGGCGGAAATGTTCTTCAAATGTGCAGCAGCATACACGGAGGACGAATTTGAAGTGCTATTGAATGATTTGAAGGCCAGGTATCCTAATGTTGCAAAGTATTTGGAGAAAGAGGAACTTGATCCCGTTAAGTGGGCAAGATGCAAATTTAAAAGGGAACGGTACAACTTATTAACAACTAATGGCGCCGAGTCAATAAACTCAACGTTGAAGAAGTAAAAAAAATTGACTATCCTAGGGCTTTTAGATATTTGTTTGGGAAAGACAGTGGAATGGTTCAATAGGTATAGGTTGGAAGCAGCTACCGGTGATGATTCTCAAAAGTTAACACCTTACGTTGAGAAAACGTTACATGCACGGTTTGGACAGGCATCCAAGTATGATGTTATTGAATTGAACAGTCTCACTGATGAGTATGAGGTGAGAAATGAGATGGGTAGAAGATTTGTAGTGAGTCTTCAAAAAAGAACGTGCGAATGCAAAATGTTTGACGTAGATAAGTATCCATGCAGTCACAAAATTGCGGCATCACATAAGGTTAGTAAAGGTGACAAGATACCAGATCTATGTTCACACTACTACCTTCGGGAGACATGGCGTTTGGCTTACCAAGAAACCGTGTATCCGGTTCCTGATTGCAATGATTGGGGTGAGAAGGATATGATTGAGAGACAAGAACCAAGATTATTCACAAAATCAGCATGTGTTTGAACCTCCTATACTGGCTCAGAAAAGGCAAAGCGGGAGGCCTAAAGTGAATCGTTATCCTGGACCCGGTGAGGCTCGGAGGAGTACCCCATCTTCGTCGAGACAAATCCCGTCTGCTGCGTCGAGGTAAACCCTGTCTGTTGCGTCGAGACAAACCCCATCTTCTTCGTCGATACAAAACCCATTTGTGTCGACACACCATCTTCTTCGTCGGTACAAAACCCATTTGTGTCGCCAAAACCCCCGTCTTCTTCGTCGTTACAAACCCCATTTGTGTCGCCACAAACCCCGTCTGCTGCATCGTTACAAACCCCATCTTCAAAAGCCAGCATCACTGCCAGTGTTTGGAACGTGACAACCGAGACAACGCCGACTTCAAAAAAAAGAAAGCTTTGTTAGTTAGTAATTGTGTAATACTATATTATTTGTATTATTTTGATTAAAGTTTTTGGGACTTTCATACTTATAATTCGATAAATTCTTCATTATAATCCGACCCATGCGACCCTCAATTGGATTAAATTAGAACCCATCCGACTCATTCGACCTCATGAGAACAAATATGACTCATGCGACCAATGCGACCTCATGCGAACAAATATGACTCATGCGACCAATGCGACCTCATGCGAACAAATATGACTCATGCGACCAATGCGACCTCATGCGAACAAATATGACTCATGCGACCAATGCGACCTCATGCGAACAAATATGACTCATGCGACCAATGCGACCTCATGCGAACAAATATGACTAATGCGACCAATGCGACCCTCACATGGATTAAATTAGAACACATGGATTAAATTAGAACCCATTCGACATTTTATCATTGTTAATCCGTAAATTCGTCGATTTCGTATGTATTGATCATTATATGCGACCATACGACCAATGCCATTATCAATATGCCATTATCAATATGTCATTATCAATGTAGGATCAAAATAGACTATAATATAAATAATATCGACATTCGAAAACAATGTTGAATGTATTTTTTGAAATTTTGTCAAACTCATCCGACGAGTTCTTAAAACACTACTATCGCTTTTGTAGCACAGACATTGGTTATACACAACTCAAATAGGGACACATGGGTCATAATCTGTTTTAACCATTGATTGACGTTGTAAATGTATTGTTTTGATTGGTCTGTTACGGTTTATCATTATAAACCCCGTAAATTCGTAGATTTTGCATGTAATGTGACCGTGCGACCCATGCGACCCATGCGACCCATGCGACCCATGCGACCCATGCGACCCATGCGACCCATGCGACCCATGCGACCCTAATTTGTAATTAATTAGTTTGACGTTATAAATGTATTGTTTGCTTGGTTTTGGTCATTTTATCATCTTAAACCCGTAAATTCGCCGAGTTCGCATCTATTCATCAATATATGCGACCCATGCGACCCATGCGACCCTAATTTGTAATTAATTAGTTTGACGTTATAAATGTATCGTTTGATTGGTTTTGGTCATTGAGGAACAAGGGTGACAGAGGGACAAGGGTCGCAGGGGTCCAAGGGTCGCAGAGGTAAACGGTCGCAGGGGTCCAAGGGTCGCAGAGGTAAAGGGTCGCAGGGGTCCAAGGGTCGCAAGGGTCTATTTGTATTGAATCCTTTGGCAATGATTCAATAGTAAGTATTATTGTTAGTATCATTGTTTTGTGGATTTACTATTCTTATAACAAGGTTTGCGAGGAACAAGGGTGGCAGAGGCACAAGGGTCGTAGGGGTCCAAGGGTCGTAGGGGTCGCAAGGGACGCAAGGGTCGCAGGGGTCCAAGGGTCGTAGATGGACAAGGGTCGCATAGGGACAAAGGTCGTAGATGGACACGAAATAATAAATTATTCATATTATTTGTAAATAATTGTATTTGTAAATAATAAATAATAAATTTTTCATATGATTTGTAAATGATAGTATTGAAGTTCCCCCGATTCAATAGTAAGTATAATAAATTATTCATATTATTTGTAAATAATTGTATTTGTAAATAATAAATAATAAATTTTTCATATGATTAGTAAATAATTGTATTGGTAAATAATAAATAATAAATTTTTCAAAGGTCGTAGGGGTCCAAAGGTCGCAGAGGGACAAGGGTCGCAGGGGTCCAAGGGTCGCAGAGGGACAAGGGTCGCAGATGGACAAGGGTCGCAGATGGACAAGGGTCGCAGATGGACAAGGGTCGCAGATGGACACGAAATAATAATTATTCATATTATTTGTAAATAATTGTATTTGTAAAAGGGTCCAAGGGTCGCAGAGGGACAAGGGTCGCAGAGGGACAAGGGTCGCAGAGGGACAAGGGTCGCAGAGGGACAAGGGTCGCAGAGGGACAAGGGTCGCAGAGGGACAAGGGTCGCAGAGGGACAAGGGTCGCAGAGGGACAAGGGTCGCAGAGGGACAAGGGTCGCTTACCCTCTGCGCCCCTTCAACCTCTGCGACCCTGCGACCCTTGAACCTTTGCGACCTTTTAACCTCTGCAACCCTTCAACCTCTGC
Source organism: Gynandropsis gynandra (assembly GCA_036759665.1). Classification (NCBI taxonomy): domain Eukaryota; kingdom Viridiplantae; phylum Streptophyta; class Magnoliopsida; order Brassicales; family Cleomaceae; genus Gynandropsis; species Gynandropsis gynandra. Next base: position 38,422,042 of record CM071868.1, on the reverse strand, counting down.
GACCCTGCAACCCTTGAACCTTTGCGACCCTTTAACCTCTGTGACCCTTCAACCTCTGCGACCCTGTGACCCTTGAACCTTTCCGACCCTTTAACCTCTGCGACCCTGCGACCCTTGAACCTTTGCGACCAAAATAACAATGTACCAAATATTTAAAAAATAAAAATGTACCAAATATTAAATAAATAACAATGTATAAAGTATCAAGTTAAGATTTGGGTGAAGGTTTTCCATTACAAAATATCTCCGTCGCCATCTTCTCACGCATGGAAAGAACATTGTCATCGCAAATGGAGTGCAAATCATGCTGTTTTTTCGTTACCGCGGCTTCTAAGTATTTGTATGAGTATACGTCACAGTCATTCCCGGTGTCGTTCTGTACACCTTGATAATAATCATAGTTCCATTTACTTTGCCCACCTGCCAAAGAAGGAAACCCTCCGAGAATGAACATCTTGGGGATAGCTATTCTTAGCTTCTCAATCACCGGATCGATATTCCCTTCCTTAAGCCTCGTCTGGCAGTCGTATACCTTGATGCATTGGGTTTTGAAATCCGCTTTAGCTATTCTTAGCTTCTCAATCACCGGATCGATATACCCTTTTCTTAAGCCTCGTCTGCAGTCGTATACCTTGATGCATTGGGTTTTGAAATCCGCTTTAATGGCTACCCAATGACATCCTATATACAAAGCGGCTTGCGATGGAACGTTTAGAACCGCGACAAAGCCTTCGAAAGCACTAATCGGGTCCGCACTTTTATATGCATACTTGCCCTCCAAACATTGACTAACAGGTTCCGGCACAGTTTTCATAGAGTCCAACTTCTCGGACGCCCAATGCTTGAGCATCTAATCCTCGTACGCCCAATGCTTGAACATCTCCATGGAAAACATAGGAAAAACGTAAAGTTTCTTAAATAACCTGGGGAATGTCTTCATGTGGCAATACAGCATCAACAACGCCTCCTCCAATTGCTGCAAAAAATAAAACAAATTAACACACATGAATACATATAGCACAAAAATTAACACACTCTAGCCCCCGGCCAACATCTAGATCAGATTTCCACCAATTGTCATGTCCAGGGTTCTTCAGGAACGTATAAAGAGCAGTCAATTTTTCACCATTGGCGTCAATGAACGAAGGTTCTCGGGTTATCGAGCCCTTTTCTAATCCCACGGGCGTCCACCAGAACGAAGTTTCTTCATCCACCTTGTTATCAGGTTCTTGAACCACCTTCTTTTCGGGTTCTTGGACTACACCAACATCTTTCCCTCGCCCTCACCCTCTACCTCTACCTCGCACTGTTCCTGCTCTTTTCGCCGGTGGAGAATCAACATATGGCTTCCGTGATCTTAAAACTCGTTTACGAACCTGCGGAGAATCCTTCGATAAAGGTCCAACACCTGCATAAAATTTACTTCATTAAACATATGGCAACCAATGCGACCCTGCGACTCATGCGACCTATGCAGACCCATACGACCCATTTGACCTTTTGTGACCCATACGACCCATACGATCCATACGACTCTCGGACCCCTTTGCGACCCTTGAACCTCTGCGACCCATACGACTCATTAGACCATTAGACCCATACGACCCATGCGACCAATGCAACTCAAAAGACCGTACTTACTTGGTGGAACCTCCTTATCCTTAGAGGGGCCTCTTCGGCAGGACCGACTATAGGTTCCTCGGAAGGAACCTCCTTATCTTTAGAGGGGGCCTCTTCGGTAGGACCGACTGTAGGTTCCTCAGAAGGAACCTCCTTAGGGGGAGCCTCTTCGACAGGACCGACTGGAGCATCTGCATAAAATTACTTCATTCATTAGATGCATATTTTGCGACCCATGCGACCCTTGCGACCCTTGCCGACTCTCGATGGAAATTGACTTAAATGAACTTTTGAGCTATTTATTACTTACTTGGTGGAACTTCATCAGGAGCAACGACTACAGTAACCTCTCTGGAAATGTATTCAGTTAGAGGAATGGTGGCGGCAGATGCGATATTGTCAATTAATCTCGAAACGTTTTCCAAAGCCTCTTCTGAGCCATCTCTAGAGACATTTTCAGGGTCTGACGCAACCGGCTCTTCGCTAGGCACTGGATATGAACGTTGAAGGAATTCATTGTCTCTAACACTGCCGGAAGATTGGTTTGCGGTGGATATCTCCAGCATCACCATCTCTTTCTTCATCACCTTCAGCATCAGGTTCAGCATCAGCTTCATCATCTTCAAGCTCTATCATTTTTCCCCCACACTCTTTTTCCTCTTAGTCCCCTTCCCCTTCCCTTTCCCCTTCTTTTCATCTCCAAGAACTGCTTTCTGCGTCAGCAGTTCTTGCTCACGAATGTCCTCCCAACAAATTCCCTTCGGATTCCTACGAATATGTTCCATCCATATCTGAACATCGGGATCGTGGCATTCCTCATAGTCGTCCAGATCAAGACGAGAAAAGTATTCTTCGTGATCAGGACAAAGAATACTTCGAATATCCTGAAAAACAAAAAATAGCCATTATTACCCTCTGTGACCCTTGTTTTCCTTGTGACCCTTGTATAATTGTTACCTTAGAATCTCCGATCAGCCTTATGACTTCTGCGTACTTCAGGTTAATACTGGGTTTAACCATCTTCTTGCACATTCTTGGGCATGATGGATCCGCATTCTCTACATCAACATACCATCCCTTTCCGCCCAAACTAGGGATGGTTTCGAAAGGAAGTAACTGCAACATTAAAAAAAATCAGAATGCAAAAAGTATGAAAAAATTCAAGTTATTCGAATAATATATACAACTTACCATTAGTGGGATCATGAAACCGCCACAATACCATTTTGGTTTCGGTGATTCCCCGCTAACGTGCTTGCGGCAAGTATCCACAATCTTCTCGAATGTGTAACGCCCCCATGGAAAGTCTTCACAAAATTCCAAATCATCAACCATGTCAATGAGATCATGGCTGATAGAGTTGTCTGATGAAGGCTTGGGAGCAATAACTTGCGCGAACAACAACAAAGTTGCCAACCTCTTTCGGTCCTCGTCATTCTTCGCGTTCACAAGCTTTCCAATGATTTGTACGGGGGTCACCTTTCCACGGCCGAAATACCTCCGCCTGAATGTATCATCCCTTTTGGACTCCCATCCTTTGGGATATGGTCCGCAGTTCAATCCGGAAATTAGTGCGTGCTCCACTATAGAGTACCGGATGGGAACACCGTTTAAGACGAACCACAACTCCTTCTTGTTCCGTACAATCACGGAGTGATTTAGGAGGATAGACATTTGAACCTTAGTCAATGTGGAATCACCTTGGAAATGGAATAAATGCTTAAATTGCGATTCCTTCTCGAAGTAATGCACGTCGTATTCATCTAAGATTCCTCTCAGCTTCGTTATTGTCTCGTGAGGATAACACTTGGTGGTGATATTTGGCATTATGTCCATGTGTTTGAATTGATACACAAACTTCGGCTTTGGGGCCACCTGCAAAATGACCAATTAATTAAAGAATACATTATACTTCTACCGACTCAAGCGACCCATGCGACTCATGCGACTCATGCGACCCATGCGACCCATGCAACCCAACCGACCCTTTGACTCAACCGACCCATGTGACTCGATTGAACCATGCGACCCAAACCGACTCACTAAGACAACCGACTCAAACGACCCTTAGACCCCCTACAACGCTCAAGCGACGATTGCGACCCAAACCGACTCACTGAGACAACCGACTCAAACGACTCTTAGACTCCCTGCGACGCTCAAGCGACCATTGCAACCCAAATCGACTCACTCAGACTCAACATACTCACTGACACTCACACTCATTTCAAATCAATAAACCATTCTGGGAATCGATAGCCTGCAAACCCTAGAAATCGACGCTCAACCGACCATCGCGACCCAAACCGACCCACTGAGACAACCGACTCTTGCGACTCAACCGACTCACTGAGACTCAACCGACTCATTGACACTCACACCCATTTCAAATCAATAAACCATTTTGGGACTTGACATCCTCCAAAACCCTAGAAATCGATCTACTTACACTTATTGACGCCATTGAAGATTGACTCGTGCTCTCTTCTCCACCGCTGCTGATTCTAGCCATTTCCTTCTTGCCAACTTCGAATCGATCCCTCTCAAGTTCAAAATCACTTGTTCTTTCTTGGCTTTTACTCTCCCAGAATGCGGGTTTGGCTTTTACTCTCCCAGAATGCGGGTTTTCTCACGTTCGAAAATTAAGGGTAAATTTTTCTTTTCTCCAGTTTTTTTTCCGATTAAATAATTATTTTAGGGAAGGGTATTTTTGAAGCGTTTTAGCCCTACGAGGGTATATCTGATATTCCGCCGCAATAATGAGAATATATAAAAAACATTAATTTTATTGGGGTAAATAAAGGAAACATCTCCATTATTAGGGAAACAATGCAATTAATAAAAGATGTAGTGGTGGCGGTAATCGAGTCTATAAAAAGGAATATAAAATTAGGGTTTTTATGTTCCATCAGTCTGCATATATTCATCCCATGAAGCCGATTATGATAATGGAGGTTTTGTGTTATCTCGCACGGAGTGTGTTTCGTCGCGATCACCTTTTATTGAAAGAGGAGATCGTCATGAATCTGATGTGAGGTTCGAATCTCCATTTTTTACTTGGATGAATTTGATGTGCATTATAGATTTTATCGTTCCAACTCTGATCAATGGAGGCAAAAATCCACCGATGAATCTAACTCGACCGCAAACTGTCAAATTGTTGAACTTGTTTTTCAAAGTTGTGTACCAATGATTTGCATGCTTCAACTTGAAAGAGGGTATTAAAAGATAAAATCCATATTATTGTTACGAATATTATCTGAGATTATATTTTTTTCGTTTGATATTGTATGTGTATATAAGAAATATATATTAAAAGAATTGTTATCAGATGAATTAAAATCATCCAATAACAATATAAGAAATGAATTAAAACCATCAGTGCAAAGGCCTAAATAAATATTTCGTCTCCCAGGTGCAAAATCAGGATATACCTTGTTAAAGTGTTTCCACGCCTCACCATCTGAGGGATAACACATTTCTCCTTCACGACTTGAATGCTCAGCATGCCATCTCATATCGTTTGTGGTCTTCTCAGATTGATACGATCATTTTATTCTGTTTATAATTGGTAAATACCACATACGACGATACAAAGCCGATTTTTCATTCCTTGTCAAATAAAACTGATATTTTCCACAAAATCGACAATTACTCAAATTCGATGTTTCTTTTTAAAAAGTCATACAGTTGTCTTGATAACAGCAATCTTTTGATATGACAATAAACTCAATGATCTCATCATCCTCTTTATCTCACAATATGACTCTACTGTATTATTATCTTCAGGCAAATAATCTCTTACTAATTGCGATACAGAATCCATGCAATTCTCAAAAAGATTATTTTCAATCTTCAAATTCATCAAACGTGCATATAGAGACAACTGTGAAAGGTCCATTCTAGAACCATCATAAAGTGGATGCCTAATACTTTCTTACATTTAAAAAAAAATTGCTTCTTCATTCGGATATTCTTCAAAAATTTTAAATTCGTTTCTTTCGTCGAATACATTTTGTACCATTTCCATATAGGGGTTCATTTCTACATCTTGAGAAGTCTCAAACACTTCATGATATACAATACCTTACTAAAATCTTCCACAAGATTACTAGGTCATGGTGCAAATTTCTCTCCATGAGATAACCACATGAAATAATTCGGAGTAAAACCTCTTCAATAAAGATGATTCCAAACAGTTCTCTTATTAACAGTATTTCATTTGTATTTGACGCATGGACAAACCAACTTACCGATTTCTTTATAAACTTGTTGATTTATCGCCATCGTCATAAAATGTGTAACGCCTTCTATAAACTCCTTCGATACACCTTGAGTTTGTGGATCAATTTTTCTCTACATCAATTATCTAGATACGAAATATTCGATCTCGACGATGATGTCACTATAATCAGAAACAATAACAAGATGTGTAGCAAAATATATGAGAATTGTATGTGAGAAACAAATGAAAATAGAAAGGGTTAAATAGATAATTTCTAGAATGATTAAAGATGGATTACGGACTAAGAAAAATATTTATTGACGAACCGTCCTTAAAATTTGCGGACGGGTTTGGATGCCATCTCTAACCAGCAACGTCCACCGAATCCATCTCCAATCCTTCCGCAAATACAGACGACTTCTGGACTGTTTTTTCATCTGGAAATTTATAGACTGATTAAGGACGAATTTATCTTCATGTCCCTATGTCATCCGGGAAATTTCCTAACGGAGTTTTCCGTCCCCAAATTTCGTTTAGAAATTTAAATTTCTAGTAATGAAAGAATAATATCAAACTATGTTTTTTTGTTTATTTCCAATAAATATATATAGATGTATATTATAAAACATTTGTTAATTTTAAATGAATAAATTACATATTTAGTCGTTAAAATAATTTTATATTTGATATGATATTAGAATTTAGTTTATTCTATTTTAATATTTTAATTTTGAATTTTTGATCGAATAACCTAAACATAAAATAAATATATAAATATTATGTTTTATTGTTTTATATCAACTAGATTATAAAATATAAATTTATATATAATTTTGAATAACTTTAAATTTTTAAATGATGGCAAATTTTTATATGATATAAGAGTTATGTGAATGGATATATTAATTTGTTTTAAAATTAAAATTTAATATGCTTATTTCTTAAACCTAACCAATATTTTTTTAATTTTATCATCAATTTTGTTTAAGCAATTGTCAAACTTGTTGGTATTTAAATTGGGTGGTTGTATTACTATATACTAGATGATACATGCGTGTTGCGCGGTTTTGTGATAATTAAATTGTATTTTTTTAAAATATTGTACATAATATTATTAATTTAAAAATTTTTATGACATTTGATATATGTATCGGCCAATACAAACACACTATTTTTCAATGTAAAAGTTTAAACAATAGATTTGTATGATGTAATGTAAACTAACATTGCGATTTGTTCATAAATATTTAAAATTTTAAAATGTAGTTTGTTCGGATAAAGTGATCTTATGTTTTGGATAATTTATACATTTGAATAATATATACATAAATTGATACCGAAACGAACACATCTCACATAAGTATAATGATTTGACTTTGTAAAACTTATTGAATAATCATAATTTCTTCGTCTTAAGAATTTGTTTATTTATTTCAATAAGCAAAATAACAATATATGTATAACACGAACAACATAATAATAGAAAATATTAATTAAGAGAATAATAAAGAGGATCTCAGAGTGTGATTAGGATTATATATGATCATCAAATGGGTTCTAAAATCGCTGCTTTGTCTTTCTTCCTTTTTTTAATCCACAAAAGTTCTAATTTTCACTTACTCATTAGATTTGTTTCAATCCTACATTGTGAGTTCCTGCTACAGCCATTATCACATCTCATGTTAAGGGTTTTGTCATGTGATAGAAGTAAAATATGTGAATACTCGAGACAAAGAAACAAACCTCAGGTGGATGAAGCTAGCTTCTCTCTTCCTCTTGTTTTCAACACTCTTCTCTAGCTTCTTATCAAGTTTCTTCAGTCGCTTCATTTCTAACTTGTTCTCAGTATTCCAGTTGCAATTAAGAATAATATAAGATATTAGTCAAACCATGATTGAAAGGAATAATGTTTGTAGATGAAAATTGAATCTATAGGTATTTCCATTATGTAACAATTCCCATTTTCTTCTAAATGAAATCGTTTTCTAAATTTTAAATCATCATATAATAATATAAAAATTGTAATATAGTCTTTTTAGTTATATAACAGTGTGCATTAATTATATATATGATTAGAAGTAATGTAAAAATCGCTTGATAATTAAATCTAATAGAGTAATTTTCTATTAATCATAACACAAATTTAAACGCCTTTGTTGACACCATTACTAAAGAGTTCAAGGACATCTAAATCTATACAAAACAAACCCAAAAACCAAAAGCTCTTTCTCTCATCATACCTTTCAAGTTCTAAACTTGAAGCTAATGAATAACACTGATGTTACTGCCTTTTAGTTCGGATCATAAACCTAGTATAAACATCTGCTCGACCTTCACTTGAATAAGACTCGAAGCGAGATAAAGTTGTCGTAGTATTCATGCTCTAACCCTCAATCGTTTTCTGCGTGTATCATCTACGTTGTACTCGGAAATAAATGGTTCGCATCTAAAAGCCTAGTTTATGTATTGACTGCCTCCGTAATCCAAAACCCTACTTTAGTTGTGACTAACTTTTCAATTCTGAAAATTTTTTTTTGTCCCATGTTACTTCATAATCTTCCTCTAGCCGAGAGTCTTGCTGCACGAACAATAAAAAGAAGCAAATTTCAATCATGGCGGAAACACAATGAAAAACATGAGAAAGATGCGTTTAAGCTACGTCTAATACTTTATCGATCATCAACCGAATTGTTTACGATGAAACATCAGAAATCTAGGACAAAGTCATATCTTCAAAGTCTCCTAAGATATTTGTATCTAAGGCTTTCAAATGATTACCATACTGAGCAAAAAGAGATCCATGTTTTTTATATAGATAATGTATACCTGTAGCTTCGAAGACCAGAGCAATTTCACTATCAAGCAAGCCAAAGCACCATTTGGAGAACAATGCTGAATACTATACCTTATTTTTCCAAAGCTGGAGAAGAACCCTCGGCTCCACAAACCACCTTGACAGAGACCCAGATAACCTTATCAATTTCATGGATGGTCACTAATTCATAAACCTTAAAGTATAAAAAGAAACAGACATTGTAAATATTTACCCTTTGCCCATCCGAGTACATAGACACCCAACTCCTCTAGCAATTGATGTATTGGTAAAGCTTTCAACATGAAGATGCTTTAATTCCACCCTTATTGTCAAGTTCTTCTAAGAAGATCCAAAGTTTCGAATCCTCATAGTTTGCTATGAAAAAGGCGGGTTTTGCCTGCAGCAGGAGTTCGGCTGCACGGGCAATCCTGCTGCAACTCCAGCCTTCATCCCAGATACTGAGTCCTGGTCAGAGGAAAATGTAAGGGAAGCTGGAGCAAAGACTGGGATTATAAGGGATCATGTAAATAGTACGACCGCTTAAAAACTGGGATTGTTAAGCCAACAAACCTCGAAATCAGAGTGTGCTCCTTTGACACGTTAAGTACTTCAAGGGCTTTCAAGTAGGGCTATGGGTGTGGTTTAGGATGTTAACATTCATAACCAAGAATTACTGCTTGGAAAAAAAATCCTTCAAACCCAGTTTTGAGATTATGAGCTTAACATTTTCTTTTGGAGCATTGGTAACAACAGCTCATTTCAACCCACGATCCTCGATCTACTTGACCAGTTTATGAAGTCCGTCAATTGGTTTTAACTTTTCTGCAACAATTCTATTCAATCGAAAGAAAGGGTACAAGTTACTATAATTTTAAACCTAAAAAGATTGTAAATCCTACAAGAGAGAGAACTTTACATGCGAAAATAGGTTTCCTTTTCTTCACAGAATTTCAAGCCTCTAGAAATATCATTGGGGAACAAAGCCGCATCAATTTCAGAATTGTGTTTTCCGGCAATGTTTTCAATAAAGAATTTTTCATCGATTGGAACACTATTGTTAAAACCAATCTGACAAAGGTTCATCACATCAATATTAATATAAGTAATAAGCTACGTTCCAACACTTAAATCACTATTTGAATCTTCCAATCGAATAAACAGACCAAGAACTTATCAACATGGTATAAGAAATTTGCTTCTTGAAGATATAAAACTATAAGCAAGAACAACACAAACCTCTTGAAGCAATTCCTTAAAGGAAATGAGGTGGATGGGATCTGTATCACATAGTGTTCCATCGATATCAAAGAGAACGACTTCCAAAGGTGTAAGATGCAAAAGGGAAGTTTTGCTGCCATTCTCGAACAAAATAGAGACATTAGTTGACCCAATACCGTTCCACAATACAATGCACTATGGATATTAATTGAACATATTAAACGCATGTGTCGTAACTGGAAAACTAAATGGAGTTAAACAGTTCACAATCAAACGTATTAAACGAATCAATCGTGATAATATAACCAAGTGAGCTTAAAATTTTAAAATCAAACACATAATAACAATCCAACATAATGTGAAAAGTATATAGGATTAAAAATGAAATCTATTCAATAACTTTCAGAATGAAACCACAGACTAACATTTCAAGCGAATAGAGTCTGATAGGAAACCAAGTGGACTTGCAAATTTAAAATCCAACAAATCAGAGCCAATCCAACTGACAAGAAAACCAGATGGGCATACAAATGAACTCCAAAAGACAATAACTTTCAGTATGAAATCAAATTCAAGACATTAAATGAATCGAACCAGGTTGGCTAAAACATTATCTTTAAATATTGTATGTTTTTAGTATGCAAGCGAGAAAAGGTATGCAAGAATGCAAATTGTTAGAGGAAGCTACAAATCCAATATAACATGAAAACAAAACCATTTACCAACATGAACTTCTACACGTCTAGAAATTCCAATGGAAAATCACTGAAGCTGATATAATTAAATCTAGAAGACTAAACTTCCCATCATATTGGAAAGATTACCATGATATTGGAAGAGTTTTCAATGATGGATCCATATAGTTATTGTTGGACTAAAAAATCATATATGTACACAAAATGACGGCAGAGAAAACTCACAACTTCATGTTATGTGATTCTGCCGTCAACACTTTCTCCTGCAATTTTGGCAATGTACATCCCATCAATAATAACTATGGATTTCTAGGATTAAGAATATTATTAAGTAGCTAAATTTTGACTGTACACACATATAATGAAAAGATTAGAGGAAAAGGAAAGGACCTCATTCGGAGAGAGACTCTTTGATGGGAAAACCCGTAGAAGGACCCCGAGGTTCATTGCACTCGGTATTAACTTGAATAGCAACGGGGTTGAGACCTGCACTGTCAGCATTTCCGCATGAAAAAAACACTGCAAGTGCTAATTGTAACTATAGAATTGACTGGAGAAAAAATTTTATAGGTTGATCAAACACAGTATGCTTTTTCGACATATGAAATACTTTTCTGTGTGTATCGAGGGAACTTACAAGGCTCAGAGTTGTTGTACCTAGGCGTAGAAGGTACATTTTCCCCTGCTCTGTCATAAATTTATGCCAAGTAAAAAATAATCTCTTCATCAGTAGGTAATGCGAATAGTAGAGTAAATGTATTCCGATACAAATCGCAGTAGAGAAAAATGTTGGAGGAAAACAAAGAATCCTTCAAGCACAAACTTGGGATTGAAAAGAAGCCAAAGAAAATTAATTGAATCTATAAAGGTAAAAGTGTTACCTCAATGATGTGTAAGTTTGATGCATAGCTTAGTAGAACGAAAGCAAACTCTCCAGTCTGAGCAAGCAGTACTCTAACCTATTACGTTTACAATCAAAAATTTTTAGGCAATTGATATCTGAGGGATTTTTGTTTAACAATATGAGCCATCTTCTACAAGGCAGCTTACTTGGAATGATGCCCTCATGTTGTACCCGAAAGGTCTAATAGCAGGGTACTCACCCTCTGAGCACAACGTTGTCGAGTTCTGGACAAAGAAGAACACGAAAGAGCCGAGTTTCCCAGGTTCAGATGCAGGATGCAGAGACTTGAGTTTTTGCTTTCTACGGTGGTCTATTCGATTGAATCCCTATCGTCATAATACCCACCCTCTGAGCATGCCGTCGTCGAGTTTTGGACAAAGAAGAACACGAAAGAGCCGAGCTTCCCAGGTTCAGATGCAGGATGTAGAGACTTGAGATTTTGCTTTCTACGGTGGTCTCTAAATTCTAAATTGGTGCTAAATCTTGCTCGAAACCACGAAGGAAACCCTAGAGTCATTCCATGAGCAGATCGCGCAGCTATCAAAATGATTACAGGCCAAATACACGATTTCCTGGTTTTGCACAGGGCAAATAAAATAGGAGAAGAACAATTGCTGATACTTGAGCAGACTTGATCATCTCGTTTTCATATGTATTTCTTGCACGATTTAGGAGACGTTTTTGATACATATGTGATGTTTTACGTATGATTCCGTACCCGTTTTACTTGCTTTCGTGCTTCTCATGTTCTTACAGGTTTTTACGCGTATTTGGACCATTTTGGAGCTAAAGGAACATGCACGGATCATCACGGGACAAACGGGACGAGATTGAGCATGGAAAAGCCTCACCCGGTCGGGCACAACCCTTGCACGATCGGGCAAAACCTACGGCCAATTGTGTGGACCATTTAGCACGACTCGGGCAAGCATGCCCGACCATTTTGCCTTGTGCCCGAGCGGGCACACATGCCATGCCCGATCG
>CM071868.1:38392145-38403387 GCA_036759665.1 Gynandropsis gynandra | reverse complement strand
GAGTTTATGGGTTTAGTTCATGGTGTCAGCCACGAAAGTAGGGGGCAGCTTGTCTAGATCACGTGTCTATGCCTTGAGAGAGGGTAGGTATCATGTTAGGATCGTCCGCCTTAGATAGCTTTAACAGGGATTGCATGATAGGTAGGTTGATCGTTGGTTTCGGTAGTCTTGTGGTGAAACTGGATTCCTAGGACGCTTGTCTTATCGTTAGAACCCAAGTAGTTTAGTTATTTTCAGTATTTCATTCCTTATTCACCTTCTTTCGTTAGCAAGTTTGATTCGTAGTTCGGGTTTAGGTAGTGTTGCGTAGTCTCTGTGGGATCGACACCTAAAATACTACACACGTGTCGTGCACTTGCGGGTAGATTAGGTTATATTTAACTCTGATAACGCATCAAGACGCGCAGCTATCGGCTTCCTCTCCATCAGCAGACGTGTGGCCATCGCCATCTTCTCCATGAGCAGATGCAAAAAATAGATGGATGAAGCGTTGATTTAAGGAGGAAGGCGGGGGCGCAGGTACACCGAATTCAGGAGCTAAAAAAGTCAGCAGAAAGAGGGGAAGAATCTGAGCATTAACTAGAGGGAGATGAAGCGGAAGAGACTAACAAACCAGATGACCCAGGAGGGTATTAACCAGCAGGGCATTAAACAAATGACGCAACAAGCAAGAGGGGGATGAATCTAACAAAACCTTCACCGGTGTGAAAGCATGGTTAAGGGGGATTTTTCCTTCCCCTGTTGACGTGGCAGAACCAGGGAGGAGGAAAAATTCTCCCTTTTACATATATATGATTACCTTTCGATACAAAATAGATTATCATAATCTATAATAGAAAAAAAATTTAACGTGGACGCATCTTTTTCTCTAATATTATTGATTATATATTATTCATCCATTATTACATAGGAAAAGTTTGAGAAAAGAGCAACGGCTATTCGCTGCATTGCATACACAAACACAAGACAAAACTTAAACAGATTCATGACAAAACCACAAATATGACAAAACCCACCTGAAATTGTTTGGTCGGATAAATTAACAAACACAAAACTTATTTTTTCTTTGTTTCCATAACCATTCTTGTTCAGTCCGAATCTAACTTCACATTCTTGCTTCTCATTCTTCGAAGCTTCCTTTCTTCTGAGAGCATTTCGGCAAACCTGCCAATGAATATTGGATCAAGCAATGATCGATCAATGAAGTTTAATAATCATTATTAGACATTGATGCTTCGATTCAAACCCATGTGAAGAATATATGATTTACCTTGTGAGCTCTTGTTCATTGGTAATATCATCAGGAATCGGATCGTATTTACCAGTTTCAATATTCATATAAACGACTCTATTTTTTAGCATTTTTTCTCCAATCTTCACAAGATTCTCCAAGTTAGCCTTTGTAGCTATGTCAACAGAACTCGCATCTCCTTCAAGTGTATCATCCTGTGATTAATCAAGGAACAAAATCTTTATATGTTATGTTTGGTATACCTAAATGAGTTTTGAAAGAGTACATTTCATGTATGTGCTCCTATCTTACGTCGATTCTAAGGTACTTGTCTTGGGAGTTAAGGGCTTGAAACACGACGGAGTTGTGGTAATGGATCATATCACGACTTGATTCGGTGTAACAATCTAATATCGGAGTTGATCCATTTTCGTAGAGCCAAGATATGATCCCCCAGTTTGAGGCTTTTTTCGCACTGTACTTCTCTTCCTTCTTGGATGATCCAGTCCCTATTGATATCACTAGGAATCGGTCGAACCCTAATGGACTCATTTTCCCCATATCTGGATTGTTCTTTACGATTTGTTTAGACACTGCCGTCATAGCGACCAAAGTCTGACAAAACAATCAAAGAAAGGGAAACCAATCTATTACTACGCAAACAATTTTTCTATTAAATATAGGTCTAACTGAATAAAAATTCAATCAAAAGTTTAGGGTTATCCAATACTATATATCTGAATTTATAGTTTTAATTGATTTATAACAGACCAACATAACATTCTCCTCATGCTCAGGTCCTCACGCTTAGGCTAATGAGGGTTACAACATTAAAATATAAAATTATAGACGAACCTTATAATGTCAAATATGGAATTGATTTAACTCAAATTCCAAAGATAGCTAAAGAGTTAAGAGTCGTTTAATATTATGTATATGAGTTCATTATTCATTTCCTTACTGATGCGGAACAATCCAAAATAATATTTTCCGAAGTATTTCATCTTTATCTAAAATATGTAAACACAAGATGGTAATACCGGATTATTGGCGGTGAATGCGCCATCGATGAGGTTGAACTCTGTCTTCTTCCCAGTGTTGTCTTCATTCACAAAGTAATGAGAAGGTAAAAATGTTGGAGCAGCTGATGTGCCAATGCATATATCTGATAACTTAGCATCCATTGCCGGGTCGTATGGTAACTTCACAAAACAAAAGAGGTAATAAAAGATTAAAAGAGGTAATAAAAGATTATTAGATTCACATAAAAGACACGTTTTCGATAAGTATTAAATAAATTTGGATTTATTTCAATTTAAAAATTAATTAAAAGTTTAGAATTGTCCAAAATAATATATATTAATTCATGGTTGATGTTAAATTGTTTTAAACGTGGAAGAAAATAGAGGACCTGGTAAGAAGAGAAGATGGCGGGTTGAAGTTTCTTGATGTCGAAGGTAGGTATAACAATGTTAGTAAGTGTCTCGTGAAGCCTTTTTTCTCCGAGCATCTTCTTTAGAAGCTCGTGAAGATATTTACCGTCGTATTTTGGACCCGACAGAAGCTTTGGGAGCTTCGGTAATAAACTAAACAACCCTCTGTTCATTTAATTTAACCTTAATCAAACGCCCATTAGAAGTATTATTTTATTTCATTATGAAATACACATTATATCAACTTTTAACATTATGTGACTTATAAAACTGGTTTTTATCCTAACTATTATTTTGTGAGATTACTCGGAATATATATATATATATATATGTGTTATAGATAATACACTAAATGAATTATTGTTCTAAATCAGAATTATTTCTTCATGAATAATTAATTAATTATTCATGATAGGAACAGCTACACACCAACTATATATATATATATATATTAAATAGGTTAATCAAGAACGCGTGAATAAACCATAAATGGTTAAAATTGTAAGTTAATTTTTTTTAAATTAGGGAAAATTTATTTCTCAAAGTAATTAGAGATTAATCCCCTTACTCGGGCTGAGGAAAGATCTTAGGACAATGCTCCTTGTAAAAAGGAACAATGTCTTTGGCCGCGAAAAATGGTCGGCCGTTATCATAAGGAACCGTTAACATCGCCGTCACAAGGCCACCGGTGCTCGTCCCCGCTATGACGTCGAAATAATCCGCCAACCTCGCATCTTCCCCGTCAAGCACCTATATATACACACACATTTTCATATATATAACCATTTTAGGTTTCAATATATATATATATATGAATATCAAAATGTATAAATCATATATATATTTATATATATCCTAATCAATTATAACACTTTCTATTTCAAATATTTTGATTTTATAGAAATTCGATTTTAGCATATTTTCTTTTAAGTTTAAGAGAAAACTAATGTTGTAGTATAAATAAAGTTTAGTATATTTTATTGATGAAAAAACAAATGAAAGTAATAATTTCTAATCTTTTAATATGTTGGAGTAAAGAGAAATCATCAATAAAGTGATAAAAACCTGAAGTTGTTTCTCGAGATGAGCCAAGATGACTCCGGCGATAATTCCACGGACGCCTCCGCCGTCTATGCTAAGTATGGTGACCAGTTTTCCGTACGCCGGCGGTTTGTTTCTTCGGCACTCCGATTCGTTTTCCATTGATTTATGATGGTTTGAGCGAAATCGATCAAAAGGTAACAAAAAAGATGAGACGAGATCTTCGATTGATGCAAATATATATACACAATTTCACGTGTCAAAGAGGAGATTGACCATTAATTTCATGGACTTTTTAATTATCTTAGTTTTGTTTAATCCATATCGAGACCTTACTGCGCACGTTATCGTGCTCATCATGATAAGAATTTTGGACCAATTCTATATCTTGCTTGAGCTGTCCATTGCCGAATCTACAACATTTTTTTAATATTAATTCAAACATCATATGAATTTTTTTTTAAATTATATTTCATAGCATCCATTTGGATTCTTGTGTTTTAAATTTTTATAAACTATGATATATATTTTAACAATAAATGATTGATTTGTGATATCGTCAAAAACTTGATAATTGTCAAATATGAATTTGGTTCTAACTAATTTCAAAACATAACATAATGTTCTCCTCACATTCAGACTCGATTTTCAAACGTATACATCGCAATCGAAAGCTCAATATCGGTAAGTTCAAAATGTTACGAACCAAACTTTGATACCATGTCAAATATGAATTTGAGTCTAGCTAATTCCAAAACTAATTCACGTATTCGGAGTTATTCAATCCCATATATTATAGTTCATAATCCATGTCTTAACCGATTTGAAAAAACACAACATAATAATAATAAATAGATCAATAAATACTTTTATACATTATATTAAATATGTTATAACTTTATCTAAGATTTAAAAAATGATAATTTTAATCAGTTTTTTTAAAGTTTTAAATTTTCAATATAAACACAAAAGTGTAGTTGCACTAAGAAAACAAGTGTTAATTATGGGTTGCGCCCATGTGAGTTTCCAGCTCTATAAATAGAAAACCATCGGTCCAAGCGCTTCATACATCACATTATTTTCTTCATTTTCCTCCATTTTGTTTCTCTCATTCTCGTCTCAGTTTCTATCAATGGCGAGGAAAAATGTTTACATATTCACAGTTATCTTCCTTTTCACAATTCTATTCCATCATATTAGTTCAACTGAAGGGCGAAAACTGAATCTCAATCGAACCATGTTCGAAGAACATAACCATTCTGCAACCGTGATGGTCGAGGAAAATGTCGAGGCTGGTGAATCTATGCCACCACCACCGAGCCATGCAGTCGATGGCTTTAGGCCGACAACTCCTGGTCACAGCCCCGGTATCGGTCATTCCGTACACCATTAATTAAATGGGATCACGAACGTATATGTTACATATGCTTCGTTTGCGATGTTTTCGTTACCATGCAAATGGGTTACGTGTTGGTGTTTGCGTTACCATGCAATTGGTACGTTCGAAACTACTAGCAATGGTTTATTCTCTCTTTTTTTCCCCTAATATGGGTTTGTATTTTCTTCTAAGGTTTACTGTTTCGTTATTTTAATGTATTAAAATCAGCAATTTTTATTGTTCCTCTACTGTATTCGCTTCAATGGAATCATCGTTTGCACGGAAAATTCTTCTGCCCCGATCCAATCTTTCACTGCAAAATGAGGAATAGTTACCGGTTATTCAAGCTTTCCAATTTGTTGACGACATTTTATTATTTGGGTCACTGTAATTTAGTTTTTTTAATTAAATATGAATTTAATTCTAGTTAATCTCCAAAATTAAATCAAGATCAAAGGTTTAATAGCGAACAATATCATACATAAACGTTTATAATTCATATTTTAATCAAAATAGACAACACTAATAATTTTCATCACCCACTAATAATTTTCATCACCCTCAAATTCGATCCTTCGATTATTGAACTTAAACGTAGCAATCAAAAATTTAATATATATATATATATATTCAAATCGAAATAAATTATACTATATCGTCATATCAAATTTGAAATTTGGTCTAATTAATTTAAAAAATTAATTCAAAGATTTAAGATATTTTCTTGTATTCTAGTGTTTGGATTAAATTCATCGTCTATATATTTTATCATATATAATATTTACATCTAGAAAAAGGTGAAAGGGTACTTAATATTCATATTTTTTTATTTTTATTTTTATGGCTTGTTAACGAAATTTACTTTCTAACATAAAGTAAAATGATTAATCGATCAGAATTCCCAAAGAAGAACAATAACAATAATTCTATGTATATAGTGGAGGCTCGAGAGAACTATTTAATTTATACAATTGCATGGAGAAGTGTTCCATATATAATGAATGTCATCCAAGCCAAAAATGCCCAATATCATCCTTAAAGGCTAACTGATAAAATTTCCCAGTTCTAAAATTCCTTAATTTTTATTGTAATAGTTTGTATATGATTGAAATTTCAAATGATAACAATAATAAATGTCCTTTTTTGATTTATAGATTAACATCAAAAGTATTGAATTTAAGCATATAAGTTTGTAAACACAAGAATGATTCATATATTATTTCAAAATATAACGATTTCATATAATTTGTATATTAAATTACATTTTTTTATAAAAAATGTAGGTGGAAAAAATTTAAGATATAATGGAAGATACAAGATATATCTCTTATTTCAAATTTGAATCATCTATTTGATAAAGATACATATATCACACAAAGTATTATTGAAATTAAAATATATTGAAACATTAAATAATCAACGTCACGTTAATATAAGGTACTAAACAATTAGAACGTAGAAATAGAGTGTGATATTCGAATAATGCTTTGGAGATTCTCTGTCGAGGAGCTAACCATTTTCGTACCAAGCAACCACCCACGAGTTTTCAAAATTGGTAATTTTATTTTATTAATTATTACTATACTTTATATTTTTTGTACTTCCTTGACTAATAAAAATCGACGGTCCTAAATGCACGACAGCCTTGCAAATCCTACTATGATTTTTTTATTAATCTTATATTTTATACCATATAAATCTTTAGTTTTAGTAGCTCATGAGCTTAGTAATGAACCAGAAACATGTCATAGTGGCTCTTCTGAAGTACTATTAGCCAAACTAATATTGTATAATTCATTATATAATATATGTATTTAAAGTGAGAAAAGGAATACGAACCGAGAATATATATATGGATTTAAGAATGCACTCTTAGGCCCGAGAATTTGTACAGTAGTTATAGTATTGTAGAAAGTGGTGGGACCCCATTGTCGGGACTTCCTAGGACACTGGAGCCAATCAGAATTCAGAAAAAAGGTTGTTTTTTCTTTTACCGAGAAAAATAATCCTTCAATTTTGAGTAGACAAAGTTTAATAATTTGAACCAAATTCACCGTGCACTTTTTTTAAATATATATATATATAGGGAGAGAGAAGCTATTATAGAAATTATAAACAACTTTTCAAGCAATAAATGAAATGCTATAGATGGTCGGTCTTCTAAATAGGACCACACATGGAATAAGGTTGTCTGCGAACATATAATTTATGTTATCAAGTTTCTCTTTTTATTCTGATTTGTTTCAGAGAGTTAACTTTTTGAAGTTCAACTAACATTTAGAATCTCGAATGTAATTCCTCGTCTGCAACCATTGAATAATGTTAATTTAATTCATTTACTTTAATTATATATATATATATATATATTAATATAAGGCTCTTTTAGACAACTTGCAAAAATGGCGGCTGATAACATGAAGGGCTTTAGCTCAGGCGCGTTCATGAAATATACGGAAGATCTTACCGTATATTATTAAGTTTAAGTTAACTCTAATAATAATTAATGAGGACATGTATTCAACATCTATGAATGACATGTTGTGGCTCCAAATGCATGCAAAAAGAAAAAGAATTATATCGGGAGGGAATATTGTAGTTGTTTTAACATGTTTCTACAAATATTTCATTTGGAATATATTGATTTACATACTATTCGAATGTAATTCAGTATTATAATAGATATAATATACTATAACATAATGTTTTTTAAATAAATGAGATGAAATAAAATGAATTTCATTCAAGAGCTTTCCATTTTATAGTTGAAAAAGAATGGAATTCCATACAAATTAGGTAAGAAAAAACCTGATTAAAATCAAAAGTTATATTATTAGTTTATAATTGTTTAATAATAAATATATATATAATTTTTTTATCATAACCAATTTGAAATTTAATATATATAAATTCTAAATGGCAGAATATCAGAAATACCTTTATAGGGCTAAACCACTTCAAAAATACCCTTCCCTGAAATAATTATTAAATCCAAAAAAAAACTGAAGAAAGGACAAATTTGCTCTTAATGTTCAAACGTGAAAAAACCCACGTTCTGCAGTTTTTCGACGTGAAAAAATGTCAAAAGCGAGAAAGCCGAACAGTTTTTCGACGTGAAACATGTTTAAAAGTTTATAGAAAGAAAGAATAAGTGATGTCGAACTTGATAGGGATCGATTTGAAGTTGGCAAGAAGGAAAATGGCTAGAATCAGCAGCATCAGTGAAGAAGAGAGCACGAGTCAATCTTCAATGGCACCAATAAGTGTAAGTAGATCGATTTCTAGGGTTTTGCAAGCTTTCGAGTCACAAAATGGTTATTAATTTGAAATGGGTGAGTTTCAGTGAGTCGGTTGGGTCACAAGGGTCGTAGAAGTTGCATGAACATCTTCGACTGTGTGAGTCGGTTGAGTCGCAAGGGTCGCAGGAGTTGCATGACCATCTTCGACTCAGTGAGTCGGTTGTCTCAATGAGCGGGATGGGTCGCAATGGTCGTTTGAGGGGCGTGAGTCGGTTGAGTCTCAGTGAGTCGGTTGAGTGTCGCAGAGTGTCTGAGGGTCGTTTGAGTCGCATGGGTTGCACGGTCGGCTGAGTCGCATGGGTCGCACGGGTCAGTTGAGTCGCATGGATCGCACGGGTTGGCTGACTCGCATGGGTCGCTTAAGTCGGTAGAAGTATAATGTATTCGTAGTTGGTCATTTTGCAGGTGGCGCCAAAGCCGAAGTTTGTGTATGAATTCAAGCACATGGACAGAATGCCAAAGATCACCGCTAAGTGTTATCCTCACGAGACAATAACGACGTTGAGAGGAATCTTAGATGAACACGAGTTGCATTACTTCGAGAAGGAGTCACAAATGAGGCATTTATTCCATTTACAATGTGACTCCACATTGACGAAGGTTCAAATGTCTATCCTACTAAATCACTCCGTGATTATACGGGACAAGACGGAGTTGTGGTTCGTCATAAACGGCATTCCCATCTGGTACTCTATAGTGGAGCACACACTAATTTCCGGATTGAAATGCGGACCATATCCCAAAGGATGGGAGTCCATAATGGGTGTCACATTCAGGCTGAAGAATTTCGACCGTGGAAAGGAGACCTCCGAACAAGTCAGTGAAAAGCTTGTGAAGGTGAAGAATTCCGACGACCGGAAGAGGTTGACAACTTTGATGTTGTTGACGCAAGTTATGGCTCACAAGCCTTTAGCAGAAAACTCTATCAACCATGATCTCATTGATATGGTTGATGACTTGGAATTTTGTGAAGGCTTTCCATGGGGTCGTTACACATTCGAGAAGATTGTGGATACTTGCTGCAAGCACGTTAGCGGGGAATCATCGAAACCAAAATGGTATTGTGGCAATTTCATGATCCCACTAATGGTAAGTTGTATATATTATTTGAATAACTTGAATGTTTTCGTACTTTTTGCATAGAAATCCGAAGGGTATTTGTTGGGAGGATATCCGTAAGCAAGAACTGCTGACACAAAAAGCAGCTCTTGGTGATCAAAAAAAGGAGAAGGAAAAAAGGACTAAGAGGAAGGAGAGCGTGATTGAAAAAATAATAGAGGTCCAAGATGATGCTGATGTTACAATCCCTCTGACACTGGAGCAGAAATTAATAGGGAAAATAAAGAAGTCAGAGAAGAGAATCATCAATGCCGTAAGAGACCTTCTAAGGGATGTCGGGATTCATATGTCTAATCCAAAATCAAAGGCTGCCGAGAAAGTTACGATCATCGAAAATCAATCTTCCGACACTTTTAGTGATTTGGCAAACATTCCTTCTGATGGAGTTCCACCAAGTAAGTAATATTTAGTAAAAAGGTCATTTGAGTGTCAATTTCCATCGAGAGTCGACATGGGTCGCAAGAGTCGGATCGGTCGCAGGGACATATAAGTCATAGGATCGTATAAGTCGCAGGGTCGTTAGAGTCGCATGGGTCGCATGGGTTTCATATGTCGCATGGGTCACTGGGTCGCTAAAGTCGAATGGGTCGCATGGGTCACATGTGTTACATAATCAATGTAACGAACGATGAGTCTAATGAATGAAATAATTTTATGCAGATGCTCAAGTGGATCCTGTCGAAGAGGTGCACACTAAAGATACTTTAGTGGGTCCTGTCGATGACGTCGCCGACGAGGTTCCTGCCAAGGATACTCTAGCAGTGGGTCCTGTCTAAGAGGTCGTCGCTATTGTCGAAGTACCACCAAGTAAGTGGTCATTTGAGGTCCCATGGTCGCATTGGTCGCATGGGTCGCATAGGTCGCATGGATCGCATTGGTCGCATGGGTCGCATTGGTCGCCATATGTTTAATGAAGTAAATTTTATGCAGGTGCTGGACCTTTATCGAAGGAGTCTGCGCCATATGTTGAACCTCCTTTGGTGAAAAGAGCAAGAACCGAAAAAAAGGTGGTTCAAGAACTTGAAGGGGAAGGGGAGTTTGTGTGGAAGCCCAATGGATTAGTAAAGGGCGAGGAGATAACCCGATTGCCTTCGTTCGTTGACTCTAGCGGAAAAAATTTGACTAATCTATATTGTTCCTGAAGACACCTCGACATGAGCGGTGGTGGAAATCAAAGCTAGATATTCCCCGGGGGCCAAAGTTTTGGGATACTATATTAAAGCCCAACGAATGGCTTGAAGATGATGTAAATTTTTTTAAACCCTTAGTCTCACATAGTTTTGTGTCATATGTATTCATGTGTGTTAATTTTTTTTTGCAGCAATTGGATGAGGCGTTGATGGTGTTGTCTTCTCGCTCGGCATTGAATCCAATCGCGAATCAGAATTATTACGTTTATCCTGTTGATTTTATGTAGACGCTCTTACTGTGGATGTACGAGGATATGGAAACTTTGCCGGAAATGCTTAGTGATTTTTTGAATGCCAAGTATCCACTCAGAAGTACGAAGACACCAATTAGTGATTATGAAGGTTTTGTCTTGGTTCTAAACATTCCGTCGGAGGAATATCGATGGGTAGGATGTCATTGGGTAGCCATCAAAGCGGATTTCAAAACCCGATGCATCACGGTATACGATTGCCAAATGAGACTTAAGAAAACACATATCGATCTGGTGATTGAGAAGATAAGAAAAGTTGTCCCCAAGATGCTCATTCTCGGAGGGTTTCCTTCTTTGGCTTCT
>CM071868.1:38317685-38391450 GCA_036759665.1 Gynandropsis gynandra | reverse complement strand
ACCTTCGTCACGAAGGTCACATGGTCGACCTAGGGCATCGTGCTGTCTATTTGTTACTCAAGGTCTTGGTAATCGTCGGACTCGGTTTCTATGCAGATACACACAAGTACTTACAACGTAGATGGAAGACTTTGTGTTGTATCTGCACTACATAAGGGCTTGGTAATCGGCGGATTCAGACATCAAGCTGTATCCGCGTTACCTAAGGTCACGGTTGGAGGTCAACTTGAAGAAGGCGTTGAGTCACACACGACTCTCCTTGCGGGGGAGGGCTCCGATGTGTCTCTAAAATCGGTAAATTTGACATTTTTTTTCTTTTTTATTCTTGAACTTCTTTTTGCCTTTTTTTTCTTGAACTTTTTTCTTGCCTTTTTTTTCTTGAACTTCTTTTTGTCTTTTTTTAACCGTTGTGACCTTTGAGACCTTATGTAACCTTATGTAACTTTGGTGACCTTTGTAACCATTGTGACCTTATGTAATCAATATTTAAACGTTGAAAATGTCTTATTTTGCATCTATTGTTCGTAAGATTATGACCCATCCGACTCATGCGACCCAATATGACCCGTTATGCGACGCTCAATCGGATTAAATTAGAATCAGGTTTAAACGGGAACCCATCCGACGAATGCGACCACATATGACCCTTGTACGACTCATGCGACCACACATGACCCATGTACGACTCATGCGACCACATATGACCCTTGTACGACTCATGCGACCACATATGACCCTTGTACGATTCATGCGACCCAATATGACCACATATGACCCATGGAAGACCTAGACGACTCATGCGACTTGTTGTTTTGCTGTCAAACTCCTGTCTTCCGACCCATGTGACCCTTCCAACCTATGTGACCCTTCCTACGCATGTGACTTATCGTTTTGCAGTCATAATCCTTTCTTTCGACCCATGTAACTTGTCGTTTTGCTGTCAGACTCCTGTCTTCCGACCCATGTGACCCTTCCGACCCATGTGACCCTATTTTCCCAAAAAAAAAATCCAAAAAACTAATCCTAAACAGACGACTAGATGCTCTGATACCACTGTTGGGTTGATTTGGGTGCGGAAGCGTGTTTTATCAACCCGAATAGTTAGATCTAGTCATATTCGGATTGGTTTTTCGGGGTTTCAACGAACTACAGATTTAGAAACGATTTCTTAATACCTTTTTGTTGAACGTATGATTATCGGATGTGATAGACTTGAAAGCACAAGCCTTCTACGCGTATCCACGCCGAGATCAGATCTGCTTTCAATGTTTGGTGCGAGATTAGGGAAGAACAAAATCTGCTTTCGTTCTTCGTTTTCTTTTGACGGCTATTAGGGTTTAGATTTCTGCTAATGAAAATCTGATAACGAAAACTCGTTTTTCGTTTCTTTGTAATTATTAACTTTTAATAATTACAATTTAAACCCTAGACTATCAAAATATTACAGAAAAGGCATAACACTTTCACAAATAGGAATACCAAATCCAGAGAGATTATGTGCAAGATTATCCCTACCAAATGAATGCTTATTCTTTATAGTCATCAATGTCGAAGGACAATTTCCTAAAAAATACAAATGCAACGAAAAAATTCAGTGCCTTCACTCATGGGAGTATGAGTAGCTCCTTTTAGGTTTGAAATGATGTTTTTACATATTTCAACAAGATGTGAAAGCTTGTTACCTATTTAAAGGTAAAGTTTTACCTTACTTCGTTTTAATTGTTGTTTGCACTTTCCATTTCCTTTATTCATTTTTTCTTTGCTCTTAATGTTGATATAGTTCTATATAATTGAATTTAGAGCTTAAATTTGAATGTGAGGATAAAGAGACAACGGTTAAAACTCCCTGAAGTTTCTCTATGGAGCTTCACTTCTAGAAATAGACTGTTTTGATACTTTTGGGATATCAATCAATAATATCAAGACTATTATGTTTGTGATGGCAGTGTTTTATCATGTTAAGAGTCATAGCAAAGCTGGAGATGTATTTTTCAGTTGTACGACTTTCTTATAAAGGAAATGAAAAGGATGATTGGATTATGTCAATGCACTACAGAAAAACATACGATTTTCAACGGATATATCCGTTGGAAATCGCCTAAATTCTGTTGCAATGACCGTTTTACCAACGGACGACAATAGATCCGCGAACGTTGGAAATCGCTCATTACAAATCGAGATCCATTGTGATTTCCAACAGAGTTACAATGGATATTATCCGTTGCAAATTTGTAATGGACGCGCAACAGATGACGTCGTTGGCAAATTGTAACGAATGCCCGTTACACAAAAATGATGGATATCTGTGGTCCCTTCGTTGGAACAAAAAATGAGCAGAAATTGAAATTTTGCAACGGGTATCCTTTGCAAAGTGGCGGGAAATGGCAACGGACATCCGTTACAATTTGACGGGAAATGGCAACAGGCATCCGTTACCATTTGATGTGAAATTTCATTTCCAACAGATACCCGTTAGCATTTGCAACGGGCATCCGCTGGATATTTTAAAAAATAAAAAAATAAAATAATTTTAAAATAAAAACAAAATTCAAATAACCTTAATTAATATAATAAAATTTCTTATAAAAAATTAAAATATAATTCTATTACATTTTATCTAAATCTGTGGTGCAAATACCATCCCCATGGTCATCAGCACCTCGTGAAGGCGTTGCATCCGAATCGATACCCGGTTCTTGTCGTGGCGTTGATTCTCTTGCCCGACCGGATAACAATTCTATGACGCTCTCCATGTGTTGTATTGCTACAAAAAAAAACGTGTTGTTTCCAACGGACGGGACAACGGATACGTCCGTTGGAAGCAAATAGCATCGGATTGTAACGGATTTATTGATATTTTCAATGGGCCTACATTTGTTGCAATCCGTTACAAATTTCAACGGGGTTGTAACGGATTCCTTCCGTTGCTATATCCGTTGCAATTTTTAACGGATTATAACGGATATAATCCGTTGGCATTCTCCGTTGGAAGACCCGTTAGAAACCGGGAAAAAAATTGCAACGGATGCCCGCTGATATTGTTAATTTCGAGGTTCACCGGTCGGAAAATAAATTCCCGTGATCGTGCAACGGGCATCCGTTGCAATTGCCAACGAATGCTCGTTGGAATATTTACTATTTATATCGGAACCTAAGGTTGCCTCAAATCATCAATAATAAGCATCTTAATATCCATTGTTGAATTCAAAACAACCTACATAAATTGTTTCACCGCCGGGATCGGGAAAAGGATTCCCGGCGGTGATGCAGATTATGAGGGTTGTTTTTGAATTTGGTAATGGACGCAAAGATGTTGGTTTTGACGACGGAGGTGCCGGCGGAGAGGATCCGAGTCGAGTTCAACACTTTGCCTCTGAGTTGAAGCCATTTTCTAATTTTGTTCCTTAGGTTATTGTTACAATATATTATAGCGTAATTGAAAGAAAACTTAATGAAATTGTAGTTTCAAAAGAAAATTAATGTAAGGAAATAAAAATTTTGTAATTAACTTTTGATTATATATTTCACGTCATTTCGGTTTTTGTTCACCGCTTGAGTTCGACATGAAATCAATTATAATTACAAAATCATAATACATAAGATCTAAGTATTGTAATATGCAAAAATAACGGATTTGTTAGCACTTTCAACGGGCACTAATCCGTTGGATATGATTTCAAAGGGCATCCGTTTGCATTTGCAACGGATGGTTGTTACAATTGGCAACTGATGCCCGTTGAAATTGTTAATTTCGATATTGACCGGTTTAAATAAATTCACGTGAACCTCTAACGATCATCCGTTGCAATTTTCAACGGATGTTCGTTGGAATGTTCACTATTTAGATCATACCAAAGAGTGCATCAAACCATCAATAACAAAAATATTTTTAACAAAATTTCGTCTTCTTCAAATGGAAATATATATATAGATCGAGAAAGTGGAAGTATAGAAGAAAAGATCCTATAACCGAAGAGATTATGCAAGAATTTTTACACGGATTGGAGCAATTCATGAGTTTTGCATCGATGCAGCCTTTGTGTCAAGAACGCGGGACAATGTTATGTCCATGCAAAAGATGCAAAAACATGAAGTATCGAAGTCAATAAATTGTTTGCAAACATCTCTATAAGGTGGATTTCGTTGAAAATTACGAATTTGGTTTTTTCACAGTGAAAATTTCGGTGTTAGAGATATTGTGCAACATGCACAAGTAGAACGAAATGAAGAAATTATTTATGAAGCATCAATGACCAATCTATATGTTGAAATGGTGTCAGATGCTTTTCCTAGAGCTGTTAATGAACAAACGCATGAAGAGATACCGAACATCGATGCACGTCGATTCTTCAACCTATTGGATTCGGTGAAACAACCTATATATGAAGGTTGTCGTGAATGGCCATCTCGTTTATCTTTATCTTCAAGATTGATGAGTATTAAAACAGACTACAATGTGGCTGAAAATTTCATGGATTCATTTTGCAAAACAATGCGAGAATATTTACCTTGAGACGTTCTACATAACAAAGAATGTGTTAAAAGATTTGGGAATGTCATATAAGAAAATTGATGTTTGTAGAAACAGTTGCATGTTGTTTTGGGGAAATGATAAAGACTTGTTGGAATGCAAGTTTTGCGGTACAAGCAGATTTCGGTCTAAAAAACCATCTTCACGTAAATATGTACCATAAAAGAAAATGTTCTATATGCCTGTAGAAGAAGGTTATATGAATCGAAAAAACCGCTGCGGTAATGAGATGGCATGCAGAACACTCAACGGCCGAAGGTATAATGCAACATCCATCGGATGTTAAGGCTTGGAAAGATTTCAATGAAATATTTCCCGAGTTCGTGTATGAAACGAGAAACTTTTATCTTTGCTTGTGCATGGATGGTTTTAGTCCCTATGGACAATCTGGAAGTCAATATTCTCTGTGGCCGGGGATTTTGTCTCCCTATAATTTGCCTCCCGAGATGTGTTTGAAAAGAAAGGTTTTGTTTCTGATGTTGCTGAGTCCAGGACTAGAACATCCAAAGAAAAGTTTCAATGTCTTTTTACAGCTCTTAAATCATGAATTAAGACAGTTGTGGAACGAATGAATCTTTGCTTATGACGTCAGTACTAAGCAAAATTTCACATTGAAAGCGGTCTTGTTGTGGACAATTAGCGATTTTTCTGCCTATGGAATGTTATCTGGATGGAGCACGCACGGAAGATTGGCATGTCCATATTGTATGGAGGATACAGATTCATTTCGACTAGTTCATGATAAGAAACCGTATTGGCTCGATTGTCATATAAGATTTCTTCCTCCTGGCCATGCTTTCCAGAAAGATAAAAAACATTTTCGGAAGAACGTGGTACAAAAAGAAGAGGCACCGTGCATGCAAACCGGAACATAAATCCTTTACAAATGATTGAACACAATGGGTGATATACAAGAATCCGTTGAATGCGGTGGAGATCGTGGGCATCGTAAACCAAAAGGTCAAGGTGAATGGCATAATTGGTATAAACGTAGTATCTTTTAAGAACTACCATACTGGAAATCATTGATCTTACGTCATAATTTAGATGTTATGCATATCGAAAAGAACTTTTTCGATAATATCATAAATATTGTTTTGAATGTGGCGGGTAAAACCAAGGATAATATACAATCAAGAAAAGATTTGAAGTCAATATGCTGACGACCTGAGTTGGAATTAAGAGATGGAAGGTCACCTGTCCCGATATTCAGATTGTCTGGTCTGGCGAAAACGACATTATTAAAATGGTTAAAAGAGGACGTTAAGTTTCCCGATGGATATGCATCGAACATTGCTTGGTGTGTGGATATTGTTGGTTCGAGGCTGATCGGATTGAAAAGTCACGATTGTCGCATTTTCATGCAGTGGCTCATTCCAATTGAATTTGTTGAGCTCTTACCACAGAACGTTCACGATGTGTTATGCGGAATCAGCATATTTTTCAGAGATATATGTTCGAGGAATTTAAAAAGGGATGAATTGGAATTAATGAAAAACAATATCTCTGAAATATTATGTGCATTAGAAAAAGTTTTTTCGCCTTCATTCTTCGATGTCAGGAAGCATTTGCCAATACATTTACCAGATGAGACAATACTCGGTGGGCCAGTTCAATTCAGATGGATGTATCCTTTCGAAAGGTTTTTCTTTCATTTAAAGAAAAAAAGTGAAAAACAAAGCAGCGGTCGAAGGATCTATTGTCAAACAATACTTGCTGGAAGAAATCACATATTTCAGCACATTTTATTTCGATTCGTATATTCAAACGAAAGAAAGACGTACAGCGGATGATCTCACAAACTATCTATATCAATATAATCTGTAGTTTGGCACAATTCCTGAAATGTTTACACCGATTGGACGTACATGAGTTAAATCCGAGGAATATTGGTTAACACCAGAGGAGTATAATCACGTCCACACATATATACTACTACATTGTCAAGATTTATTACAGTTCGAAAGGTACTGAAACATATTAATTTCAATCTTTTAAATATATATGTATATATGTATATATATATATATTCAAATTTAACGTATTTTCATTATATAGGATATTTGATGAAGAAGTACTTGGTACATATCCTCATCTAAATGTAAATGAACTCACAGACATGAAAGTTCAACATTATGGCCCGTGGTTGAGAGACTACGTAAATACTCGTGGACGCATATATTAAAATTAATTTCATTTATCATAAAAGTATTAATTTGTTTTTATGATACGTACAGGTGAAATGTTCTAATGAAAGACTTCCTACGTTGTTAAAAGATTTGGCTAATGGTCCCACACGAAATTTCATATGTTAGCCAATCTTGTTTACTCGCGGCTACACGTTCCACACGAACACGGAAAACATAGAAACACATACAATTTATGTCGTTTGCGTTAATAGTGATATAGAGGGTGATAATTTCTACGGTATTTGCACTGAATCATACAAGTTGAATATCTCGGTCTCGTTGGGTTGAAGGTGATGCTTTTTAAATGTTAGTGGTTCGACCCAACTGTAGGACATGAAATACGAAAAAACTATTAGGGAGGAATTGACATCAATCTGGCACGACAATATGGTAAGTATGATCCATTCATCACAATAGATCAAGCAGATAAAGTATGTTACGTGCAATATCCAACAACATTGAAATGTCGAAGAGATGAATGGTGGGCCGTAGTAAAGATCAAGCCACGAGGAATCATAAGCTCTAATGATAAAGAAGATCTGTTGCAACCCGATAATCTGCAACCAATTCGTTTAATTGATACAGATAGTGAGGAGATTCTCGCGAGAACTCATATAGATGGAGAACTCAGACGCGATTATGAAGACGTTAAACCGGAAGATGCTGAAGATGAAAACAGTGATGAATTCAATGAACTATCGAAGGAAGACTCGCCCATCGATGAATTTACTGAAGAAGATATGTAAATACAATAATGTGTATTATGTGTAATAAATGTAGATGATGTGTAATGTAAATGACGTGTAACGCCCATGATGTGTAGTAATGTATATGATGTGTAATCGAACATTCGAAATGTTAATACAATAGAACAGTTTATATAAACGATATTTGATGTATTAGAAATTAAAATTATCTAATACCAACGGGCAACCGTTGAAAATAGTAACGAATGCCCGTTGAAACACGACATCGCCCTCGACACTTAGAAAAAATTTCTAGGCTTTTCACATTTCTAACGGGCATCCGTTGGAAATTTCTAACGGACACCCGTTACAAAGATTTCAACGGGCATCTGTTGGAACCTATAACAGTTGAAACTATTCTAACAGGCGTCCGTTGGCAATTTGTAACAGATGCCCGTTAGAACGTTCCAACGATCATCCGTTATAATTTCCAACGGATGATCGTTGGAAAGTGTCATGATCCCTACCCCTAGTCTGCAGAATTTCCAATAGACATCTGTTGGAAAATGTAACGGATGGTCGTTGCAAAGGGAGATGAGCGGCCATTTACCCGTCTGTTGTCTCGGGAACACGTATTTCCAACGGATACCCGTCGGAAATGCAGAACATCACGTCAATTACTGTGTCCGTTGAGATGACGTGTTTTCCAACGGTCATCCGTTCGGAATTCCAACGGATGCCCGTTGGAAATTTCTATTTATATGGGTGTAACCGATCTCAATGAGATGTAATAGGATTAGTTTTAATTTTAATGTTTTTGTAAACAATTTTCATATTTTAATCAAAATTTTTTAGTTTAAAAAAGTATTGTTATTTTTTTTATTTTTTTTATTTTTTTACCACGTTTCTAACGGATGCCCGTTGCAATTTACAACGGTCATTCGTTGCAATGTTTTCCCGCCAAATTACAACGGACGGTCGTTGCTCTTTCCCACCGATTTGCAATAAACGTCAGTCACCCTTTCCCACCAGTTTCCAACGGATGTCCATTGGAACTTTTAATTCGCGCTCTTTTTTCCCGCCAAGATGCCAACGGGCTTCCGTTAAAAAATTTCAACGGATGCATCCATTGGACTGTCCGTTACACTTTTGCAACGGAACCCGATTTGATACGATCGATTCCCAATGGTCTTGAATCCGTTGACGTCCATTGGAAAACGCATGTTTTTTGGAGTTTATTTCTGATTGAGTTTCTTGAAGCTGGGCTCGAGTGTCTCGAAGTTGTGCTTCGAGATCCTCGATACGCCGTTGTTACGTCTAGCTCTCTTGGACCAAGGGAGGTACCGTCGTGGCATCCTCGACGATATCGTTTTGTAATGCGCCGAGATCGTATAGACGCCCTTTATACGATCTAACCGACTACAAAAAAATGAAATTAGAGTTAGAATTATTAGAAAATATTTTATTATTAATGGAAATATAAATAATAATTTTTTACCTCCAAATAAATTTTGTCCTTTTGTAAAGGACTGAACTCGTCGGGAGTTGAACCACAAGCTTGTGATTGCTGTGTGATCTTATCCGTCATAGCTTTCACGGTTCTTTCCGCTCGAGGGTCGACGAGTTCAGGTTTATCGCTCTCTTCCCCGACGACCGATTTCTTCTTGGCATGGGTTTCCACTACCAGCTCAAGAAGAGTCGATTCTCTTCCTGTTCGTTGCATTTGTTATATAAAATAAATATATTGATATACATATTTTTAAAAACAGAAAATTTAAATAATAAGAAATTTATCAATATGTGCTTCCTATTCAAGAATGATTTTGATCCCGAAGTATGATGATATGGACCATCTCCGGGAACCTTCTCGTCGTACCGATATTTTTTATCCCTTCTCGCTCTTGGCCTTGAAGTCCTCTGACTCCCAATGTTGAATAAGTTGATAGAAGACCTCGTCCGTTTCCCATGTTGGTTTGCGATTCTTGGTGTAGTAGTTGCGCTTGGCGTTGTTCATCATCAAACGCATGCGGACTTGCATGTCTTGCATCCAAGCACTATAGATGTGCAACGTATCCTTCTTCTGTCATCTGTATGCGTGCTGCAAAAGAAATTATAATGAGTTAGTTTAGAACATATATAATTAATCATTTTAAAAAATATATATTTTAAATATACTTAAAATGAAGGTACACCACCACCGGCGACATATAACTTCTGGCGCAACTTGCCAAGAATAATAGAGTTAGTCTTGTAAGGACCCGTGGACTATATTGTTGTTCGTATGTTTTAGAACATCATCCACGTCAAACTTGCACATGAAAATTAAATATTTAGATAACATTTATAAATTGCTATAATATAAATGCATATAACATTAAATTTTACCATAGCGTCCTGAAAGGACGATCAGGATCGATAATTGGAAGGGTTGGACACCCATCAAAATTATCAATTAATGAATCGATATCCACCATATCGTCCTCTTCATAAAATATCGGCGGTACCGATATTGGTGAAAGAGGGCGATATGGTGGTGGTGGGGGCGGGGGAGGGGCTTCCGTTGAACACGCCCACATACCTCTCGAACCTATGAATCGTCTAGCCCTCATTTTTGTGTTTAATGTTTGTAAGTGTGATTGTTGTGTGTGAGAGGAATTTTTTTAGAGGATTTGATGTTTTGATTTGTATTGAAAATGAAATTGTTGAACGGTATATATGCAAAAATTTTCAACGGGCATCAATTATAATTTCCAACGGATGCTCGTTGGAAAACCCGTCAACTCAACGGACGCAACTAAATGACACGCCATTCTATTTCTCCAATGGGCATCCATTACAATTTCCAACGGATGCCCGTTGGAAATACGTGTTCCCAAGGCAACGGACGGCAAACCGCGTTTCATTTCCATTGTAACGGGCATCCGTTACAATTTCCAATGGATGCCCGTTGGAAAAAAATATAGACTAGGTAGTCATAATGACACTTTGCAATGGACATCTGTTGCAAAGTTTAACGGATGCCCGTTACAAAATTTCTAACGGGCATCCGTTAACCTCTTCTAACGGATGCCCGTTAGAAACAATGTAACGGGCAACCGTTACAATTTCCCAACGGATGCCCGTTATAATTGTGGAAAACTTAGAAATTTTTTCTAAGTTTCGAAGGCCATTTCATGTTCCAACGGGCATCCGTTAATATTTCTAATGGATGCCCGTTCGTATTAGATCATATGAAGTTCTAAAAAACATTACACATCATTTATATATTCTTCGATTGTATTTACACAATTGGGGATTTTTCGATTGTATTTACACATCATTTACTTTACATATTATTGTATCTATACTTCAATTGTTCGATTGGAGATTCGTCAATTGTATTTATACACATCATTTACATCACACATTATTGTATTTACATTTCTTCTTCAGTAGATTCATCGACCGGCGAGTCTTCCTTCGATTGTTCATTGAATTCATCGTCGTTTTCATCTTCACCATCTTCCGGTTCAACGTGTTCGTAATCGCGTATGAATTCTATGTCTATGTTAGTTCTTGTGAGAATCTCCTCGCAATTGTCTGTATCAATTAAACGAATCGGCTGCGGATGATCGGGTTGCAACGGATCTTCTTTTTCATTTGATCTTATAATTTCTCTTGGCTTGATCTTTCCTACGGCCCACCATTCCTCTCTTCGATGTTTCAAAATTGTTGGATATTGCACTTAATATACTTGATCTATTGTGATGAATGGATCATATTTACCATATTGTCATGCCGAATTGATGTCAATTCCTCCTCATCGATTATTTCGTATTCCACGTGCTATGGTTGGATTGAGCCACTACATTTAAAAAGCATTACCTTCAACCCAACAAGACTGAGATATTCCACTTGTAGGATTTTGTGCAAAATATCGTAGAAGTTATCACCCTCTATTTCACTATGAACGCAAACGCCATAATTGTATATGCTTCTATGTTTTTCGTGTTCGTACTTGTGGAACGTGTAGCCGCGAGTAAATAAAATTGGCCAACACATAACATTTTGCGCATGACCATTAGCCAAATCTTTTAACCATGTGGAAAGTCTTCAATCAGAACATTTTACTTGTATCGAATGAGTAGTTTATAATAAACGCAAT
This sequence comes from Gynandropsis gynandra, assembly GCA_036759665.1. Classification (NCBI taxonomy): domain Eukaryota; kingdom Viridiplantae; phylum Streptophyta; class Magnoliopsida; order Brassicales; family Cleomaceae; genus Gynandropsis; species Gynandropsis gynandra. The sequence continues at coordinate 38,379,900 of CM071868.1, read as the reverse complement.
TAATTTTAATAGACGTGTACACGAGTACTTACGTAATCTCTTAACCACGAGCCATAATGTTAAACTTTCATGTCTGCAAGTTCATCTGCGTTTAGAGGAGGATATGTACCAATTACTTCTTCATCAAATATCATGTATAATGAAAATACGTTAATATAATATGTATACATATATATTTAAAAGATTGAATAATATTGTTTTGTACCTTTTGAATGGTAATAACTCTTGACAATTTAGTAATATATATATATATATATATGTGTGTGTGTGTGGATGTGATTATACTCCTCTAGTGTTAACCAATATTCCTCGAATTTACCTCATGTACGTCCAATCGGTGTAAATATCTCAGGAATTGTGCCAAACTGGGGATTATATTGATACAGATAGTTTGTGTAATCATCCGTTGCACGTCGTTCTTTCATCTAAATATGTGACTCGAAATAAAATGCGCTGAAATATGTGATTTCTTCCAAAAAATATTTTTTAACAATAGATCCTTCAACCTCTGCTTTGTTTTCTTTTATTTAAATGAAAGAAAAACCTTTCGAAAAGATACATCCATATGAACTGAAATGGTCCACCTAGTATTGCCTCATCTGGTAAATGTATTGGCAAATGTTCCATGACATCAAAGAATGAAGGCAGAAAAACTTTTTCCAATGAACATAATACTTCAGAGATATTGTTTTTCATTAATTCCAAGTCATCCCTTGTGAAATTTCTTGAACATATATCTCTAAAAAATATATTGATTCCACATAGCACATCGTGAAAATTCTATGGTAAGAGCTCAACAAATACAATTGGAATGAGTCGCTGCATGAAAACGTGATAATCGTGACTTTTCAACCCGATCAGCCTCGAACCAACAATATCAACACACCGAGCAATGTTCGATGCATATCCATCTAGAAATTTAACGTGTTCTTTTAACCAATTTAATAATGTTGTTTTCACCGGACCAGACAATCTGTATATTGGGACATGTGACCTTCCATCTCTTAATTCTAACTTAGATCGTCGTCATATTATCTTCAATTTTTTTTATTGTATATTATCCTTAGTTTTACCCGCCACTTTCAAAACAGTATTGATGATGTTATCAAAAAATTTCTTTTAGATATGCATAACATCTAAATATGACGTAATATCAATGATTTCAATTATGGTAGTTCCCAAAAGATACCACGTTTATACCAGTTATCCCATTCACCTTGGCCTTTTGGTTTACGATACCCACGATCTCCACCGCATTCTACCGATTCTTTTTAAATCGCTCATTGTGTTCAATCTTTCATAAAGGATTTGTTTTCCGGTTTGTATGCATGGTACCTCTTCCTTTTGTATCACGTTCTTTCAAAAAAAATTTCTTTCCGAAAAGCATGTCCACGAGTAAAAAATCTTCTATGACAATCAAACCAACATAGTTCTTACCATGTACTAGTTGAAATGAATCTATATCCTCCATACTATATGGACATGCTAATCTCCCGTGCGTGCTCCATCCAGATAACATTCCATAGGCAGGAAAGTCCCTAATTGTCCACAAGATATCGAAACTTTTCTTCGGATGTTCTAGTCCTAGAATCAGCAACGTCAGAAATATTACCTCTCTTTTCAAACACATATCGGGAGGCAAATTATACAGAGACAAAATCACCGGCCATAGAGAATATTGACCTCCAGATTGTTCATATGGACTAAAACCATTGGTGCACAGGCAAAGATAAACATTTCTCGTTTCATACGCGAACTCAGGAAATATTTCATTGAAATCTTTCCAAGCCTTACCACCCGATGGATGTTGCATTATACCTTCGCTCGTCGAGTTTTCCGCGTGCCATCTCATTACCGCAACGATTGTTTGATTCAAATAACCTTCTCAATATGTTTGTTGCAGACATATAGAATATTTTTTTGTATGGTACATATTTATGTGAAGATGGTTTTTTGGCCGAAATCTACTTGCACCGCAAAATTTGCATTCCAACAAGTCTTTATCATTTCCCCAAAACAACATGCAACTATTTCTACAAACATCAATTTTCTCATGTGGCACTCCTAAATATTTCAAAACATTTTTTTGTTTTGTAGTATGTCTCGGGAGCTTGATTATTTTCCGGTATTTATTCACGCATGGTTTTACAAAATGAATCCATGCAATTTTCAGTAACATTGTAGTCTATTTTTATACTTATCAATCTTGAAGATAAAGATAAGTGGGACTGACCTTCATGGTAACCTTCATATATAGGTTGTTTCTTCGAATCCAATAGGTTGAAGAATTGGTGTGCATCGATGTTCGGCATCTCTTCATCCGGTTGTTCATCACAAACCACTCCAGAAAAGCATCTAACACCATTTCCACATATGGATTGATTGTTGATGCTTCATAAATAACTTCTTCATTTCTTTCTACTTGTGCTTCTTGCACAATATCTCTAACGCCGCAATTTTCGTCGTGAAATAATCAAATTTCATAATTCTCAACGAAACCCACATTGTAAAGATATTTGCAAATAATTTCTTGACTTCGATACTTCATGTTTTTGCATCTTTTGCATGGACATAACATTGTCCCGCGTTCTTGACACAAAGGTTGCATGGATGCAAAACTCATGATTTGCTCCAATCCGTGTAAGAATTTTTGCTTAATCTCTTCGGCTATAGGATCTTTTCTTCTATATCCACTCTCTCGATCTATATATATATCTCTATTTGAAGAATACGATATATTGTTGAAATTATATTTGTTGTTGATGGTTTGATGCTAAAACCTTGATAGTCATCATTAAATAGTGTTATTTGCAATGGACATCCGTTGGCAATGTTAATGGATGCCCGTTGCAAGTTCACGTGAAATTATTCCACCGGCAATCCTCAAAATTAACAATTTCAATGGGCATCCATTACACTTTCTAATGGACATCCGTTACAATGTATAACGGATGCTCGTTGGCTTTTTTCCTGTGGTTTTCTAACTATTTTCAATGGATGTTTGCAATGGAATCAATCTGTTGACAATCCATTGAAATTTGCAACGGATTGCAATGGACGGGAGCAACGACAGTTATCTGTTGACCGTCCGTTGAAAGTTGCGATAGATTACGCATGGTTGTCCATTGAAAGTTCTCGTGTATCCGTTGCAATCCGTTGGCATTTGTCATCAACAGACGGATACGTTGCTCCGTCCGTTGCAAAAACCGTGTTTTTTTGTAGTGGTGGGTCTTCTGTGATTAATAGTTTTAGTTCATTTTCTGTGTTTTCCTATGACATTTCACTTGAATTTTCCTTGATTACCTCTAAATTTCTTATAACTTTAGGTTGACATAAGTGTCACTTTGAGTCAAGCTATTCTTCAACATGACAAGTGGCTCTACAAGAATGGGTAAAGAACACCAATTTCATGGTGGTAACAAAATCAAATTGGAATTGTCGGGTGATGCTGGAGTCAGAATGTTTATTTAAGAAAATACATAAAGCTCGTATCAACAAAACATGGGTTGTAAGAATAAGCAAAGCAAATAAAGATAACACATACAAAACAAAATTTCCAATGCATGATTTCAATCAACCAATCTTCTAAACAATATTTTTGTCACCTCTTAAAATATTTTTCAGTTGGGTCATTGTAAAAGTATACAATTCTATGCATATTTACCTACAATGCAATTTTAAATGCTCAAAACCTCTTACATACATGATAATCTTACTAACTTGAAGAAACTCCTATCTGTAAACTAAAACTTCTAACTTTCTTTAGTTAGAAAATCGTTACCGAACTTGAAGAAAACTCCATCCCTTGGTTCTCGAGGAATCTTTGTAGCAACAAACAATTTAAGATGTGAGACATTTTCCAATAAATTCTTCCTATGAATGCATCCTGATTTGAAAATTTCCTAAGTCTATTGCATCATTCAATCATGCAATTATAGCCAACAACTAGGAATCCGTAAGAAAAAAAAAACATTTAGTTAAAAGAAGCTTACCTTTTGTTATCCCATGGTTCAAGACATTTCTCTATGGAAATATCGTTACAACTTCATTTAATAATGTTTTATTATTACTGCATTAAACTCATTATAACTATGTGATTGTAAACACCATTTCACGTTTACAAATACCCCACGAGAATAAGGATAAATAGTAACAAATTTCAAAATATTTCTTTCCAGATTATTAAACATGAAAACCTCACCATTCATAATAAATTCAAACAGTGATGGCTATATAACCTTTAATTAGTTTATAGTTGGTTGAATTGTGCAAAATATTATTGGAAGGTTTTTTTCCTGTGTGGGAGACTCAAACCGTGAATAAAGAGGAAAATTGATGTGGAAAGAATTTTTTTAATCAAAGAAAGTTCATAATTTTCTTTAATTAATTTGTGTTTTTCTTTTTACAATGATATGTCTGTTATTTTTTTATTTAAAGTTATCCATACTTACCAGAGTGTGAGTTGCTCTATGTTTCCTCGATTCAAAACACTTACGAAAGAAACGGTTCTTCTCTTTGAATGTTTTGATGTTATACGCAGTAGCGACGATTTTCAATTGTCCAAATCAGAATTGTTGATTCTCTTAACAATTTTCAGAACCTATTTATTAAAGTAATATATTAAGTGTAGCAACTATTTCTATAATTTAGGCTTAATCATATTTTTCATCAACATACATATAATGTTCAATTATAGAAATAGTTGCTACACTTAATATATTACTTATGCTTCCATTTTATATATTACTTTGAATACTTTTCCTATACTTTTTAAGAAATTATTAAATTCTGCAAAATTCTACGTAAATATGTTTTAGCATTGAAACGTACACATAATAATGCGTACAATTTGATATTTCTGTTGAATTATACAAAAAATAGCGTACCTCGCGCATCGCACGAGATATCTACCTAGTTTCCATAAAAAGAAGAAAACAAACACACCCAGAATGGATCACTACAAAAAAAAAGGTTATTTCCAACGGTCATAACCGTTGGAAATGACCATTCCCAACGGATTCACGACCATTGAGAATCGATTGTTGAAAAATTATATATGTTGTGATTTGCAATGATATTTAAAGGGATAATATCTGTTAAAACGTATCAAGGGATTGTAACGGATATCTCAGTTGAAAACTGCAACGGATGTTCGTTACAAAATTTCAACGGATCTCGTTGGAACTTTGCAATGGGAATTCGTGGGAAACGTGCAAGGGGCATCCGTTGAATTTTTTGGTGGGAATTAGCAATAGATACCCGTTGGAATTGAAATGGAGAGAATTTTAAAATACTCCAACAGATGTCAATTGGAAATGTTGTTCTTTTATCGACGAGAATTAGTTGATAATGTCACGAATTTTATTAAAAATAAAAAAATTAATATATAAATATTTTTATAAATAATTTAAAAACAGAATCGTTACAATTCATCTAAACTTGCATTGTCTTCTTGCATTGTTTTCGATGTTCTGTTCTTATCTTAGTGTTGTTGCTCCCATCGATTGTCTTGGCTGATATGCTCAATCGATGTTCTGTTTTTTAAAGTGTAGATTATGTTTCTCGACGAGTATCTTGTGTTGTTTAAATTTATTTTACGTTGTTCAAAGAGTATTCTCGAGCTACTCAATGCGTATTTCTTACGTAATAGTCTCTTGCACCATGGGGATTTGGTAGTGGCATCCTCAATGATATATTTTTGTAGAGAACCTAGACCGTATAAACATCTCCATATACGGTCTAACAGACGGCAATACAAAAAAAATTTAAATTTAGTATATTGATTTCAAATATTTTATATAATTAAAGAATTATTAAAAATAATGTTATTATATAGCTCTAAATAAATTTTGTCCTTATATAAAACACTAAAATTTTCAGAAAATGAACCGATCGCTTGTGATTATTATGTGATATTCCCCGTGACAGCTTTCATCGTTTGTTCTGTCTAGGGGTTAGCAAGCTCAGATTCGTCGACCTCTTCCCTTACGATGGATTTCTTCTTACAACAAACTTAAGAAGAGTAATTTCTCTTCTCATTCTCAGCATTTCTAACATTATAATAATATTATTAGTTAAATTTTATAAAAAATAAATTTAAATTATAAATGTAAGTTTTTTATCAATTCTTTTTTCTTTTCAAAAACAACTTCAATCCTGAGTTTGGCGAAACGGAGAATCCATAGAAACTTTCTCACAGTGCCGATTTTTGTTGGCCTTTTCGGTTTTGGCCTTGAAGTCTTGTGACTCTCAATGTTGGACTAGTTGGTTGAACATCTCATCCTTGCCCATGTCGGTTTGGTGTTCTTATTGTAATAGTTTCGTTTCATATTATTCATCATCAAGTACAATCGAGCTTGTATATCACGCATCCAAGCGGTATAGATACATGATGTGTTCTTCTTCTGGCAACTACATGTGCTACAAAATTAAATTTAAATTAATTAAGCTATGAATAAAATTCGGTAATAATATTAAATTATATCTTATATTAAACACATTTACGTATACATACACCACCATCGATGACGTATAACCTCTAGCGTCATCTGTCAGGAATAATATAGTCGATGTGGTAAATAACCTTGGATGAAGTTCTTGTCCGTGTGTTTAAGAATATCATCAACATCAAACATACAGGTGTAAACAAAATTATTAGAATAATACAGGTCCATAACGTTCCGTCGGGACGTTCGAAATCATTGATAGTAATAATGCGACGCTCGTTGAAAGTATCAATCAAAACATCAATATCCATCATATCGTGGGGCTCCTGTGGAATTCACCAACAAATCACCCTAACCGATAAATCATCTAACTCTCATTGGATTTAAGTGTTTAGGATTTGTATTTGAAAGAAGTTGATATTTTGGTTTTAAGATTGTGTTGATAATGAACTATTCAACGAATTAAATACATATTTTTCCAATGGACATCCGTTGGAAAATGTGTCCAATCAATGAAAGTCATTAGGTGACATGACTGTTGAGTTTTACAATAGGTATCTGTTGAATATAGTGTTCTCGAGGAAACAGATAGCATAAATGGTTGTGTGTCTGATTTCCAGCGGGCATCCATTAGAAATTCCAACAGATGCCCGCTGAAAAATATCGTTCAAATGCAACGAGGGTGCTAGGCAGAACATAGTCCTCATGAAAATCTCCAATGTATTCTCGTTGAACATTTTTAATGGAAAACCATTAGCAATATTTATTCATTCTAACAGATATCAGTTGGTAATTTTATGCATTTCTACGGTCATCTGTTGGATACTTCCAATAGATACCCGTTGTAAAATGAAAAACCATGAAATTTTCCCAAGTGTAGAATAGAATTAAATGATTCAACAAGCATACGTTGCATTTGCCAACGGATGCTCGTTGGAATTAGAAAACATGATGTAAAAAATCAAATTAAAAAAGTATGATATTACAATTGCACAATTCACATATCTTATTCAAATGATTCTTCAATTGACGAGTCTTCCTTCAATGGTCCATGGAATTCATCATCGTGTTCATCTTTTGCATCTTTTGATTCAATTTTTTCATAATCGTAGATGTATTCACCATCTATATCAATTCTTACGAGAATCTTGTCTCGATTGTTTGTATCAATTAACCGTATGTGTTCTAGATGATTTGTTTGCAATCGATCTTCATTTTCTTCTATGTTTATAACGCCCCATGGTTTAATATTAACTATGACCCACCATTTCTTTCTTTGACGTTTCAATGATGTTGGATAGTGCATGTAACATACCTGATCTGCTTGATATATTGTGTTGAATGGATCAAACTTTCCATACTATCGTGTCGGGTTGATGTGAATTCCTCTCATTCGGTTTTATCTTCAATCAAATGAAACCAAGATATTACACCTACATGATTTGATACAAAATATCGTAGAAATTATCATTCCTTATTTCACTATTAACGCAAACTCATTAATTGAACATGCTTATATTTTTTGTGCTCATAAATGTAGAATGTGTATTCCCGAGTAAACATAATTGGCCAACACAATACATTTCTTGTTGAACCATTTGCCAAATCTCTTAACCAGGTAGAATGTCTCTCATCACAACCATGGACCTTTATAATATAAAAATAAATGATGACTTATAACATAAATTATTTTATAAATTATTTTAAGTATATATACGAAAATATGTATACTTATATAATCTTTCAACCACGAGACATAATGCTGAAATTTTATGTTGGTGAGTTCATTTGGGTTTAGATGAGTATATTTACCCATTACTTCTTCATTAAATATCTTTTAATGAAATTATGTGAAGATATATATATATATATATATATGAATTAAAAGATCTATTATCAATGTTTTTTACATTTCGAAAGGTAATAGTTTTTGAAAATTTAATAATATATATATGGACGTGATTATACTCCTCATGTGTTAGCTAATATTTCTCGAATTTTCCCCACGTACGTCAAATTGGTGTAAAGATGTTAGGAATTGCACCAAACTGATATACATAGTTTATGTGATTTTCTTCTAATCTTCTTTGTTTCATGAAAACATGTGACTTCAAATAAAATGTGCTGAAATATGTAATTTCTTCCAACAATTATTGTTTAACAACAAATCCCTCAATCGTTTCTTTTTCTGACCTTTTTATTTAGATGAAATAAAAATCTTTCGAAACGATACATCTTTCTGAATTGAACCAAGCCATCGAGTATTGCCTCATCAGGTAAATGTATTAGAAAATATTCCATGCAATCGAAGAAGGATGGCGGATAAACTCTTTCCAAAGAGCATAATACTTCGAAGATTTTTTTTCAATAACTCCAAGTCATCTCTTTTTACACTTTTTAAACATATATCTCTGAAGAATATGCTAATTTTGCATAACACATCGTGAACGTTTCATGGTAATAGCTTAGAAAATGCAATTGGAATATGTCGTTGTATGAAGACGTGACAATCATGATTTTTCAACTTGATGAGCCTCGAAGCCACAAGATCCACACACTGAGCAATGTTCGATGCATATCAATTTGGAAATTTAATGTATGCTTTTAACCATCTCAATAATGTTGTTTTTGCTGGCACAAACAATCTAAATATTGGGATAGCTGCTCTTCAATACAATCAAAACGGTGATGTGTAACTCCATCTCAGGTCTTCGACATATTTTCTTCAAATCTTTCCTTGAATGTATGTTATCCTTTTTTTTCTTGACACCCTCATAATAGTGTTGATGATGTTTTCTATAACGTTTTTCAATATGCATAACATCTAAATTATGACGCAATATTAGTGATTTCAAATATGGTAATTCCCAAAAATTACTACATTTATACCAGTTATGTCATTCACCTTGGCTTTATAGTTTTCGATGCCCACAATCTCCACCATATTTCACTCGGATCTTATAATTCTTCCATTGTGTTTAATCGTTCGTAAAGTATATATGTTCCTATTTGCATGCATGGTGCCTCTTCTTTTGTACCATATTCTTTCGAAAATGTTTTTTATTTTTTCTAAATGTATATCTACGGAGAAGAAATAAATGAAAGACTTTCCATTTTGCATGTTGTCCTTTTCATTCCGTGTTAGAATAAAAAAAACTTGTTCTTTAACATTTTATTACAAATAAACCAACATATTTTCTTCCTATGTACTAGTCAAAATGAATATGTATCCTGCATACAATATGGATATGTCAGTCTCTTGTGCGTGCTCCATCCAGATAACATTCAATAGATAGGAAAGTTGTTAATTGTCTACAACAAGACCACTTTTGATTTGAAATTTTGTTTCGTACTTACTTTATAAATAAGAATTCCATTGTTCTAATATCTTAATTCATGAATTAAGGGCTGCAAAAAGACATTGAAGTTTTTCTTCGGATGTTCTGATCCTGGAATTAGCAACATAAGAAACATTGCTTCTCTGCTTAGACACATATCGAGAGACAAATTATACGGAGAAAAAATCAACGGCCATAGAGAATATTGAAATCTGGATTGTCCATATGGACTAAGACCATCGGTGCATAGATAAATATAAATATTTCTCGTTTCATACGAAAAACCAGGAAATATTTCATTGAAATCCTTCCAAGTCTTACCATCTAATGGATGTTGCATTATCGGTTCACCCGTCGAGTGTTCTACCTGTCATCTCATTTCCGCAATGGTTTTTTTTTATACATACAATCTTCTTAACATGTTTACTACAAGCATATAGAACATTTTTTGTACGGTACATTTTTTTCGTGAAGGTGGTTTTTTTGGACGAAATATGCTTGCACCGCAAAATTTTACATTCCAATAGGTTTTTATATATCTTCTCATCAAAACAACATACAACTATATCTACAAACATCAATCTTCTCATGTGGCATCCCTACATTGTAGTCTATTTTTATACTCATCAATTTTGATGACAATAACAAACGAGACTAACCTTCACGACAACCTTCATATATAGGTTGTTTCGCCGCATCCAATAGGTTGAAAATCAATGTGCCTCATTGTTCAACATCTTTTCATGGGTTTGCTCAACAACTCCATGAAAAGCATCTGACACCATTTTCACATATGGATTGATCGTCGACGTTTCACAATGAACCTCTTTATTTCTTTTTATTTCTTGTGCTTCTTAGACGTTATCTCTAACGCTAAATTTTGTTATGAAATAACAAAATTCCGTAATATTCTACGAAACTCACCTTGTAATTACAAGTGTTTGCAAACAATTCTTGACTTCAATAACATTGTCTCGCGTTCTTGACATAAAGGTTACATCGACGCAAAACTCATGAACTGCTCCAATCCGTGTAAGAATTCTTGGATAACTTCCTTAGTTACGTGATATTTTCTTCTATACATCCATTCTCTCGATCTGTATATATCTCTATTTGAAAAGTATGATATTGTTTGAAAAGAAATTTTGTGTTGATGGTTTGGTGGCAAACAGTTCAAGTTTGTTGTATAAATAGTGAACATTCCAACTATGCTTGTTGGAAATACCAACTAATGCCTGTTAAAATACAACGTTCGATTACTCCAGCGGTCGCATCGAAATTCTAATATTTCCAATGGATATCTGTTGGATTAAATTGTCGGCTTTCAATAGCCTTCCAATGGATGCATCAACAAATTTGAAATGGATTAGACCGGACTTCTTGTCGTTGATGATTTCCCAATTTTCGTTACAATCCGTTACAAAAATAAAAAAAAATAAAGGGACGGAATTGTTCATCCGTTCGTTAATATCCATTTGTCTTCTTTTTTTTTAAGTGGATTATATATAACAAATTTGAATGTTCATTTTAAAAAAGATAATCAGACTATGTACATAATGAATAGGAAAATTTGAAAAATTTATGTGAAATCTCGAAGTTGTTTTTAAAATTTCAACGTTGTTTGAATTTGAACTTGAACGTTGTTTTTAAAATTCGAATTTGAACGTTGTTTTTAAAATGTGTACGTTCTAAATTATCAAGTGTATCTTTTACGGAAAAAAAAATAATATGGATCAATTGCTTGACTTGTAATCTCGAAGTTGAGATACGCTTTCAGTTCTTGTTCTGGACAGAGAAGAGGAATGGTGTCTCTTTACATCTCAAGAATCTTAATTCATACGGGCAGATACGCATTTTGTGTATCACATTAATATGTCAATACGTATTCTTTTTTATTTACAGATTTTTTTATTTAAAAGAAAATAGTGAAGGAGGCAAGAGGAATATTAGACAGGAGGCAAAATAACATGCATGCTTCGAAAACTTTATATTATAAAATTCAATTTTGTTGGTACTTGGAATTGCGGCGTGGCTTCAAACCTCAAACCTCAATATGAACCATTAATATACACTCTCCTTTTAAACACTGTGCATCTCAAGCCATCCCCCTTTTCCACGTGCTTCTGTCTCTTTCTTTTCTAACTTCGTATCTATTTTTTTTAAATACATTTTTTATTTCCATTTTTCATATGTTATATATATATATATATTTAATCGTATTCTTAGATTGTTACTAATGAATTTATATAACATTTTCTAGATTAAGATATACTAAATTGAAGGCTCCAATTATTTACACTTGGGTCTTTTATATATATGTACTGAATTAAAGATTAAAAATTATACGATTATTAGATATATAATACTTGATTTTTAATTATTATTGTGCAAGTTGGAGGCTAATTGGATTCCTAGGGTTGGTGAAGGCTACTTCAGATTATATTATGGGTGAGGTATTTTCGGCCACTAGATTTGGGATGCGCACGATTATCTTCACCGACCAATTGATATTGTCTCTACAAACATATATCATTCTTATTTGTATATACATATGTATATTTGTATACATATGTATATATATATATATATATATATATATATTAACTTTTTAATTTACAAACATATAAAATTGATTTAAAATATATATAAAATATCAGTAAATATTATAATATCTTTTTGGGAATATAGTATAAAAAATATGAAATTATTTTATTTTAACCTATAAAATATAAATTATTATCTTTAACCTAAAAAACCTAAATTTATTTTTTTTCTTTAAAAACACTAACTTTAGGATATAATGTTGAAAATACCAAACTTTTTGGTTTTTATCTATAAAACACAAATTATTACTTTGAACCTAAAAATTTTAAATTTTTACATTTTGTCTAAAAAATACAAACTTGTCAAATTAGTTATATCCATACAGAAACAAAAATACTAAATAATATTTTAACTCTTTGAATTTTTAAGTGTTGTCTAAAAAACACAAATTTATCAAATTAATTATATCCTAAAGTTAGGATTTTTAAGGGAAAAAAAATATAAATTTAGGTTTTTTAGATTGAAAATAATAACTCATGTTTTATTGGCTAAAATAAAATAATTGGATACTTTTTATGCTATATTCCTTATCTATTTCGATAAATCTCAATTATAAGAATTGATTATCATTTACTATAAATCGTAACAGTTGCAATCGTAACAGTTGCAAGAACAAAACCTAATACAATGAAAAGAGAATGAATTATTCTTTTATACTAATATCAACTAAAATACAACCAACCACGAACGTAAATGTGATATTGCAATGGATTCTCATCTGTCATGGTTGAATTAAAAAAATGAACTTTTTCTAGAACCCTTAATACTACCTTGATTGTAAGAAGCATTCGTCTATTAAAAAATCAAACTAGAATCCGTTGAAATGAATTACAAAAACAGTAAAAACATGTTTTGCTTACATGCTTTATGAACAATGAAACAGTAAAAATATGACTTTTGGGGATCTTATTACATGCTTTATGAACAATGAATCTACAAAAGTACTTTCATTCGTTTGTTCAAATTGGAATAAACTAAGTCTCTAACCAAACTGTCCAACCCTTTTTCTTTAAATAGCCACAGTTTCTCCACATAAATTACTCACCAAAAGACATTACAACTAAAAAAAAACCTTTTGAGTTTGGATTATGGCAAAAGGCCCTTCGATGGGTCTTTGTCTTTCCTTTTTCCTCGTAATCGTGCTTTTATGGATAGTCGAAGGTCGGATTTTGAAGTGTCAAGATCCATGCAAAGAGCGTTCGAGACATCGCCATCTGAAGAAGACTCTGAATGAAACAGAGAGTTCTCCAAGTGGTAGAGTCAAAAACAGAGACAATACGAGCAAGGTCGTCTACGGAGAGGACGAGTTTCGTCCGACCCAACCAGGTCACAGTCCTGGTGTTGGTCATTTCGTAAAGAACTAATCTATGTTTATTTTCCTCTTCCTTTGTTTTCCTCTTGTTTGTAAAATTTTTCAATTGTAAAATGTAAATTATATCCATCATGGTTTGATGCAAATGTATTTTTCTTTTTTGTAAAAAATATTCAAATTGTAAAATGTAAATTATGCGTCTTTTTCTTATTCTAGGGAGGAAAATACTTTTTTTTACATTTTATCTAATGTGGTTTTAAAATATTAAGATTGTAAAAATTGAATATATGTTCACATTATATAAACAAAAAATTGTAAGACATTTTTTATTTCTATAAGAAGTGTTTAAATAAGCGTTTCTTATTAATAAATATAAATTAAGTTGAAGTTAGTAATGTTTCAAAACAAAAGCTCAATTCTTAAAATTATCTACCCATACAAAATTTGTATGGAGTTTATAAATTTACATTATCTGGATAACGATATAAATGGGATAAATTTTATACCATAACAGATGAAATAATTATATATGATATTGAACTAAAGTGGTTCATATTCATAATTCAAACACTAATATTTAATTTATCCGTACTAAATACGATTATATGTTTTTTTTAGGATAAACAAAGAAAAAGGGCCTAACGTTTTTTTTTTAGAAACAAAGACTCAAATGATTGATTGTATGCGATCGCGATCTTCCCGGGACCCACAAATGTAAGGGTGTGTAAGAAAAGCATTTATAAAAAAAATTGAAGCTAATATAAACCTTTGCCAACTAAATTCCTAAATTCCAAACAAAAATGGAAAAACTAAAACCCAAAAATAATAAAGAGATGCGAGAGAGAATCTAAATTTATTATTAAAAAGATATCATATTAAAAACTATAAAAAAAATATAAATTATTGTTTAATTAATTAATCATAAAATTAGTTTTATATCATTTAATATAGAAAAAAAGTATATCTTCCCTAAACTATCTTATTTTAGTCCTATTTCTCCTTAATTTTTTTCTCTCCTCTTATTCCCTTTTATTCATCATATTCCCCCCTAAACTTTAAAAATTCATCATATTTTCCTCTGTTAACTTTTCTGTTAAATATTTTTAAAACAGTCTATTCTCCCCTAAACTATAACACTTTAATCATATTTCGTCCTAAATTATAGTACTTTAATCTTTTTCCCCCTAAAATTTTTTTCTCATCAGATTTCCCCCTAAATTATCGTTACTAATCCTATTACCCCCTAAACTTTAAACATTTATCATATTTTCTCCTGAATTATATAACTCTAGTCTATTTCTCCTCGAACTATATGACTTCTAACCTATTTCCCCCTAAAAACAAATTGTACATTCAACATATTTTCAAATTTTAGTTATTATAAACGTAATATATTTTCTTTAATATTAATGTATTATTAAAGTTTGATTATTATATTTATATTTTTATGATTGATAAAAAATATTAAAATAAAAAATACTAAAATATCTACAACATGAATGAAAACACATAATTCTAACGATTATAAAACTATAAAAAAATATAACATGAATGAAAATACTTATTCAATTTCTCTATTTTCTCACAGCTAGAAATAAAATCGGGCTCGTTATAACTTTGAAAGTTATGAAACATTTAGTTTGGAATATTGCTTCGAACATTTGGCTTAGAATATTACTTCGAACAATATTCCAAACCAAATGTTTCATACCTTTCGAGTTATGACGACTCCGATTTTATTCCAATCATGTTATATTTTTTGTCGTTTTGTAATCGTTAGAATTTTTTATTTTTTATTTGAATTTAAAATATTTTTATTTTAATATTTTTTATCAATCATAAAAATAAAAATATAATAACAAAAATATAATAATACATTAATGTTAAAGAAAATATGATACGTTTATAATAACTAAAATTTAAAATTATATTATATTACTATTAAAGAAAATATATTACGTTTATAATAACTAAAATTTAAAAATATATTACTATTAAAGAAAATATGGTATGTTTATGATAACCAAAATTTTGAAAATACGTTGAATGTACAATTTATTTGTAAGGGGAATAAGTTAGAAGTCATGTAGTTTGGGGGAAAATAGGCTAGAGGTTATATAGTTCAGGAGGAAATATGATGAATGTTTGAAGTTTAGGGGGAGAATATGATTAGTAACGATAGTTTAGGGGGAATCGGATGAGAAAAAAAGTTCAGAATGGAATAAGATTAAAGTATTATAGTTTAGGGGGAATAGGATTAAAGTGCTATAGTTTAGGGGAATAAACTGTTTTAAAAATATTTAACAGAAAAATTAACGGAGGAGAAAATACGATGGATTTTTAAAGTTTAGGGGAAATAAAATAAGTAATGATAATTCAGAGGAATATGATAAGAGATAAAATTCAGTTCATGTTCATGAGAGAATAGAATTAAAATAGGATAGTTTAGAGGGAATAGTTTTTTTTTTTCCTTTAATATATTATGACAATTTGGTTATCAATCTGTGTAATAAAATTATATATACAAATTTACATTGGCTAGTTTGAGTTTTGCCCAAAGTTTATTTACGCACGTGAATAGCAAACATCATAAAAAAACGACATGCAATATGGTTAGTGTAACTTGGATCGTTTATTTAGGGACAAAACTTTATGTATGGTCGTTAAGTTAGTTGAATGTCTTAAGGCCAAACAAAAACATATGGGTGTGATATCTGGACCAATAATATTCTAATTATAAGAAAATACATTTGTATCTTAATGTTTTTTTATAAAAAAAATACCTGGTAATTTAATCTAGAAAATGAGATACGAAAATAATTTAATGGAAAACTTTTCCGGGTTTTCGAACTAACTCAAGTGAAATAGAACGATTTTCTTTACTTTCACAATTGTCTTTCTCCTATTCGACATTTAGGGTTATACATGTATATATATATATATATATGAATCCTAAATATTACAAAACTACTGTCCATTTTTTATTGTTTAATATTATAAATGATTACAGTCAAATAATATCCTATATAGTTATAGGTATAGTTATTACCCGTTTGAGACGTATGAAAAAAATTCAGTTGCTTTGAAATTGCACATAAGATATTACTTGACGAAGATCTACATGTATTTGTTTTGAAATTAATATATATTCATATTTATAAAGCAATCCGAAATAAATTAATGGCATTCCCATATATTTGTTGCTGTGTGACGTTTGTAGGTCACGTTCATGAAATCTCTTATTCTAATATTTGATTGTAGTTAGTGGAAATTGCACTTTAGGATATCAAACACAACAAAAATTTCCCTTAATCTTACCTAATATTCAAATCTTCAGAAAATATCTATTATTGTCACAACAAGTTATACAAAAAATGTATATTATAATAATTATCAGTACAAACTATATAAATTTTGATTCTGTGTAGTTAAAATTAAATAAAATTAAAAAATTTTAATATATTAAATTATTGGAGTACAAAAATATAAATTCAAAAAATCTCAAAATTTATTCCTACATACCATCTTCAAAATCTTTAACAAATATCTTCGATGTATATTATCTAAAACAAGTTTGACTAAATATAATAGTTAATGCTTGTTGTGCTTGCTAAATGTCTACATTTTATACATAGATTTAAAAAACAAATTTATAAGCTAGCATTTTGACTTTTAAAAAGATTTTTTATATAATAATCTATTACTTACTTCTGCAAGGTTTTATAGTTTTGTTGGGCTTTCAGTTGGGCTTCTATGACCCAAAATATAATCTGAGCTTGGAAATGTTTTTATTTAAACTCTATAGCTAAATAGACTTTCATATGATATAAACATAATAAAACATTTAAATAAAAGATAGATAATTGATAGAGAAAAAAAATGTGAATAATTTATATTATCACCAATGGATCGATAAATGACTTTGCACCGTACATTATTCAACAACCCAATATCCAACCAACAGAAAATTACTCAATCGATTAGCATGCTTTGACTCATGATGTGGCATCAACTTAATCACTACCTCACTACATTAAAGATTCGATTTTTTAAAGGGTAATTCACATTAGATGATGTTCCAATCAAGAAAAAAATGTAATAGTTCGTAAAATTTGTAAAAAAATTTAAAATTATAATATATATATATAATAAATTGAAACCAAGCATTTTAATTTGTGACCACCTGACATCTTTAGAATGCTCAATCACATTATTGCTATTGCAGCTACCAAAATTCGATTGATAATAAGTTCATATAGCAACAGTACCCACATGCAAGTGATTCATTCTTTTCATGCAGCGAGATTGACGTCGACCAGAGAGAAGGCCAATATTTAATATTTATGGGTTTTTAATAAACACTTTCTTAATTATGAATTATCATTGTTTTTAGGTTTGTTAAATTGTTTAACATAGTTTCATGTAAATTACGGATATTACATAAAGATTAAAAAAAACCCATTTTTATGCATGAATCAAGTGTGGAATATTGTAAATATCTCAAGTAGTGCGTAATATCAATGATAATGAGTTGCATGCGGATGTAAAGTCGTGGAATACACAAAACCAGACGATGAAAACTAAGGACGAAAACACGTATTGTTACGACTTCTTAGACACTGTTGGGTTGGCCTATTGGACCACTTTGGTTTGGCAAAAGAGAAATAGAATTGACCAATCATTTAATTTGTGGACCGTTTGGTTATGTATCAAAATAAAAGGGTCGGTCCAACATCTTGCGTTGTGAAAAGTACAAAAACATTTCACAATAACAAAGCTATATATATATATATGTGTTTTCTTGTCTCGCAAGATCCTCATAGTCATGGTTGGATGTACCTTTCAGTCCCACGAAGGTCCATCGAAGGCGGATGTATTATAGGAGGATTTTGTCAATATCTAATTAACTAAATTATAATATATTATTATTTTAATTATAGAATGTTGTTAGAATAAACTATTCCTATATAATTCTGTAATCTTTTATTAGAATATATAATTAATAATATCTTTATATGGTATATCGAATTTCCCTGCTGTACAGAAAAGACGAGTGGTGGATGTTATGGGAGTATTGATTGATTTTGTATCCAATGGTACGTTGCAATAGATCAATTACATACTTCCGTTGAGTGAGAAGTAAGCCTCGCTCTAATCAAAGTGCTTTAATTCCAAAAAAGTAAGATAGATTGCCCAGATCTTTAAGCGAGAAACGATCGGATAATGACTTCATGAAGTTTTGAACCCGTGTCGGACAATTGCTGGTGACAACCAAGTCATCAACATATACTAAAAAAAGTTTACAATCTCCCTCTTGTAGGATAAACAGAGATTCATCGAAGAGAAAATTCAAAAATCCAACTTTTAGGAGAAATTGGCGAAGTTCAGAATACCATGCCCTTAGAGCTTGCTTGAGACCATAAATTGTTTGCCAGAGAGACGGTTCGATATGGTTGCAGAGGCGGCAATGGAGAAGCTTGAGAGGCGACTTCGAAATTGTTGCAGAGCGGCAACAATGGTAGATAGGCTTCGTAGAATTTTGCAACAATGGTAGAGGCGGCCCGAAAATGTTGTAGAGCGGCAACAACGAAAAAAATAGAAGAATTTTGCAGAGAGATGAAAACGAGGAAAGAGATATGAAAAGTTTGCTCTGATACCATATAAATATGTTATTAATTCTATATTCTAATCAAGAGATTACAAGATTATATAGGAATAATTTATACTAGCAACATTCTATAATTAAAGTAACAATATGCTATAATTTAGTTAAATTGACAAAGTCCTCCTATATATATATATTGGTGTTAGAAATTAGAGAATATCCAACCCATTTAAGCTTTTATTTTCGTATTGTATGTGAGTTGAATGTCTCGGTGAGTGTTCACATTAAATCCAATCCATATTGTAAATGCAATATTTTTAGGAATATGTTAAATTTGTTTTGACAAATCAAGTTGTTGAAAAATTAAAGAAGAAGAAAGAAGGCTTGAGTAATTTTAAATTCAAAATTGAAAATGGATGAGAAGAAAGGGGAGTCAAACTGAAAAAGAGACGCAAAAAGAGGAAATGTGTGAGGCTAGATAACAGAAATTTGTTCCTGGTTTCACGAGAAGTTTAGGTCTGTTAACATATTATAAAAAGGAGTTGACACATCTAGGTTTAGGTATCGAATTAGTACTGCAAACAAGTGAAAGTTGATCACGGTGTTGTTCAAGTGTACTTAGAGAGATACTGAATGTATGTGAGAGAAACAATAAGTTGTTTATTTACATCTAACTCAAAGGGAATTATCTACGTAAGTCTTAAGTACATTGTAATGAAATTCAAATGTACTTAAAAGATTGATTCGTAAATAAAAACTGGTTTTTTTCAAATATTTCTGTCTCTTAATTCTTATTATTGGTTAACATTGTCTTTCTATTATTTTTCAATTGGTATCAGAGCCGGTAACTAACGTTTAGAGTAAATCTAATTATTGGTTTGAGATTCTAGAAGAAAACATGTAAGGACTAAGAGATTTATATTCGCTTGGAAAACCAATCATGTTAGATGCTTCTAATTATGGATACTAGAAAGTGAAAAATGAGAGCGGGTATAAGAGGCATTGATGAAGATGCATGGAGTGCAGTAAAAAATGGATGGAGTCTACCAACAGTGATGGACAAACATGGGAATGTTAAGGAGAAACCTTCAGATCAATAGACACCAAATGAGAAAAGAAATTCGATTTTTAATGCAAAAGCTCATACTGTTGTTTTTCCTTCAGTAGACATAAATGAATTCAAGGATGTGAATCTACTAAAGATGCATGGGATACTCTGGAAATGACACATGAAGGAACTTCAAACGTTAAGAGAGCTCGACTTGATATTTTGGAATATCAATTTGAAAAACTAGAAATGGGAGAGTACGAAAGTATCAAAGAATTCAACAGTAGAATGAATGCTATTGCAAATGAAGTAAGTGTAATTGGACAAATATTTGATTATAAGAAGCCGTTCAAGAAGTTGCTCTGATGCTTGCTTAAAAAATTTCATGCATTGCTATGAATATGTCTTTAAATACTGATGTCACAAGTTTTAAAGAAATTGTTGGGATTCTTGCTACTTATGAACTTGAGCTTCAACTTGAACAAGGTAATACTTCGAAAGAAGGGAGTAAAGAGGTAGGTCTTCAAGTCATTAACGAAAAATTAAGGCTTGATAATCTTGAAGAAAATATTGTTCTTCTGACCAGAAAAATTGGAAAATTTATGAAAAAGTATACAAGAATCACACGATCAATCAATGATGAACATGGAAGTAAGAAAGTAAGAAAATATGGAGTTCAATGTCATTAATGCAAGGGATTTGGGCACTTTAAATCTGAATGTCCAAGTATCTCAAAGAGATAAAGTGTTTTGAAAGGATTACGAGAAACACAATGTTACAAATGCAAAGCTTTTGATCATATAAAAAATGAATGTGCAGATATTGGTATGATCAAAGGAATGTCATTACTCACATTTAGTGAATCAAGTTCAGACTCTGAAGATAGTAATGAATAAGACTAACAAGTTTTGTTGCATTCATTGGAATAATCGAAGAAAACGAAAAAGAAGAAAAGGAAGATAATCAGGTTGATGAGATAGAAAATGAAGAAGATAAAGTAAATGTGGAAACCATCTAGAATGAATGGTTGAATATGAGCAAGCTGAACATACAACTGGTCAAAACTAATGAAAAATTAGAAGTTCAAATTCAAGAAATGAAAAAAAAAAGTAATTTTGAAAGAAGAGGAAGTGATCTTAGTCAAGAGTCAGCTTCAAGAAATCAATAAGCAATTGAAAATGCTTTCAAATGGTACTGAAAACTTGATCATCTGCTCTCATTAGGAAAACAAAAGGAAATAATCATGGAATTGGTTATACAGGGATTAAAGGAAATCCTAAAAATAGATTTGTTTCTGGTGGGAAGTTGGAAGATTCCTCAACAGCACATGGAAAACAAAAACGGAGTTCTTTATCAAAGAAGGGTGTAAACAACGGAGATGTTGATTTCTGACATCATGGTCATGGATATAATTCTGGAAGACGATTTCCAATGCATTATCAAAGGAATAATCTGGTGAGGTGTTATTTCTGCGGAATAAGAGGACACAAACAAATCATTTGCAACAAAAAATTCAGGTATGATTCAGGTAAGTATGTTCTACCCAAAATTAAACAAATCTGGATACGAAAAAAATGATTTGTTGCAATGTGGCTTACATTTCGGCACAAAAAGATAAATCAAATATCTGGTATTTTGACAGTGGATGTTCTAGAAACATGACAAATTCAAGAGAAATTCTATCAAATTTTGCTGAAATTAAAAATGTTGGAAGCATTATCTTCGATGATGGAAGCAAAGGCAAAATTCTTGGGAAATGAGATACAAACTCACTTGGATAACCTTTTCTGAAGAATGTGCAATATGTTGTTGGATTGACTGCTAATCTAATTAGTATTAGTCAATCGTGTGACAACAACCGTCGGGTTCAATTTAATAAAAAAAGAATACATAATGATGAATTCTGTTAATAAATGTGTTCTTATAGGTAAAAGATCTTTAAACAATTGCTATATTTGGAGATAAGAGAAAGTGTGTTCCAAAGGAATTGAAGACAAACTATCTTTGGGGCATAAAAAATTAGGACATGTCAATTATCGAACACTGGTAAAGCTATCCAGCTCAAACATTGTTAGATGTATACCTAAACTTGACCTTGATAAAATTAAAACATGTAAACCATGTCAGTTGGGAAAACAAGTTAAGGTTCATCACAAGAAAATGCCTTATCTTAAGACTGGAAAGATACTAGAACTTGTGCACATTGATTTGATGGGACCAATCGGGAGAGAAAGTTTTGGTGGAAAAAGATATGTTTTTATTGTTATTGATGATTTTTCAAGATATACATGGGTCAAATTTTTAAGAGAAAAGTCTGATACTTTTGCACCGTTTCATTACTTATTTTTGCAATTGAAAGATACAAAGGGAAAATGTAGAACGAATCCACATTGATCATGGAAGAGACTTTGAAAATGATGTGTTTCATAAGTTTTGTCAAAAACACGGTATTATACATGAGTTTTTGCTCCAAAAACACCACAACGCAATGGTAAAGTTGAAAGAAAATAATAGGACTCTTCAAGAGATGCTCGTGTCATGCTACGTGCAAAATCTATCTCTATTAGATTCTAGACAGAAACGATAAACACAACTTGCTATATCATAAATCGTGTGTATGTTCGACCATGTATGTCAAAAATACCATATGAATTTTGGAAAGGTAATAGTCTAAATCTGATTTATTTTCATATTTCGGATGCACTTGCTATGTACTGAATGATAGGGAATATCTTGGAAAATTTAATGCAAAGAGTGATGAACAAATCTTTCTTGGATATGGAACCAATGCAACTGCATACAGAATTTATAATTTACGAACTAGAGCAGTTGCTAAGTCTGTAAATGTCGTGTTTGATGAAGATCATTTATCTAAAAGAGTTGTATTTCCTTTTCCGACAGATTCATTACAAGGACATAATAGGAAAAAAATGAAAATTTAAGTGTACCTATTGAACAAGCAGTGAACGAAAGCAGAATGGAAGAAGATCATAATGGACATAAACATCAAAATCATGATATGGAGTTCACAACGGTACATCGAAATCATTCAATTGATGATGTTATTGGTCATATTGGAGATGATAGAAGAACACATGGTAAGTCCAAGATAAATTATCATGATATGGTCAAATTTGCTTGTTTCACATCTCAAACAGAACCAAAATGTGTTAGTGATGTATTAAATGATGAGTCCTGGGTCAAAGCAATACATGAGGAATTAGAAGAGTTTGTTCGGATCGATGTTTGGTTGTTAGTACCTCGTCCAGTCGATGTGAATGTCATTGGAACAAAATGGATTTTTAAAAATAAAACCAATGAATTGGGTAAAATTGTCAGAAAAAAGGCGAGATTGGTTGCACAAGGATATGCACAAGTTGAAGGTATTGATTTTGATGAGACTTTTGAACCCATTGCTAGATTAGAATCTATTATATTATTACTTAGAGTTGCTTGTTCTCTTGGTTTTAAATTGTTTCAGATGGATGTCAAAAACGCCTTTGTAAATGGAAATTCTGCAAGAAAAGGTTTACGTTGAACAACCTAAAGGTTTTGAAGATCCACATCATTCAGATCATGTTTACAAGTTAAAGAAAGCTTTGTATGGACTTAAACAAGCCCCATGTGCGTGGTATGAAAGATTGACAAGTTTTTTAATCAAGAAGGCTAGAAAAGAGGAGGAGTAGATAAAACTTTGTTTATTCATAATACTGATGATATCCTTCTAGTAGTACAAATTTATGTTGATGACATTGTTTTTGGATCAAAATCGCAGGTTAAAGTGAATTGGTTTGTACAAACCATGAAAGAGGAGTTTAAAATGAGTATGTTTCGTGAGCTGAATTACTTTTTTGGTTTACAAGCGAAGCAACTAGATGAAGGCTTGTTTACCTCCCAATATATAAAAAATCTGGTCAAGAGGTTTGAAATGGATCAAAGTAAGTTGGCAAGTACACCTATGTCAACCACCATAAAACTAACTAAAGACTCAGAAGGAGAGGATGTGGAAGTAAAGTTTTACAGAAGCATGATTGGAAGTTTACTTTACCTTACTACAAGCAAACCTGATTTGTGTTTAAGTGTATGAATTTATGCCATATATCAAGCTAAACCCAAGAAATCTCATCTCATGGTTGTGAAGAGGATAATTAAATCTATGAAAGGTACAACGAATTATGACATTGTTTATACAAAGGATAATAATTGCAAACTTGTTGGATTTAGTGATGTAGATTGGGGAGGTAATGCAGATGATAGGAAGAGTACATTTGTATGTTGTTTCTTTCTTGGGAATAACTTAGTGTCTTGGCATAGTAAAAAGTAGAACTCTACATCTTTGTCTACTGTCGAAGTTGAATACATCGCCTTGGAGAGCTGTTGTACAAAATTAATCTGGATCAATCAGATGCTGATGAATTACAATATGAGTTCAAAAACTTTTGTTGCTCTATGTGATAATACGAGTGCAATTGATATTTCAAAAAATCCTATCGAGCATTCCAAAACGAAACATATTGAGATTAGGCATAATTTTTTTAAAATAAAAGGTTAAAAAAACCAAATGAAAGTGGAATATGTTCCAAGCTGATATTTTTACAAAACCTTTGGATTTGAATCGGTTTGTATATTTAAGAAATCATTAGGTGTTTGTGAACTCTAATATTTTTTAAATGTGTTCTGATTGAGTAAAAATGAAAAGTTTCAAAATTTTTAAATTATTGAGGAAAAGAAAAATAAAGTATAAGTCTTGATGCTTATTTGGACACACTCATTTTATAAGTACACTCAGCTTGAGTGAATCAAAAATTTGAGTAAGTGTACTTAAACCAATCTTATAAGTTATTTGATGTTTCTTAACATATTGAAATTTCACTTAAACATTTTTTAATATTGGATAATGTTTGATAAAAAAAAAAGAGAAAAGCAAACAGAGTGACTGTTTTTTAAGAAACAGACGGTTTATTTAGAATTTGGTTTATGTGATGTGCTATATAGGAGGCTGACGTGACTGGTGCAGTTTTCTCATTTAAAGCTTTTGTAATATCTTTTTGAAATAAAATTACCTCATATGTGAATATATTTTCGGAAACCCTAACTGTTATTGCCAAAGAAGAAAGTGTAGTTGCTTTGCAGAACACAAAAACAAAATCGAAGAAGAAAGATGAACACAAAAGGATCAGAAGCATGACAAAGCGAATAGGAGAAACAGTCATTTATAATAATGAAGAAGTTCGGATAGATGATTTCGTGTTTACTGAAAATCCACCGAGAATAAATGGAAAGAGTTTCAAAATTATGGTCAGAAAGAGAGTGGCTCCAAGGAAGGTGAATGCAAAATCTATTCCACAACCTACAATATCGGTTGACTCTTCGTCCAGAATAGAATGACAAAGAGAGAGTTCAAACTCATCATCAGACGGAAATTTTTAACAAAATAAAGCTGAAGAAGCTTCAGAAACTAGATCTGAACACCAAAGACAACACACGCCTCTAGAGATTTCAAACCAACAAGGTACCACACGAATGACTCCTTCAAAAGTTTTAACGAAGAGATTTTATTTAGAAATAGAAGCTTCGAGGTATGAAATTCTAAAAGAAAGGGAAATATTAAGTGAGAGAGGTCTAAATGTTAATCAGCTCAAATATTTACCCTTGTGAGATGTACTGGTTGAGCGAAATCTGACTAATAAAGTGACGAACATTGTCCCTGTATGTAAAGAGTTAGTTTATGAGTTCTATGCAAACTTGACTCAGAAATTGACAAACTAGGGTCAGATATGTTTGGTCAAGTGAACGTGATGGGGAATGTTGTGCGCTTTGATGTGAGTTGATTAACAAATTTTTGGGTACATCAAACGTTGAAACCTCAAGGGTAAAAAAGCTGGAAATAGACCTTGATATGGAAAAGGTCACCCAAGAGCTGACAGATAAAGAATTGATGAACTGGCCGGGACAAATTCCAAATCCCAAGCTGAATTGGTAATATGCTTTGCTAAACAAAATCTGTCGAACCAATTGGATACCAAACAAGAAAACTGATGGTATTCGGCATGATACAACAGACCTGCTATATTGTGTAAAGAATAAGATTCCTGTCAACTTTGGGAAAGTCATTCTGGCAGATAATTGGATTCAGATTATCAAATGCATAAAAATTTATTATGTCATTTCTGTGTCTGATCCAGAATATCTTGGTTCAGCAAATTACTGATCTTGTTGGTAAGGAGGAAAGAAGAGAGAAAATTTCTCCTTGGATCATCTTTGAGAAACGCTATGTCAACAAGATGTTAATCACGGAAGGAACAAGGAACAATGAAAATGATGTTGCACAAGACATCTTAAATTTGGAGAAGCGACTGGCAGACGTGGTGATCGAGCTACAACAAATTCAAAAAGAAATTAAATCAGTGCAGTGATAAGTTGATCTTGTTTATATTTATCTATTTTTTGGTCTAATATGAATGTTTGAATTTCTTATCACATAAACAAGGGGATAACAAGAGAGGAGGGCTCGATCAAGTAAAGCCGCGGGAAAAAAGTCGCGAGAAATTTAAATTCCCTTGATTTAAGCCGAGCTCATTTTATTCCGAACTCATTTTTTATTTTTAAGTGCACTTTTTTTGTTTGATCTGGACTTGTTTTTAAGTGTATTTTGTAACGGGTTAAGGATAACACTGTCATTAATATGTAATTAGGATAAATGGATGTGTATATGTATGCTGTAAATATTTCATTAGTTCAATAATACAAATCATTAACCCTACCTCTTTATGGTATCAGAGCCACAGCCGTCTAACAACGTTTCTCCTCTCACAAATTTTCTCTAGTAGATCCCTCATTCACCATGGCCGGTACACAGACATCCCTCCCCCGCGATGATGCCCAACCATCCAACACTAAAAGCATTATCGTCTTCAATCCTACCGAGCCGCAACGTGTCCTCTTAAGGGTGAATATGTCGAACGTCACAAAGCTTACGTCATCCAACTATCTCACGTGGAGTATCCAACTCTCTGCTCTGCTTGAAGGCTACCGCCTTGACTGTTTTATCAAGGACAACTTTGTTGTTCCCTGTGCCACGCTCATCCTCAACGGCGTCCAACATCCTAATCCATCTTTTGAACCGTTCAAACAACAAGATAAATTGTTGTTCTCTGCGTCGCTTGGTGCTATCTCCATGCCGCTTTAGACCATGATTGCCCAAACCAACTCTGTTCGTGATGCCTGGAATCTCCTTGCCAACATTCATGGCAAGGCTTCTCATGGTCATCTCAAACAACTTAGAGATCAAATCAAGCGATGTTTAAAGGAAACGCAGACTGTTGATATTTATATATGATCCATAGTCATGAAAGCCGATGAATTGGCTCTCCTTGGCAAAGCACTCGAGCATGAAGATCTGATCGAATACATCCTTGATGGTCTTCCCGAAGATTACAAGCCCGTTGTTGATGCTATCAACGCAAGAGATACAACAATTCAAATTGTTGAACTTCATGAAAGGATATTAAATCATGAAGCAAATCTGCTCACCAACACTTCGGCTTCTTCTCCGTTTCCTGTTACAGCTCTTCAAACGCAGACTCGGTCTCGTTCTACCTCTTGTGGTTCTGGTCAACCTCGCTGGAACCGCAATGAGCAACGCTTTTCATGCATAACAGGTTATCAGGGTCGTTGTCAATTGTGCGGTGTTCATGGTCACAACGCAAAACGCTGTCCACAACTTCCTTCTACTGTAGTATCCCCTCCCGGCTTTAGAGCACATCAGTCTACACCATGACAGCCCTCTCCTCGTCCCTCGCAACCTGTTTCTCGGTTTCCATAACCTCAAGCAAATCACACAACCACAAACGTCTATGACTATGGCCAATGGCTTCTTGATAGCGGTGCTTCTCACCACATAACGTCGGACTTACACAATCTGTCCCTTCACCATCCTTATCAAGGCAGTGATGACGTGGTCATAGGTGATTCCGATCTCGCACATTGGTTCCTTTTCTTTGCCCCTCTCGGATCGTAATCTGTTATTTGAGAATGTCTTATATGTTCCCACAATGCGCAAAAACTTAATCTCCATTCACCAACTATACAAAACTAATTCGGTCTCTGTGAAATTCTTCCCATTTGATTTTCAGGTGAAGGACCTAAGCAGGGGGCACCACTGCTGCGGGGAAAAGCTAAAGATGGAATCTACGAGTGGCCTAGTCAGTCTCTTTCTCGACCACCTCTATCCAAGAGTTCTCCATTAGCACTTTTAGGTTCAAAGTCCACTTTGTCCGAGTGGCATTGCGTCGTGGTCATCCTCATCTTTCCACTTTAAAACAAATTGTTTCTCGCTTTTCTTTACCATTGTCTTCGTCTGTGACAACATGTCTATTATGTCATGCTTGTTCTTGCAATAAAAGTCATAACTACCCTTTTCTACATCTACTCTACATTCCTCTCGTCCTCTTGAACTTATCTTCTCGGATGTTTGGATCTCACCGGTTATATCTTTAGATGGTTTCAAATACTATGTCATCTTTGTTAACCACTTCACTCGATATACGTGGTTTTATCCACTAAAACAAAAATCTCATGTTTGAGACACATTCATTTGTTTCAAAACACTTGTTGAAAACACTTTCCATTCCAAAATCTCGGTCCTATATTCTGACAAAGGGGGCGAATACATAGCCCTTTCTTCCTTTCTTGCAACCCATAGTATATCTCACTACAAAACACCCCCTCACACTCTAAACACAATGGCATCTCTAAACGTCGTCACAGACACATTGTCCAAACTGGTCTATCTCTTCCGCTTTCGTTCTGGTCATATGCTCTATCTACTGTTGTTTATCTTATAAACCACATGCCTACACCTCTTCTTTCTAGTTTATCTCCCTTCGAAAGTTTGTTTCATTCTCCTCCCAACTACGACAAACTTAGGGTCTTTGGGTGTCTATGTTATCCATGGTTACGTCCATATACATCTCACAAACTTTCTCCAAAATCCACTGCTTGTATCTTTCTTGGGTACTCTCCCACTCAAAGTGCCTACTACTGTCTTGATCTCCAGAAATAGAGGGTTTATGTGTCTCGCCATGTCATTTTTCACGAAACTGTGTTTCCTTTCCTAATTCATCACAATATCTCTCCGTCCCTCCCTCCTCGTCGTTTGTCTATGAATCCTCTTCCTGGTCCTCCCTTGTCTCTCGGGTCCCTGATGTCTCCTGGTCACCCATGTCGCCATCTTCTGCGCAGGCCCCCAGCTTCGGTCCTTAACGCGAAAATGGAGCTCCATTTACCACTGACCGAATCTGTGCCTCTACCTCAGGTTCATCTTCTCATCGGATTATTGAAAATACTGCAGATACTGATTTTGCTACAATAGGGCACTCACTGTCTGCACCGGAGCACATTATTCCTCCTCCTCCCAAGTCGCAGAACTGTCATCCCATGGTCACACGGGCAAAGAACAACATCTCTAAACCAGTCCAAAAATTCAGCTACAATGTCTTGAGCAAACAGGCTGAGAGTGAACCTGCCACATTTTCGCAAGCCCTATAACTTCCGATGTGGCAAAAATGCTATGAGTGTTGAGTTCGATGCATTGGTCTGCAATCAAACATGGGAACTGGTACCTCCAGAATCTGTGCATAATGTGGTAGGTTTTCGTTGGGTATTTCGCATCAAGCGCCACCCGATGGCTCCATTGACAAATACAAAGTGAGACTTGTTGCCAAAGGATTTCATCAATATCTGACGCCTCACTATTTATTCTACGGGATTCCTCTATTACTCTCTATGTCTTGGTTTATGTTGATGACCTTGTTGTTACTGGAACCTGCCCATCTCGTATTCAGGACTTCATTTAATTCTTGGCTACGAGGTTCTCCCTTAAAGACCTTGGCTCACTCTTCTACTTCCTAGGTCTTGAGGTCTCTCGGAGACAGTTATGTTTGTTACTCACTCAACGAAAATATATCACTGATCTTCTTCAGAAGGCAAACATGAATGATGCTAAACCAGTAGCCATACCCATGGCCTCTTCCTCTCGGCTTCAACTCACCTCTTGTACAGCTCTGCTCGATACCACGGAATACCGTCAGGTGGTTGGTAGTCTACAATATCTCAACTTCATAAGACCAGACATAAGCTTTGCTGTGAACAAATTATCCCAGTTTATACACTCCCCCACAACGGATCACCGGTGTGTTGCCAAGCGGGTTCCGCGTTATCTCGCGAGCACTCGTAACACTGGTATATACTTCTCCGCCTCCAACTCTCTCACTCTTCATGGATTCACCGATGCAGATTGGGCAGGGGACCATGATGATTATTCCACGACTGGAGCTTATGTTGTCTATATGGGAAAACATCCCATCTCTTGGTCGTGCAAGAAACAAAAGATAGCGGCTCGCTCATCCACCGAAGCGGAGTATCGTTCTCTTGCCACAGCTGCGACCGAAGTACGGTGGATAGTGTTGCTACTTACGGAGCTTGGAGTTGGCATCCCTTCTCCTCTGACACTTTACTGTGATAATATTGGTGTTACATATCTCAGTGTCAATCCGATCTTTCACTCCCGAATGAAGCACATCGCCCTCGACTACCACTTCGTCCGTGGACTTGTTCAATACAATCATTTTCGGGTCTCACAAGTACACTCTACTGATCAGCTGGCCGACTTACTCACAAAGCCCTTGCATCGCTCGTCGTTTCATTCTTTATGTAGCAAGATTGGACTCACCTCGGGTGCTCCATCTTGCGGGGGCATGTAAAGGGTTAAGGGTAACACTGTCATTAATATGCAATTAGGGTAAACGAATGTGTATATATATGCTGTAAACATTTCATTAGTTCAATAATACAAATCATTACCCCTACCTCTTTATACTTAAATATCTGGACTTATCTAGATGATTATGGATGCATTTATGTGTTGGAATTCTATATTTATGTATTTTTCTAGTGTTTGTGTTTATATGATAAGAATTCAAAGTGAAAGATTGTAAATGCAATATTTTAGGAATATGTTAAATTTGTTTTGATAAATCAGGTTATTGAGAAATTAAAGGAGAAGAAAGATGACTCAATTAATTTCAAATTCAAAATGGAAAAGGAATGAGAAGAAATGAGGAGTTTAACTGAAAAAGAGACGTAAAAAGAGGAATTGTGTGAGGCTAGATAACAGAAAGTTGTTCCTGGTTTCACGAGAAGTTTAGATGTGTTAACATACTATAAAAAGGAGTTGACATATCTAGGTTTAGATATCGAATTAGTACTCCAAACAAGTGAAAGTTGATCACGGTGTTGTGCAAGTGTGCTTAGAGAGATATTGAGTGTATATGAGAGAAAAAATAAGTTGTTTATTTACATCTAAATCAGAGGGAGTTATCTGCGAAAGTCTTAAATACATTATAATAAAATTTAAATATAATTAAAAGATTGATTCGTAAATAAAAACTTGTATTGTTTCAAATATTTGTATCTCTTAATTCTTATTATTAATTAACGTTTTCTTTCTATTGTTTTTCACCTATAATATATATATATAATGGTTATAGATAATACTATTAATTAAGAGAAGTACACACTATATTTTAATTTAAAATGTTATAAGGTCGATTTTGTCACGTATAAACGATTAGGCAAAACACATTGGTTTCACTTTTTGGAGCTTTCGAATAAATAGAAGAATCGGTTGATGCTGAAATGGTCCATGAAAAATGAGAAATTGACAAAGTTTCGACATTATATGAACAAATAAATGACGTCGACATTTTTGGTTGTTGTGGATGTATAACAAAGGTGTATAACAAAGGTTAATAAGCTAACCTACAAATCATTTCACACACAAATATATATACTACAAATCATTTCACACACAATTATATATATATATATATATATATATATATCAACGGTAATTCCGAGTAGGATAAACAAGATATTTATATATTGACAAGCTATGATTCTTTTATTAAATTTCGAAAATTCGTTCATAATATCATTTGAAATATTTAATTTTTATATGTATTATTTCATTTAATTTTTCTACCGAATACTGTATTTTCTTGCATTAATAATACAATTGAATTTTACTCGATTCATTATATTTTTGTCATCATCATTTCAAGTTTGAGTGTTTATCTTTGAAGTATATTTACTCTAATTCTATACTGCAAATTTAAAACATTTATAATATCTTTAGAAAATATCATATACATCAAAATATATTTTAGATATTTAAGAATATAAAAAAATATATCAGAATACTTAATAGATATAATTTTATATTTTCATAGAAAATTATTTTTTGCTTTATATTATCTAAATAAATTTTTTTGGATTTTTTAAAGATGTAGTTTTAGAATTTATTATGATATTATAAATTTATTTGTTTTGATTTATGTTATGTTATTTCAAATCGATAATAATATAAATAAAATATTAAATTGAATTGAATTGAGGAAGACGAGAGAAAATGTGAACATTAAATTGCCATATGAAAGAAGAAATTTTAGGTAAGAATATTTGCAAGCATTTCATATTTATTAGGAGATGTAACATTCTTTTGTTTTTCGTTTAATTGTTGTACTTTAAATTTGATAAAAAATTTAAATGTAATAGTGGATCTAAGGACAGGCCTTGTTCGGCTGGGACCACTGGCCTTACTCCTAACCCAAAATAAAATAAATAAATAAATAAATTAATTAATTAATTTTGCAGCTTTGGACCATTTTATCACATTATTTATTGATTGGATTCTTTTTTTTTTTAACTATTTTTCTATGTTCAGTTTCCTTTCTTCTTTTAGATTTTGAGAGATCCGATGCTATGTTGATACTACATATCAATTTATCTGTCCTATCAAATTGTTTTATCTTATAGTTTGAAAAAAAATAGAATGCACATGTTCATAGATTGATATAAATTTCATCCATTTTTATTATAATTATACATGATTTTATTATAAAATCATTTTAATTATATAAGATTTAAAATCATAGATTGTAAAATAATATATACAATGGTAAATCAATTACATAGATGGGTAAGAATACAGTCTAACAAACTGTGTCAATATGATAAATTATAAAAGTATTTTTATAATGGGATAATATTAATTTTGTATATAAATTATACTAATGTGTGTTGTACGTTTTTAGATTAATTAGAAATAAATCTGTACGATGTGCGTACAATTATTTATGAAGTATTATATAATCTATATATTAATAAGGCAAGTTTTTCAGAGAGATTTTCGTCTCTCAGCGTTCCACGTCACTATTCACGTTATTTATTAAAAAACCTAAAGTTAAATCTGTATCTATCTCCCTCTCTCCCACTCTTCCACGACGCGGAGGAATACCGACAGCCCCGAAAAAACTGAAGCCACCCCACGAAATCGTTTACCCTCTCTCCCATGAGGAAGAATACCGAGCGGCTCCAAATCGAAGAGACCCTGCGAAATCGATCTACCCTTTAAGACCGCTAGCTCCACCGAGATTCCGGTGGAGAAGATAAGATCGAATAAAGAGGAGAGGAGGGAGGCTATCGCAAAGGTGGTACGGTTCTACTACACTGAGGTGTTATCCCATTTCTCCTTGATTTTGCTTTGATTTGATTATTCCCATTTAAAGTTCATTTTGTTTCGAATTCAGAACCCAAACCCTAATGAACATGATCTCTGGGTATGATAACAGTGGAACCCTAGATGAGGACAGAGAAGGGAGCATGGATTCCATAGCCGTCGGAAGTTGACGGGTCAAAAGACGGGTCGGACCATCCGTCAGAGCGCCTCATCGGGGTTCATAGCGGGTAGGATTCATCGTCCACTAAAGCCTCTACAGCAACCTCCGCACAAACCTACCCAGAGAAAGCATGGGTTTCAGCGATTTCCATTTGTGTCTCGACTCAACGCTGAATCAGGCGACGCAAGACGCTATCCGAATCACAGGGAAGTTCTCCCGTATCTGTGAGATTTTGCGAGAGTGTTCAAGATCAAGGAGATAATTCGGTTCGAGACGGAGGTGGTTCGGGTAGAACCGGCGACGGAAGATTCCCGAAGATGGAGGGTCACGTCCAGAAACTCCGGTGAATTTTCCGATGAGATCTACGATGCGGTTGTGACTTGCATCGGACACTACACTGAGCCTCGGCATGCTCACATTGCCGGTGACTATACTTTCCGATCAAAGCTTGAATACATTAAGATTTCTTATCAATGCCGTATTGAACATGTTATCTTTGAAGATTTGTTTATATTATCTCTCAGGCATTGATTCTTGGCACGGCAAGCAGATTCATAGCCACAATTATCGTATTCCTGAGTCATTCAAAAATCAGGTCCTTACGAAACTTAAGCACATTCTACCAGTTTATAAGTTCAAAACCATTTATGATTTTCATCTTACAAATGTTTCGGTGTGGATATGATTTACATTATTTTCAGGATTCATAGTTTCAATGTCTGAATCATGTAGAATTTGGTTCGTTGATAGAAAATTTTCAGTATCTAGGATTTATGCAGGGTTTAGGATTTAGGTTTTTGCAGGGTTTAAGGTTTAGGGTTTTTGCAAGATCCTCGATCTCCACGGCGTGTTGATTAAGCTGTTACCAAACGATCTGATCAAATTTTGCTGAAGGTTTCTAGAAGCTTCAATGGCTGCTGAACACAAGCACGAGGAATCGGTTGCTGAATCTATCATGGAGAAGATTGCTGAGAAGATCCATGGATATGACGATGGATCGTCTTCCTCCTTCAGATCCAAAAGCGAGAAGAAATCATCGTCATCGTCTCTTAAGACGAAGATTTGCTGCCTATTTGGAAGGGAAAACCGTGTTCCTACTGTCTCGGTGGAGGAAAACGTATGGATCTATGCTGTTTCTGCAGTTTTGAGTTCCGTCTTAGGGTTTCACTTGCAACAGATGGGGACCTCACATTGAATATTAGATTGTCTAAGCGCATTTCTCCTCTTTGAATAGAAGATATAGCAATTTCGTTTGGATTATATCTCGAGTTAGGAACATAAATGGCAACCCTTTCAGCTTCTCGTGTGCTTATCACTCCTATCTGTCTGTCTCCGCCATAAGGTGCGTCCAGATAAATTACCCATGAGTTCAAATTCATATTATTCATGTATTCTTTTGATTGAATTTGCAATCACCATGGTGAAGTTAGGATTGAAGGTCTAGAGACAGTAGACTACCTGGATAATACAGTAGACAGTAGAGAAGTGGATTCTTTACATATATTTTGTGGGTTTAGCTTGAATGATTTTCATTGATTTTGAATCGATCATATAATTATATGTTTTATGCTTGTTTTGGTAAATAGGGTTTGGTAAATAGAAGGTTGGATGGCAACCTGCCAACATAAACAGACTGATGCTCATGCTCAGAGCATTGCCCCTATGGCAGAATCATTGGCAGATGCTGTTGTCACCAAAGTAGCTCCACCAACTGTCGTGGATGGGAATGCTAAAGAGGATGTTACTTTATTAGTTTAAAATGGAAAGTTTGTTGATGGAGATGTTCCAAAGGATTTGTCGGTGCATCAATTGCCAACACCACCAGATAAAAAAGTTGAGGCTGTTGGAGATAAGCGTTTAGGTGTTTCTCTCCAGAGTAGCAAACTAGAAAAGATAAATGGTTCTTTAAAAAGTGATCTAGAGAATTTGAAACCTGCATTGCTTGCTTCTCCTTTAGCTGATGAGAAGGTTGTTCTAATCAAAGACGATGAAGCTCAAGATACCATAAAAAATGTGGAGAAAGAATAGGAATAGGAAGCCAACACTTCCCCGTTAAAATTCAAGATCAGCTGGAAGAGGTTAGTTACACTGCAAAAGTGAAAGACATAGCATGTTGTATCTCTTTTACTGGATTGGCCACATCTGTCTGGCTTAAGTTTGTTCATGAATCTTCTCACTAATTTCCAGGCTCAAGGGTTACTGAAAAACTGCAGTCTCTACTAGACAATCAAAAGAGGCCAGGTTAGCAAAGGTAAGCTCAACTATGTTCTGTCATCTGTTTGATAGGACCATCTATACCATTCATCAAGGTTTATCTCTCCGCTGTTGCTACGTTTTGATTAATCCAGTTTTGTGAAGTAGGTTTTTTTTGCTAAAATCCCATATTTTCTGCAGCATTAGCCTGACTGCAGCATCTACTCCTGGCACAACATCAGTAATCTCTCTGTTGGTAACTCCTCTTCTACAAGTTTTCGCTCCTTGTAACCTATCGTTGGTAACTCCTCTCCATTGGTAACTCCTCTCCATTGGTGACAATTCTGTTCTAACAGTTTTCAAGACTACGTTGGTAACCTATCGTTGCTCAAGGATGTTGAAGCAGCACGATATACATCCAAAATGCATGATCCAAGCTCCAGTGATATACTCTGCAGAGTTCAAGATATAATTGATAATTGCAAGGAGATGAGGTTGATCGATAACTATAAAAGTGAAACTATGGCACCTGAGTTGAGTACGAAATGGTTGGCTTTGTTGACCATGGGAAAAGCCTGCCTATCAAAAGTTTCCTTCGACGGTACTTTCTCTCCTTACCCATTTTTTTGAAAATTGGCTTGGGAATTATATAATATGTAACTAATAGGAAGGAAAAAAAAATATTAAGATTGTTCAAGACCTTTTTCCCTGTTTGAAGGCTCTTCCACCTAAATAATTTTTTCCAGTGTTGAAATTTGATTATTTTTTATTGTTTGTCTTATCCTCTCCAACAGTTCATCTTAGACTTTTTGATAGTTTTGTAGTCTCTGTTCTTTGTCAATAATCTTTTGTGCACACCTCTGGTGCTGTAAAAAAACGGAGGAAACTTCAAAGAGAAACTCCGAGAACTAGGAGGAATCGATGCAGTCTTGGAGGTCGTTATCGATTGTCATGCTGTTATAGAGGTGTGAATAAATTTGTATGTTTTGTTGCTCATGTTTTTGTAATCTGCATGAATATCCTTCAATATATATATATATATATATATATATATACTCATCTTCAAGTGTTAAGAATTTTAACCCCTTATATTGTATTAGCTTTATGTAAGAGTGTAATGGAATGTTACCTTTGTGCACCTGTTCTGATTTTCTCAACTGAAATACATTCCGATTTTTATTTGAATGTTAATATGATCATAGGTGAAGACTTGTATTTCTTTCTTTTGTCAAAATTTGTTCGTTTCCATATTCATTTCCAAGAGCTTATTTCTGTCTTAACCCGACTAAAATTGTGATGTTTGGTTTTGCCATTCTTTTAGGAGACCAATTGGTTATAGGAAAATCGTTTCCATAGGAATTAGTATATAAAATATTATTAATTCATGATATTTTATATACTATTTGATATATGGGGAGTTGCGTGAAATTAAAAATTCAATGGTGAAAATAAGTATGAGTAAATTTGAAGAACTCTTTCTGATGATATTTAACTTGAACATAATTTTAGATTGATATCATTCATGAAAACTTTTTTTCGAAGATTGTTATATTTTAGACTTTATCCGTTTTGTACTATTATTTCATGTATATTCTCTATTATATTTAAAAAATTGACTTATGCCATGTATAATATTTATTCTAAATTTTTATTCTGATTTACTTCATAATATATTATGATATAATAATATATTCTTTATTAAAAAAATTAGATCAAATTTTTATTTTTTAAAAATTTGATTGGATTAATTTCCATTCGAATTGGAATAAAGACTCCAATATTCTTAAAATATATTATGATATAATAATAATAACAATAATAATAATAATATAAAAGGTAATCTTTTTTAAAACATAACAATTCAATTTAGTTGGTTTTCATTCAAATTAGGATTTAAAACTCAAATATTTTTAAAGGATACATATGATAGACAAAAAAATAGTAATACAAAGAAAATTATATTAAAAGAAATCATTAAATTTTAAGGTTTTAATTGTACGAGACATTAACTTTTTAGATGTTGAAATATTTTTCATATACTCGAGTGATTCTTCTATAATATCATAAATAAAATTGTGAGTTGAGTAACACACTAATTAAAAAATTAA
The DNA here is from genome assembly GCA_036759665.1 of Gynandropsis gynandra. Taxonomy (NCBI): domain Eukaryota; kingdom Viridiplantae; phylum Streptophyta; class Magnoliopsida; order Brassicales; family Cleomaceae; genus Gynandropsis; species Gynandropsis gynandra. The sequence continues at coordinate 38,341,507 of CM071868.1, read as the reverse complement.
AGGGTGATTATAATTTGTTTTACAAATTTTTTAGCTAAAAAAGCATATTGATATTTAGAAAATTTTCCATTTTTTTTATTTTTATTGTTTAATGATAATATACATCTAGAAATTTTGAATCTTTTTATTCGGAAACTTGATTTTTTTATTCAAAAATTTGAAAACAAAGTGGATCTTTTTATGTTTCACTTAAACATCACCCATGCTTCATATATTTTACTTTATTATTCGAATATGAATTTCTATGTGGAATAATATAAGATGACAATATCAACTAAATAAAACATAACATGTAAAAACTTTTTAACAAACATATTTAGCTCAACATCACTATAAAAATAAACTCATTTTTTGATGATTCAATCATTCCAATTCAGATGTCGATCCGCAGATACGTTGAACATGGGTCAAGCGTTCCTTCACCAAAACCATCGAGGTAGAGGTTGTGGGTTTGCAACTCACTCCAGAAGGGGAGAGAGAGCCACAGGTTGAGTTGCACTCATTGATAGCCATAATACCTTACCTAGAATGACAATCATCTCTCTCTCTACGAACCTGCGCTCATTGATAGCCATAATACCCTACCTAGAATGGCAATCGTCTCTCTCTCCACAAACCTGATAGAGAGTCCTTAGTTACATCAATATAAAGTCAAAAACAATATTTTATATTGTTCTTAGTTATATTTTCAATCACCATGCATCCAACATTACACTAACTGATATCTGAACTATTAAATTTCATTTTTAAATTCCAAGGTGATTCGAAAAACTAGAGATTGACCATAGAAGGAATGATTGACCACTATCATCGGAAATTGAATGTCATATTTGGAATATCGTTTGCAGTTTCGATCTTCTCCAAATTCAGTATCCTTCCCGAGGTACCTCAACAACCTTAAGGATGATGACAACCGATGCGATGTCGTCTGGATCCAGGGTCGATATTTTTAAAATGGCAAAAAATACCGAGAAGAAGGAGAAGATGAATCGTTGAGTGAAATCTGAGATTGAGAATTAGCACATGGGTTAGCACAATCCAAAGTGCCTTTGGTTCTATTTCTCCCGCCAACACCAATCCAGATTTTAGCCTGAAAAATGGTGAAAACAACTAACAATCATCATATAAAGGTTGATCTTTTTACTTTGCCAACAAAAAACGGGTGGAAGAAAAGGAAAACTTACCTAAAATTGTATGAAAAAAAGGAAAGTTTTTTTTTTTGTTGTATCTGAGACTCAGAATAAAGGATTAAGTTTAAAAACTATCATATTTAAAATTTGTATTTAAGTGTTATATTTTATATTTTTTAATCAATTTTAAAAAAAAATTATCATTGCTTTAATATTTTTAATAATTTAAATTGTTGAAATTATTACTCGAATTATGTTAATATTTGAATATTTGTTTCTCATTCTAAATTTTTTTATCGATTTTCAAAGTTTTACTTAATTTTCATTTTTAAATTTTTAAAATATTTTAAATTTTTAAGATTGAATTTATTTCTTAAAAATTTGAAATGTTTATGTTTTTTAATTTTAAATTTATTTTCAACGTAGATATCTCCGAAAATATTTACAAAAATATGTATTAAATTTTTATAACATGTGGCATTAGAAAGAGAAAATATTGTTTTTTTTTAATTTTTAAAGGCTTTATAATAAATTGATCATATTTAATAATAATAATCATCATCATCAAAATTACTATTTTACCCATAAAAACCTAAACATAAAAAAAAATTCATCATTTTTTTTCTTCTTTGTGTACTCTACTCCATAAGTCAAGGAAGTGTTATAGTTGTCTATGGCTTTCTTAGAGTTTTATTGTATAATATCTTCTTCTCTCAAAATTGTTGCGTACACGGAGGTATTTAACTCGTGAGAATTATCGAACTTGTCATCGATTGTGAATAAAAACCCATTACGCATGGCTATGTTCGTGTCGAAATGAACCCCTTCGACATAGATGATGTGTTTCTTCTCTGCAAATTAATTAATTATGTTTGCAAATATAATGATTTAGAAGACGACAATGTGGAATTATTTATATGAAAAACAATATTATCGGTAAAAATAAGAGAAAATTCATCATAAATAGCAAAATTTTCATAAAAAATAAAAGAAAATTTATTTATTTTGCGATGGAATGGAAAATGATGCATGAGAATTGAGGGGTTATCAATTGTTTCAATTTTTTTTTTTATTATGTTCAATTTTTAAAACAAATTGAGGTGAAGGTGGAAGACTAAGAAGCAAGAATGCGGGAGAATTAAAAGATTATCAAATTTTTAATATATTATTTTTTTAAGGATTCCAATTAATATAATCATTATTTCTAAATTGAAATTTCAAATTTAAAGTAAAAAAATTATCTTCAACTAACATATTCAATAAATTCATATTAGATAAATTAAGATTTATTTGTTATATATATATATATATTAATTAAAAAAATATTTCTATAAATATCCATATTCTATAAATAATAAATTACAAACACATGAATATATAGATATATGAAGAAATAAATATGGATTGGAAATATAAGAAAAAATCATCTATTTTCTTTCAATTTAGCCTTTGTCTGATTTTTTTTCTTTGATTTTTAGCTCTAATCATGTTTCTCTGAATTATCCGAGCCTAAAACATCATTTGTTAAGTAAATGTTAAATATTTTTAAACCGAATTATTGTTAAATATTTTGTAACCCAAATATTCGTAAAAGCCATGAAACCCAAAAACAATAGTTTTCAACACAAAAACCATAACGTTAACAATTTAAAGAAATTCAAAATGAAATTACATGAAAATATACATTTTTTGGATTAGTTTATATTGATTTATGGATCATATATTAACTTTATTTATAATATTTTATTTCTTATACTTTAAAATTGTGTTAATCATATAAAAATTATTGTATATTGTTCTAATGTTCAAACATAAATTTCAAGATCAAGTTCAATATATAAAATGCAAACATAAACATATAACACAAATTTTAAAAGATAGTTTGATATATCAACTTTTAGATTAAGTTCAATATATAAAATTCGAACATAAACATAAATTTCAATACATAAATTTTGATATTTTAATTGGAGATAACATTGATGTGATTAAATTTAAACATTAATTAGGATTTCTAGAAGATTATCTTGGAAATTAGTTAGAGTTTCTAGGAGATTATATTGGAAATTAATTAGAAACAATGTGTATAACTATATGTAGGTATTGATCAATAAGAAGCAACTTGTTTTTCTAAATATTATCATGGTATCATGGCTTATATAGTAAAAAAAATCATTAGTTCTTTGTTATTTCCATAATTTCCTTTGTTCTAGACCAAATTGGTCTGCCAAAGGTGTTAGTTCTGGACCAAGTTGGTCTATTGAAGGTGGTGTTTTTCCTCGTTCTGCCTTTCCGTTCTTTGTCGAGGTTTGTTTGTCCTTTCGAAGGTGGTTTGTTCTTTCAATTCATGACTCTATGCGCCAGTTGTTTCTACTTTTTTTTGTTTATGGATTTCTAAGTCTGACTTCACGGCCAACATGTTTCTTTGCTATGGATTGCTTGCTGCTTGGTTCTCCAATCATCGTCTCTGTTGAATCTAAATTTTCTCTAATCTTCTTCAAATTATTCAATCACCATCAAACAACCACGAATCCCGTCAGGCTTTGTTGAATTCTTAAGCAACCAAAAAGCTTGGCCTTGTAGCCGAGTTGAATTCTTCACATGTTTCTTTTGTGGTTTCTCCGTCTGTTTCTCTACTTGTTGCCCCATCTCTTACAGTGTTGTCATTGGTGTTTGTTGAGTAATGGTCATTGTGATTACTGGTTCGCATTGTTTTTGTTTGCATGCGATCTTTATCGTATTCTGACGCTGATCTGGTTCATGTTTTGCCGCTTTATTTCGACTACATTGCGTCTTTCGTGTTATCAATCTTCGAATTTGGTTTCCATATCTGCATCTTCCATTCTTTGCCGAGTTGCTTCTAGTTTGTGGCGATCGATTTTTAGATCTGCATCTTCATCTCTGTTCCAAAGTTTGACGGTCACCAACATCTTTCTGTTTGCTTCCCTTAAGTTCAACACAATGGTTGGTTCCTATCCATCGTCGGCTTTAGAACTCTTCTGCGAACACGAGATTCGGTCGTGTCACTGTTATTATTCGATCGTTGTCTTTTCTTCAGCAACATCATGTGGTCGGTCATTATGTGTATATTGGTTGACTTATATTTTAGATCGGTGATCTTCAAATCAATTTGGTGTGTGATAAATTGATGGAGAAAGAGGGTAATTCTATTTCAAAATATCTTTGTACGATTAATTCGTATGATAGCTCTTCTAGTGATAATCTATGATGTACTTTGTCATAGTTTCTTCTCACGGATCATAATTACACAATTGGGCTCATGAACTACAAACCGCTNAAATTTGGATTTATTGATGACTCTTTACAACAGCCTAGTGAAGGTTTTGATGATTTGGAGGATGGGTAGGCACACAATATGTTAACTGTTTCTTGGATACGCAACATAATCGCTCCTATTATACGTGTGAGTGTTTCTCATTTTACGATTTCCAAAGATTTATGGAACGATATTAAGGCACCATATTCATTATCAAGTGGTTCTCGTATTCTCCTAAACACTAATTTGTTCTCTTGTTGGTAGATGAATATGTTAGTTTTTGCTTATTTCAACAAGTTTAAGTAGTTATGGGAATATTTAATTTCATCTGATCCTTTGCTTTGTTGAATGCAAAGATTGTACCTGTGGTGGTTGCAAGTGCAACTTGACAAAGAAACTAGTGAAGAAACAAGAAGATGATCGAGTTCACTTGTTTCTTTTTTGTCATGTTGACGCTCGATATGAAGAATTCATTCTAATCTCTTGGCTTTCAATCCACTATCCTCACTTCAAAAGATGTTCAATCTTTTTATTCGGAACGAAGACTCTCATGTTTTGGTATATGTTCAAGATGACAAAGCTACTGATATGATGATAATTGCAGTTAGGGTGGATTCAAAGTCTCGTCGAATAAAAGAAGTTCGTGATCCAACTCTTGTGTGCTTGCATTGTTGTCGTCGTGTTCATACGCCAGAAAATATTTCCAGTTGGTTGGGTTTCTTAAGTGATTTCAGAAAAATAATGATTGAAATACTTCCCTTGGTACAAGAAAAGGTCGTGGAACCTCTAATCGTGGTGTTTTTGTAGTTCGTGTTACATCCAACATAATTCAACGACTAATTGTTATAAGGAGTCTACCCCTATATTTTAGATGGTTTTGCTAGTGAACAACTAAAAGAAATTCTAGATGTCCTCTCCAACAAGTTCGATGTGAGTGACAAAAAATCAGTTAAGGCCACGATTTTTGGATTCAGATCCAGGAAATCATATGATAGGTTTCACAAATATTCTTTTCAATGTTGGTTCCATTTTGTTAGCTGTGTTGGTTTGCCTAATAGATGACATACAATTGCTGTAGAAAAGGGATTGATTCGTCTTTTTGAAAATTTCGTCTTGTATAATGTTTTATGTGTCTGGTTGTGGTTGCATTTTAATTTCATTATTGCAACTTCTTGTCGATATGAATCTCGTGATTCACTTTACTGCTCAATTTTGTATACTTCAAGACCGCACTACGAGGATGTTGATTGGAGCGGGTGGACAACATCAAAGACTATGTTATTTTATGGGTGTTGTGAGTGCGACAACTATATCTTTGATGTGCGAAACTATCAAGCAAATAAAATGCCTAACATTCCTTCATCGCAATACGGATCGATGTAATACCAGGGTCGAACTCTAGGGACTAATATAACCTAATCTAAGAATATAACTAAACTAAGACATGTGAGAGTGGTGTGATGTGGGGTAAATTCCGAGAATGCTACAATGAATTATGATAGCAATGAGGACACACGAAAGACTTGATAATTAAGAACACTACACGCTTCAGGTTACTAGAATTGCAAGGGTGGAACAACAAAAGATCATAAATCAATCAAAATATCTTGATAACGAGAAATTCATGCTCGTAAGTAGAGAATGGTTCTATCAACACCTAAACTCTCTAACCACAATAACATACAATTCTACCTCCTAACAGCGATTAACACATAATTACGGTAGCATTAAGCATTCAAACGTAATTCTGAAGTCGATTAACCAATAGGTCAGATTTCCATTAATCAAACTCAATCAACAATCAATATTTCCAGATTCATAATTTAACCTCCCAGTTAAACATGAGATCCTAAGTTACAAAGAGGATAGCACAAGCATAGAGCATTTATAGCATTGATCGTAGAACCAAAATACAAGAACCTTTGAAAGATCTAAGCATTAATGTATAAACATAAGCATCCCTTACAGAACCAGTGTCCCTAACCCATAGCTAAAGGCTCACTCACTCATGGATTTCGCTATAAAATAAGAGAAAGCAACAATATACATGATACAGAACAAGGAATACAATGCCTCAGGCTTCTTATCTCGTTACCGGAGTTCTGATGTTGTTTCCTCCCTTTTCCAACTTCTATTGATCTCTCCTATGTATTTTTCGTCCCCCCTTCTTTTCTGAGTGACTCCTCTATTTATTGGCAACGGTCTTTTTTTCCTCGTTTTAACACTTTTTTAGGGTTTTTGTCCTGACACGCGACCCGCACGGGCTTTATGTCTTCATGACCATCCGAGCGGGTTTGGTGACTGCCCGAGCTGTGGTGATTCTTCTGGAGTTGTAGCCCGTGGGGCTAAGTGGACAACACATGTGGGTTCATGTTTTTTTTCATGGGCATGACCGGGGTAAAGGTCAGCACGAGACGAGCTCAAACTTCTACCGGATAAAACTCGAGCGGGGCCTATTTCAGGGCCCGACCGGGCTGAGTTAAGCTCGTGTTTTGCTCCTTTCGCTCAATATTCAGATATTCCATGTGGTTCCTTAGCCTGAATCTGCTCCGAGTAGTTTGTAGCTTCAAGTATGTGCAGTTTACTCCAAGAATCAACATCTTTAAGCTTGATTATGTCTTGTCACCTTAAAACCTGAAAATCATCAAAAGGACTAGACAGAGGAAATTTATGTCAGTTTGATAACTCGTGCAATGCAAACTATGCATAAAGGATTTGAATGTGTAGTCTAAAATTAACCCACACTACATATTATCAATCTTCACGTGACGCTTATGTGGATTTGTGGCATGCTTGTTTGAGACATCCATCTTTTCAAATTTTATCTTTGTTTTCTAGGCTTCTATTTGATTCTAGTTTAAAAACTATGTCAAATAAAATCTTATGATACCTGCATTCGTGCTAAACATACACGAAATTTTTTTCCAATGAACAGTAATAAGATTACCCATATTTTTCAACTTTTTCTTATGATGTTTGCGGTCTTTATCGTACAACTTCATATTTTGACACTCATTATTTCCTAACGATAGTTGATGATTACTCTCGTACGGTGTGGCTCTATTTGTTACGAACCAAGTCTGATATTTCTACACACTTGTATAGTTTCTACGCTCTCGCGAAACGTCAATATTCAACAACCATCAAATGGAATTGTAACAATAATGGCACTGAGTTTTTGTGTATGCGTAATTCTTTTTTGTCGATTAAGATATTCTTCATGAAACTTCATGTGTAGGAACTGCCACAACAAAACGTAGGCGTGGAGCAAAAGCATAGGCATATCTTGGATGTTGCTCATGCATTATTATTATTCCAAGGATCATTATCAATCGATTTTTATGGAGAAATTATTCTTACCATTAACTATCTTATCAATCATACTCCAAACTCTGCTCTTAAAACCAAGACACCATTTGATATCCTGAACAAAAATAAACCAAATCTTGCAAATCTATGTGTCTTTGGATCACTTTGTTACGCCTACAACATAGTAGTGATAAGTTTATATCATGTAGTCGTTGTTATGTGTTTGTGGGTTATCCTTTTAGTCAGAAAGGTTAGAGATTATATGATCTTGAGAAACATGTCTTCTTTGTTTCTTGATATGTGAAGTTCTTTTAAGATGAATTCTCTTTTTGTACCGTTGCATCTACAAATTTTCTAGTCTCTACATCTAATTCTCTGTGATAGCTCCTAATTTTGGTGAAATTATGGAAGATGTCAGTCCAAGAATTGATGGTTCAAACGTTCCCACTGAAGAATCTGTGTCTATGCCTAATGGGAACCATTGTCTCTGGAATGTTTAGGTCGGACCCAATGTAATAAATATCCATCTACAAAATTGAGAGATTTTGTCATCAACACACTTTGTGTTTTGAATCATTCATAAGACGTCTCATCTTCCTTTAGTATGTTTCATCCTCTTTTTACTTATTTGTCAAATGATCATTTTTTTTTACCATTCATCGCACCTTTGCAGTGGCCATTTCTGCACAGCTTGAACCTTGTAATCACACAGAGGTACTTTGTGATAACCATTGGTGTTAAGCCATTAAAGATGAACTCAGCACCTTATAAATGAATTAGACGTAGTCACTTGAACATTTACCACTAGAAAAAAAAAAAGAAATCAGATGTAAGTGGATCTATAAGATCAAGTATCGTTTTGATGGTACTGTGGAATGATACAAAACTCGTCTTGTGGTTTCTTGTAATAATAAGGTTGAAGGTATTGATTATGACTAAATATTTGCACCTATGGCAAAAATGATAACAATACGATCATATTTAGTTGTGGTTGTTGCACTTAATTAGGAGGTTTATCAGATGGATGTACACAATGTCTTTCTACATGGTGATTTACATGAAGTTTATATGAAGCTTTAGCCTGGTTTTTGGGATAATACAGATCCTCGAGTTGGTCGCCTACATAAATCTTTGTACGATCTCAAATACGCTCTAGGTGCTGGTTTGCTAAGTTGTCCGAGGATTTACTTTGTTATGATTTTCCAATCATTAGCGAATTACTCGTTGTTTACTCTTCACAAGGGTGATGTTTGCCTAAGCGTATTGGTTTATGTAGAGTATTTGATAGTCTCTTGTAACTCCCCATCTCATATTCAATGTTTCAAGACGTATCTGAGTTTCTTTTTTTACATGAAAGACCTGGGTACTTTGAAGTATTTTCTTGGTATTGAGATTGATCGCAACACGTTTGGCCTATATTTATGTCAGCGAAAATATACACTAGGCATTATTTCAAAAGCAGGATTGTTGGGATCCAAACCGTCTTTCTTTCGAATGAAACATAATCATCATCTTGGATTTTTCACAACACCATTTCTCTCTAATCACGAACATTTTTGGCATCTCATTGGTCAACTTGTTTACCTTTGTATCGCACGTCTAGACTTATCTTATAATATCCACACGTTATCATAGTTTCTCCAAAATCCCACAGATGATCATTTTTATGCTACTTTATGTGTGATTTGTTACTTGAGGACTACTTTGGATCAAGGTATTCTTCTTAAATCCAACGTTGATTTATCTCTAGTGGCATGACGCGATTTAGATTGAACAAGTTGTCCTCGCACTCGTCGTTCAGACACTGGTTGGTTTCTTACTCTATGTGGGTCACCTATTTCGTGGAAGACTAAGAAGTGACAAACGATATCTTGTTCATCCGCCTAAGGTGTGTATCATGCAATGACAATGATTTTCCATGAAATTAAATGGTAGGCGTCTCACACTCTCGTCATATTTAGTTGTATTGTGATAGTCGATCCGTTATCCACATTGTTGTGAATCCGGTTTTCCATGAGCGTACAAAGCACATTGAGATCAACTATCATTTCATTCGCAATGAGATTCTCGCTAGAGTGCTAGTCACACATCATGTTTTTACTCGTGATCAGTTAACCCACATTCTAACGAAATCATTTAAAAAAATTGATGTGTTCATTTCTAAATTGACATACAAAATTTGTACACACCAACTTAAAAGGGTGGAGATAATATTAATGTATTTAAATTTAAAATTTAGTTATCTAGGAGAACATATTGAAAATTAGTTAGAATTTTTAGGAAATTATCTTGAAAATTAATTAGAAATAATATATATAAATATTTGAAGAATTGATCAATAATTAACTTGACTTTTTTCAAATATTATCACATTCGTAATCTTAAACTTGTTGTACTTGTCTCCAACCTTATAAAAAAAGTAAAAAAATAAAACAATTCATCATTATATAATTGTCTTATAATTTTCTTGCCTTAAAAAACTATAAAATCAAAGATATGAAACATTTTATGTGGAATATAATTTCTAATTAAAAAATGCTTTTCATTACAAATGAAGTTATTATAAAAAAAATTGTTCACAATTAGACAATAATTGATATAAGAATTTCAGCATTAGAAGTTTTGAATTAATCTTAGTATATTTGAAAATTAATAATTTTTTATTAAGAGATTTATATATTATAAATTTTTTTTGTCCCCATTATTATATCTTTGTGGCCAACAAAAATCAAGATATTATTGAATAAAATTTATAAAATAATAAATGTTACGAATTTAAGATAATACATGAAAAATATTAATTTAATTATTAAAATATTTGATAAAAAAGTAATTATTATTTATGTTTGAAGATTCTAATAGTTGAAGAATTTTGAAGAAAAACGTATACAGATAATATATTTTTAGACCGTTAGAGTTAATAAAAACCTAATATTGTTATATAAAAAAATAGAGGTTCTGAGGAGACAATCATTTCGATCGATGGAAGAACACCGCATGCCTGAGCATTTGCATTATCATTATGTAGCAAACACGTAACTCATAGGAATATATATATATATATAATTCATTGTTAAAGTTCATTGATATAAAATCATATATCAATTGGAGGTCATTATTTTTATGATTTTATGTTGCCCGACCAAAAGAGTATATATATATATATATATAATTTATATATACACCAATGAATGACCAATGCATGATTATAGGGCGTGAGGCTCCATGAGAAGTGCAAAACTTGCCAGTAAATTCCATGCACTGTGTACATCTAACTAGGGGTATAATATGAGTTGGGTCGGCTCAGTTCGTCTTCAGCTCGCCAAAAAACGAGTTGGTTCAGCTCGATTCGTTCTTTAAATGAGTTGGAAAATTCTAGCTCAGCTCCGTTCGTCTCTAGCTCGCCAAAAAACGAGCTGGTTCGCGAGCCAAACTATTTAATTATTTTGAATTAGTTGTAATATCATATATGATAAACATATCAAACGAACCAAATAAAATATCGAAAATATGAAAACATTAATTCAAACATAACGTTATAAAATATCATTGTAATAAATAAAAAATAACCTTCTCGAATAAAAAGTATAAAATATCATCGTACTTATTCGATCGCTCGTAACTTTACTAAATTGTTTCTTTATTTTATTATATCAATTATTAGAAAAAAGAAAAAATACATTGTAATAGTATATTATGTTAAACAATATATTATATTTTATTAAATACAATATTATATATAATAATATACAAAAATAGAAAATATTTTATTTTTGTACATGATTTTTTTCAGCTCACGAGCCAGCTCGTCTAAGCTCGGACTCGTTTTGGGCTCTATTCGTGAACTCGTTTTTTAAATGAACTAGAAAATACCCAACTCGACTCGGTTAAATATGGTCCGAACTAGAACTGGTTCGCGAACCGACAACTCATTTTACACCTCTACATCTAACCCTTTTATTTAAATTATAAATTAATATTTGTCATAGAATTAATATACATCAACAAGGAACAAAACATATATTATATTCCAAACTATATACAAACTCAATTAAGATAATTTTTTGAATTATTTATTCAGATTTTAATATTTATTTTAAAAAAATTCTAATTAAATAGTATTATTTGTGAAAAGAGAATATCTCCATCTTATAGGTATGGATTTGATTAAAATTCATTGTATCGTTTAGTAGATTTCTCCATTTTATATTTTTATTCTTTTATTGAATTGCTTTTCATAATAAATTTATTTGCTTTATATAATATTATATACGTCATTTATGTAATACGAATTATTTTCATGATTGTAAAAATAGAAGCTAAATCACATTTGTTTTAGTGTGAAAAAAAAAGGATTGTAAAGCTATATAGGTTGGTAGGACCCGCAGTACGACATGAAAGCATGAGTAAAAAGCTAATTGATAAAAGTGAGGTCACGTGCTTATCATCTCCAAATCCCTTTGATCATAATTAATTATATAATAATGCACTTCTTTCTTATGTGAAAACACTCTATTAAATTATTGGTAATATACCTTGAAAAATACAACTCCAAATTAAGTGAATTTGAAAAAGAAAAAAATTACGTCTTTTTTAAGAACAGTAAATTTAAAAATAGAAAAGAAAAGAAAAAAACCATTTAATGTGTTTAAAAAGTACAAAATAACTTTTCCATGTAATTTCAAATATTTATTTTATAAGATATTTATATTAATCTTATTTAAAATTAACAAAAGACATAATAAATCATAGATCTATAAATTTTATCCTAATCAAATAAACTATATATATATAATTATGTTAAAAACAAAACAAATTGATAGTATGAAGATGTAAATTATATCTCTTATGGCACATATATAAGTTTAAAAAATATAATAAAAATAGTACTGAGAATATAAATTTTAAAACGAAAACAAATTTAAAAAATAATTAACGCAAAAACTATATATAATTGAATCATTATAATTATTTTATGTTAACACATATATATATATATATTATAATTATATAATTATGTATATGAGTTGTTATGTTTACGCGTATAATTTTATTTTAGAAATAATTCCTATAATTGATGTATTATTTTAAATAATATAATAATTATATGTAAAAATAACAATTATAAGTTTAACATTTTAAAATAACATAATATACTTTTATGTGATATTAAAAAAAAAGAAATAATGGGTGATAAGGCCCAATAACTTCCTGATACAGAAAAAAAATGAATGGGAGTGAGACGTCAGCATCTTTGGAGTTAATTAGCACGTTAGCCTTGCTTTCTCAAAACGGCATCATGACTCATCTCCGCAAAACATGTGTTTAACCTCCTTAATTAATCGGATGATAACAAAAACCTCCTTAATTAATCATTACATTACCTCCTTAATCCCCCCTTACATCACTTACCTTTTAGCTTCACTCAATCACTTCACTTGATTTTATTTTAAATTTCCCTAAATAATGGAAAATAAAAGTACCACATCCACTTTATTTTATTATGAGTTTTCAAGAAAAGATAAAAAAAAACAACACAATATATCAATAGAAAAGCGGATTAAATTAATTAGTAAGAGCAAACATATGTTGATGTGTTAAAAATTTCATTTTTTAATCTATGAAAAAATCATACAAATGTATATAGGGAAACCATATATTCTCACTTTGACAATTTTGTTTTAGTCCGATACCCCTCAATTTTAGAACTCATCTGATTTTTCTCAAGATTTGTAGTTTTCATCTCATTTTCCCCCTTGACTATCAAAATTGTGTATAAAATCGTTTTCGTTAACTATCCGTTAAAATTTTTTGTAAATTCACTATTTCAAGTTGAAATCCTAAAAATTCACCAAATTTTAATTCAAATTGTCTGATTTTTACTCGAATTCGACACGATTTTGATCCAATTTTGAATTAATTTTGATCAGATTTGACCCAATTTTGAATCAAATTTGACTTGATTATATTTTAAAATGTTATTTTATGCAATTATATGTGAATTTATAGACATATAAACAATTAATAATGTTTTGGATAATTGCATCAAATCAAGTTAACAGAATCGATTTAATTGGTTTCAAGTCAAAATTGAATACAGTTTAATTAATTGCATCACAATCAGATTAATTAGATTGATTTTTTGAACAATTTAGATGCAATTAACCAAACAATTTAGATGCAATTAACCAACCCAAATCCAGTTTTGGAATCAAAGCCAATTAAACCGTTTCGATTAACTCGTTTTGATCTAATTTTGATACAATTAACAAAATCAAACCCAATTTTTTACTCGAAATAAGTAAATCGATCTGATTAACTTGATTTTGACGCAATTATCCAAAAAATTAATACAAATTATTTATATTTATAACAAATGCATATCTAATTATCTAAACATTAACATTTCAAAAATATAAACGCATTAAAATGAAATAAAAATTTCATCAGAATCGGTTCGAGATCGAGTTAATCAAATCGGTTTAGTTGATCTGATTTAGGCATAAATAACTAACTCAACCCAATTTTTTACTTGAAATCAATTAAACTGATTCGATTAACTCGAGTTGATCCGATTTTGATACAATTAAGTAAATCGAATCCAAATTTAACTCGAAATCAATTAATCCAATACAATTAATTCGACTTTGACACAATTATCCAAAAAACTAATATTTATTGTTTATGTGTGTAGTAAATTCATATTTAATTGTCTAAAATTTAACATTTTAAAATGTAATCGGGTCAAAATTGTGTCAAAATTCGAGTTAAACTCAAGTCAAAATTCGAACTAAAATCGTATCGAATTTAGATCAAAATTGGATTAAAATCAGATCGTTTAACGAAAAGGTTTTAAAGTGATTTTTTATATACGATAGAAAGATCAGTTGGACAATAGAAAAATTGAACTAAAACAATATTTACAAGAGGATATACTTATTTTTCATATCTCATTGTCGATTAATTAACCATTGGTTTTAAAAAATTTAAACCATAAATTTCAAGCATAGTTATTAAAAAAATTATATATGTAAAAAGAGATATTATGTAATAAATCGATACATGAAAAGAATGTACAAAAATATTTACAACAAATCAGTTATATTTAAAAAAAAGAATGTAATATAGAAGTCGGTTGTATTTTGTAAAATACGAAGAAAAGGAAAGCACTAAGCCACTAAATACCAAAATAAAATTAATAAAGAGCGAAAAGTCCCTCTCGTGCTTGTCTTTATCTCTCCAATTTTTGAGCTCTACACACTCTTCTTCTTCTTCTTCATATTCTTTTTATATATTAATCTCAAGAAAATGTATTTTAATTAATAAAAAATAAGAAGAAGAAGAAGAAGGAAGAGACGCTCTTGTATGGCGCTTACAGACTGAAGTCCTTGTCGTATTCTAATGCTGTTGCTGCTTCATCTCCAATGAGAGATTTTGTAGTTTTCCTCCTCGCTCTGTTCGAGATTTTCTAACACAAGTGAGATTTTATATTATAAATTATAATATTATGAATATATATATACATACACACGTATATATGAGTATGAGCATAACAAAAATGGTGGAGCAATGTCTCACACATGCAGCTTTTTCTGCTTCTGGGTCGCTTTACTTTTAAGTTTCCCGCTCTGTATGTTCATAGAAAAGAGGTAGTAAATACCAATTCATCCATGGAAAAATAATTTAATACAATATTAACCTTTTCAAGAACAGATAAAAAAAAGGAAAATTTTGGTTTTTCCAAGTTCCTTAGTTGTCCTGATTGATACCCACATTTAACTGTATCTCTATCAGTTTTTTTTTCTTCTTTTCCTCTCACCTCTGTTTTCAATTTCTTTCTCTTTTTCGTTTTGGTGTCACAATTAATGGTGGATTTATGGGTCTCTTGCATTTTCATCGATAGAGTGGAGAGAAAGGAAAGTTCGAAGAAATACAAGCTATGAACACTAGTGTTCGAGCTGCTCTTCCCACCATGAAAGCTCCTTCAAAGCACGACAATCAAGTAACACACACTCTCTCTCTCTCTTCTTTTTTCACCTTTTTAGGGGTTTCTTTGATTATTTCCTGCTGGTATTGGGAATTTTTCTTGGTGGGTATGCCTGGTTTCTGAAAAAGTTTATTGCTTTTTTGGTGGTAATCTGATGACTCTCACCCAGGCTATTGGATTCTGATGTTTATAGATTCTTGCCTTGTAGATTAGACTAATCAACCACCGAATCTTTGCTTTTTTTGAGCTCCCCGAATATACGTTGCTGTGAAATTCTGTTCATGTGAAAGTGATCGGCGACTCTTTCTTATCCAAATCTCAAGTGTGTTTCTCACTAGTGCTAAGAAAAGAATAGTTTCTTTTTTCTCTTGAATCTGTCTCTTTCTTATCTGATTGAGTGTCTCTCTACTTGTGTAAATAATTGCTTCATGCTGAAACCTGTGAAGGAGGAGAAGAAGATGGAGAAGAGAGGCAGTGGGACGAGGGCTGTCACAGGCAAATCTCTGGTGAATCGACGGAGAGCTAACAGGGAAAGGAAAATGGAATTGTTACAAGATGTAGGACAGCAATTTATTGGATTAGTTTGGAGGCATTTGGCATATGATTTTGACTTGGTAATACCTCTTAAATGGGTAGGTTGATAAGCTGAAGAGGAAGCTGAGACATGAAGAGAATGTGCATAGAGCATTGGAGAGGGCTTTCAATAGGCCTTTGGGAGCTCTGCCTCGCCTTCCACCTTATCTCCCTCCCAATGTCAGTATCAATAACTTCACTCAATCTTGAAACTTGTTCTTCTTTGTGTTTGATTTTGATTTTGGGTTGGTTTGATTGAAGACATTGGAGCTTCTTGCTGAAGTGGCGGTTCTTGAAGAGGAAGTGGTTCGGCTTGAAGAACAAGTTGTGAGCTTTCGGCAAGGTTTATATCAGGAAGCAGTTTATACATCTTCCAAGAGAAATTTGGAGAGTTCTAATGGTTTGAATGAGAATTCGCCTGTCAGAAGTAGTAAACATCAGCGTTCGAAATCTCTGTCACAACACGACTTCAATTCACTCATTTCCCCCACAAAACATCAACCCTCTCTTGGACGAAGCGTCTCAAGTAGGAAGCTTTTTTCTTCCGACCACACGATTCATGATCGAAACAGAACGATGAATGGAAAACAAGCTTCGTCTAAACCAACTTTTAATGGTGTTAGTCTGGCGGAAGTGAAAGGGAAAGATAATCATTCCTCATTTAAAGCTTCCAAAGATAAGAAGGATAAGCCATCACCAGAGAAGAAACCTGCAAATGCTGTGACGCCGCTGAACAAACCTTCCATTAATAAGCATGACTCACCAGATAAACGCTCAGAATCTATCAAAGTGCAGGTACATAGATATTGTTATTTCTCATATAAAAGTTCATGATTCATGTCCAACACGACATAACATCTGCCTTTATTCATGGTCCAGCTTGACAATAGATTAGCGGATCAGGAAAAAGCACAAGGGAGTATGTGTTTTTCATCTTCAGATGACAGGATACAGCAAATTGGGAGTAGCACAAACAGAATTTCGGAGGATCTAGTGAAATGTTTGATGAGCATTTTCTTGAGGATAAGTTCATCGAAGGACGGGTCAATGGATCCTTACTCTAACTATTCAGAATGGAGAAACAGAGATATTGGTTCGTACAAGAATCTTTGCTCAATCGATGCATCTTCAGTCGATCTAAATAAAGCAACCAATGCTTTATTTCTTATCAATCGTCTCAAGTAAGTTCGTCGCTTCCTATCCGATGCATCCATCATCTGATTCTTGAATATCACCGAGATATTTTTTTGGTTTTTTCTTTCAGGTTCCTGCTTGGTAAGCTTTCCATTGCAAATCTTGATGGTCTTAGCCACCAGCAGAAGCTTGCATTTTGGATAAACGCATATAATTCCTGCATGATGAATGTAAGCATTCCATATTTTCTCATGTGATATCAAGTAATCACACTTACAAAATTGAGAAATCTTTCTTCTTATTGATGCTCTTAGGCATTCTTGGAGCATGGAATTCCTGAGACTCCTGAAATGGTTGTAGCCTTAATGCAGAAGGTTAGAACTAATCTGTATCTGTTTAAGCCTTCTTGTTTATGTGTATATATATATATATATATGTATACTCATGCTTGTGAGGCTTAAATTTCACCAATATTAGACCCTTTTATCTTTCTTTCATTGTGTCAGGCAACAATAACTGTGGCAGGACAGTTGCTAAACGCGATTACGATCGAACACTTCATCTTGAGGCTCCCTTATCACCTGAAATTTGTAAGTTCGTGCCGTCCTTTTCTTTCAGAAATGCTTTCTCAGTGATGTGACCATAATGGGTGTCTCATCTTATACAAAAAGACTTGTCCAAAAACTGCAAAAAACGAAGAGATGAGAGGTCGCAGTGCATTCGGGTTGGAATGGTCTGAGCCTTTGGTCACATTCGCACTTGCGTGTGGAAGTTGGTCGTCACCTGCTGTAAGTTGTCTTTAAATCAAGAACTAAGCTTTGGATCATAGTGTTAAAAGAAGAGTTATATAAATAAAGCTTTGACCTTTGTTGTGAACTGAAGGTAAGAGCGTACACAGCAGCTAACGTAGAGGAAGAACTAGAAGCCGCAAAGAGAGACTATCTACAAGCAGCAGTTGGGATTTCAAAGAAGAATAATAAGTTGATGCTTCCAAAGGTGCTCGATTGGTACCTCCTCGACTTTGCAAAGGACTTAGAGTCATTACTTGATTGGGTTTGTCTTCAGTTGCCTGATGAACTCAGAGAAGACACAGTGAGGTGTCTGGAGAGAAAGAAGAAAGAATCACTTTTGGAGTTGGTTCAAGTGGTACCATATGATTTCAGTTTCAGGTTGCTTTTGCAACGCTGAAGGGTTTGGTTTATTTATAAAAATGGGATAAAATACAGCCGTTGTACAGATTTGGGAGTTCTTGGATGGTACATAAAATATGTTAGTTTCTCTATATAGAAGATGTAATTGATTCACTAGTTTTTAACTGTTTTCTTTCTGATCTGTCTTTACTCGACTCAAATTTTTCAGACACAGAGCTGATTCGGAGTTGTCTTTCATTACAAACTATCGACACATTCGCTGTCTGCATTCACAAACCGCTTATCCGTAGAACCACAAAATAGAACAATGAAAGACGGTATATGAATCTGAATCATCTGTGAAATGAAGTCATTGATCATTTTAACCTAAAAATTTTGTCATTTCATGATCACAATCGAAGCCTTCTTTGAATTCTCGTATATTTCTTTTAACATATTCATTAAGAATCTCTTGCTATTGGTCGAACAATTCGCGAGTAACATAATAGTCAATGTTTTTGTGTGTATGAACAATGGATGTTGAGAGGCCTATGAACATAAATTTGTAAAATCTAGACATCATTGCGGCATGTTCCCCAGCAAGCTATTGGCAGAAGGCGAGCTCTGGTCACTAAGCCACGAGTCTTGAACTGATACGGGAGAATTATCGTGAATCTCTTCCACGGATACGATGGAACCAGGCAGCTTCTGAGGAACTATGAGCTTTCTGCTTTCTGTTGACGGCTTTCTCAGTGATCTTTCACTTCCAACGTCAGATATCCGCTGTGAAACATCCAGTGAATCTACGCCCACCTTTGGAATCCAAGCGCTGAGCCGTATCTCTTCTAGCTCGTCTGCTACTTCCATCATGGTTGGCCTCATATCCCCGTGAAAGGATAGGCACCTGAATGCAAGCTCGGCCATGCTATGTATGGATGAAAGTGTCCAGGCATCAAGATTTAGTTTGAGAATCGGGTCTATAATCTCATCGATACAACCTGATCCAATCTTATCAATAGCAAGTGCTGCCAGATTGATTTCGCTTTGAGGGCGACTGAAATCGACTACTTTTAGTGCTGTTATAATCTCCACAAGGACAACTCCGAAGCTGTAGACGTCGCTCTTATCAGAGAGATGGAAGCATTGATGGTACTGAGGGTCGAGATAACCTGGAGTCCCTTGTGGAGCTGTTGATATGTGGGAGGATTCAGTCAAGCCCAGTCTAGAAAGTCCGAAATCAGCAACTTTGGAGTTGAAATCGTAATCCAATAGAATATTGCTGGATTTGATGTCACGGTGATAGATTGGCGGGTTCATGGCAGAGTGGAGATACGCGATTGCTCTGGCAGTTTGAGTGGCAATGGTGAGTCGCACGGTCCATGGAAGTCCATTCCCCCTCTCCCTTTGAAGATGTTGTGATAGAGTTCCATTAGGCATGAACTCATAGACGAGTACCGGCTCACCCTGTTCAATACAGCAGCCTAAGAGACGAACAAGATTCGGATGACTCACGGAGGAGAGCAGCTTAATCTCATTCATGACTTGGTCAAAGCTATCCGAGTCTCTGTGTCTGAGTCTCTTGATAGCAACCCATTCATCATCTTGGAGCTTTCCTGCATACACAGTTCCATAGGCACCTGTTCCTAACATCTGTTTGTCGGAGAAACCACTGGTGGCTTTTTCAATTTCCTTGTAAGGGAAAAAGGGAACACCCGAGTTGCCTGCAGCTTCACTCAAAAGGCGTTTCGCGCTTGACATGTTTCTCGAAGAAATAGACCGTCTCCGTATACAAAAAAGCAAAAGAGCTGAAACAGCCATCAAGAATGCTCCTGTGACAGTTCCTACATAGCAAATGGATTTACAAAATCAAACATCGATAAGAGTTAAGAAAGATGAAAGCAAGAAAAGAATCACATTCTGTTTCACAGGAAACACATTACCTCCTATAAGAATACCAAATTTAGCTTCTCCCCAACGCCCAGAGAAGAGTCTGGAACCATGACTGTGTGCTGCTGACGAGTAGAGTTCAATAGAAGTACAAGTTAGCAAAGCCGTGACAGTGTTCCCCAGGGGGACAAGAATAACAGAATGCTACTGTTTGGACATCCAAAGAACTAAGTAATCCAAAGTACTCTTGTTTTAGCAGAATCCACATACTGCCAACACATATTTCAGGCAAAACTTGTCGCAACTACCACAGTATTCTATAAGTGGAAAAAGAAAAAACCATGTGAAGTTATGGACTTAGATGCTTAAATAGCATGTGTGATCTTCAGTCTGCCAAAGATCACAGGCAATAACTTCTACTCGCGCAGCTTCAAGAAGAACAACATTATTCAAAATAAGAGAGAAAAGAGAAAGCTGAATTGACTCACCTCTCCGGCAAGGGGTGCCATTTGCGAACCCATCTCCGGTGTAACCCTCAGGGCATGAGCACCTGTGCCCAAGATTCCCGGCTGCAGTATCGACATTGACGCAGTCTGCCCCTTCTGAGCAAGTCCCGTTTGTGCATCGTCCCTTTAGCCACCAACCCAGACGAACTCGCTCGAACTCGAGGGCAATGGCGGAATTCTCGCCGACGGATGCAAACGCTATCGATGAGAACAGATAACGACACGAGGTTCGCGTCAGATTCTCGAAGCTGAAAATCTTTGTGATGTTCGTATCCAGAGAGTAGCAGTTTATGTTTCCACTGGAATTGCAGCTTTGCAACATTAGTTGGCTCTCCAAGAACTTCTGCTTGATCGAGCAGCTATCTTGCAACGAGCTATTGCAATGCTCCATTAGGAAGCTGTTCTCCGACGTCGGCGCGTAGTGCTTACCGAAGAGCGGCTTCAATTTATTGATCGAGCGCTGGCAATCGGTGGGAGCGGCGACAAATATGCTTTCCTCCGTCACGTTCAGGACGGAGAACTCTCCGATCTTCGCGACACCGCCGGAACAATTGAACTGGATTGGACAATCGAATGAGAACCCGAACGGGTAAGGTAGAGTTTTCCCACCGCAGACGCCGTCACAACCGCCCGCGACGGCGGACGCGAATCCACCGGTTAAAATTATCACCAAAATAAAGCTTAATTCGTAAGAAATCATCGTGGAGGACATTGATTGAATCGATCTGAACATTCATCACCTCCCTGAAAAAAAAAACAAAAAAAACCCCAAGAACAAACTCGGGATTAGGAGCGTTCCAATAGTTGATTATCACCGGAGTCAAATCCATGAAATGGTGAGTAGAAGGTAAAACTCGAAACGAGAGCTATTTAGAAAGTACGAAACAAAATCAGTACTCATAGGAACGAGGGGAAACTTTGATTCCTCCATTAATACAAGAAGAAGAAGACCTTAAGTGCTTAGTTTCCTCAATTCTTCTAAGCTTTTCTTCTCTTAAATGGCGGATTCAGCTCTGTCCAATCAAAGCACAAGCTCGAACTTCGGATTCGAAGACGATGAACTCAACATCGAATAAAAGAAAAAGAAAAAAAAGAGAGGAAAAATCAGTTGCTAATGATCGTGATGTTTGTCTGCAATCTAAAAGAGAAGAAGCTTACGTGCCAAAGGGAAGTGTTTGGGGAAAAAGACGGAAACGTCCTCCGGAAAGTACTGTACTGACAGAAATATCCTCATTGGTCAGTGAGAAAATTTGTATAATCTGTTTTTACCTTATATATCTCTCACGTAATTCATTTATTTTCTATTAATGGGAGGGAAGAATGAAATGCATTAAATTATATTGTTTTCAGTAATCGGCGGGTCGACTGACAACGCGTTGACAATTCTTTTGATATTTTTGTTAAATTAAATAAATATTAGAATCAATGTCTTTGACCATAAAGCTCATAAGTTCAATTGAGTTTAAAAACTAAATTTTAAAAAGGTTGAAATTAACGATATCACGAGTGAAAATCCACCGAATGGGAAGACCAATTTCTATCCGAACTATCTTGCAAATTTTCTTGATAAAAATCCATTAATTTCTTTATCTTCTTGATAAATAATATAAATTTAACATTATAAACATGGACGGAGAATTATCTCTAAATAATTAATAAAATTGTCATTATTATAACATGATATGGCACTCATATATTCTTAATATTGAGTAATATGTATGAAATAATGATACCAGCACTTTTCGCCAAAAAGAAGAAATGGAGGGCATTTTTGACAATTCGGGTATATAGGTCACAGTCCGTTCACGGGGCCTAATCAACAAACTGGTCGCCGTATGAGTTGGGGCGACCAACACAATACCGACAATGCCCTTATAACACATGAACAAACTTACACCATGTAATCTTGTAGAAGATAAACTATTGAATCAATATTTAAAAACTAGACGATATAAAAAACATTTATGCTATTTACTTGTCAATCTTTAGGTACACTTGTTGGTTTCTACAATGTACTAAAGACCTCCACGGATAACTCCCCCTGAGTTAGACGTGTAAATACAATCACCACTGTTTTCACTCACCACCCAGTATTCAATTAGGTACACCTAAAAACCTTGAACTCCCCTGTTCACTGTTTTCTGTACCTCAACGATACTGATCAATTAAGTACACCTAAAACCCGAACCCCCTTGTTTTGTGTTTTGTATACTCAAATAAACTCTCCAGATTCGTTGATCATCATTCTTCATTTCAGATCAACTTGTCTGCCCTTTCTCTCGGCTCAACAACCACCACCGGTTATTCCGCCGCGCCGTCATGCTGAAATCTCTTCAGCTTTGAATCCGGTCGATTCTCTTGGTTCCTCAATCTTCTCCTCGATCTTCTCGTTGACTTGCTCCAGTCTCCTTTAATTTGAAATCACCTCCCTTAGATTTCTCAACTACCTGAAACAACACAAACAAACTCCGATCCAATTTTTACTGCATTCACAATCTCCCCCTTTGAATTCTTATCACAAAAACATATAATCATCAAAACAATCAAGGAATTCCAAATACTGCAGTAAAAAAATATCCAAACATGTAACAGTAGTAATATGAAGTTCAACACCGTAGTTCGGATCATCAAGCATAGAAAATACCAATCATTAAGTACACTTAAGAAAATTGTCTTTTAAGTGCACTTAAAAAGAAAGAAACACAAATCAATTTCGCTTTCTTTTTCTTTTGTTCCTCCGTGAAGACGATTCCTCCTGAATCTCTTCAACTTCTGTTTCCTCTTCTTCTTCTTCTTCTTCTCTTTGTATGTCTCCCCCTGTTTATGTGATAAGATTTCAAACAAGTTAGTCATAACATAAACAACAACAAATAACGTAGAAAAAGAAAA
>CM071868.1:38293700-38310625 GCA_036759665.1 Gynandropsis gynandra | reverse complement strand
ATTGAAATCTTGTAGAAGATAGACTATTGAATCAATATTTAAAAACCAGACGATATCAAAAACAGTTATGCTATTTACTTGTCAATCTTTAGGTACACTTGTTGGTTTCTACAATGTACTAAAGACCTCCACGGATAACTCCCCCTGAGTTAGACGTGTAAATACAATCACCACTGTTTTCACTCACCACCCCGTATCCAATTAGGTACACCTAAAAACCTTGAACTCCCCTGTTCACTGTTTTCTGTACCTCAACGATACTGACCAATTAAGTACACCTAAAACCCGAACCTCCTTGTTCTGTGTTTTGTGTACTCAAATAAACTCTCCAGATTCGTTGATCATCATTCTTCATTTCAGATCAACTTATCTGCCATTTCTCTCAGCTCAGCAACCACCACCGGTTATTCCGCCGCGCCGTCATGCTGAAATCTCTTTAGCTTTGAATCCGATCGATTCTCTTGGTTCCTCAATCTTCTCCTCGATCTTCTCGTTGACTTGCTCCAGTCTCCTTTAATTTGAAATCACATCCCTTAGATTTTTCAACTACCTGAAACAACACAAACAAACTCCGATCCAATTTTTACTGCATTCACACACCCATTGACTTGTGTGTAGATATATATATATATATATATATGTGTGTGTAACAGTGTAGCAAATTCAATGTCGAACGGCTAAAATATCGAAGATAACCTTTTCATTTGAATAACCATTTATATCCGGTAAGGAAAAAACCACATTCTCCATAACAAAAATTTAGAATCGGTTTAAGGAAGGATAATTTATTTGTTTTAGTTTTACTATGAATATATGATAAATTGCATATTTGTTTATATATATATATACATATAAATTTTACAAATCTGTGTGTCATTTTAGATATATATTAAAATTTATTCTAATATTTTAAATTATTTTTCATTCTTTTCAAATATATTCCACTTCAAACTCATTAATGGTGCTACCTAATATTTTATTTTTCGTTAGATTTTTTTTTGTATTATCTAGGTTATTTAATTTCCTTCAAATTACTTCTGCAACAAAAAAATAATGTTTATAGATACATTATATACCAAAATTAGCAAACACATATTAAAAGTTACATAAAATTAGAATTAATTAGGTATAACAAATCAAGCGATATTAATTAAGCAAAACAAATCACGAATATTTAAAAAAAATCCGATTATTTATTCCATTTCCACATTAAATTATTTACGAACCACTTGACATATCTTACTATTTGAAATCTATATATTAAAAGTATATGTTTTTTGTAACTTTTGAGAAGCTTATCGCCTCTCAGCCCTCCACCTCAGCCACCAAATTTATTTATCCTTTTTTCCCACTCTTCCACGATCTCCATTCTCTCACCCACGATTTTCTCACCGCAACATCCACCTTGCAACAATCTCTCACGTCGCGCATCACCCGTCTTCCAGCAGCGAGCTCTTCTCCAATAGCTTCTTCAGGTTCGTGCTCATGTTCCGATTTCCTCAGGTTCGTGCTCAGCTTCTTCAGGTTCGTGCTCAGGTTGCAATAATCCGATTTCCTCAGGTTCGTGCTCTCTCGCTCCTCTCTTTTCTTCTCTTTGAGTTTCTTCTACGATTTATTGGT
The DNA here is from genome assembly GCA_036759665.1 of Gynandropsis gynandra. Lineage (NCBI taxonomy): Eukaryota > Viridiplantae > Streptophyta > Magnoliopsida > Brassicales > Cleomaceae > Gynandropsis > Gynandropsis gynandra. The sequence goes on along the minus strand of CM071868.1, from coordinate 38,309,005 downwards.
TGATTTCGTGTGGATTTCTCGGTTATCTTGGTCTTTTTTTTAAGTATGGCTTTGTAGGATTAGGGTTAGTTCTCTCTTCTTCTTCGGTTTTTCCCTCGAACCTTCAGACATTCCACTTCCGATTTCCTCAGGTTCGTGCTCAACTACTTCAGGTTCGTGCTCAAGTTGCAATGAGAGAAGCAGAGAAGAGGAAGAGAGGACGAAGAAGGGAATTGAGGGTGCTATGAAGAAATCGGATGGGCCCAAAGCTGATCGAAATTAGATCGAAACAAATGAATTCGATCGACTATGCTCTAACTTTTCATATTCATTTACTTTTGATTCAGAACCCAAACCCTAATGAAGTTGCTCTCTGGGAATCAGTTAGGTCCAAGGGAAAGACCTCCGTCGCCAAAGAAGCGGGGACGGCGGAGGAGCGGAGGAAGAAGGGAGGGATTGTGCGGCGGGGGCATTCGAGGAGGAGAATTGGGCGTCGGTGGTGGATAATGAAGTGGGAGAGAGGCTGATAATGAGCGAGGCAGAGAAGAGGAAGAGATGACGAAGAAGAGATAGGAGGGTGCCGAGAGGAAAGCTAGCTACTTTAGTGATGAGTGTGATGAAGATGATTAAAACCATTTTCAGGTATTTGGAATTTGAAGAATTCACAATGGAGAATAGCATATAGGGTTTGTTGTGACTTTTCAGGTGCTGGGTTTGATGACTTTCAATCCTCCTATCATGTAGAGACCTGCCACTGGATTAGATGTTGTAGCTTGAACTTAGATGTTGTAGTATGTTCAGCTGTTTTGGAGTTATCGTCAATGAGTTGTTTTCGTCATTTTTTCCCTCCTCCCAACGTTGGGAATTCATTTTAATATATGTTCAGCTACTTTTATCTTGCTGCTTTTGGGTTCCATGTGGAGGGTTTGGGTTGTAGGGTGTTCAGCTGTTTTGGAGTTATCGTCAATGAGCTGACTATATCATGTTACTCTTAATCAATATCAGACCTGAAGATAGGGGCAAGCTTGCTGAAGAACTGAAGCATGCTGATGCAGTTATTTTGACATATACTTAAGATCGACCTGAGACTCTCAATTGGTTGAGTGAATACTGGCTTCCGGAGCTTCGAAAATTAGAGGTTCACTTTTGTTGTCTCAGTTAATTAATTTCAGTTCTGTTTATGTTTAACTTTTCACATCAGTAGAATGTGTGCTTTCTGTTCTATGTCTGTAATCATGTCACTGTCATTGCACAAATGAACTTTCCTTGCTTTCTCACTAACATTGTTTTTTGTGTTTCTGAATAGGTAAAAGTTCCTATTATAGTAGCAGGGTGTAAGCTTGACTTGAGAGAAGACAACAATCAGGCTAGCCTTGAACAAGTGATGTCACCAATAATGCAACAGTTCCGGGAAATTGAGACTTGCATTGAGTGTTCTGCACAAAAACTAATACAGGTTACATCTCTTTTGTTATTCCCTATATTGGCAGTAGTTGTTTTAGATTAACATTGCAAATTAACTAATTTCTTACCATGTTTTTATCTAGCTATTTGTCTTTTACGTATTAAAAGGATATCCATCTGTGAACTTTTCCAACAAATTAAAACCTTGTAATAGTTGGAATAGACTTCCTACAGGAATGGATGAAACTTAGTTGCTTGATGCAACATTTATATTTGAGGATTACATACAATAATATTGTTCTAGACTGTCATCCTAATCATAAAAAATAAAAAATTCTCTGTAGGCCAATGAAGTTTTTTACTATGCACAGAAAGCAGTACTTCACCCCACAAGACCTCTCTTTGATCAAGAAGCCCAGTCGCTAAAACCCGGTGTAAGAGCCTTGAAACGTATATTAATTCTATGCGACCATGACAGAGATGGTGCTCTCAGCGATGCTGAACTGAACGATTTCCAAGTTAACCCTTTTTTCCTCGCTTTTATTAATGCGTGTTGTTTATTATTTCTAAATTGGCTCTGGGTTTGATAACAAAATAGAAGTAGCTTGAACTTAGATGTTGTAGTATGTACTCTCTGTCCTTCATTGTGCTTCATTCACGGATTGATTGACCATTGGATCAATGTATCCGTTTGGAATTTTTCTCGCTCTTGTATCTCTATTATACAGTGTGAAATTAGGTAGACTCTATATACATGCTTATGTTTTGGACAAACACGTGAGACTTATGCTGCACATAGAAGATGCTTAATCATGTATTGAACTGACATCTAAGTTCTTTTTTTCATCAGGTGATTGATAAAGTCCAAGAGGAGAAGAGCCGCACAGGTATGGTTTGACTCATCCCGTTCCTCTTCTCTGACTTTAGAAGAAACTTATGAAGTAGCATACTAATGGATTTTCCTATCATTGTGTGTTCACTTCCTTATGATGAAATATGGGGTCCAGGGTGTGATACTACACCATAAGTAAGTTGTTTCACATCTTTTTATAGAGCACTAAAATATGAACATGTTTAATCTCTGATTGTTTCAACTTTTTTGCTCGAAACACAAAAAAACACATGGATCACCGTCATTGACTTATGCAATTGCAGCTCATACTACTGACGATGTTCATGTCTCAATCTGTCCATGTTTCATGATATCAGGGAAGTAGAAGGGCATCACAACCAAAGATATGTGGACTGCTGTTAAAGAGGTTGCGATATATCGTACTAGATTCCTCTGTAGTTCTTCAAACGCCTTATTTATGTAGTTTCTTTTATCATACGAGATTCGAAAACATGGTTTTCTTCTGTTTATTGGAAATATCATTCTACTGAAGGTACTGATGTTCCTCTGCTAACTGCACTTATTCTTGCATATATTTTTATCATTCTGCGTTCTAACTTCAGTACTCGCCATTTTGTTGTTACAGCGTGGATCTTTTGCTCAGCTTGAGGCCCCTCCTGAGTCATTAAAAGAAAATACTCCGAGTTCTTCATACTAATGTTAAATACTTCTGTAATTGGAGCTTTTGAGAATGGATCTTATAGGTTGAATAGATCAAATATTTGAATTAAAACTATTTTGATATGAACTTGATTCATCAGATGATGAATGTTCTCTTGTGATTGACTGTAATATGGTTGCCTTGACTTGGCTAATGTGTTCATTTCTTAATGCTTCGTTTTCGTTAGATTATATAATGCTTCGATTTTATTAGATTATATATGTGTATATATAATGTATGTATGCATGAATTGCAATGTGGGTTTTGTTTTCTCTGGGTACAAAATCCTTTCTTAAGATAGTAATGTGATTGGGAATTGCAGGAAATGATGAAATTTTTGAATGAATATAATCGTTTCTTGAGGGTACGTTTCTTGAGGGTACAAGATGATGTCATTGTCATGATGTCAAAAGGCACGGAACTTCGTTTCTTTCTATTCTGTGACTTTTTTTTTGTGTGGAGAAATGATAATATTTATTCATATATGTTTTAACAAATCTAAAGATCACAAGTTAGGCTCCAAAAATTAGAAAATCAATTTAGTACCATAATTGTGGAATATTAATCATAGATTATATATAATATTTTTTGTATTCTATTTTAAATTTATTTATTATATATAACTTAATAAATAATTATATTTTTTATAAGGATATAACTAATCTAAACACAATTATCGTATTGTAAAAAATAACATAAACACCCGCGCATCGCGCGGGATATTTTCTAGTTAATATATATAATAATCCTTGAAGGTTTGCTTGTTGTTGTGAAGCCACCTCAACAAGGATTATTAAATATTAAAAAAATAAGTTTTTTTGGACTACCAAAAATTGTTTCTTCTCTACTTCATTTAAAATTTTAAAATTATTCATATATATTGGATATATATATTTTTATTCATAAAAAGTTCTTTATTTATATATAGATTTTAAAATATATACATATTTGTTTAATATATATATTCATATATATTGGATATATATTTTTTATATTCATATTCTATTATATTATTTGAAATAACACCAAAGAGTTATATATAAATATTTATTTAATATATGTTAATATACATATCATATACATTGGATATATATTTATTTAAAAATATTATTTTAATATTTTTATCTCTTCTCACATTGCCACATCTTCTTTCAACTTTTTTATTTTTTTAATTCAATTGTTTTATCATAAATTATTCCAATGAATACACAAAAAAAAAAAAACCTTTAATCTTCCATGTCATTCTTTTGTATTTTATTGTTTTAATTTTATTATCATCAAATATATACATAATGAAGAAAAACGATATATTTTTTGAAATAACACTAAAAAAGAAATGTTATAAATGAAACGTCATGTTTAAAAAAATTAAATTAAATTAAATCTTATATATTAAAATTCGAGTTTTTGTTCAATGCTGGTGAAGTCACGTCAACATTGACGTAACAATCCAATCATCAATTATGTTTTTATTAATTTAAATTGATTCATATATAAAAGTAAAACACGTTGTATAAAGAGAAAAAAATCAACAAATATTGTCTCGCATTCTATTGTGATATAATATTTATAAATTCTCAAATATCTACTCTTTAACCTAATAATTTATCAGATGATTATATCAAAATTGGTTTTCTTGATCTTGTTATCGAACTATAGTAACTACTTAGGTATTTATAATAAAATTCAAATATATTGATCATTTGTTCGTAAAATAAGATATACAATATAACCATCATCGATTATACGAGTCTTAGATGTTTTTTTGATATGATGATCGATTTATGACATATGAGTTCATCACTATAATAAAAAATTGATAAAAACTCGCACATCGCGCGGATTCTTTTCTAGTCTTAAAAAAAAAAGTTGTAACCGATCCATTTAATTTTTGTAGCAATTACAAGTTGTAATTTACAAGTGCAAATAGTCTTACATTTATTTATTTTAGGAAAAATAAATAAAAATTTATTTAAATTCGACTAGAAGATGCACGCAAGACTCTTAAAGTAATGAGGTCTCATTGGTAAAAGAGGTCTCCTTTCATGTGATTCTGATTTAACCATTCATCTTTTATATGATTCAGATTGGTTCGACTCTACCCATTATTGACCGTGTAATTCATTCATTTGGGTTCTTTTTAAATTGAAGACGAAAAAACATGAACACTATTTTGCCATCTTCAATTGAATCCAAATATCAAATTATGGTTATGACCATTTGTGAAGTTATCTAGCTCAATGCACTACTTCATGAGATGGACATTATGCATTCTCGTCCTGTTCTATACCTATGTATTGTGACAATTATATCATTCCTTACATTATTACAAATCCAGTTTTTTTTTTATAAATGTACGGAAAATGTTGTTTGTCCGTTTATTTTGTGATTTGATCCTTAAAGACGTTGTTGATATTGAATATATTTCGATTCGGTTACAACTCATGAATACTCATTTACGAATTTAACATATTTTTATTTAAATTGGATGTTAAGATTTTACACACGTTATATTGAATGATATTACCGAATATCTGATATTTGCGAGATTTCTTTCTTAGAACATTTTTTTATTATGAATTGATTCATTTTTGGGTTTTTTGTGAGATTTGATTCACGTGTATTATTAATGCAAATGATTAATGTAATAGACATAAAATATTCACTGAGATGATAGTTTTATTTATAATGATAGTTACTTGTGGATTTTGTATTATGTTCTAGCAATATATGTGCATGTTCTTTTATCAATTTAAAGATTGAATCTAAATTTTGTATTTAAGTTTAAATTTTAAATTGAACTTAAATATGTTTATTTTATAAATTGAAAATTTGAGTTTAGATGTAAATTTTTTTTGTTGTTTAAATTTAAAATTTCAGTTCAAAATTGTACTTTAAATTAGTGAAATAGATATTGATATATAATGTATTTATTCAATTTTAAACATATTATTGGTTTTATTTATAAAAATTTAAAATAAATAAATTATTCTTATCAATTATATTATTATCTTTAAAATTTTAGTAACATATGTTATTAATCATATATTTATAAGAAATATATTTGAATACATAAATATTTTAAAATTTTGAAAATTGGTTCACTACAAGAAAATTAAGATTTAGGGACGACCATAGGTAGTCCGCAAACGAGTGTCGCCAAATGAAATTCATCCGTAATCCGTCCGCAGTTAAGAACGGAAAAATCAGTCCGCAAACGGTCCGTAATTGCTAACCACTCTGCCGTCCGCAAATCGACGGTAAAAACGACCCAAATATGGACTCTCGATATGCTAGGGAATTTACGGACGGATGGCTCTTCGGCATTTGCGTACAGAAGTTGGTCGTCCGCAAATTTAGGGACGACCACCTATCCGTCCGTAAATTATAAAAAATAAAAAAATAATTTAAATTAAATTTGATTACATTAAATTTGAAAAGTGTACATAACAATAATTAATTAAAAAGGATACAAGTAACATTTGTATTACTAATCCGTTGGAGGTATTTCCAAATCGTCGTGATCAGAATCATTGTTCTGAAATGCATCCCAATCGATGGTAGGTATTTGTGATTTCATCATGCGCATGAACTGTTCCATTCGCCTTTCTGATCGTTCAGCTCCCTTTTGTGATCGTTCAACCTTCTTTAGTACTTGTTCAACTTGCCTATCGGATTCTTGTTGCGCCTTGAACTGTTTCGATAACGTATTTCAGAACTCGTATTCTGATATTATTTTTTTACCTTTGGAGGAACTTGAATGTTTTGAGTCTGGTAATCTCGGGATTTCAATAAACTTTTTGCTGAAATAATGAAAACATTATTTTATTTAAAATATAATTTGAATTATTTGATAAAATTAAAAATTATTTAAAATATACCACAAATGATTTCCACCATTGTTCCTTAATTTCTGGGTCGGCCTGCGTCCAATTGTAACAAGACTGATCATAATCAGCTTTCATCGTCTTTGTTATGTGACGAGAAAGTTGATCGAATCTAAACCTACAAATCAAAATTAAGATAAATTAATATTTAATTAACTATTTATAAATTGACATTTGAACGTAAGTATACGTACCATAGTGCGCCGTTTGAACGAATAGGTTCTAAACGAGGAAGTTTGTGTCGTTCCTCATCCATTGATAAAATTTCTTCTACGGTTGGTTCATCATGCATCTCAGGTTCGTGATGCATTACTGGTGCGACTGGTGGATGGATCTGCGGATAATAAGGAATATATTGCGCCAATTGTGTCGATCTGGTGTTCCAGAAGAAATTTGGTTTCATTAATTCTGAAAATCCCGAAATAAAATATCGGGAATGAAATGACGCATTACCATTTTCCTCATAATTAGAGCGGATTTTTCGTTTCACCGCCTCTTCACTACAAGAAAAATAACATTTCCAGATAGATTTTACGGACTGAAATAGTCGTTCCTAAATTTAGGGACGAATTAAGGATGGAAAAATAAGTCATTCCCTAATCCGTCCGTAAATTTGCAAACTGCACCCTAAGTCGTTCGTAAGTGCAGACGGATTCGAGACTACTTTCACGGGCGTCCGCAATTTGCGGACGGAATCACCATCCGTCCGTAAATTTGTGGACGATATAACAATACGTCCGTAAATTGCGGACGGTTGAAACTTCTATCCGCAAATTGCAGACGTATTCGGAATGGTTCGTCGGAAAATATTTATTTTAGTTCGTATTCCGTCCATAGTCGGAAAATATTTATCTTAGGGACAAATTAGGGACGGATTAGGCAGTCTGGAATTATTAAATTTCTTGTAGTGCTTCCAACTCGATGCGATATAGAGAAATGTAAAATTTAAATATTACATTTTCTATGTATTTGAAACATTACGTCTTCTATGTATTTGTAACATTTCAACTTTAAAAATAACAACTTTATATACCATTAGAACGAAATTTCAATTCCTAATCAAAATTTTGACAAAATTCTTAAGCAAAATCCAACAAACTTCTTCACCAATTTCAATTCCTAATCAAATTTGTGACAAAATTCCTAATCAACTTTCAATTCCTAAGCAGAATCCAAAAAATTCCTTCACCAATTTCAATTCCTAATCAAATTTTTGACAAAATTCCTAATCAATTTTCAATTCCTAAGAAAAATCTGACAAAATTCTTCACCGATTTCAATTCCTAATCAAAATTTTGAAAAAATTCTCTATTTTTGCCTAAACTAGTGATTGAGAACGATTCGAACCTCGTGTTCTGCGGAGGACCGGTGGAGAGGGAAGACCGATTGAGAAGGAGGACGAACGCGGCTGCTTCTGAGGACGATGACTGGTCGGGCGACGAGTGTGATTGATGCTAGGGACGATGAGGCTGCTGCTGGGACTGACAGCGGCTGCTGGAGACGACGATACACGTTGGTGCAGGGGACGATGATACGGTCGGGGGCAACAGAAGACGACGCGACTAGAAGGAGAGATCTTTGGAGGGAGAGAGCGACGAAGAATACCTAATTAGGGTTCCCGTTGCAATTTAAAGAAATTTACGGATGGAGAGTCGACCCCGTCCATAAACCGTATGGGGACATATGAACCTCGACAGTCCGCAATTATGGACGGGCTTTGGGTAGCCGTCCGCAATTGCGGATGGCCGAGGCCCATCCGTCCGCATTTCCGAACGGTCATGGCCCATCCTTCTGCAATTGCCGACGACCCCTCCGTCCGTAATTCCGAACGGTTGAGGTTCATACGGAATTGTCGGAGCCGGGATGAACTGTCGTGATGAGATGAAATGCTGAGACGGGACGAACTGTTGCCCGTAAAATCTTTCTCAAACCGTGACTCGAGCCCGTTTGTCCATTTGTCTCTTCGTTCTTTGAATATCCGTAGACGTTTGACAATTCATTAAAAAATAGAAACGGTGCTTTGAATATCCGTAAACGTCTAACATGTATATGCGTAAACTCTCAACACCGAATAAACTAATTTAACAATGCATTAAGAAATAGAAACGGTTGAATATCCATAAACGTTTAACATGAATCATAATATTCAGAGTCACACAATTGTTCCGTCGACTCTTGTGTTTCTGTATCTGATTCAAATTCATCTTTTTTTTCTTCTATCCTCTTTAAAAGATCATCTTCATTTCTTTCGATTTCTTCCATTTTACCGTGCGTAAGTGCTTCAACAGGTACCTTGTCAATAACAACAATCTCGGTCATTTGTTATTGCATCGGCAATTATTGTTGTTCTGTGTTGTCGATAAATTTTTCCATTGGAAGTATCTTCATTGCGACACGCCAACCTGAAGATCTTCTAATATATGGATAGGAAATGTAACAAACTTGATCGACCCGTGACACAAGAATAAAAGGCTCGTATTTTTCATATCTTCTTGTGGAGTTAACTTCTACAACGCCTAATTTGTTTACTCTTGTTACGCGACCGATTATTGGATCAAACCAATCACATCGAAATAACATCACTTTTAAACCAACGTTACCTAAAAAAAATATCAAAATATGAGTCAATATAATCCAAAATTACTACGTGGTAAGGATAATGATGTGCGGAAATCAAGTTTTAAATTTCCTAGACCACTCTACCGCAAGTATACGGTACGTGTAGTACCAGGTTCGAACTCTGGGACTGAGTGCAGCGTTAGAACTAATATATCGCGAGAAGAAGATCGATCAATAGGTGGATATCGAACTAGAAAGTAAAGATAATGAAAGATAACAAAGCTAGACTCAACAAGATGGAGTATCATGGGTTTCAGGAATACCGGAACATACAATGGATGTTTCTATGGAACATGAGATCGGTTTATAACAATCGAAGGGGAACTAAAATCTAAATCCTCTATCTAGGGAATCAACGGCACTCATCTCTCGATGTAGCACGGAATGTCTAGATGCATGAAGAACGATAAGGAATTCAACCTCTAATGTTGGAAATGACTCTCCCGATGCCTAAATCCTCTACCTAGGGAATCAACGTCACTCACCTCCCGTTGTAGCGCGGAACATCTCGATGCATGAAGAACGATAAAGAATTCGACCTCTAATGTCGGAAATAATGGGAACTCAACCTCTATTGACGGAAATTACTCTCCCGATATCTAAATCCTCTATCTAGGATATAAACGTACTCACCACCCGATGCAGTAAATCTATAAACTAAATGCATGAGAAACAATGGGAGTTATACCTTGATTGTTATCGTTCCTAAATAGATTAACCAATCGGCCAAGATTCTCATCAATCTAATTCATTCGAAGGTTAATTCCGAGACTCAAATCTGACTCTCTCGATGCCTAGTCGAATCTCTAATTTCATTCAAACATGTCTAATCTCATTAGAACAGATCTAGTCTCATTCAAACATGAAATCAACAAAGTAAGAATGCATTACGCATATATCTACAACCTATCGAACCATACGATTAAACAATCAAGCATTAACGAACCAAACATCCATTACAATGGCATCCCTAACCCATGATAACAGATCTATTCAGAATACATAGGGAAACAAACACAAACGAAGCAAATGTTCATCTTCCCTATCATCCAGAGCGGTGACCTCGGATGAATCCTTTGGGTAGCCAAAGTCTTCAACCGTGTTCTCTCCTTTGTCTCCTGTGTATTGTGGTCTCTTTTTATGGTATGTGTGTCGTCCTCTTTGCCCTAGATGGCTCCTCCTCTTTCTAATTCACGTTTGAAACCCTAAAAAAAGTTGTTGCTGGAAAGGGGGCCCGTGCGAACTAAGGCTCACCCCGCGCGGGCTGAATGTATCTCGACCAGCCCGAGTGGGTTACATGCCTCCCCGACTCGTGCTTTTCTTGCTGGAACAGCAGCCCGTGCGGGCTCCTTATCCACCCCACACGAGGTCATATTCTTCAGCCAAATCCGTGCGTGCTCCAAGCCTCCCCGAGTCGTGCAAACTTTGCTGGAGTTGCAGCCCGCGCGGGGCCTCTTCCAAGCCCGAGTGGGCTGTGTTATCTTGCTGTTTTCACTCCTTTCGCTCGATGCTCGGGGGTTCCGTTTGGTTCCGTGGCCGTGCACATATTGCCTCTTATCACTTGGTCACGATTTCGGGTAGGTTTTCCATAATCACTCGTGTTTGCTTTCACATGTCTTCGTTTCCTACACAAAACACGAAATCGTAGAAGAAGTGCTCGAATATACTCAATAAGTCGGTAAAATCCAAGAAACGTAATCAAAACTAAACCTAGGAATGATGAAAATACTATGACGGATTACATGTTATCAAACTCTCCCAGACTTAACCTTTGCTCGTCCTCGAGCAAATCTAGAGTCGAGTACAAGAAGAGTTAAACAACAATGGACACTAGCACGAAAAATACGAGCCATGCTATCCTACCAATAACCTAAGTTTATTTAATACCCCTAGACAACATCCAAGCCATCTCCATACCAATTCTCCTAAGCTTGCGCGAGATATTATTGGAATCGTATTCTCGTTCTTATTCTCTTTTCTTCCTCCTTTTTTGTTATATAGATCCGCGCTTAGTTTCTAGGACGTCGAAGTCGAAGAGGATGGCTTTCTACTTAGACTCAGGTTGTCGATGGCACACTCATAAGGTATAACCTTAGGGGAGTGAAGAGTTGTATCATTGAAGAATTTTTTTAGACTGAATATTACGCATCAACTCTAACCCTTAGGACGTAGAATAGCGCCTCATCCCACCAATTAGACCCAAATCATCGATCTCGATGTACACATGTCAATGTAAACCTGAAATAGTTAGAAACTTATTCCTATTGACATCGGAGTATAAGTGCGTGGAATCTAATAATCCATGAACGATAAAATATATCCAACAAAGCAAGGAAGGAATGATATACACGGAGATATGTATACTTGGTACTGAAACCTTAGAGGTGAAATGCAACTATAGATCATGGTTTGAAGCACAACTACTCGACTAATTTGTAATCAAACTACAGGAAAATAAGGGTTAGAACGTGTGCACCTTGTGTATCAAGCAGTCCCGAGTTGGTGATGCGGCTGGACGTTGCGTCTCCTCCTTAAGGATAATATGGACGTTGGAAAACCTGTGAAAAAGAATCACAAAATCCAAAGAAGAAAACAACGTGACATACATAAATGCGAAAAGAATAAGAATAGGTCCATAAAAAATGAAATGAAAGAAAAACAAAGTGCGAAATTCGGGTTACCTCCCGATAAGTGCTTGTTTAAGGTCACGAGCTTGACCAAATGCTCTCCTCATCCCCATCGAGGTGGATGTCCTCGCCTTCATGTACGACGCCTCCTGCGTCGTGTCCTTCGTTCGGGTATGACACTCGGATTTGTCATCCGCCTTGCTAGATCAACCAGCTCTCCCATGCTCTTCTCCTGCCCGATAGTGTTGCTATTCAAGATCAGCGTTTTGTCTAGCATGTCATACTGAACGGTTGGGCGTACATTGCTTGTTTTGGCCGAGAATGTTGCACGGTTGAGGTTCAGCCTGTGCTTGGTCGTGTTTTGCTTGATGGTGTGTGCTGGCCGTTTGTGTATCCCCTTGCCTTGCATTTCTTCCGAAGCTCTCGAAGCTTGTCCGTGCTCGTGGTCATCATCTTGATCCGTACCTCTAGCCGTGGGATCCAATAGGTCACTCGTGAAATCAACGGAGAGTATGGGCTCTAACCTAGGACTTTCTTGAGATGCTTATTTAACACAAACTCCATTGTTGTTTCCCCTATCTTCATCGTAAATTTCCCTTCTCTCACGTCGATGACGGTGCCAGCGGTATTCAGGAATGGTCTCCCCAAGATAATGGGTATTCTTTCATCTTCTTTCATGTCCAAAACCACAAAATCAACGGGAATGTAGCAGTCGCCTACCTTAAGTGGTACATCCTCCACAATACCGATTGGAATTTTCGATGATCGATCAACCATTTGTAACACCATCTTTGTGGATTTAATCTTTCCCAAATCAAGTTTCTCGTACAACGACAACGACATGATGCTGACACTAGCCCCTAAGTCACAAAGGGCATTGTGGATGGTCACGTTTCCGAGCTTTCAAGGAATGGTGAAGGTACTTAGATCGGATAATTTTTGTGGCATCCCATGCTGGATAACGACGTATGTTGCACCGATGACCATCACTATCTCCTCCTCTTCCACTTTACGTTTTTTGTTGAGGATTTTCTTGAGGAACTTAGCGTAAGACGAAATTTGCATGATAGCTTCGTGGAAGGGCATAGAGATCTCCAACTTCTTCAACCTCGCTGCAAACTTTTCAAATTGTGAATCATTAGCTTGTTTCCTTTGGCGACAAGGGAATGGAAGTGGAGGAGGTCTTGGTGGCGGTTCCACATAGACCGGTTCTTCTTCCTCCTCATCTCGTGCTTCCTTGTGATGCTCTTGGTCTCTAGGCTTCTGATGCGTATCAGAGTTAAATATAACCTAATCTACCCGCAAGTGCACGGCTCGTGTGTAGTATTTTAGGTGTCGATCCCACAGAGACTATGCAACGCTACCTAAGCCCGAACTATGAATCAAACTTGCTAACGAAAGAATGTGAATAAGGAATGAAATACTGAAATTAACTAAACTACTTGGGTTCTAACGATGAGATAAACGTCCTAGGAAACCGGTTTCACCACAAGACTACCGAAACCAACGACCAACCTATCTATCATGCAATCCCAGTTAAAGCTATCTAAGGCGGACGATCCTAACATGATATCTACCCTCTCTCAAGGCATAGACACGTGATCTAGACAAGCTGCCCCCTACTTTCGTGGCTGACAACATGAACTAAACCCATAAACTCTGTGATTCGCCCGTTCACCCTCAACCGTTGCTACCCTACTTTCGTGGCCTAACCTCGGTTGTTCTAAACCTGACTTTCTAGGACTAGAATTCTCCTTTCGGTCCTTCTCCTAACCCCTAACACATGCATCTACGTGGCCAGCGCAAACACAAGTAAATTGAAGCACTCAGATAAAGAATAGATAAACTAAAACGGGAAGATGCATTCAAAATAGATCAAAAGCGGTCTCGGGATAGCCAAGGGCTAATCCCTTCTCCTAGAACAAACAAACTACTCGCTCATGCGTCTGTAAAGAAACATAAACATAGTAGAAAGTCTAAGGAACATAAAAACCAAACAAAACCGAAGTGGTGGTGCTTGATCTCCAATGCTCCTCGCTTATCTCCTCGCAAGAATCTGCTCTAACTTTCGCTGAATTGTTCTCCTCTGTAAGCTTGCTGTAATGACGTCTTTTTGCCTCCTTTTAAGCCTCCTAAGTCGGTCCAATTGTTGCCCTAATTGCCCCACGAGTTCCCTTATGTTTTAAGTTAAGTTTACTTAAGTTTTGAGAGGTTTCGGGCCGCTACCCGCTCGGGTAGTGACTGTACCCGCTCGGGTGCGGCTAGGGCAGTTCGTGCGCGTCCTGTGGTGCTGGAATGGTGCCCGATCGGGCATGGCATGTGTGCCCGCTCGGGCACAAGGAAAAATGGTCCTAAATGCTTGCCCGAGTCGTGCTAAATGGTCCACACAATTGGCCGTAGGTTTTGCCCGATCGTGCAAGGGTTGTGCCCGACCGGGTGAGGCTTTTCCATGCTCAATCTCGTCCCGTTTGTCCCGTGATGATCCCCAAAGTTGCTCCTTAGCTCCGTGCATGTTCCTTTAGCTCCAAAATAGTCCAAATACGCGTAAAAACCTGTAAGAACATGAAAAGCACGAAAGCAAGTAAAACGGATACAGAATCATACGTAAAACATCACATATGTATCAAAAACGTCTCCTAAATCGTGCAAGCACTCCCAATCGTAAAACAATAACCACTGGTGCTCCTCATATCATGTAGACTCCCTACTAGGTCTACATCGACATATCCGATTAGTTCTGAATTCTCATTTTCTTTTCTTTTTCTTTTTCTTCTTTTTGTTTTCTTTTTATGACTTTTTCTCTTTTTTTTTTCTTTTGTTTTCTTATTATTTTTCTTTTCCATTTTTTTTCTCTTTTCTTTTCTTCTTTTTCTTTGCATGCACACTAGGCTTCTAGGACGTCGGATTTGAAAGGATCCAGCCTCTACTTAGACCCAGACTACCGATGACGGTATACTCATGCATCTCGTGTAAGAGTGCAGCGGAGTAGGTGGCTTTTTGTGCCTTGCCCTTAGGACGTAGAAAGATGATCGCCAACCCACCACTTAGACCCGAGCCACCGAAGGAGTAACAAGGTCGATGCACTCATATCGATTTTTGATCATGCTTATTAGGCACTATTTCTATCGACAGCGGAGTGTTAGTGTGTGCTTTTTAATCTGCAAAAACAAGCTCGATTTTATATGATCCAATAATCCTCAATATGACAAAAGTAAAGCGTCGTCTACACGAAGTAT
>CM071868.1:38246033-38293236 GCA_036759665.1 Gynandropsis gynandra | reverse complement strand
TTTTTTTTTTGTTTTGTTTTTTTTTTATGGAAATTAAATAACCGAGTCTTAAACATTAAAAGTAAAAACAAACAGTTGGGTTGCCTCCCAGAAAGCGCTTATTTAACGTCATTAAGCTTTGACGTCTCCATTCCTCTTGCGTGCGCGACGGGTGGATCGGAAAGGGAAATGGAGTTTCCACTTTCGATCGGTTGAGCGGCTTGGTAGAGCTTAAGCCGCTGTCCATTGGCGTTGAACGTGTCACCCGCATCACTCCATAGTTCCACGTCTCGTACCTGAAAAGGATCAGACCAATAAGACAGTAGGTTGCCCGATAAAGACTTAGGTCGAGAATTAGAAAGTGGAAAGAAATCACCTGATTGGAAGTCATGAGGTAGGGTCTTCTCGTCGTGCCATCCCTTAGGCACAGCATGCATGGGGTTCACTTGCTTGCTGTCTAAGGTTGGATAAGGGGTATCTGCGTTGAAAAGTTTAATGACATCTTTTTCCATTACCTCGTGCAAGTGCGGGTGCAGCCTCCTTTGAATTTCGAGTGAAGGTTCGTGGCTGTCCTCCCTACAATTCCCGTACATACATATTGAAGAGCTGAGCCTCTTACGCTTCTTCACGCGTGTAGGCTGTCTTCTCATCTCGTCTGCACTCATGTTAGCATTTAAAACAGCAAGATATGTTTTATCGAAATCAACGTACTCATACCGAGAATAAGGCGGCGGACGATCGGGCTCAAGCTCGAATGCTTTCTCCGCTATGAAATCAGCATGCATATCACGTGGTATCTCCTCCCATGGGACGTCTCCTAGTGCTGTAATTGCACTCATGAATTTCGTATACACCTCAGCTCCTTCGTCCGCAAATCCTGCATTGTCGCCAACTCGTGTCAAATACCGTAAAAGAGAATCGGATGGACTTACTTGATCGTGTGTGTCTTTCTCTAACTCGTCCAGCGAATCTACTGTAAAGCAAGACTCCTTGAGTGGTGATTCGTCCATGGGGCTGGGCAGGATGAATTCGATCGTTTCGTCTTTGACACGTAAGGACAGCTTTCCTTGTTGTACGTCTATCATCGCACCTGCAGTAGCTAAGAACGGCCTACCAAGAATAATAGGTGTCCTAGTGTCTTCCGTTATCTCAAGTACAACAAAATCAGTGGGAATGCAAAGCTTACCTACCATGGTGGGAACGTTTTCAATGATTCCCACCGGATGTCTTACCGTACGATCCGCGAGGCGTAGAGACATCTTCGTCGGTTTAAGGTTCCCAAACTCCATCCGCTTGAAAACTGTGTGTGGCATGATACTCACGCTTGCCCCTAAATCACACAAAGCATTATCGATATCGAGGTTACCTATTGTGCATGGAATGGAAAAGCTTCCGGGGTCCTTTAGCTTAGGTGGCAGCTTGTTCTGAAGAATTGCACTGCATTCCTCGGTAAGTGCTACAGTCTCGTTCTCTTCGGTGTGCTTCTCTTTGGTCATTACCTCACGATTAGGCATCTTTTGGACTGCTTCCACGTATGGCATGTTGATGTCTAGCTTCTTGAGACCTTCTATAGATCTGCCCACTTTCTCTTGGTTCTTACTGCTTACCAATCGTCGAGGATACGGTATCGGAGGTACGTACGCCGGAGGAGCAACGTATGGCTTATCTAAATCTGGTTCGACTCCTTCCATAATCGCAACCTTACCTCTTCCTCTATCCATGGACGTACCAGCAGCATCCCCTCGCACATTTGAGGGCGGATTCTCATCCTCATCATCGCTGCACACAGAAATAGCATTCACATGCTCTCTCGGGTTAAGATCGGGCTTACCGGGAAGCTGTCCGGGATTCCGAGAGGATGAGGCAGCCTGTTGTGCTATGGAGTTTTCCAACATCTTCACATGAGTGCTCAGAGACTCCATCTGAGATCTAAACTCCTGTTGTTGCTGTTCCTGCTTCATCTTCACATGAGTGCTCAGAGACTCCATCTGAGATCTAAGCTCACTAATCGCTGTCCCCACATCTGCGTTGAATTTGGTCTGAATCGATTGTTGCTGCTCCTGCTTAGCCAGTTGTTGCTCCTGCTTCTTCATAAATTCGAGCAATACCCCCTCTAGGTTTGATGAAACGGCTTGAGGAGGTTGAGGGCCTTGCGGAGCTTGCTGTGCTTGCTGGAATTGCTGGTTGTTTTGCTGGAAATTATTCTGCCTTTGTGGAAACCCCGAATACTTCACCGGTTGAGTCGTTCGATATGACAAGTTCGGGTGATTCCTCCAATTCGGGTTGTAGGTGTTCCCGAATTGCGTGTTGCCTTGCTGCTGGGCATAATACATCTGTTCGTAATCCTCATGTACTGTGCATTGATACGCTACATGATCCGTATCTCCGCAATTCGCACAGTACATAGCATTCGCTGCATTACCCATGGCTCTATTCTGGTTAGGCTCATATAAACGACGAGTGCTAGTAGGCATACCTCTTGGAGTGGACCACATGGTGTGGTTCATGGCGAGGTTATCAATCAGCTCAAATGCCTCCTCGACGCTCAGATCCATGAATGATCCTCTGGCAGCGTTATCCAACCTCATACGATGCTAATCTGCAATCCCGTTATAAAAAGTTTGGATAACGTACCACTGCTCAAGTCCATGGTGTGGACATGACTGTAGAAGATCCTTGAATCTACCCCACGCCTCAAACATAGTCTCTCCATCTCTGCATCTGAATGTTGTGATTTCCCCCCTCATCTGAATTGTCTTGCTCGGAGGAAAGAAGCGTGATAGGAACAGTGTGCAGAGCTGATCCCAAGTGGTGATAGATCCCGCGGGGAGTGATTGCAGCCAAGCTTTCGCTTTTCCCCCAATTGAAAAAGGGAAAAGACGCAGCAAGATTGCATCCTCAGAGACTCCATGAATTTTGAACGTACCTGAAAGTTCGAGGAAATCTCTGAGGTGCTGATGTGGATCCTCATGGTTTCCACCCATGAATTGCTTCTGATAAAGCATATTTATCATTGCTGGCTTAATCTCGAATTGCTCTCTTGCAACAGCAGGCATCCTTATGGCCGTTTGCACGTTGTTCATGTTCGGCACCACGTAATCCCTTAGACGACGTGGTGGAGGAGCCTGTAATTGCATACGTCCATTGCCGTTCTGGTTATCCATCTTTTGTCGACCTGAAAGTTCTGCAAAGGACAAACAAAGAACAATTTACGTAGAAGGAACGAAAGAAAAGAAAACAAAAATAAAAACAAAGCAAGAAGGACTCTAGGTTCGAATCTAAGACGCGTTGACAATAGTCCCCGGCAACGGCGCCAAAAACTTGATGCGTATCAGAGTTAAATATAACCTAATCTACCCGCAAGTGCACGGCACGTGTGTAGTATTTTAGGTGTCGATCCCACAGAGACTACGCAACACTACCTAAACCCGAACTACGAATCAAACTTGCTAACGAAAGAAGGTGAATAAGGAATGAAATACTGAAAGTAACTAAACTACTTGGGTTCTAACGATGAGACAAACGTCCTAGGAAACCGGTTTCACCACAAGACTACCGAAACACACGATCAACCTATCTATCATGCAATCCCAGTTAAAGCTATCTAAGGCGGACGATCCTAACATGATATCTACCCTCTCTCAAGGCATAGACACGTGATCTAGACAAGCTGCCCCCTACTTTCGTGGCTGACACCATGAACTAAACCCATAAACTCTGTGATTCGCCCGTTCACCCTCAACCGTTGCTACCCTACTTTCGTGGCCTAACCTCGGTTGTTCTAAACCTGACTTTCTAGGACTAGAATTCTCCTTTCGGTCCTTCTCCTAATCTCTAACACATGTATCTACGCGGCCGTTCGCAAATACAAGTAAATTAAACACTCAGATAAAGAATAGATGAACTAAAACGGGAAGATGCATTCAAAATAGATCAAAAGAGGTCTCGGGATAGCCAAGGGCTAATCCCTTCTCCTAGAACAAACAAACTACTCGCTCATGCGTCTGTAAAGAAACATAAACATAGTAGAAAGTCTAAGGAACATAAAAACCAAACAAAACCGAAGTGGTGCTGCTTGATCACCAATGCTCCTCGCTTATCTCTTCGCAAGAATCTCCTCTATCTTCGCTGAATTCTTCTCCTCTGTATGCTTGCTGTAATCACGTCTTTTTGCCTCCTTTTAAGCCTCCTAAGTCGGTCCAATTGTTGCCCTAATTGCCCCACGAGTTCCCTTATGTTTTAAGTTAAGTTTACTTAAGTTTTGAGAGGTTTCGGGCCGCTACCCGCTCGGGTAGTGAGTGTACCCGCTCGGGTGCGGCTAGGGCAATTTGTGCGCGTCCTGTGGTGCTGGAATGGTGCCCGATCGGGCATGGCATGTGTGCCCGCTCGGGCACAAGGCAAAATGGTCCTAATGCTTGCCCGAGTCGTGCTAAATTGTCCACACAATTGGCCGTAGGTTTTGCCCGATTGTGCAAGGGTTGTGCCCGACCGGGTGAGGCTTTTCCATGCTCAATCTCGTCCCGTTTGTCCCGTGATGATCCCCCAAGTTGCTCCTTAGCTCCGTGCATGTTCCTTTAGCTCCAAAATAGTCCAAATACGCGTAAAAACCTGTAAGAACATGAAAAGCACGAAAGCAAGTAAAACGGATACGAAATCATACGTAAAACATCACATATGTATCAAAAACGTCTCCTAAATCGTGCAAGAAATACGTACGAAAACGAGATGATCAGCTTCATCGTTGAACTCTTTGAGCATTCTCCTCTCTCGAAATTTTTGGGGTGTGACGTCTGTAAGTTCTGTCTCGCTTCTCAACATGACGACATTGCAATGCTCACGAGGATTCGGCTCAGGCTTTGCCGGTAGAATTCCTTGCCGATTAGAAGCGCTTACTGCAAGTTGTGCCACTCGGCTGTCTAGGATTTTCAAATGCGTCTGCATTTCCCCGATTTGCTTCTTTGCCTCTTCTTGATCCCGTCTTATACTTTTCAGCTCAAAGTGTTGATCTTTCTGCCCTTGTAAAATCCGAGCAAGCATAGACGTGATCTCGTTGTTCCCTTCTTGTTGCGGAAGTGGCGCTGATACTCCTTTCGACTGATACTCTTGATGCCCTTGCGCTCTAGGCTGAAAATTCTGATTCTGCACCTGGCTTTGAAACGGTCTCGGCTGGTAGCTTACTTGTAAAGGGTTCAAGACGTTGTCAGTGTTCTTATATGACAGATTCAGATGATTCTTTCAGTCCGGATTGTAGGTGTTGGAGTATGGATTGTTGGCAACGTAATTCGCATCTGCAACATCCTGGAATCCGTGAGAATCGGGAGAGGCTTGGTGCATGTTTACCAATTGTAACTTCAACTCGGCAAGCTCAGCTCGCAATGCAAGCACCTCGCTGTCCGCTCCCTTGGCTAGATTGCGATGATTAAATTCTCCCTCGGCCATCTTCTCAATCTTGGCCTCAATAGCGGTGAACGGGAGGTCATGTAGAGAACCTCCATAAGCAGCGTTCAACCAATCACGAACTTCATCACAAAGACCCTCAATGAAAGTGGCAATGAGGTAACTTTTATCCATCCCGTGGTGTGGGCATTCGCGCTTATATCCTTTAAATCACAGCCACGCCTCCGGAAGACTCTCTTTATGGTCTTGTGTAAACGAATTAATCTTATTCTTCCATAGCTGCATCTTGTCGGGTGAGAAGAATCGCATCATGAAGTGTTCTTCAAACTGGCTCCACGTATGAATAGAATCTGGAGGTAGCGTGTATAGCCACTCGAGTGCATGCTCCCTAATTGAAAACAGGAAGGCAAGCAACAAAATCGCTTCATCATCTATTTCGGGGTATGCTTTCATGTTCGAACACAACATCTTGAACTGAGTAAGATGTTGGTTTGGATCTTCCATAGATCATCCCCTTAATGGCGATTGACTCAACATCTGAATGAAGGCCGACTGTAAATCAAATCTGTTCCGGTCTATCTCGGGCCATCGAAGTGTGTTTAGGCACTGTGTATGCCCCGTAAGTTTCTGGTGCTTCCTCCTGAGCCATCTCTTCTTCACTAGATATATCTGTTTCTCGTTCACTTATCATTTCCTCAATATTCTCAGATTCACTATGCCTCGCTTTTTGCTGTTTCTTTAACGCTCGTGTAGTCTTGTCAATATCAGGGTTGAAGATGAGTTCTTTGCCTCTCGAACTCCTAGGCATGTACCGAGTGATCTGCACGTAAGAAAGCAACAAACAAATGCTTAGCTCAGACGAGATGCAATCGACTCAAAATAAAAAAAATTCAGAAAACAAAAACAAACAAAAGACTCTGAAAGGACTGGATCTTGACTCAACGAAATCCTAATTCTAAAGCCGTAACTAGTCCCCGGAAACGGCGCCAAAAACTTGATGTGCAGAAATCAGGTTTTAAATTTCCTAGACCACTCTACCGCAAGTATACGGTACGTGTAGTACCAGGGTCGAACTCTGGGGACTGAGTGCAACTTAGAACTAAGATATCACGATAAGAAGATCGATCAATAGGTGGATATCAAACTAGAAAGTAAAGATAATGAAAGATAACCAAGCTAGACTCAACAAGATGGAGTATCATGGTTTTCGAGAATACCAGAACATGCAATGGATGTTTCTATGGAACATGAAATCGGTTTATATCAATCGAAGGGGAACTAAAATCTGAATCCTCTATCTAGGAAATCAACGTCATTCATCTCCAGATGTAGCGCGGAACGTCTAGATGCATGAAGAACGATAGGTAATTCAACCTCTAATATCGGAAATGACTCTCCCGATGCCTAAATCCTCTACCTAAAAAATCAACGTCACTCACCTCCCGATGTAGCGCGGAACATCTAGATGCATGAAGAATGATAGGGAATTCGACCTCTAATGTCGGAAATAATGGGAACTCAACCTCTATTGATCGAAATGACTCGCCCGATATTTAAATCCTCTATCTAGGATATAAACGTACTCACCTCCCGATGCAGTAAATCTATAACCTAAATGCATGACGAAAAATGGGAGTTCTACCTTGATTGTTATCGTTTCATAAATAGATTAACCGATCGGCCAAGATTCTCATCAATCTAATTCATTCGAAGGTTAATCCCGAGACTCAAATCAGACTCTCTCGATGCCTAGACGAATCTCTAATTTCATTCAAATATGTCTAATCTCATTAGAACAAATCTAGTCTCATTCAAACATGAAATCAACAAAGTAAGAATGCATTACGCACATATCTACAACCTATCGAACCATATGATTAAACAATCAAGCATTAACGAACCAAACATCCATTACAATGGCATCCCTAACCCATGATAACAGATTTACTCAGAATACATAGAGAAACAAACACAAACGAATTAAATGTTCATCTTCCCTATCATCCCGAGCGGTGGCCTCGGATGAATCCTTTGGGTAGCCAAAGTCTTCAACCGTGTTCTCTCCTTTGTCTCTTGTGTATTCTGGTCTCTTTTTCTGGTCTGTGCGTCGTCCTCTTTGCCCTAGATGGCTCCTCCTCTTTCTAATTCATGTTTGAAATCCTAAAAGAATTTGTTGCTGGAAAGGGGGCCCGTGCGGGCTAAGGCTCACCCCACGCGGGCTCAATGTATCTCTGCCAGCCCGAGCGGGTTACATGCCTCCCTGTCTCGTGCTCTTCTTGCTAGCATGGCAGCCCGCGCGGGCTCCTTATCCACCCCACGCGGGGTCATGTTCTTCAGCCAAATCCGTGCATGCTCCAAGCCTCCCCGAGTCGTGTAAATTTTACTGGTGTTGCAGCCCGTGTGGGGCCTCTTCCAAGCCCGAGTGGGCTGTGTTATCTGGCTTTTTTCACTCCTTTCGCTCGATGCTCGGGTGTTCCGTTTGTTTCCGTGGCGGTGCACATATTGCCTCTTAGCACTTGGTCATGATTTCGGGTAGGTTTTCCGTAATCACTCGTGTTTGCTTCACATGTCTTCTTTTCCTACACAAAACATGAAATCGTAGAAGAAGTCCTCGAATATACGCAATAAGTCGGTAAAGTCCAAGAAACGTAATCCAAACTAAACCTAGGAATGATGAAAATACTATGACCGATTACATGTTATCAGATAACATTGTTTTAAAGTTGTTATGAAAACTTGGATATTCTAATTGAAAAATTTTCTACAAAATCCCATAAAAATCTAGTTCATCGACCGATGCACAATAGCTTTCACCTTTCACACATATATCATAGTTCATCATCGACTTCAATTTCCATGTTTGTAAGTTTGAAAATTGTAACCACGTGTAAAATACATAGGCTAACTCGTAACTTTCACAATCGATCCTTTGACAAGATCTCGTAGCCACAACGGGTGATTGCCCATGTCAACGTACAGTACATGTAAAAACTCAGACACATCGTCAGAATATTATAAAAGTTATTTATTTATATATAAAATTTCATTACTTACATATTGTCTGATCCATGTGGAGAAATCTTTTCTTTAAATTCTTGGAGTTGAGATTCATCAATGTTCATATATGTATTCTTCAATATATCATCAAATATCCTGTAAAAAGAAACAAAATTCTATAAATATTACAAAAAGAAACAACTCGTTGTGATAATCATAGTTATGGGATTTTACCTTTCAAAAGGCTGTAGATATTCACAATTCAATAAAACATACGTATGTGTGATATGGAATTCTCGTTGTGATAACCATAGATCTTTCGCCTTACCAGCAGATTGACCAATTTCGCAAAATATATTCGGAACATCTGGTACTGGATATCAATACGTCACACCACAAAATGAAGAATGATATTTCCTCATTCACGTATTGTTCCACGATTGAACCCTCAGGACGAGCTTTTTGCTTGGTTTTTTTCTTCAGATGAAACATAAATCACTCAAATGGATGCATCCAACGAAATTGAACTAGAACTCCTAATGGGGTTTCATGCAGTAAATGAACTGTCAAATGCTCCATAACATCGAAGAATGATGGTGGAAAAATCTTCTCCAAGTTAAAAATTATAGTTACTATGTTATTTTCCAGTCTACGAACCACATCCATACTCAGATTTCTCGCACATAAATCTCGGAAGAATAGGCCAATACCTAAAACATGAAGGTATTATTAGTATATTTAATAATTGTTATTCATACTATTAATAAAATCAACCACATACTTCCAATTGCTTCGTGTGCATGTTTGTCCATCAATTCAGAAAAACATATCTTGAAGTAGTCTTTGCATGAATAGATGACAATCTTGACTTTTCATCCCTAATAAATTTCCTCCATGAATGTCCATGCACCTTTCGATGTTAGACGCTATAGCCATTGGGAAATTTCACGTCTTCTTTCAACCATTTCAACAATTTATATTTTTTATCATTTGACAATCTGAATATCGAAACTGGCGCTTTACCGTCATCACTTATGTAACTCCTTTCGTAAGTAATACTCTGCTAGATCCTTGCGTGATTCAATACTATCTTTCATCTTTCCTGTGATATTCAGTACCATGTTGATGATGTTATCGAAAATCTTTTTTTCTATGTGCATGACATCAAGATTATGTCGAAGAGAGGACTTATAGCTAACTGTTTTTCCCTAACCAAGGTACGACAATCCTAAAATATGCTCTTCTTGTACCAATTATGAGTAATTCCATAACCACCAATTCTCGGATGATTGTTCCCTCCACAATGCAAAAATTCGTTCATACAAAATCTCTTCGCCGGTCAAAAATGGAGGAGGATAATGTCGCACAACTATATTCCTTTAGAAATTTCTCTTGTTGCGCCGTAATGCATCATTAGCAGGAAGAAACCGATGAACCACTCTTAAATGACATCTTTGCCACCCGTCATGAAATCCGTAGTAATATAGTCTCAATTCCATTCGAGAATTGAAAAATTTAGAATCTATTAATATGTATTAAAACATTTTATATCATAAAACTGTAAACTATTACTTAATATTCATATTCTATGGGAATTATCCATTTGAATGAATGTATTTTTTAAATGAATATGAATACTTATTTTTATGAAAATGAATGAAAATATTTGTTATGCTATCATTCATACTTAAATATTGGATCATATGATGTCACATTAGGGCTGGGCAAAATATTCGAAATATTCGTATTCGAACCGTATTCGATTCGGAAATACAAATATCCGAAGGAAAAAATACAAATACAAATGTAAGAAATTAGATATTCGACAAATACAAATACAAACAGTATATTCAATTATTTGCAATTATTCGTATTCGTAAGTATTAAATAGATAATTTATTTCATATATATAATAAATTAATTTTAAGGATCAAATTATAAATAAAAACATTATTAATTTTATTTTAATAGCAAATATAAATTATATAAAAAATTTGGAGAACTAAAATGTTTGGAAGTTATGAGTCTCATATTGAGCCTATCCATTTGATTGAAACAAATCAATCAAGAGGGAGTGTGAAGTGTTGAGCTCTAATAGTATGGATGGAATTGATGATTGATTGCTTCAAGATTATTTGAAACGTAAAAACAAGGAGTAGGGGTTGTGAAATCAAAATTGGAAAAATCTTTGTCAGAGGAATGTGAAGAAGATGTTGGGAATTTAGATATTTTGTATTGGTGGAAGACTACAAGTTCTAAGTATAAAACTCTTTGTTTGATGGTAATAGATCTTTTGGCTATTTCGGCATCTACAGTTGCTTCAGAGTTGGCTTTTAGTACGGGAGGTGAGGTCATGTGATTAGTCAGTATTGTAGTTGTCTAACTGCTAATATGGTTGAAGCTTTAATTTGCACTCAAGATTGGATTCGTAATCCAGGTGGGATGGATAATGCTATGGACACATTGCAAGATATAAAAAAAGAACTTCATAAGTACATAACTTTTATTCTAGTTTTATTTTAATGTATTTGATATTTAATATGATAATCTAATAATTTGTTACGTTGTTTTAGATGAACTGGCTACGCTAGTGGAGTCATCGACAAAGTTAAATTTAAATGATTCAGAGATTAATGTGATTGATGTTTCGTTTATTTATATTATATCTTCTTTTTGTGTATTTTGTGCAATTTGAAGACTACTTATGGATTATATTTTGATAGTTATTAACTTTTTTATAAAAAAAATTTATTATTTTTTTACAAAAAATTGATTTGGATACGTATACAGATATCCAACGAATATCCAAATATTTGTGGATATTCGAATTTACAAATAACCGAATTCACGAATAAAAATAGAGATAATAAAATCGAATATTCGACGAATACGAATACAATACGAATAGTCAGATATTTACGAATATTCGATATTTGGTCATCTCTATATCGCATCATTATCGATGACGCAAATGAAAATATGAATGTTAAAATGTATAATTTTCAAAATTTAAGATTTAAAATGAAGATAAATAAATCATATTAATATTAATAAAAAATGCACTATAAATATATATGGAAATTGTTGTCTATTAATTTGCTCTAATAATGGTAAGACATTCTCTTTTTCTTTTTTGTTTTTACTTTTAAACTGGAATCTTCTCGTTAATTATAAATTATAACAATTTGATTAATAATAAAATAATATTACAAATGAATTGTACACAATGAATGTGTATTTTGACCAAATAAATTTACATTCATGTATTGTATTAATGTTAATAAATACATTCTTATTTTCTTATTCATGTCTTTTGATATTCCTATGTAAGTCTATAAATAGAGACATTTTCCTTTGTATTATACACACAACAATTCACTCTTGAATAAGAATTTCTCTCTCTTTCATCTATTCTCTTTACTCCGTTTTTTACGTCTCTTGTTCGTTCTTTACTTTTACAACACGTTATCAGCACGACACTCTAATCGAAGAATCAAGGTAATTTTTTTCTTTTATCATGTCAATCATATATAATTGTATATAGTATCTATATTTATTTATAATATTAAGATATCTATAATCAAGTATGCTCTACACTCGCCATTTATATGGATCTTGTGTATCAAAAACGTTATAGCTTGATCTAATTGTATCTAATTGTTAGTTTTTATTTTTATATAGTTTACGATGTCAAACCTTATCAAACTCGAGTTTGAGGCTCTTGACTTATCCGACAAAAACTATTTCTCGGGGGTGCTGGATGCGAAAATTCACTTGGATTCTAAGAATCTCAAAGAGACAATTGACGTTCCAAACAGTTAATCGAATCAAGATAAGGCGAAAACCATGATTTTTCTTCGCCATCATCTTCATGATGGACTGAAAAGAGAGTATCTCACAATCAAAGATCCTGCAGATCTTTGGAGATGTTTAAAAGAAAGGTATGATCATAAAAACTGTGATTCTTCCAAAAGCACGCTATGAATGGATGAATCTTCGCTTCCACGACTTTAAAACAGTTAATGAATATAACTCAGCAATTTTTCGCATTAGCTCGCAAATGAAATTATACGGTGAAACTGTTACCGATAATGATATGATGAAGAAAATGTTATCTACGTTTCATGATGAAAAAAACTTGCAGCAGCAATATCGTGAAAAATGATTTACTAAATATGGAGATCTAATCTCTTGTCTTCTTATTGCTGAGCAAAATAATGAACTATTAATAAAAAATCATGAGTCTCGTCCCACTAGCTCTGCTCCATTCCTTGAAGCGAATGTGATGACAATCAATAATTATCTCGACCGCGATCGCGAACATGGACATGGACATAGACGAGGAAAAGGAAGATGTTTTTTCCATGGTGGTCAAAGCAACCACAATGATGGTGGTATGAATAAGAAAATGAAAGAAAGAATATGCAACCGATGTGGGATGCATGGACACTGTCACGTGTTTTTCGTATTCCCAAGCATCTTGTTGATCTTTATCAGGAATCATTGAAAATAAAGGGAAAAATGTTGAAGTTAAATTTGTTGCTGAAGATCCAACAATTTACTGAAGGCCTTGATGACCTAATGCACCTCGATGTTGCCGATTTTCTTATCCATCCAGAAGATAAAGTGAGAAGAAGTGATTAAGAGACAAAAAATCTATGTTTTTCGTTTTCATCTAGCAATAATGAATAATGATGAACGATTTTTTTATTAAATATATTTTTTCTTTATTTTTTAGTTTGAATTATGTTTTTGTATTTACTTTTATTAAAAGTTTTAAATTATGTCCTTTTTCTCTTATGAACTCATACTACTGCAAGTCCTTTTTTATTTTTACATTTATTATATTTTTACAAAGGAAATTTATGTATCAATACAAGATCCAAGATGGAGATGTATGTCGTACAGACAACGCTACAACACACACAATTATTAAAGAAAAGAAATATTTTTCGAATTTGATAAATGCTCAAACACATGTCCACACTATATCTGGTTGTGCACATATTATTGAAGGCTCTGGAAGAGCAAGTTTTATTATGCATAAAGGTGCAAAAATAGTTATCGAAAATGCCTTATTTTTGCCCAAGTCCTCAAGAAATTTGTTAAGTTTTAAGGATATCCGTATGAATGGGTATCATATTGAAACAATGACTGAAAAAGGCGTTGAATATCTTTATATTACTTCAGTTGAGATGGGCAAAAAGTGTGTGTTCGAAAAATTATCCACTTTCCCATCAGGATTATATTATACATATATAAGAATGATCAAATCATATGATATAGTAAACCAGAAGTTTACTGATGCAAACTAGAAGTTTTCGGATTATTTTAAGATTTGGCATGACCGGTTAGGCCATCCCCGTTCAACAATGATGTGAAAAATTATTGAGAATTCATTTGGTCACTTGTTGAAAAACCAGAAGATTTTTCAAACTCATAAATTTTCTTGTGTTGCATGTTCAAAAGGAAAACTAATAATAAGACCCTCACCAGCTAAAATAAAGAATGAATCATTATCATTTCTTGAACGAATACATGGTGTTTGTGGCCCGATTCACCCACCATGAGGTCCATTTAGATATTTCATGGTAATAATTGATGTATCAACTAGATGGTCACATGTGTGCTTATTATCATCTCGTAATTTAGCTTTTGCAAAATTGTTTGCACAAATAATACGATTACAAGCACATTTCCCTGATTATCCAATAATAACAATTCGCTTGGATAATGCTGGTGAATTTATATCACAATCTTTTGTTACTTACGGTATGTCCATTGGGATAAAGGTAGAACATCATGTACCATATTTTCATACTCTGAACGGTCTTGCAGAATCTTTTATAAAACGAATCCAATGGATTGCAAGACCGTTGCTTATGAAATCCAATCTTCCCATTTGGGCATGGGGACATGCAGTTTTGCATGCAGCGCAACTAATACGCATCCGACCGACCAGTTATAATGAATATTCCCCTTACAATTGGTCCATGGCTATGAGCCAGATATTTCCCATTTGTGTATTTTTGGATGCGCGGTATATGTCCCAATTAATCCACCACAACAAACAGAAATGGGACCTCAAAGGGGGATGAGAATCTATGCTGGGTATGAATCTCCTTCGATAATTAAATATATTGAACCAACGACATGAGACATATTTATTGCAAGATTTGCAGATTGTCATATTGATGAATCATTATTTCCAATATTTGGGGGAGAAAACAAATAGTTGGAAAAGGAAATATCATGGAATGTATTATCATTAAAAGTTTTAGATCCTAGAACAAAAGAAAGTGAACTAGAAGATCAAAAGATAATTCATTTACAAGGTATAGCAAATCAATTGCCAGACGCATTTGCTAACCATGGTAGAGTTATAAAACCTCATATTCCAGCTGTAAATGCTCCGAGAAGAATTAAAATCCCAGAAGGAAAGAAAAAAATGCTAGTGAGTCCAAGACACGCTTGAAACGTGGTAGACCACTTGGTTCCAAAGATAACATCCTCGAAAAAGAAAAGGAGCAGATGGTCAAAACGAGAATGTCTCTCCTGAAGAGACCATAGATATAATTAATGATGAAGAGAAACAGGTACCTAATGAGAATGAAGAGATCTCGATTAATTATATCAATAAGAAAAAATTGGAACTGAGACAATACAATCGTCGATGATATTTTTGTTTATAACATAGCGCACAATATAATAAAAGAAAATGAGGATCATGAACGTACCTCTATTGAAGAGTGTAGAAGTAGAACTGATTGGCCAAAATGGAGAGAGGCAATCAAGTCTGAATTAGAATCGTTTGAAAAACGATGAGTTTTTCGGACCAGTAGTCCAAACACCGAAAGGAATTAAACTTGTGGGTAATAAATAGGTCTTTGTACGAAAGAGAAATGAACAAAATGAAATTTTTTGATACAAAGCAAGACTTGTCGCTCAAGGTTTTACCCAAATTCCTGGTATTGATTATGATTCAACATATTTTCCCGTGGTGGATGCAATAACATTTCGATATTTGATTTGTCTGGCAAATAATTAAAGACTTGAAATGCACCTCATGGATGTGGTAACAACTTATCTATATGGTTCATTAGACCGTGATATATATATATATATATATATATATATATATATATATAAAATTCCCTGAAGGATTTAAGATGCATGAAGCACATGATAATAATTCTCGGGAGATATACTCTGTTAAGCTCAACAAAGCTTTGTATGGATTGAAACAATCTGGACGAATGTGGTACAACCGCTTGAATGAATATTTGATAAAAGAAAGATATAAAAAGGATCCTATATGTCCATGTGTTTTCATAAAAGGTTTAAACTCAAAGTTTGTTCTAATTACGGTTTATGTTGATGACTTAAATATAATTGGAACTCCGGAAGAGTTATCACAAGCTATACAATGTTTAAATAAAGAATTTGAAATGAAAGACCTCGGGAAACCAAAATTTTATTTAGGTCTTCAAATTGAGCATCTTAAAGATTAGATATTTTTTGCATCAAACCTCTTATACAGAAAAGATACTTAAAAGATTTTACATGGATGAATCACACCCTTTAAATACACTAATGGTTGTGAGATCATTAGATAATCATAAAGATGTATTTAGACCACGTGAAGAAAGCGAGAAAGCACTTGGTCCTGAAATACCATATCTTAGTGCTATTGGAGCACTAATGTATCTTGATAATAATACACGTCCGGATATATCTTTTGCTGTAAGTTTATTGGTATTGGAACAGTGTGAAACATATATTCCGATATCTTTGAGGTACCGTCGACATGGGCTTATATTATAATAATTCGTCAAAGGCAGATTTAGTTGGTTATGCCGATGCGGGATATTTATCAAATCTACATAAAGCCTGACCTCAATCTGGATATGTTTTCACTTGTGGTGGAACTGCAATCTCATGGCGTTCTATGAAACAAACTTTGGTAGCAACTTCACCAAATCACGCAGAGATACTTGTAATTTATGAGGCAAGTCGTGTATGTGTTTGGTTGAGATCGTTATCTCAATATATTCAGCAAACATGTGGTTTTCCAATTGATAAATTTATCCCCACAACTTTATTTGAAGATAATACTGCGTGTATTGCCCAATTATCTGATGGTTACATCAAAGGTGATAAGACAAAGCATATATCACCCAAAATTTTCTTTACTCATGATCTTCAAAAGGAGGGCGAGATAAATGTTCAACAAATCAAATCAAGTGAGAACCCGACAGATTTATTCACTAAAGCTCTTCCTACAAAAACATTTGAGAAGATGATTTATATGATTAGAATGCCTAATTTGAAATATCTCAAGCAAAAATCTTCTCAGGAGAAGAAAAAATATGACGTTACACTCTTTTTTCCTTTATTAAGTTTTTCCTACCAGAAAAATATGTCGTTGCACTCTCTTATTTGTTGTTTACTTTTACAACAAACAAAACAAAATTCCATAATTTTAAAATCGTAATCCAAGTTTTCATAATTTTTTAAAAAATAATAACGACGCTAGAAGGAGGGCTTGAACCTCCGACCTTGTGGTTAACAGCCACACGCTCTAACCAACTGAGCTATTCCAGCTTCTTGTTGATTAAAGGTAAATAATTCTTATTAAAATATATTTAAATGGGCCTAAATAAATCTCAGTTTTCCGGAGAAAACTCAGCAATCAGCTTACGAAAAATTACAGAGTGGCTCAAGTCCGGTGGTTTCTGACGGCTAAAAACCCTAAACCTTCTTGTCGGTCGGGCAAGAAAACCCTAGATCAGAAGAGAAAGGGAGGGAGTCAGAGTTCGATTCGATGTCGGAGAAAGAAGGTTATGATTCCGATGCGCCCGAGGAGTTCACGCAGGAGCAGGTTTTTCATCTTTTTTCTACGTCTTCGGCACCTCTTTTCAGCTCCATCATCGCTCCCTTTAATTCTTCCGTGTTCGTCTTAAGTTTAATATTCACTGAGAAAATAGATCAAGAGGAACTTATTAGTGTTTCTTGGTTCTGTTTCAGACAATAGCGAAGCATGATGAGATAAGTAAAGCGCAGAAAGATAGTGAGGCCAGGTTCGTGTTCTCATTCTTACAGTTCTGTCTGAACAATCTCATTGGTACTCCTTGAAATTTCTGCGATTGGGAAAAAGGTTGTCCACTTAGAAGTAAGGGCGGGTGATCGTTAAAATTTTCGATTTGAGTTAATGGAATAGGAATCAGCTTGATTGTCTTGCAATCTGGGAGAGTTGAAGGAGAAAAGTAATTATATTTGGTGATTTGTTATGAACCTAAGCTGGTGATTATGAGGAACTTTACTGAGATCTCCTCATCTAATGGTTATATCATGGAGAAAGTTAACTGAGATATCTGTCTCATATCCAGGATGATAGCAGAACCATAGTATCCATGTTTTTGAGCTCTCATTCAATTGATACTAGTAAGAAAACTGTGGAGTTTTGTGCTTGTTTGATCTTCCCCTTGGGATATCTACAATACCTAGGGTTTGCAGAAATATATTCGTAGTCATTTTCATTAGCTGCGGTGGGATTCTTTATTCTGTAAATCCATCATTTGTAGAATCTAATAAGATGTTGTATGTTGTGGTTTTGTTTATTACTGCTAGGATACAATATTGTATATGCTGCAATTGCTTATTCTCGGTAGGAACCAGTATGCCGCGTAAAGTTTTTTTCAGGAATGATGCACGATTTCTTTTGGTCGCTGAGATTGTTCCGTGTGCTGTAGGGCTATTCGTGAAAAGAAAGAACAACGTAAGCAACGTGAAAAGAAAGAACAACGTAAGCAACATGCAAAGAGAATAACACCACAATCATCAACAAGGAGCAAAAATATTGAAGATGTGGAAGAACTTGAGGAAAACCCTGAAGCTGAACAATATCGTATGAACCAGGGATTCCTTCCCAAACATGTTGTGGAACAACTTGCTGCTCGGGAAAAGTATATAATTGTTCTCTCTTCCAATTCCCTGTATATAAATAACGTCCTTGGTGATCAAAACTATTTCCACTTGCCCCTAGTGATCAAACATAGATTAGCGATTTCTTCTTCACAGGTCTGAGCAAGCTTCTCCATCAGATTCCGAAGATGATGATAATGAGGAGGCAAAGTCTCTTACGATAGAGAAGAAGAAGAAACGGAAAAGCCTAGGGTTTGATATCTTTACACATTATATTTTTCTTGAATGGTCATACATAGAAGAGATGATAAATTAGGATTTTGGTCTGAATTTGTTTGCAGGACGAAATCGGTTATAATAGAGGAAATGCCACCACCAGAGTGCTTGAAGAACTCGTTAGAGTTCTTGAAGAAGAGGAAAATGCAAGTGGCTCGATCATCCTCTGTGTTAAACAACTCGAACCAAGCCCTCCGCCTCGTCTCAGGCATGTTAACTAATAGGCAATGATGTTTTTCTTTCTTCTATGTTGTTTGGTTAAGCTTTGAGCTGCTGTTCTTCGTCTGCTTCTTGTATCATCTTCCTTGATCGACCAAAAATGGGGATTAGTTTATCTTCTAAACCAAACAGTCCATTTTTGTGAATTTTCATTTTTTTTACGTTTAATGTTTATCACAAAAAAAATCCAAAATGATGTTGGCCCTTTCAAAGCTTAATGTAACAAGGGCGAATTTATAGAAATATTTTCTGCTTATTCCAGTTTTATTCATCAATTTAAATCAATTTAAATACAAGAGCTAAAAGTAATAATTGTGATCACACATTCGTGATCTTACAATTATGGAATTGAAACATGGAAAGAAAACAAATTCAACTAAGCAATTATGGAAGATCTATAACTCAAATTTACTAATGTCACTGTTATGATGCGAATTGAATAAGTCTTTTTCAAGGAACCGTTTAGGTTTATTCTGCGTATCTACGATTCAGTTTGATAATTCATACCGGTTGGGTTTGTCGGGATTCTTCTTTCCTCCTTTGTTTTCTTCTTTCCTTCTCTGTATTGTTGTTCCCGGGTCTTCATCAATACTCCCATCATTAACAAAAACCTTGTCCTCAATGTTCAAATCTGGAAAGTTGGTGGGAATTTGATCATAATTTTCTCACATAGCGTCTTCGATTGGTAGGTCACACCATTGAATTAACACTTCCTCCGTTGGCTTTGATCCCATTTGAACCCATCGTCGTGCAAGCACATTTTTTGGTTCCAAAGTTAAGCTTGCATCCTCACGTATGGGCGGTAGTGTCCTGTCCCCTTCTAGTTCTGTTCCAACTTTGCGATTCAGCAGCGAAACATGAAACACGAGATGTATCTTTGCCCTACCTACGGTTGTAATCAGTATGCCACAAGGCCCACCCTTTCAGTAATTTGGAATGGCCCGTAGTAGCGGTTAGCCAATTTCTGCGAAGCTCGCCGAAAGATCGATTGTTACCGATAGGGTTGTAGCCGTAAATAAACCCAATATCCGAGTTCAAAACTGACATCACGTCTCTTTTTGTGCCATCTATTTAATCATGTTATTCGCTGCCGTTAAAATATTCTTTAGTTCCCGTAGAAGGTCATCTCTGGCGGCTAGTTGAATGTCCAATTCTTCCACTGTTGTTGTATCCGTTTCATATGTCGGAATTTCGGGAGGAGAGCGACCATATAAGGCCTGAAAAGGGGTCATGCCGATGGAAGAGTGGTACGTAGTATTGTACCAATACTCAACCCATGGAAACAACGCACTCCATTGCCTGGTCTAGTACTGCAGAAACAATGTAAGTACTGCTCGATACAACAATTTACCACCTCTATTCGGCCATTGGTTTGCGGATGGTAAGCTGAGAACATACGCAGTTTCGTACCAGAGAGTTTCCAAAATTCTTGCCAGAAATGACTTATAAATATTGTCGCGGTCGCTAACGATGGATTTCGGAAGATCGTAGAGCTTAATGATATGATCCACAAACTTCGAAACGATATTTTTTTTGCTGTGAATTGATGTGACAATGGGATGAGGTGAGCTGACTTGCTGAGACTGTCAAAAACCAACATTATTGATGTTCGACCTTCGGATCTCGGTAATCCCTCCACAAAATCCATTGATATATCTTTCCAAATTTGGCAGGGTATGGGCAAAGGTTGTAAAAGTCCGGCAGGAGCTAAGGACTCATATTTGGCATGTTGACAAATTACACATGCGACTATGTATTCCCGTATTGTTTTGTACATAGACGACCAATAAAACAAGTGATGCAAACGTTTAAAGGTGCACATGATACTTGAGTGTCAACCTTGAGGCGTGTTGTGGAATTCATGTAGTAGATTCTGAACCATTGTCGAGCACTGAGGTATTACCACGCGATTGTGAAAAAGAACGAGACCATTCCGTATTGAGTACAGCTTCCCCGGGTTCTGTAGAGCGAGGTTTGCCAGTTTCTGTAAGTATGGGTCGGTAGATCCCATTTTGCGTAGTTCTTCCCATAGATGTATTTGAGGAATAAACATCCAGAGAAATTGAGCTCGTTCGGGCATACGTGATAGAGTATCGACAGCCTGATCTGTTGTTTCAGTGTTAGGATCCGTTGTTCCAAGAGATGACACAAGCTTCTTTGATCTGTTTGGATGACGAATCCGCGGCCTAGAAGGTAAGGCCTCCATGTTCGAATTGCCACCACAATTGTCAACATCTCTCATGCACAAGTAGACTAGCTCTGCTTCGTGGGGCTTAAGCCTCAACTCATGAATGTTATGGGTTGTCTGTTTTGTGTGAGCACAACATTGATTTTGTCACCTGACGCGTCCGTTTGAATAACAAATGGTTCAATAAAATTTGGCAGAGCAAGTGTCGATGTAGTTATATGACGACTTTAAGCTTAACGAAAGCTTCTTTTGCTGATACATCCTATTGAAACTTCCCACTTCTTAGCATATTTTCTAGTGGCTTCGCAATAATTTCGTAGTCTCGCACAAACTTTGTGTAGTATCTTGTGAGACCCAAGAACCCACGCATCTCTGTTACCAACGTCGGTTGTGGCCAGTCAAGCATCGCTTGTATTTTGGTGGTGTCAACGCGAACACATTATTTAGATATGCTATGTCCCACGTATTCCAATTCTTGTTGCCTAAATGCACACTTTTTAAATTTTACAAAGAGTTGATCTGGTCTGAATATGTTGAACACTTGTCGAACGTGTTGAACATGATCTTCCCACGAAGTGTTGTACAACAATATATCGTCGAAAAATACAAGGATGCAATTACGAAGAAGGGCTCGGAAGATGGGGTTCATTAATGCCTGAAACATTAATGGTGTGTTGCACAATCCAAAAGGCATTACGAGATACTCGTAGTGTATGTTATGCGTGCGAAAGGCTTTCTTGAAGACATCTTGAGGATGACCCCACACTTAATGATAACCCACAGTGAGGTCGAGCTTGGTGAAGTAGCTTGCCCCATGTAAGGCAGCACGGTCGGGCAATGCATCCAGCACGGTCAGGCATAATGGTAAAACATCTTGTCTACATTTACGGAAGAAACATGCCCAATTGGGCATGACATGGAGCACGGTCGGGCATGAGTTTGTAAAACGGTCTACTGACTAATTTGGTGGAAACAAGTCGGCTAAAGCTTCTAATTCAAATTATAAAGCCTCAAGACAGAAGGCATTCAATGATCAATCCATCCACCATCTAGAACACACCATTCACAGCCACCATCACTCCATAGAGTCCCTTTGACGAGAGACACACAAGGAGTTGGGGATTGATTCGGGATCATCATTCGTTTGATATCTCTATGCTCTTTACTCTACTGATTTCGTTTATGTTGTTAAAACTCATGAGCGAGTAATAGATTTGTTCTAGGAGAAGGGATTAGCCGATGATTATCCCGGAACTATCTTTTGATTCGTTTATGAATGTATTTCCCTGTTTCGTTTATCTATTCTTTGTCTGAGCGCTTACTGTCTTGTATTTACGAATGACCATATATATGCATGTGTTAGGGATTAGGAGAAGGACTGAAAGGTGAATTGTCCTAGAAGATCAGGTTTAGAACAACCGAGACTAGTTCATGAAAATAGGATAGTAACGGCTGAGGGTTGAATCGGGCGAATCATGAATCGTAATGGGGTTTAGTTAGGGTGTCAGCCACGAAAGTATGTGATGACTCAATCTAGCCATGTTCCTATGCCTTGAGAGAGGGTAGGTTCCACATTAGGATCATCCGCCTTAGATATCTTGATAGGGAATGCACGATTAGATCGATCGGAGATAGGTTTCAGAAGCTATGCGGTGAAACCGGATTCCTAGAACGTTTGCCTCTTTGTTTAGGACTTATTTATCCATTTCATCACCATCATCATTGCATCTCACCATTCTTATTCTTTCGCAACAAGCATTGGTTCTACTTTTGATTCTTAGATCGTGTACATTAGTTCTCGTGGGATCGACACCTTAATTACTACACACGTGCCGTGCACTTGTGGGTAGTTTAGGTTAACTAGTTTAACTTGACACACATCAAACGTTTGGCGCCGTTTCCGGGGACTAATTGTCAACACTTTTAGGATTTAGATTTAGAATCATACTTTTTTTTTATTTTGTTTTTCTTTTCTTTTCGTTTCTTTCTACTAATTTTTTTTACTTGTCTATCGTAGGTGCATGACCCGATCTCAAGGTAATTCGAATTTGCATCGAATCGACCTTGAGATTGAGAGAACGATTAATAAATGAAAGAAGGGCAAGGGAGAAGAAAAAGTAGACACGACCAATCCACGAGCAATGGACAACCCTAATGATGTATTGAATGGTCACAAACAACCGCAATTGCCCGTGGGTAATGCAGCACAATTACAGCAAAGACATGCTCATCCACCATGTCGTATTTGTGATTACGTGGTGCCGAACATTAGCAACATCCAAACTGCAATAAGAACGTCCGCTGTTGCGAGGGAGCAATTCGAGATCAAGCCTGCAATGATCAACATGTTATACCAAAAATAGTTTATGGGCAGAAATCACAAAGACCCTCATCAATATCTACGAGACTTCTAGAGCTATCAATCACATTCAAAATTCATGGAGTCTCGGAAGATGAGATCTTGTTGCGTCTCTTCCCCTTCTCAATTGGGGGACGAGCGAAGGCGTGACTACAATCTCTTCCCGCTGGTTCGATCACTACATAGGACTAGCTATCATGACATTCCTATCACGGTTCTTCCCTCCGAGCAAGACAATCTAAATGCGAGGAGAAATCACAATGTTTAGATGCCGAGAGGGAGAGAAGTTATTTGAAGCATGGGGAAGATTCAATGACTTTTTACAAATGTGTCCTTATCACAACCTAGAGCAGTGGTTCGTGATCCAAACATTCTACAATGGGATCACGGATGAGTTAAGAATGACATTAGACAACGCTGCTCGAGGATCATTCATGGACTTAAGCGTTGAAGAGGCATACGAGCTTATTGATAATCTTGCCATGAACCACACCATGTGGTCTACACCAAGAAGTATGCCAAACAAGATACGAGGTCTTTACGAAGTAGATGAAAGAAGCGCGATAGGCAAATGTATTGTGCAAATTGTGGAGAAATAGATCATATGGCTTACCAATGCACAATGCAAGAAGGCATGGAACAAGTGAACTACACCCAGCAGCAAGGCAACACGCAATTTGGGAACTCATACAACCCGAATTGGATGAACCATTCGAATCTCTCGTATCGCACGACACAACTGGTGAAATTCTCGGGTTTTCAACAAAGGCAGCAGTCATATAAGCAATCGCAGCCATTCCAGCAAACTCCTCAACCTCTTGAAGCTCCTTCGTCAAGCCTTGAGGCAGTGATGCTCGAATTCATCAAAGAGAAAAGACAACATAAAGATAGCAACAAGGAGCAACAATCACTACAAGCGAAATTCAACGCAGAAATGGAGACATCATTGAATGAACTGAAAACTTGAATGGACTCCTTGAGCACGCATCGAGTGGGGACTGCGATCAATGAGCTGAAGACTCAAATGGACTCCTTGAGAACGCATGTAAAGATGCTAGAGAATTCCATTGCGCAATAGGCTGCATCATCCTCTCGGAATCCCGGAATGTTACCCGAAAAGCCCGATCTTAACCTGAGAAAGCACGTAAACACCATCACTTTGTGCAGCGAGGATACGATCGAGAATCCACCCTCCAAATTGCAAAAGAACGTTGCTGAAAATTTAGTGGACAAAGGAGAAGGAAAAACTGCAATCATGGAAAGGTATGAGCCTGATTTAGAGAAACCATATGTTGCTCTGCCGGCATACGAACCTCTTATACCATTTCCTGGACGCTTGGTGAGCATTGAGCAACAAGAATCAAGAGAGCGTGACCAAATTCTTCCATTACCTCAAGCAGCTCGACATCAACATGCCATTCGTGGAAGCCCTCCAAAAGATGCCTAAGCGAGCAAATTTACCTTAAAGAGGTTGTTTCCAAGGAGAAGAACATCAAAGAGAGTAAGACAGTAACACTCATTGAGGAATGCAGCGCTGTTCTCCAAAACAAGTTGCCACCGAAGTTGAAGGACCCTAGAAGCTTCTCCATCTCATGCACCATAGGAGACATTAACATCGTTAAAGCTTTATGCAATTTGAGAGAAAGCGTGCGCATAATGCCACATTCGGTCTATAAGCGGGTGAACTTCGGGAACATCAAGTCTACGAAGATGTGTCTACGACTTGCGGATCGTTCGGTAAGGTATCCGGTGGAAATTGTTGAAAACATTCCCACCGAGGTAGGTAGTATTTGCATTCTCACTGATTTTGTTGTACTCAATATCGAGGAAGATGCTAACGAACCTATTATTCTCGGTAGACCATTTTTAGCTACTGCAGGTGCGAAGATAGATGTACAACAAGGGAAGCTCTCTCTACGTGTCAGTGATGAGAGGATTGAATTCCATTTGTCCAACCCCAAGGAGTCATGCCATAGAGTTGATGTGCTAGACGAGTCAGTGAATGACACGTTTGATCGAGTAAGTATTTCCGATCCTTTTGAGAGAGGGCTAACGAAAGTTTGCAATGCTGCAGGGCTTGCCGATGAAGGAGCCAAGGTCTATACTAAATTCGTGAGTGCCATTGAGGCACGGTAAGATGCTCCACATGAGAAGATGTCGTACGAAACGCTCACTGATTTTGCGGTAGAGAAGGCATCTAAGCTGCAGCTTGAACCTCTTCCTTCCTCTTTTCGACATGAAATGTAAAAGCAACCCATCTGTCTCAAGAAGCGTAGGAGAGTGAGTCCTTCGATATGTATAAGCTGGATGCCTAAAGAGGACAGACGCGAACCTTCCATCGATGATCAAAGGAGGCTGCACCAACGTTTGGAAGAAAAAGGAGTGACGACGGCAATGCGCAATGAGAAAGGCGACCGCGCTGAAGGATGGCACGATACAAAGACCATATCTCGTGACTTTTGGCCATGTGATTTTGTTATACTATTTGACTCTTGTTTTAATTCTTTCCCAGATAGATTACATTCCCGTTGGGCTTGTCCATTTCAGGTACGAGAAGTCTTCATACATGGAGAGGTAAAACTATGGAGCGATTCGAGCGGAACGTTCACAACAAATGCGTAGCACCTTAAGCTATATCAGACCGCTCCACCGATCGAAAGTGGAAATTCCATCTCCCTATTCGATACACCCATCCCACACACATGAAGCATGGAGACGTCAAGCTTAACGACGTTAAACTAGCGCTTTCTGGGAGGCAACCCAACATTTTGTTTTTCTTTTGATTTATATTTCGCACTTGTTTTATTTTGAAAAACATAAACAATAAAAAATAAAAAAACATAAGAAGAAGAACATGTGCAACCATGGCTTCACCTTCCTATCCTGCATCGGAGCTTCACGTCGAGGACGTCGTTCAATTCAAGTTTGGGGGGAGTTGCTCACGTTTGTCAAGTGATCTCATTTCATTTTCCTTTATTTTTGTAGCTCTTAGGTTAGTTTTAGTTGTTTTTGAGTTAGAGTCGTCCCAGGCATTTGTCCGGTGTCATGTTTTGAGATGAACCTTGACCCTATGATGCTTAATAAGTTGGCCTTTTCCGTGATATCTTGCATGTTAGAGCTTATTAGTTGGTTGAGGAACGAGTGGGTCGTAAGTCTTTGGAAATCCTAGTGTTCTTTATGGGAAGTTTAGTTGAGTTTTCTAGGTTAGTTTCTGGTTCATCTTCTCTATCCAAATGATTATACTTCATCTTAACGATGCTTTATTTTTTTTTCACGAGGATGATTTGGCAGCATGAGTTGAGCTTGTTTTGCAGAAAATAAGAGCACACACTAACACTCCGCTATCGATAGAAATAATGTCTAAAATCATGATCCAAAATCGATAGAAGTGCATCGACCTTGATACTTTTTCGATGGTTTGGGTCTAAGTGGTTGGTTGACGATCATCTTTCTACGTCCTAAGAGCAAGGCGCATAAAAACATCATCTACTCTGCTGCACTCTTGAACGAGGTGTAAGAGTATACCGTCATTGGTAGTTTGGGTCTAAGTAGAAGTTGAATCCCTTCAAATCCGACGTCCTAGAAGCCTAGTGTGTTCGCGATATCAATAAAACAAGAATAATGAAAAGAAGGAAAAAATGAAATAAAAGAATAAAGAAGCTCGAGAATATACCAAGTGTCCTCTTTGATTATGTGATTGGCATTTGTTTGAAGTCTCGTTTGGTAGAGAGAGTTTTGGTTTGTCACTTAACTCGTCTTTGATTTACTTTCTTATAGGTAGCCATGGTGAACCTAAGATGAAGACTGAAAGTTATTAGGCCAAAATTTGCCTTAACTTGTTTGTTGATCAATTAGGTTTGCTTTAGCGGTATTTTTAGGGGAAAGGGGAATTCTCGCATTTTATATCTCCCACGTGTTCTGCGTTTACGTTTTTTAGGGACAAGCAAACATTTAAATCTGAGAGATTTTGATCATCTCGTTTTTGTACACGTTTCTCGCATGATTTTAGAGATGTTTATGACCATAGTTGTGAGGTTTACGTGTGATTTTGTATTCGTTTTACTTATTTCCTTTTTTCGTGTTCTTATTGGTTTTAATGCGTATTCGATTCAGGAGCTAAGGAGCGTACACGGGACATAATTCTACATTGAAGGTCACAACGGAAGGAACAAGAAGTGGACAAGTCACGGCCAAGAGTGATCAAGTACACGACCGAGCATGCATCAAAGGACACAGCCAGGTTGAGCATGATCAAATGTCCGACCGAACAGCAACCCTCATCTTGTGCACGACCGGGGGTCCAAGCCAGCACGGTCGGGCTCCTCTTTGGTGAACTAGCCCGGTCGGGCTTGGTGTCCAATATGATCGGGCATTTTCCTTGTTGAAGCAAGAGCACGGTCGGGCTATGACAAGAGCACGGTCGGGCGTTTGGTGCAGATTCATCCCCGTGGCTTATGCACGGGTCGGTCGTTCCAAGTGCACGGTTGGGCACCAAGCATTGAAGGCAGCACGGCCGGGCAATGCATCCAGCACGGTCGGGCATAATGGCAAAACAGCTTGTCTACACTTACGGAAGAAGCATGCCCGACCGGGCCTGACATGGAGTACGGTTGGGCATGACTTTGTAAAATGGTCGACCAAATAATTTGGTGGAAACAAGTCGGTCAAAGCTTCCAATTCAAATTATAAAGCCTCAAGGACAGAAGGCATTCAATGATCAATCCATCCACCATCCAGAACACACCATTCACAACCACCATCCATCCATAGAGTCGCCTTGACAAGAGGCACGCAAGGAGTCGGGGATTGATTCGGGATCATCACTCGTTTGATATCTCTATGCTCTTTACTCTACATATTTCATTTATGTTGTTTAAACTCATGAGCGAGTAGTAGATTTGTTCTAGGAGAAGGGATTAGCCCATGGCTATCCCGAAACCATCTTTGATTCGTTTATGAATGCATTTCCCCGTTTCGTTTATCTATTTTTTGTCTGAGCGCTTACTGTCTTGTATTTACGAATGACCAGGTATATCCATGTGTTAGGGATTAGGAGAAGGACTGAAAGGTGAATTTTAGTCCTAGAAGATTAGGCTTAGAACAACCGAGACTAGGTCATGAAAGTAGGGTAGTAACGACTGAGGGTTGAATCGGACGAATCATGAATCGTAATGGTGTTTAGTTGGGGTGTTAGCCACGAAAGTAGAGGATGACTCAATCTAGCCACGTTCCTATGCTTTGAGAGAGGGTAGGTTCTACATTAGGATCGTCCATCTTAGATATCTTGATAGGGACGACACGATTAGACAGATCAGAGATAGGTTTCGGAAGCTATGCCAGATTCTTAGAATGTTTGCCTCTTTGTTTAGA
This sequence comes from Gynandropsis gynandra, assembly GCA_036759665.1. Classification (NCBI taxonomy): domain Eukaryota; kingdom Viridiplantae; phylum Streptophyta; class Magnoliopsida; order Brassicales; family Cleomaceae; genus Gynandropsis; species Gynandropsis gynandra. The sequence goes on along the minus strand of CM071868.1, from coordinate 38,264,527 downwards.
ATACATTTATCCACTGTATCATCATCATCATCATTGCATCTCACCAGTCTTATTCTTTCGAAGCAAGCATTGGTTCTAATTTTGATTCTTAGATGGTGTTACATTAGTCCTCGTGGGATCGACACCTTAATTACTACACACGTACCGTGCACACGCATCACATCTCTTCTAGGATTTGTGTAATCACGCTTTGGTTGTTGATACATACCGCAAACAGGGTATGGCCTTGTCTGGCAACCTTCAAGATTGCAGTGGTTGGCGTAGCGGTGATGGGTTCTGCTCCTATTCCGTGGATCGTACATTCTTCATCAGCCCAGTTGATAACGTGTAATTCGTCTTAGCATTTTGATTTCTTTCTTAGACTAGTTTTATTATGATTTTGGACTTTACCCACATATTAAGTACAATTTAGGCTTCTTCTATCGTTTTCTCGTGTTTTGCAGAAAACAAAGATATCAGGACGCAAAGACAAACAAATACCGCAAAACTACCCTAGGTTCAGAAGTGCCCGACCGGGCGCCTTAGACAGTCCGATCAGGCTCATTAATCAGAAGTCGCCAAGAAGAGAACACATGGCCTGAGCAACTTTATTGCTCGAGCGATCAACCTTTTGAAGACAGGTGTCTGACCGGGCTGTTTGTTGTGCCCAGTCGGGCGTATAGGAAACCTATCACGCGAAACCCATTTTGTTCGTCATGCATCTAAGTTATTGATTTGATTCATCGAGATGAGTACGTTGATTTGCTAGGTAGTGGATTTAGGCATCGAGAGAGTCACTTCCAATATTTGAGCTTGATTTCCCCATTAAGTCATAGAAACACCCATTACAAGTCTGGTATTCTCGAAACCCATGGTGTTTTATATTATTGAATTTAATCTCGTTATTATTTTGTATCTTAGTTTCTTGGCTTGACAATCTTCCATTTCCTGCATTGTTTTCATTTTCTGTTCTCTTTATGTTTTGCTTTTATTTTCTAGCTTGAAAACCATATCTTGATCGATCTTCTTCTCTTGAGTCTTAGTTTTGATATCTGCACTAGTTCCTTGAGTTCGACCTACCACTACATGATTCGTATACTTGCGGTAGAGTGGTATAAGAATTAAAACTTGATCTAACTACACATACTAGGCCAGCAATCGAGTTTTTTACGTTGTTGCCGAGGAACTAGTTACGAAATTAGAATTAGGATTTCTATTGAGTCGAGATCCCATCCTTTCCGAGTCTTTTGCTTGTTTCAATTTCCTGCAGTTTTAATTTTATTTGAGTCTATTACATCTCTTTCAATCTAACCTTTGATTGTTGTTGTCTTCCTACGTGCAGATTCCCTAGTGTTTGCCTAGGAGTTCGAAGGACAAAGAACTCCTCTTCGACCCCGAAATTGAGAAGATTGTCCAAGGGTTGTTAAAACAGCATAAATCAAGACTTAGTGCAGCTAGAAGTCTAGAGGAGAAAATAACAGTTGAGGAAGAAACGCTTGAAGAAGATTCATCTAGCGAAGAAGAGATGGTTGTGGAGGAAGTACCAGAAACATATGGGGCGTACACCGCGCCTAAACACACACAACTTCTCTCCTCCATCTGATGGCCCGAGGTGGACAGAAACAGATTTGAACTGCATCAGATGTTGAGCCAATCGCCTTTCAGGGGACGACCTACAAAGGTCCCAAACCAACATCTTACTCAATTCAAGATGTTGTGTTCGAACATGAAAATGTACCCCGTGATACAAGATAAAGCGATAATGTTGCTTGCTTTCCCGTTCTCAATCAGGGAGCATCCACTTGAATGGCTTTACACTCTACCACATTGAGTCAGCTCGAAGAACACTTCATGATGCGATTTTCTCACCCCATAAGACGCAGTCATGTAAGAACAAGATAAATTCATTTGTGAAAGATGATAAAGAGAGTTATCTTGAAGCTTGGCTACAATTCAAGGGATACCAACGAGAATGCCCTCACCCTGGTATGGACAAGAAGTATCTCATAGCTACATTTATTTAGGGACTTCGTGATGAGGTAAGAGATTGGTTGAACACTGCATGTGCTGGTTCTTTACATGATCTCCCATTCGCCACCATTGAGGCCAATATCAAGAAGATAATTGAGGAAAGAAATACCTCATTGGGTGAGTAAAGTCGTCTACTACCAACTAGGGAAATGGAAAATAAGGTGCTTGCTTTGCATGCTGAACTTGCTGAGATGAAATTGAAAATGGCAACCATGCACCAAGTATCCTCCAATTCTCACGAATTCCAGAAGATTGTGGATGTGAATTATGTTGCCAACAACCATACTGCAACACCTAGAATCCGGGTTAGAGAAACCATCTCAAATTTTCCTACAAGAACATTGATAACGTCCTACATCCACTACAAGGAAACTATCAGCCTAAGCCGCTTCAGAGACAACCTTAAAAAATCAGAATTTCCAGCCTAGAGCACGAGTGCAGAACCAAGGCAATCAAGGATATCAACAAAAAGGGGTACCAGTGTTAAGAAGAAAGGCCACGTCCTGCTCTTCTCCGCGTCCCGAGCCGTATCCCGCTCACTTATCCACCTCTTGAGCCTCATCTCGCTCTTCTCCGTGTCCCAAGCGGTGATCAAAGCGGTGATCGAATCTCTGAAAATGTTTTGGTCGATTTTGTTTCTTTTGAAATCTATTCTCTTTCATAATTTATTTTCGATTAATTTTTTTAATCTCTCTTTGTTTTTGTTTCCCTTTATTTGCTCAGATCTCTTTTCATGAACTCGACCAAAAGCATCTCAATCTCGTTCAATGTAAACAATTACTCCATTTGGACTAAGATTGCTAAGGCTAATCTTGGCATGCGAGGTCTTAGAGGTTTTGTGAAAGGATCGGATGTGAAACCGGTAGATTCAAGTGCCGGATTAGAAAAATGGGAACAAAATAAACTCACTGCCTTGGTTGTTTTACAAAATTCCCTCGAATCTCATATACTTCATACATATGGGCACATAGAGTCTCCTAAGGAGCTTTGGGACGAGTTGAAACAAGTTTTTGGCAATGAATCTAATCTTAGTCGTGTGTGTGAAGTAAAGAAAGACCTTAATAATATAAGGCAAGAGGAAAAGCATTTTAACCAGGCTTTGGGTAATTTTAAGGAACTATAGTCTGAACTTGATTCTCTAAGGCCTCATACAGTAGATCCTGTGGAAATTGCTTTAAGAGCGAACCAAGATCAAGTCTTTTATCTTTTACTCGCTCGACAACAAATACAACGACCTTATTCATCAAATACTTCGCCAAAACGAGTTTCCCTCGTTTAACGAAGTTTGTACGATGATTAAAAGGGAGGAAGGGGAAACCGTCTATTTAAAGAAATAGTCGATGATGCTAATGTCTCTAAAAGAACCTTTGGGCAAGCCACTTCTATCAAGCCTTTCAAAATGCAATTCTCTTGTGAGCATTGCAAAAAGAAAGGTCATATAAATGATCGTTGTTGGATCCTTCACCCCCATATGAAGAACAAAAGTCGTGACGACCAAGGTAATGCTATTATGGCCTCTGAGTCCGAGTTTGTCACTAAGGCAGACCTCAAGGAGTTTTTCCAAATTATTAAGTCAAAAAATCAAACAAACAAAGTAGATAAAGTGGGAGGTAATGTTACCTCTGCTCTCTTTGTTTTTCGAAACCATATTATAATAGATTCTAGAGCTACAAATCATATGATACAAAATCATGACTTGCTTAAAGATATAAAACCTCATAGTGGCTCTTTTTCTATTGCGAATGGGGAGAGTGTTCCAATTAAAGGAACAGGGAAGCTTAAGCTTCTCGGACATGATACAAGGGCTCTCTTTGTTCCAAAGTTTTCTAATAACTTATTTATGTCCAAAAGCTTGCAAAAGACCTTAATTGCTATGTTTGCTTCGATTCTAAACTCATTCTGGATGCAGGATATTAAAAGCAAACAAGTAATCGGTAAAGGAAAGCTCCTCAATGGTCTTTATGTTCTTGAGTCTATGTTTTGTGATCCTGAGTCCATGTTTCTATCAAATTCAAATATTGATAAAGTTTCTATATGGCATGCGAGACTTGGACACCCTCATAGCAAAGTTCTAAGCATCATTTTTCCTGATCTTAAAGATAAACATGCAGCATGTGAAGCTTGCATCTTAGGAAAACACGTAAAATAAGTTTTTCCAAAATTTGTTCCGGTTAATAAAAATTGTCTTCAACTAATCCATTCTGATGTTTGGACAGCTCCATGTGTTTCTCGTGATCAAAAGAAATATTTTGTAACCTTCATCGATGAAAAATCAAAGTTTACATGGCTTTATACTCTCTGGTCTAAGAGTTGTGTTTATGACGTGTTTATAAAGTTTCATAAGCATGTTTTAACTCAATATGATGCTAAAATAAAATGTCTAAGGATTGACAATGATGGAGAGTATACTAGTCTTCAGTTTTGCAGGTACCTTGAAGAACAAGGCATTACACACCAAACCTCGTGTCCCTATACTCGACAACAAAACGGAGTGTCCGAGAGGAAGAACATGCACCTAATGGAAGTCTCGAGAACTATCGTGTTCGATCGAGATGTTTCTAAAAGGTTTTGATCCAATGCAGTCATGACCGCATGTCACATCATTAATAGAATTCCTCCAAAGGTTCTAAAGGACAAATCACCTTATGAGGTATTAAACTCTACAAAACCTGATATTGAGTATTTTAGAACTTTCGGTTGTGTGTGTTGTTTTCACCTTATGGTATTAAACTCTACAAAACCTGATATTGAGTATTTTAGAACTTTCGGTTGTGTGTGTTTCGTTTTTGTTCTTGACTCACAGCGAAAAAAGTTGGAACCAAGGAGCACTAAAGCCATGTTCTTCGGATACTCCGTCAATAAAAAAGGCTACAAGTGTTTTGATCCAAAATCTCAACATTTAATAGTGTCTCGAGATGTTATGTTTCTCGAAGACAAGAGCTTTCATGATAAAATCAGTTGGGAAGAGATTAAAGGAATCTCAGAACCAAATGATATATGTTTGTACCTTAGAAACTTAGTAAATTCAATTTCTAAAACTAACAATGAAACAAGTCCTCTGCCAAGTGTACCTGAACGTCATGAAGACCAAAATGATCAAGAAATATCAGAAAATGGAGAACAAGAAAGCCATGATGTATATTCTGAGGAAAATCATGAGGAGGAAACTCGAGCCTCAAATCATGAGAATGAAGATCAAACCCATGATCATAACCAAAATGAGGATCAGGACGTCGATGAAGTTGAAGGAAGGATTCTAAATGAGATAGTGCCTCAGAGAAGCACTAGAATAAGGCGACCAATCTCGGAATGGATTCACAATCCTATTCAATGGCGTGACAACCAAACACCCTATTTCAATGGCGTGACAACCGAACATCCTATTCAAAGTTTGTCTCTTTGGAATTTATTTCTACTTATCATAAAGCTTTTCTTAGTAAAATTGACAGGGTTATCGAGCCAAAAACCTATACAGAAGCCGAAGGGAAGCTAGAATGGGAGGAAGCCATGGCTGAGGAGCTAGCAAGAAAAGTAGTGTAGAAGAGGAAACAATGATGGTCACGCTGCGACACATGTCGTTATCCAACATGAGCTGTCACGGAAATTAAACGACCCAAGTATCTTCATCATTCCTTGTAAGCTGGGAAATGTTGCTATTAGCAATGCCATCTGTGATTTAGGGGCTAGTGTCAACCTCCTACCGTTTTCAATTTTTGAGAAATTGGATATGGGTGAGATGAAACCTACGAGGATGGTAATACATAAGACCGATCATTCAGTGAAATACCTAGTTGGGATTTTGGAAAATGTACCACTCAAAGTAGGTGGTTATTACATCCCTATTGATTTTGTGGATTTGTACATGGAGCAAGATACAAAGGTACCTATCATTTTTGGAAGACCATTCCTCAACGCTGCCGATAGTATTATGTATGTAAGGGGAGAGAGTTTAAAAATGAAAATAGGAGAGGAGACAATGGAGTTTCAATTGGATCAGCGTCTAAGAAACCATTCGTGGTAGAGTTTGTATTCTACTTCGGTGTCTTGGAGGAATTGGCCAATGAAGTGCTTAAAGAGTTTAGAGACATCAAACCATTGGAATTAGCTCTAATGGCTAGTAAAAGAGGTTGTTATGCTAATCAAGATGAAATCCATGAGTACCAACAAATTCTGGGAACTTTGAAAGAGGTGAAAGGTGACGAAACTGATGAATGTCCGACCGGGCAACATGTCATGTCTAACCGATCATCCTCATCACAATAGAGCACGATCGGGCAAGACCTAAGCTCGACCCATGCATTTTCTTTGGCACAAACTGGGATAATTACAAGCTTGACCGTGCTGTTCGTGATGACTGATCTGGCTCCCTCTTTGAGAACAGCACGATCGAGCAAACATCGTGCCCGACCCGTGCATTTCTCTCATTAAAAATTGAGAACGTCAACAGCCCAATCGGGCTTATGGAGGACACAATCGGGCTAACAAAATTTGCAAGGAGTCCGACCAATTAGTATACTTTTCACGATCGGGCATTCATTGTCAATAACATTTCGGCTGAAATTTCGAAGTCTCCTCAATCCGTGAAGCATTCTAAACCCGATTGGAGCATTGAGAAGACACCTAAAGTGAAACTTAAAACCTTAGTACAAGGGCTCAGGTATGAATTCCTCGGACTCAGTTCCACTTACCCCTTTATTGCTAGCGACGTTTTGGATAGCACACAGATAGACATGTTGTTGAAGGCACTCAAACGTTATAGAGCATCCATTGGAAACACTCTAGATGATATCCCTGGGATCCTAACATGATGGAAGATGTCAAGAAGGAAGTGCTCAAGGTTCTTGATGCAGGTATCATCTATCCAATCTTGGACAACACATAGGTGGGTCTAGTTCATGTCGTACCAAAGAAAGGAGATATCATAGTTGTTCCCAAGGCAAAGAAGGAATTAATATTGACTAGGATAGTCACAGAGTGGCAAATGTGCATCGACTACAGAAAGTTGAACGCAAATACCAGGAAATATCATTTCATGTTGCCTTTCATTGATCAAATGCTTGAACGTTTAGCTCTTCACTCCTATTTTTTTTCCCTGATGGCTATTCAGGTTTATTCCAGATACCGATCCATCCCAACGACCAGGAAAAGACGACATTTACTTGTCCATTCGACACCTACGCTTTTTGTTGCATGCCATTCGATTTGTGTAACGTTCCTGCTACATTCAGCGTTGCATGGCATCTATTTTTTCTTATATTGATGGTGACATTTTGGAAGTTTTCATGAATGACTTCTCTGTCCATGGACCTTCCTTTGATAAGTGTCTGATCAACCTTTGCAAGGTTTTGGATAGATATTTGCAGGCTAATTTCGTGCTAAACTAGGAAAAATGTCATTTCATGGTTAGAGAAGGTATAGTTCTGGGACACTAAATTTCAGAGAAGGGTATTGAAGTAGACAAAGTTAAAATAGATGTGATAGAGAAGCTACCCCTTCCCATAAATGTCAAAGGAATACGCAGTTTTTTGGGACATGCGTGTTTCTATAGACGGGTCATCAATGAGTTCTCTAAGATTGCTAGACCTCTCATTTAATTGCTCGGCAAATATGCAAAGTTTGAGTTCACTGAGGAATGCCTGAAAGCCTTTAAAACTCCAAAGAAGGCTTTAGTCTCACCTTCCATTATACAACCACCAGATTGGGAGTTCCCATTCGAGCTCATGTGTGATGCTAGCGACTACCCTGTGGGAACAGTTTTAGGACAACGGAAAACAAGCTATTGCATGCAATATATTATGCAAGCAGAACTCTAGATGATGCTTAAGCTAACTACACCACGATAGAGAAAGAATTGCTTGCAGTTATCTTTGAAAAATTTCGGTCCTACCTCGTTGGATCCAAAGTTATTGTGTTCACTGACCATGCTGCACTGAGATACCTTCTTACCAAAAAGGATGCCAAACCCAGTCTCATTTGGCGGACTCTAATCCTACAAGAGTTTGATTTGGAGATCAGAAACCGAAAGGGGGCCAAAAATTGAGTTGTTGATCACCTCTCACACTTTGAAATCCCCTAGAATATACCCATTGATGACTTTTTTCGGGATGATCATGTTCTAGCCATCACTGCCATCTCAGAGCCAAGGTATGTAGATTTTGCTAACTATCTCGTGTGCTAGGTATTCCCACATGGGCTGAGCTACAATGCAATGAAGAAGTTCCTGCATGACGTGAAGGTTTATTATTGGGATGAACCCTTTCTTTTTCAAGAAAGGAACATACGTGTTATTTAGGCGATGTATTTCGGAAGAAGAAATCCAACAAGTGATTTTCCATTGTCACTACACTGGGCACTTTGCAACTTCCAAAACCACTTCTAAGATCTTCCAAGCGGGATTCTATTGACTCACGCTTGAAAGATCTTAGAAGCGGTTTTGGAAATTACGAATTGCCCAGCGTAGTGACAATGGAAAATCACTTGTTGGATTTCTTCTTCCGAAATGCATCGCCTAAATAACACGTATGTGCCTTTCCGATACGTCTCTTCTTGTGACATATGTCAAAGAACGGGGAACATCTCTAGACGCAATAAAATGCCTCAGTAGTAAATTTTGGAGGTTGAACCCTTCGATGTTTGGGCGTAGACTTCATGGGTCCATTCCCATCTTCATGCGGGAATCTCTACATTTTTTGTAGCTGTGGATTATGTGACCAAATAGGTAGAAGCATAGGAAAGCCCCACGAATGAATCAAATGTGGTTGTGAAACTCTTCAAAGGCATTATCTTTCCTAGTTTCGGTGTCTTGAGAGTTGTCATCAGTGATAGGGGTAAACATTTCATTAATCGGTCTATCGAGAAACTGCTAAAGAAATACGGGGTGAGACACAAGATTGCCACACCTTATCACCCTCAAACCAGCGTACAAGTAGAGATCTCTAGCAGAAAAATCAAACCATCCTCGAGAAGACCGTTTCCAAATCTCGTAAGAATTGGTCTCTCAAGCTCGATGATGCAATTTGGGCTTATAGGACAACCTTCAAGACCCCGACAGACATGAATCTATTTCAATTGGTCTATGGCAAGGCCTTTCACCTACCCGTTGAGCTGGAACATAAGGCATACTAGGCCATCAAAGCACTCAACTTTGATTACAAGATTGCAGTAGAGAAACAGGTTCTACAACTTCACCATTTGGAGGAATTAAGTCTTGATGCCTACGAGAACACACAAAGAGATGGCACGACCGTCACATCCTCCAATGATCCTTCAAGGAAGATGATCTCGTTCTACTCTTCAACGCTCCAGCATTCCTTCAAGGAAGGCGATCTCGTTCCTCTCTTCAACTCCCAGTTGAAACTTTTCCTAGGCCCAGGAAGTCGCGTTGGTCTGGACCATTCAGGATTGTGCTACTTTCTTCCCATGGAGTGTCGAGTTGGACCACAATAAGGGAAACACATTCACGTTCAACGTTCAGCATCTAAAGCTCTACAACTCTGAAAACATGACAAACGGAAGAGGCATACTTTCTCTTTTGGATCCTTCACACGAGTAGAGCATCTCGATCAGGCTCAGGACCATAAACAAGCGCTATTCGGGAGGCAACCCGAGCTTCATATCCTTTTGGATTTCTAAGACTTAAGTCTTTTCCTTTTTCGCATGTATGTACCCTACTGGCTACAATGATGTATCGTATTCTTTCACATTTGGGTTGTGTGACTACTATCACAGGTTTTCCACTTCGATATTATCCACAATAGAGTAGATGTGTATAACATCCAACTGTACCACCAAGTCGGAAAAGTAGAATACACAAGGTGTATACGTTTTCACTTTCCTTATCCTCTCCTAAGCTTTGGCATACGGGTTCCTCTCACAGATTTTGAACATTGGGACTGTGTTCCTGAAAGATATGCTTGCGATTGCGATTAGACGTTGATTTCTTCTTTTTATTTTAGCATTTACGTCATTTTTTTCTTAGGATTTCTACATGATATCTAGTATGAGACATTGAGCTTTATCCATTTCTTATGTGACTTTGTTGAATCGGGAAAAAAAAGCCTAGATTTGCTGAAAAGAACTTTTAGATATTGGCTAGTCTAGTATTTGTGCATGAATCCATGGTTTATAGTTGTATTACGCTCCCTAGGTTTCAGTCTCTAGTATCTATAGCTCCATGTATATCGTTCACTCTTTGCTAGGTCGAACACCTTTTAGATTTACTTTTCTATTCTTATGATCCCACACGCTTGCACTCCGTTTTCAATAAATTAAGATTAAAGCTATTTCCGTCTTACATTGACATGAGTGCATTGATCTCGATGGTTCGAGTCTAAATGGTGGATTGAGGCGCTTTTCTACATTCTAAGGATCAGAGTTGATGCGTAACGTTATGGTTCGGGTCTAAATGGTTCTTCAATAACGCAACCTCTCCACTCCTTTAAGGTTACAAAACACTATTAGTGTGCCAATGGAAAACCTGGGTCTAAGTAGAAAGGTGCCTTCTCCAACTTTGACGTCCTAGAAACCGAGCGCGGAATGTTCTATACTAAAAAAAGAAAAATGGAAAAAACATACAAAAAAAATTATCTTTAGGAAAGGTGTCTCATGTATGTATGGGTAAATTGGTATGGGGATTGCTTGGATGATTAGGGGGTAATGAAATGAACTTGGTCATGTGTTGGATTGCATGGCTCGTGGCTTTCGATCGATAGAAGTCTGAACTAAGTTTTTCTACGTTCGTGTGACGTGTTGTTGTGCATGATGGCTTATTTTTCAAAGTACTTGTGCTAGTATCCAGTTGTTGTTTGACTATTCTTGGGGGAGTTTGATAACGCGTAATTCGTCTTAGGATTTTCATCTCTTTCTAGGATTAGTTTTATTATGATTTTTGACTTTACTGACATATTAAGCATAATTGAGGCTTATTCTATCGTTTTCTTGTGTTTTGCAAGAAACGAAGATATCGGGACGAAAAACTCATCTCTCGATGCAGTGAATCAACGACGTAGATGCATGAAGAACGATAGGAAACTCGATCTCTATTATCATAAACAATGGGAACTCAACCTCTATTATCAGAAGTGACTCTCTCCATGCCCAAATCAACTACCTAGGAGATCAACGTACTCATCTCTTGATGCAGTAAATTAATAACCTAAATGCATAAAGAACAATCGGAGCTTAACCTCAATTATCACCATTCCTAAATAGATTAACTGACCGATTAGATTCTCATTAATCTAATTCATTCTAGGGTTAATTCCGAGACTCAAATCCGACCTCTCAGCTTAGACGATTCTCTATCTCATTCAAACTGGTGATCAATGAAGATGAACGCATTAAGTACAACCCATCAAACCTATCAAATGAACAAAACTGATATCAAGCATTAAGAACCAAACATACCATTAAATAAGCATCCCTAACCCATGGTAAGGAGATCTTCTCAGAAATCATAGAGAAAGAAAAGTAAAGATAGAACGTATTCATCTTCCCTAATCTCTGAACGCCTCGAATAAATTCTTCGGTTTTTTCGAAATATTTCCTTCATCCTCCTTTTTGTTTTCAGCCGCCTCCTCTCTCTTCCTTCAAAACAGTCTATCCTTTTCTTTTTCGAACGATCCTTCTTTTTTTCTTCCTTCCAGCCGCGCACAAATTTCCTTAGCTTTCTCTTTGTTATTTTTCATTATGCCTGACCGTGCACTGCAACTAGCCCGACCGTGCTGCACTTTTCAAAAGGGTGATCGATCGGGCACCGGAGTTGGTCGGATCGTGCAATACTTTTGGAGTACTTTATGTTTAATGAGGCCGGTCGTGCTGCTTTAGCTACCTGGTCTTGCATATGGTATTTCACTTCAGCCCGGTCGTGATGCTTCAGTTGCTCGGCCGTGCTGCATTAGCTGCCTAGTTGTGCTGTTCTTCTTTCATTCACCCCGGTCGTGCAGCTGGATTTGTTCGGTCGGGCTTTCTTCACAGCTTGACATGCTTTTAGGTAGGTTTGTATATGTTTGGTTCTGATGTCTTCCTTTCCTACACAACATGAGAATATGATAGAAAAAGCCCTAATTTGCTTAATATGTCGGCAAAGTACAAAATGATAACAAAAGTAAGACCTAGAAAGGGATGAAATATTAGGACTAATTGCGCGTTATCAAACTCCCCCAGACTTACCCTTTGCTCGTCTTGAGCAAAATCTAGTGTAAAACAAGGAGAAAAGTGTATGCCAAAATCAGAATGAAGTTAAAAGGGTCACCCGTTATTCCGAACAACACGTCATGGGAACATACGAAAGGTCAACCTAATGCGAATTTGTCTAACTCAAGCCATAAACTGTGAAAATCATCTCACTATCCAAAACCCAATGACAATGCCTAGATAGTATACTAAGCACGTTTTTCCGATCTTATTTTACAGCTATCTTCAGGAATGAAAAATTCTCCATTTTTTTTCTTTCGGGCACATGGTTTCTAGGACATCAAAGTCAAAGAGTTCTAAACTCTACTTAGACTCAGGCTACCTTAGATATAGTTATACTCATATGGCTCATCTGATACCACAGTGGAAGAGTTGGACTCTTCGTCGTATTGCCCTTGGGACGTAGAAAGATAGACTCGACCCATCACTTAAATCTGAACCATTACATGATGCACTCATATCAAACCCTTTTTTTAGAGTTGATAGAGGAGTGTACGTGCTCTTATTTTCTCTTAATTTTTTGGAACAAATATATCCTTGGAAGTGAGGATAGATCTTTTCAAACTTATAAGCTTGGAATGGACATCAAAAAGGCAACATTGAGATTCCAGCTAGTGATTCATCACATAATTATCACTTATTCAGCATCGGGAGAACTTTTCAGGTTAACCTAACTTCTGCACCCAATTCGATAGAGTCATCACAAACAGTATATTCCCAAAGTGTTTATATAAATCATCATATTCTGGCTCATACCCTGACTAACGTAATATGCCTAATCTAAACAACCCAAATAACTACGAAAGTGGGAATAAACTCCCCCATGTTATGATAAGTTGTCCCACATCGGCTAGGACATGAACCTTGAGACTTGTCAAATATGGGCTGAGCTTAACTAATCCCAAAAGCTAGCTCAAGAGTTTAGGGTTGCCCAACACCATATATAATGTTATGATAAGTTGTCCCACATCGTCTAGGACATGAACTTTGGGACTTGTATATATGGTGTTGGGCAACCCTAAACTCTTGAGCTAGCTTTTGGGATTAGTTAAGCTCAGCCCATATTTGACACCCCATACTTGAAAGGAACACCATCCTCGGTGTCCATCCTTGTCCAAAGGAATGAAGGTGAAAAAGAAAACAAGAAAGAGTAAAGGGATTAGAACACCTTATAGTCTCTTGAGGGGTTCCTTGCTGACTAATCATCGTGGTTTGTATCGTCGGCGTCATGTGTGTCGTTTCCCTGCGTGTGTACTTCCTATTGCGTACCACAATTCTACTGTGGAGGTGGTACCTATTGCATGTACTGATGCCAATCATGTGGGTACTGAATCGTCGTGTAGGGCTGATAGGGGTCATACAGCATAGCATCCCAAATGTAGCTTTGTGGGAGGGAGATGTACGACTGCTGATGCTGGTCGATGTTGAGCTGCTACATTTGGCGGAGGACCTCAGTCTGGTAGTACTGCTGCTGGAACTCGTGCTCCTAGTAGGAGTGTAAAATGAGTTGTGGGCTCGTGAGCCAGCTCTAGCTCAAACCATATTTAAGTGAGCTAAGTTGTGTATTTTCTAGCTCATTTAAAAAACGAGCTGGCGAGTTGAGTAAAAAACGAGTACGAGCTTAGACGAGCTGACAAGCTGGCTCGCGAGCTGAAAAAAATCATGTACAAAATCACATATTTGCTTTTCATTTGTATATCATATATAATATTTCATTTAATAAAAAGTAATATATTATTTAAACACATACATTATAACGTATTTATTTTCTTTTTTCTAATCATTGATACATTTTAATAAAAATAAAGAAAAATTACGAGCGGTCGAATTTAGTACAATGAAATTTGATAACTTTTTATTCGAGATGGTTGTTTTTTAGTACAATGATATATATAACTTTATGTTTGAATTAATGTTTTAATATTTTCGATATTTTATTTGGTTTTTTTTATGATGTTTATCATATATGATATTGCAACTACTTCAAATAATTAAATAGTCTGGCTCGCGAGCCTGCTCGTTTTTTTGTGAGATAGAGGCGAGCTGATCTGAGTTGGGAGTTTCCAGCTTGTTTGAAAAAATGAGCCAAGCTAAGCCAGCTTTTTTTTGGTGAGCTAAAGGCAAGCTGAACCGAGATGAGTCGAGCCATCTTGTTTTACACCCCTAGATCCTTGATAGCCAAAGAGCGCTGTTGAATCTCTATGGATCTCTGTTGTAGTCCATACGACTAGTCTAGCATGAACGACTGATAATGAGCCTCGCCAACTAGGTAGCGCTGAATGTCATCGGCACCCCCCAGATGGATAAGGATATCTTGGATGCGGAAAGTGTGCATCTACCGGAGCTTGTGCTGCGACCGTAGTCGTAGTCTGTACATCGGCTCCATGTGCGGCACTGGCTGGTAGAGCAGGCTAAATGGCGCGACATAAGGCTGGATCAATGCAAAACTAAAGGCCCTCGAAGTCCAAAGGTGGGCTAAAATGTGGGTAAGGTTCACCTCATACCTACACTCCTCTCTAGCCTCGTTCTCAGCTGTTAATACCCAATATGGACTGAGCGTGGTGGAGTCGCTGGTGAGGGCTCCATTGTTCTTTAGATATGTAAAGGTCAGCCCACGGGTATCGCTTATGCAGCCATTTTCGTGTCATCCTAGTTGTATCCCCACGTACTATGCTATCATCGATACTACATCGCCGATTGTGATGTAGACATTAGTCTTCGGAGGTATATCAATGATCTCTTGAATATGCATCGCCACCTGTGATGCTAAATCAACCTCTCTCATCTCCCAATTGCTACCGCCAATGGCCTCACTCACAACTAGGCGAAGAAAAGCATGTTCTCTGTTGATCACCCCTCCCTGCGCATGCTTAGCAAAAATGGATTGTACCAAGAACATGTGGAAGTACCTTAGTGCAGAGTGACGGATTATGGAAGCCTTTGCACTATTGCTCGTGTACTTCCTCGTAGCTATGAGCCTCCGAAATTCCTACAAGTTAATCGGATAGAGCATGGGGAGATTTCAGTACTTGTCCACAGGTGACGTGTGGAAAACACGAGTTATAATTACCTAGACCACTTCACCGCAAGTATACGGATCGTGTAGTACCAGGGTCGATCTCTAGGGACTAAGTGTGGCTAAACTAGGAACAAAACTAAACTAGGAAGGAAGATGATAGGAGGGGATATGATACTAAAGGTCCTAAATCTATCCTAAGGGTAACAACAAAACGAAGGTGAAGAGAAACTAGATATGATGAATACTACGGGTAATACGGGATACCGGATATTGCACATAAGAACGACTAAAAATCATAGATCTACAACCTACTCTTGACAACGGGAAATTCATGCTCTACTGTCGAGGAGTGATTCTTCCGAGCCTAAACCTCCTAACCATGGATACATGCAACCCTGCCTTCCGACAGCCGATTAACACGCACCATGGCAGCGTTAAGTCCGCAGTCACTATCCCTAAGTTGGCTAACCGACCGGTCAGATTCTCATTAGCCAAAACTTAATCTACTACTTAGCGGACCGGATTCGTTCCTTAACCTTCCAGCAAGGTTCGAGATCCATTGTTGTTGAGCGGTCAGCACTAACATAAGATTGATATTGCTAAGCATAGAACCGTAATCAAGAGTGAAAATCGTAAAACTAAGCATTAAGAAAAGTCATCGTTCATACATACAAATCCAATAAACCCTACCCGCAGTAGGGACTCTACTCACTCATGGAAATAAAGGAAACCAAAGATAACACAATCCAATACATGATAAAACCCTAAGGAACTCGATGCCTCGACCTTCCCTAATGCGTTACCGGTGTACGGAATAGTGCTTCTCCTCTTCTCCGATGCTTCCCCAGCTTTTCCAGATGTTCTCCAGTGTTTTCTTCTCCTGTTTGTCGCCCCCTTTGCCCTAGATCCATTATCTCCCTTTTATTTGCTCGTTTGAAACTAGATCTAAGTTTGTTACGGATCTCGCGGCCCGCTCGGGTAGTGATGTTACCCGGTCGGGTAAAGGCTTGCCCGACCGTGTTGAGCATTGCACCCGATCGGGTAGTGGTCACCCGATCGTGTGGTTGAGGAGCCCGAGTCGCGTAAACTTGCGGGGCAGATTGACGAGTAACCGCCCGGGCGGGTATTCAATTGTTGCCCGATCGGGTAGATGTTACCCGATCACCTTGTTCATTTGCCCGGTCGTGTAGTTTTGCATGGATGAACTCCGTAGGCTTCACCCGAGCGGGTAGAGAGTGGTGCCCGATCGGGCACCCTTGCTATCTTGATATTCTTCTTTTCCGCTCGTTGCTCGGGTGTTCCTTTTGGGTTCTGGAGCTCGGTCTTGGCTCTGAGTAGATTTTCCTTCAGATCTTGTGGTTTTGTTCAGAAATCCTTCGTATTTAGCTCATTTAGGCCTTGTCGCCTAAAAACCTGAAAACCAATAAAACCGGTGTGTGAAGCTCAAAATAATATCGGATAAGTAAGTAGACCATGTAAGAAATATCCTAAAATGACATAAAAACCTATCCTAAATATGATACACTTTCAGTGTTATCAAACTCCCCCAGACCTAAACCTTTGTTTGTCCTCAAACAAAACTAGAGTCTAGCCTTAGAAGAATCTAATAACAATGGATACTAGCTCAAAATTTCCGAAGTATTAGCCATTTTTGCATTTCAGCGCGTCACATGGATAAAAGCCTAAGCGTACCGAGTATAGCCCTATATCTACCGAAAGTGCTGAGCCATGAAATCTTTCCTAAAATCTAAGTCTACTTCACTACCCTAGATAACGTCCAAGCAATCTCCATACCGATTTTCTCTAAGCTCTTGATATCATTTGAATTTTCTTTTCTCGTTCTTATTCATTTATTTCTTTTTCGGTGCTTAGATACACGCTTTGTTCCTAGGACGTCGAAGTCGAAGAGGGTAGCTTTCTACTTAGACCCAGGCTGCCTATGGCACACTCATAAGGTTGCGCGACCTTAGAGGAGTGAAGAGTTGCGTTTTTGACTTTTTGTCCTTTAATTTCTTTTTCTTTTCTTGATTACGCAACACTCTAACCCTTAGGACGTAGAATAGCTTCTCTACCCACCACTTAGACCCGAACCATCGAATATCGATGTACTCATGTCGATCTTAACTCGGAAAAGCGTAAAACTTATCCTAGACGACAGCGGAGTATAAGCGTGTGATCTAACTCTAGAACGCTAAAACATATCAATGAAGCATAGCTAAATGGTATCTACGGAGATATGTCTACTTGGTATCGAGATCTAAAGGGTGAATTCAACTAGACATAGGGTTTCAATCATAGCTACTCGACTAAACGGTATCTAAAAGGGCTTCTAAGCAAACCTAAACTATTATCCACGATTCAACAAAGTAGCAAAAATATGACTAAATTCGAAAAAATTTTCGCTAGATCCGTTTTATTTCTAAATCCTAATCCTAATCTAATCATGCCGCTCTAAAAATGCATCCAAATATCAATGAATGTAAGAAACCCCCCCCCCAGACCTGAACGGAACACAGTCCCGGTGTTCTAAATCTAAAAGGGACCTCTACATGTAAAAAGATCGAGAAATCGTAAAAGTGATAACGAATACACCTGGCGTGTGCGTATGTCTCTCTCGGATCGTGACTTGCTCGGATGTAGTGACTCTTGCGCTCTAATGCATTGTAACGTGAAAGACCTGTGATACGACATGCAATACAGAAGAGTAGAACAAAGAGTACTAATAAGTCTGAAAAGAGCGTACACAAAACCTATCTAAAAACAAGAAACGATAAAAAATGGTCCATAAAAGAAAAATAAAAAGAAAATGAAATAGGAAAAAGAAGGAAAGAGAAGTCTAATCCTCGTCCGCTCCATCGCGGGTACTCGGTATGTCTGCTGGGTCTCCCGTGGCTCCTTCCCCAGGTGGGAAGTAGAATCCCTGTAGCTCGTACGGGATGTGAGGCTGGTAGGGGATGGCTCCGGAGTGGTAGTCCTGCGGAATCGGGATGTAAGGCTCCTGATAATGCGTCATGCTCAGCTGCTGAAACCGCCGGACTGACTCGGTGAGGTAATAGGTATGCTGTATCGACTGCTCGTGAAACTACTGCTGCTCCGCATCCCTCGCAGCCTCCAACTCGTACCTCTGCTCAGCCATAAAAGACTGGTACCTAGTCACCTCCGCAACGTACCTGAGGGCATCGGAGGCTCCTTCCATGGAAGGAAAGTCGGATCTGCTGTGGGGGTACCCAGGACGCGCGCGCGAGTGTGTGGCGCGTCGGCTGCCTCGCCT